>CM062296.1:104616637-105216637 GCA_031216915.1 Pictodentalium vernedei | reverse complement strand
CAATTTGTAAATTACGTGGTCGAAAGTAGCCGATTTTTAAGTAATGAGTCATCAACGTGGTTTTAACAGTCAACACATTGAGAGCTATACATTTTTAATTCTTGACGTTGTTGTAAGGTACACGTGACCAAAAGTTGATTTTCGTTCCGTTTTAAGCATGTAATTCATTTCATTGTGGCAGTTATTTGTCTTAAACGAGCACGGGTTGCTAGAGCTGCACCTTTCTGTAATTATCTTTAATAAGTGTAGTTCCCATTTTAAGTCCTGCATTTTGTTTTGTGTCAAATACTTCCACACAGCTGTAGAACTCAAAACATTGTAGGCGTAATGCAAATCTAGTACAGTTATACTCTATTCTCTATTTGTAGTTTCGTCCTAGGCCCAAATGACTTCGTCCGATAATGAACACTTGTTTTATCTCATGAACAGCCGTACACTATGAAAACTATCCTCGTACCAGGCGCGTAACCAGGGGAAGGAACGCACCACAACACAAAATTGGAGTTCCACTTGAGGGACTATCTTCCTTTTGTGATTTGAAAGGTTTGATAAAATGGGGGACTTCACTTACTTCAATACTCTCTGATATGGCCTAGTCAGAGAGAAGGAGAGTGAGAGAGAGAGAGAGAGATAGAGAGAGAGAGAGAGAGGTAGAGAGATAGAGAGAGAGATGGGAGAGAGAGATGGAGAGACAGAGAACAAAAGAGGAGAGATAGACAGAGACAGACGGGCAGACAGACAGAGAGACAGAGAGAGAGAGAGAGACGGAGGGAGACGGAGAGAGAGAGAGAGAGAGACAGACAGACAGACAGACAGACAGACAGACAGACAGATAGACAGAGACAGTGAGAGCGACAGACAGAGAGACAGATATATACATAGACAGACAGAGATACATAGATACAGAAAGAAGTGTGTGTGTGTGTGTGTGTGTGTGAGAGAGAGAGAGAGAGAGAGAGAGAGAGAGAGAGAGAGAGAGAGAGAGAGAGAGAGAGAACGACGTATCGGGCAAAGTTGTTTTAAAACATTAATGTTCTCGTTTGCCTGTAGTATCCAGTCTCCGAATCCCAAAATAGAGAAACTTACCGGTCGTTATTTAAAATTGATAAATTGGGTTTACCCCCCCCCCCCCCCCCCCCCACCAAAAGAAACACTGGTATAAATAAGAACAATGTGAGAAAAACACGATTCAACGAGTGCTGAAAAAAACGCCTTTTTGAAGCGGCAATTTCCTAGAGTGTCATATGCTATCCAGAGAAGTCTGATCACACGACGCGCGGGGCCGTGCTTACACCACATTTTGAATTAAATTCAATCCCCTCTCTTGTCATAAAGAATATTCTTCAGGTTGTTTCATTGTAGTTGTTTGGTTCACGATACTTCTCAAATTGGAGAATGTACCTGTGGTCCTCCCCAACGGCACAAAGAAGAGTGGAAAGCAAGGATTGGCGCCAAACGATTGGATCGTGACGATCTCGAAAAAAACAACTTGAAATAGCCATAAATCCAATGGATTCCGATCAACATCCTGTGGGTATAGTAAATATAGCGAATGGACATGCTTCAGAAACTGTCAAAATCTGGACAGGGCTCTAGCATACGCAGAAAACAAACTAAAGTTTCCGAGAAAAAAAACCCCAGACGGTTTTTACGATACCGTATCAATGCCTTTGGAGACGATGTCCAAATAACCCCTCTCCCAAACTCTCGCCCAGATCAGACCTATACGGCCTTCGTGATATGCCTGTGGCATATCGTGTTTGGGTTTCTGGTCAACCAACAGATTAATGAAACAAATTAACTTAACCTTCACAATTGGTTAATGAACTACTAAAGGGGTATCTTGTTCATAGGTTTTCCCAAAATCTGGAACTGTCAAAGCCTGGACGCCCGGGCGCCACTATTGTGTCCTTCCCCCATCCCATTAACAAGTTCTTGCCTGAGTGAAGAAACAACTAATCTGTGTATCGTCGCGGAAGATGTATAACACGTAACAGGACGTGAGTATACTAAATCTAATTCGGCTATATCAGAGCTGGCACGATCATAAAATTTTTTGATCAAGTTTTGAAGAAAAATACTCGATTAAAGTCGACTTTAGATAACAACTATTTTGCAGAAAACAATATTTTTGGTCATTACTTCATCATGACGGACATTCTCTAGGCATGCAGGCATGTTGCACGCCTACTGTTCTGTGAGAAAAATACGAATATTCGGGTACGGGAATTGCATTTGTTTAAATTTCAAATACGTGCAATTCTGACCATAAATTCAATAATTCCTTTAGGTTTTGACCATCATGGCCATGCTGACCGCTGTGATGTTTATTATGATGCGCAAATTAGTTGACCATTTCCGGAAAAGGAGATTTGTCACATTTTCATCGTAAAGCGATGACAAATGACATTGATCGACGCTCACCTTGGTATGATTGTACGAAAGAAGAAACTAAATTCACAACATCACCCAATCGTACTATATTTAACAGTGCGAATGCATCATCTCCAACCCACCCTCCATCGGTCCCTTGCAAGCATCAACACAACCACGGCCCTTGATCCATGGCTACTTTGAAGTAAACAATTTCATAGCATCGGGCGAAATTAACACGCTCAATCCCGTTCCAGTTTTCTTGGAATATATTTCGGGAAAAAGTGATTTCTGAAGCATTATGCTTACTTTTTATGAACATTACATTATATTATATGTATAAACCATATTTTATACTCTTGGTGATTCTTTTTTACGAGTTGTTCATGTTATCTTTTAAGTGCGCAATGATTTAGATTTTTATAAACAAATAGTACAAGACAGCAAATAAATATTGGATGGCGATGGAAGGAATTTCAGAGCATATATATCTACAGTTATGACATTAACAGCTATCGTATTTTCTGTAATTTGAATGCGAATCCCCTCGAACTTTGTCTCAAACAAATGAAAGGCGTGATCTCGTCCCTACATTCTTCAGATTGTATAACATGCGTATTCCTGCAAGAACCACATTGTGATTACATGGCCGGATTCAAGATGTCCAGATCGGGAACATCCAAATTTCGTGTTGGTGCTATTGCATTAGAACATTCCGCAAAACGCCGGAGAGTTTGCTATAAAAATGCTTTCTCCCACTCAGTAGTATATTATCATTACATGGAGGACAAGACTTTTCGAATTACCGATCATTTTGTGGTTCTACAACTTTGTTACTTATGTCGTTGGCAAATGAATCGTCTTCAAAAACATACAATTCACCCTTTTTCCTGAAAAAAGATATGTATACTTTTTCTGTGCACTTTACTCATTATTTTGAAATACAATTTGCCTTTTTTCACTTCTCTTATGTATTTTTGAGACATTGTAAAAATGTCAATAAATTGACAAAATGTTGCTGGACGTCCACTCATGCATGGACTTCGTCAGCATCACTAAATTCGGCAATACATTATTCATTTTCGGATCAGAGATAGACTAGACTGTATGGATGAAGTTGTGTACTTAAACGCATAAATTAGAATTTCAAGCTGCTGATGTTAAACTCAAAGGTCAAATTCAAAAGATAACTGTTTACTGCAACAAAATGGGTCCCCCGAAATGCATTTAGTCAATTAAATTTAAATTGGGTAATTTTGCAATTTGTATTTTAAATACCTTAACAGTTGTTTCTAAGCAATTCTTAGAGCTCTGTCCGCAAAGGCGTGCTTACCACTGGAAGTAGACGGTCAAATTATTGCAAAGATAAATACTTTTCATGCCACAAGGAGTTAAAGATATTCACCGTGCCATCTAAAATCTAATTAGCTCGCCACCTTATAACAACAATTACAGAAACAAAATGAAAGTGCAGAGTCCTGACTATCAAACCATGGCGTAGCTACCAAAGGGTCCCTCCTACCATTTACGTTGTGCCCCCCCCCCCCCCAAAAAAAAAAACCCCATTGGTCAAATGCAACTTTCACACAACATAGAGCCCCAAATGTAATCCAGTATAGGACCTGCACACGCAACAAATGCCAAAGATGAGAGCACTCAATCTTGCAAACTTTTCTCGCGGGTGGAGGATGGTTCTAACTAGGACCCTCATTGCCTCCTCTTCAGGGAAGTGGAAGGACGGAGCAATGGCCCGGGGGTCCAAGTTAGGCTGTGGGAGGCCTCCAAAACCCCATACAACGATCTTTCAAATATCATCTTTGGATCCCCCCCCCCCCCCAAAAAAAAAATAAAACAAAAAAAAAAACTCGCTAGGTCACCAGTGTTATGGAATACTGGCTACCGCTTGCAATCAAATTCCCTTTAGTAGTTATAGGATAGCGGGATAGGAGTCTTGTCTTGTACACCCCAACCCCTGTAGGCAAATTCAAACAAGTAGGGAAATCCATTAATATTCCCACCACAACCCCAACGAGCGAAAATGTTAAAACCATATTCTGTAACCTCTCAGAATTTGTAAATTCAGAAGGCGGATGCGACCGATTCGTTAGATAAAGCTTTGAGATGTAGAATACCGTTTGTACCCTCCCCTTGACTGGAAAGTATCCAAAATATCCAAACAAGGCTCTTTGTAATAATAAATTCCAACTATAAATCAATATTTGGTGATAGGGTGGATTTTTAACATTTTTTGAATCAATTTCTGGAGGATTTTCACTAAGTTTCAGTCAAAAAACTGCATATTTTAGTCAAGTTCCACAACCCCACCCTGACAGAAACATCTGAACAACACAACATTTGGTTAGGTCTCTGCAGTGCGGCAATGAGCATTTAGCATTTAGGTCACTACACACATACAGAAACTTTCTCCGTGTCTCATGCAAGAACCAGGAATTGACCATGGCGTGTCTCGTGCACCGCCTTAAATCCATATATTACCAGAAGGATTGCAACATACTAGCAGGAATATTAATCTACCAGATTACACAGTAAGCATTCGGGATCTCATGCAAAAATCCTCATTCAACAAACGAGTTTGTACAAATGTAAGTGGTACTAAAGACCGATACAACGTGTAATGGCATCTTCACTCCAGTACCAATGGGCTGTGCAAATATCACAAAAATGCACACACCGAACATAGGTATGACTAAGGCACCGCTTCAACTAGATCTATCTATGTGCAGAGAAAATATCAGTGAATGGGACACACATTTGAGAGAACATAACTAATGTAATTACTTAAAACTAAACCTGCCGCAAGTGCTGCAAAGCGAGAATGAACAGTGCACACACTGATCTCAATCCACTAAATTGAGAATTAACCTTGACAAATAACCCGTGCATGGCACCGATAAATAATTACTGTAACGCCTCAGATGTTTCCGTCAGCAGATTGTGGAAAACAATATTTCTGTCTAATTTGTCCCTCAAACGACAGAAATTTGATTTCCAAAACCCCGCCCTGCTGACAGAAACATCTGGTAAGGGCTCTGCAGGGCGGCAATGAGATTCAAAGAACGGGGTATAGTCCAAGGGATAAAGAAACTGCCATTAGCTTATCTTTACTGTCCTGAACATAGCCATCTTTCACGTTTTCGCTATGCCACTGCCCGTCTCTTTTAAAAAATAGATCGGGCACACCCATATTTGCAGCACCGCCCGATCTTAAACTATGTAATCCATAATGTTTAATGTTAGGCACATACGGCTCAAAGGCTTCAATACATAGCGCCCATAATCTAGAGTAGGAGAGAGGTTTCATCCGAGGTCGTAAAACATAATCTACATCTACTTTTGTGAGATTTCTGAAAATGTGTACATGGGAATCATCCGAAATATTAGCCATGCGAAGATATTTTACTAAATTGGCAACTGGACAAAACGTAGATTTAGTTTTGGAAATCGTAACCAATGCCCCCTCACGGTAGATATCGTTTTTAGACTTGTCTATGAAAATGTTGGCATGAGTGGGACAAAGGACTATAACAGCTCTAGAAATCATTCTAAGCTCGGATGATCTAAAAAACCAGCAAAAGATAATAAGGACATAGTTATGATGCGTTGGCCATATAAAGTGAGCCCACTGTTAACTTTATGTTGAACCATATCACGAAGTGTAGCCACAGTAATAAGTTCCTTCTGACGAATAGGCTGAGACAACTTCCGCTTGGCAGCTTCTAGAATGGTTTGAACTAACTCACACTCAGTCGGACTTGACTTACCCAAAAAGGTATATAAAAATCGAATGCTATAAAATCCCGTAATAACAGATGAAGGTGAGTCAGATTGCTGGAAATCGTAACCCATGCCCCCTCACGGTAGATATCGCTTTTAGACTTTTCTAAGAAAATGTTGGCATGAGTGGGGCAAAGGACAATATCAGCTCTAGAAATCATTCTAAGCTCGGATGATCTAAAAACAAAAAACAGCAAAAGATAATAAGGACATAGTTATGATGCGTTGGCCATATAAAGTGAGCCCACTGTTAACTTTATGTTGAACCATAGCTCGAAGTGTAGCCACAATAATAGGTTCCTTCTTACGAATAGGCTGAGACAACTTCCGCTTGGCAGCTTCTAGAAGGTTTGAACTAATTCACACTCAGTCGGACTTGACTTACCCAAAAATGTATATAAAAATCGAATGCTATAAAATCCCGTAATAACAGATGAAAAGTGAGCCGGATTGCTGAACTAAGGATGCTAAGTATATAGCTACTGTGAGCGAAGAATACTTTGTAACGTCAATAACACCGTGACTACTCGCTCAGTCTGAAACCAAGAAGGTACTTATAAACAGTAGAAGGTGCTCTTGAAAGTTCCAGTAAACGCTCAACCAAACAAACTTTACTGCGTAGAGGTGTGGGAAGCACATCAAGTTCATCACGAAAAGCACCATAAAAAGTATCTAGAGAAAAAACAAAACACTATGAAGCATCAATTTGAATTGACAATCATCTTGAAAAACAACCCCCAACTAATACGGCTGGGAATGTAAAAATCTTTCGTGCAGAGGAGGAATTTCCACTTTTTGACAAAACTCCTACACACTTCATTCGAAAATAGTAATGGCCAATAATTAGAGGAATACCACACTGGAAGGACAATGACATCTCATGCCCTACAAAACTCTGTATGCCTCACTGCTCTGGCACCCAAATAAACCAGCGGAACTAAGAGATTATTTTCATTAGCACAATGACAGGAAAATGCATCAACGGCTTCTGTATCGGGATTCCAAAATCGGGAATTTAAGCCATTAAGTTTCAAGTTGTAATAGCTAGCACAATGGTCAATGGTCAAAGGAGCTTTCCAATGATCTAACATGTCAAACAATGCAATGGAAATCCCCCAATCATCAAAAACCCCGTAATTTGCTTAAAAAATCGGCCTGAGCGTTAAGGGATCTAGGTATACATTGCATTTGTAAGGTAATATTATTTTGAACACAAAAATTGAATATTGACGGCTATCGTCTGCAAATCTCCTTTCATGTTACCTCCAGAGATAATAGCCTCCACATTCGAACTGTCAGTAAATCATTTGATGTTTCGTGAAGAAAGAAGGGAATATAAAGTGCGCAAAGACATTGCAACAACTTTCAATTCCCGCCAAGCAGAACTCTGAGAAGCTTCTTCAACCGACCACTGCCCGTGGGCTATACTATTTGCAAATTTCACACAATACACCAAAACACCTATACCGCTAGCATCAGAATATACCACTTTGGAAGTAACAGAATTAGTGCGAAGTCGGCGTTTACTGTTCTGTTGAATATCTGTAATCCAAAACTTTAATGCCGCCCTACTAGTAGAACTTAAAATTATTTTGGAATTCCAAGAGGGTGCGGCAAGGATATCGCTCGACACCCCCTTAGTCATCAATTGCACAACGTTGCCAAGACGTCTTTTCATTGCTATTAACTGGCCCACTATACTAGCAATGTCTCTAACAAAATACTAAGTTGTTAGCACTTTATCCGAGACAGAATAGATAGCATGTCTAATTTTAACAATCTTACGTTCCGGTATGGTGAGTACCATGTCAACTGTATCGACACAAATACCTAACCACTCAAGTACTTGTGTGGGTTCCCACAAGGATTTATCAACTTTTGGGACAAAACCACTTGCAAGCAGATCTGATTTAACCCTGTTAGCATGACTGGGTGTAAGTTCTTCAGAATCGCCCTCTAGCAAACCATCATCTAGAAACATAATTTTCATTCCAATCTTACGCCAATGTTTGACCAATTGACGAGTAATTTTGCTAAAAGTAAATGGACCTACTAATAATACTGGACGTCTCCCGTGGCGCTAGACCATGCAAAACCAAGAAATATTGTATATGGCGGAAAAATATCCACACAGTGGTATGCCGAGTGGATATCAAATTTCACCATCCAATCATGCTCCTTAATGTACATTGAAAGGCAGTTCTCTCCTTCGTATTTTACTGACTGTTTCCACACATGTTTATTAACAGCACTCAAGTCTAAGATTAAGCGTTGTTTACAATTATGTGTGGAAGCCGACAGTGGGGTAATAACATGCGGAGGAAAATCACATGCAACAATAAGTTTCTCAGATAAAAGGTCTCTGATGGCACTAGGCACAAAAGACGAATTACGAATGGCGAATTGATTGTTACGAAATCTCATGACTGCGTGAGTAGAGTAAAAAGGTATTTTAAAACCAAACTGAATAGTGTCAAGTATAAAGCCATAACTGCCTATTTTAAGTCTAAGTGTTGACGTAAACGACCTTTTAATTATTTCCTTAGCACCACTCTCATATTCACAATAACCTGTAGTCAATTCGTCAGAGGGTCGCGTGTCACACGAAGAACACTAAGAACACTTGACTGCGAGGAAATCTCTGTCCATAGATTTAGAAGTACTATCATTGGACACACTAAGACTTGCTGATGGTGGCTGGTGTAACTTTTTTCTGGGATGGTTGTGTGAAAAGCAGGGGACACTCGGATCGCCAATGGCCAAAGGCTCCGCACATGAAACAACTTCCGATACTGAATTTCCGTCTGCCACGAAAGGAATCAGGCACATACCTAACACCAACATTATGCCCACCAGAGACGCCAGGACCTTTGGAAAACACAGTTCCTCTGTTAAATTGCGTCGGAATACCATTGTACTATAGGTGAACTCCTGGAAAACTTTTTGAACGCTTTTGCTTAATCATACGAAAGGCTTTGTTCTCAACATGTTGAATTTTGCGATCATCGTCGGAATCTGAAGCGACATCATGTTGGACGTAACAACGGACGGCTTCCCAACCAGCATCAGATGAGTCAGACAATTTGATAAGTTTAATGCGTTGGTGTAACCACTTGGACTCTGCTTCAATCAATTCATCCACGTAATCGTTACCTTGATGTCGAAGGCTCAAGCTGATTTGCTTTAAATTGTCAATTGTCTCTACATCAAATTTAAATTGGATCTTATTGCCCTCAAGTTTCCAGGGATATTGGCAATATTCAGTGTCCTGTTTTATTTTATCAACTTCATGCGACGGTTTCCAAAAATCAGATTTAAATGAGATTTTACCTCTAATAGTTGAGCTTCAAAAGTAGACTTTATCTTTTGACTGCTTGATTCGAATTTCTCGAATAAATCATCAATTTTGGCATGTAAAGTTTCATTCTCTGACATTTTAAGGGTAAAGCGTGAGAGTGGTGAAACATTAAACCTGCCGCGAGTATTGCAAGGCGAGAATGAACAGAGCACACATAGATCTCAATCAACTGAATTGAGAGTTTATCTTGACAAATAACTAATTACTGTAAAGCCTCAAATGTTTCCGCCAGCAAATTGTGGAAAACAATATTTCTGTCTAATTGGTCCCTCAAACGGCAGCAATTTGATTTCTCGGCAGGTTTGTAAAAAATGCACTAGCTCCTTGCCTGGAATTTTCAGTGTTTTGCCACTCAGCGATTCGAGTAACTATTGTAAATTTGAAAAATGACAGTGGGGAAATACCCAATACCCATACTGAAATAACGGTCAAAGTTTCCTGTTCAGGACAGCAAATATATTGCCTCAAGTAACAGTATACCCTGGACCAATTTGACATTTTTTCATGTAAATAATCCAGTTAAATTTTCATGAATATTTTATCAAGTCTAATCATGGTTGCTTCACATCAGCCAAGACTCGATTTAATGAAAATGGTATTAAAAATACAGGTTACGAGTTAACTCTTGGATAGATATACATGATGAATTGTATGAAAAAGAGCATCTTTAACTTTTTGCCTCCGAGGGCACCACAGGATATGCTGCAATGTTTGTTTACTGTGGTAATTAAGTTCTGATTACTGGTAAAACGAGACTTGGAACAACGATTGGGAGGGCGTCCTATAAAGATAGGTAGGATAGGTATAAACGATTGGCTAAACTTGACTTCATACTTATGTTGTGGTCCTGATATAAACATAGATGCTGACTGTGACCACAAACATCACAGGGACATAGCAGGAACACGGTTCGCCTAAATGCTTTTGGTGCGAACTTCTATGGTCGCGCGAATCAAGTGAAGCCTTCACGTCTCGGTGCGCGGCAATAGCGCGGGAATGGCTTCACCATTGGGTGATAATTGTGTGTATATTGGTTGACCGTGTTCCTTACGTGGACCGGTGAAAACAAAAGTGAGTGTCCATAAGAGGGAGCAAGTTATAATACGACTCCAGCTGTAGAGACTAGAATACACGAAGTGTACAGAGTTAAGCTCTTGGATGGAAGCAGAATGACTATTTATGAGGTAAAATCACACTGCCGCTTTCTAAGTGGAAGCTTTCCACAGAGTGAGAATAATGAGACAGGGCCAATAGACCTGTTGATTAAAGCAATCGTCGCTATTTAATGTCCGTGGTTTGAAATCAATGGTAGCATGTGGTTGTTTGCACAATTATTAATGTACTTTCCGGGACCTGGTAGGCCAAAGACTGAACGAGTATGTGCCCCAAGAACCCCATTTGCCGCAAGAAGAGACAGAGGAGCCGGTGACGTCATTTGAATTGATTTTTGTTTTGTTTTTTAAATTGTTTCTTTTATTGTTTCTCATTTGTTTTTTATTGTTTTTTATCTGTTTTTTATTGTTTTTTAATTGAT
Source organism: Pictodentalium vernedei (assembly GCA_031216915.1). Taxonomy (NCBI): domain Eukaryota; kingdom Metazoa; phylum Mollusca; class Scaphopoda; order Dentaliida; family Dentaliidae; genus Pictodentalium; species Pictodentalium vernedei. Next base: position 105,205,577 of record CM062296.1, on the reverse strand, counting down.
GTTTTTGATTGATTAAGTTAGTGTCAATCGCTGTTCGGGAAAATCCCAACTTAAGTTCATCTAAGATCAGAGTTCGGGTAAGGGTAATTACCCACCTGTTCGATAGTGTTCCGACTTTTTTATCAGACCTGTCATTCATCTGTCCTTGTGTTTATATAATGGCCACTCTATTCATATATCAGCCATCACCCACACTAGAACACGTGTGTCGTCTATCGAGGGACGATGTGCCGTAAAACCATAATGATCATCTCGCGACCCTGTCAATATACATATATCACCGTATCTCCAATCCAAGTGGACCCCCCTTACTCAAACACTGCCCCCCCACCCCCCGCACACAAACACATGTTGCCATACAACTTCCCCCACTTGTGAGCGATAAGCCAGCCAGCTGCAGGCTTGTGTATGTTGCTTCTATAAGTAGTTCTTTCAGGTTTATACATGAATTCTAAAACGAACTTTGCTTCCATAGATATATAGAGGCAACTCGTAGATTTGGTTGACAATGAGTAGTTCGCGTACCGAAATCCAGACCGCAATCTCCATCATGGCGTATGCAATATTTATTTATTTACTGGTCTTTGAGGTCACATATTTTTGCACAATGGCTAATCATGACCACAACATGAGTATCAACTCAAGACCAGTGGTGAGCCTTAATAAGCTTTGTTGCCCATTTTAGAGAGGGTGTGCACCTCCCAAGCATTGGTTATTGGGTCCTATTTTACCAGTAAAACAGAGCCTGTTTTCCTCAGCGAACAGGCACTGCTTCACTTCCCGAAGTTCCCGTGGGGAAGCGTATGCAATATATTGATCGCTCAACATCACTGATCCAAATGTTTGCCTCGCCTGGATTCCCAGAGGAGTGCACTTTTTGTCAGACTGCCTCAACTGATCGTTTACCACGTATCTTAGTCCGTAGCACAGGAGCCCAAAAGCCACAGTACTCACTTAGCCAGTCGAAATACTCCAACCTCCAAGTCCCATAACAACATTCACCCTTCAAAAAACATAAACCTCTGTTATTACATAAGGCAACCTCACTTCTCAGATTACCACTTTACAGATACGACAAAAAGTGATCTTCGGACGTTCATACTCCAACGTTTAATTTTAAGGTGGAGACAGCTTACATAAGGATTAGCTTAATGCTGGATCCATTTTCCAATTCACAACTTTTGTTATTATTGTGTAATCTCTGTTGTTTATACTTTTCATCTTGTTTGTTTGGAAATAAAATATTGTTAATCAATCTATAACGAACTTTGAATTGGGGATCACCACTATCGGCAACAAAGACCTACGCACCCAACTTCACAAGTGGTCGACCTAACCTCATCCAGACTTTGACCTCACTTAACCCAACCCATTATATCTCTGGACAGTTGCTTTCACTTTGAATTATTTATTTATTTATTTATTGGTGTTTAAGATCACATATTTCTGCACAATGGCTAACCATGACCGCGACAGTTTTACGGGTGGAGGAAGCCGGAGTACCGGGAGAGAACCACCGAGCAACGGCGAGCAACTGTCAGCTCCCCAACATACCAACTCCACACATGCGGGGCTAGCATTGGTTGAAGACAGGTGCACCATCGACGTGCAGTACGCATTAGTACACAACGTCGCCGTGACCCCACGTGGGGGTGAAGTGTCTTGCCCAAGGACACAACGCGGTTGCCGCAGGTGGGATTCGAACCGAGGACCTCTCAGCTTGCAGCCTGCACCTCTACCAACTGAGCCACCGCCCCCCCCCCCCCCCACACACTTTGAATAGTCACAGCATTATTGCGAGTGGTTTATGAGAAGATGATTTTTAAAGAGTTCTGGGCTTCTGGAGTATTAATCCCACCCCAAGGGGCATAGTTAACTTTCTGGATGGGGGGGTGGGGGGGAATAGAAGAGTAAACTTCACCAGCCCGAAGATGGCAGCGACTTCATTTGAACAAAGTAGAAATGGTATACTCCAAAGATGGTCTGTTTCACATATGAATGAATTTGACCCAGTGGTTTTAAAGAAGACAAGTTTTAAATTAGTTGATAGAGAACAAGAACTATGATGACTCAGCATATTTCCATTGCCAACGGTGTTAAAATGGGCACCCCCGTACGATACAATCGATACCAATTGTTTCTATCCATCTGATTCCACTAGCCGGTGTATTGAGGGACCGTGCGGTTATTGAATGGACAACCAAGAGGGCGTGTTTGCTTTATACTGGTAAAATTACGAAGAATGGAAGGATGAAGATCAAGACATGATAGCTTAGAAGGAAATATGTTATCTTAACTTCTTGGTAAATATCCCTGACAGCAGACGATATAAACTAATGCTTCAGCTAAGCTGGAATTCTGATGATCATCAAGACAGAGAGTGGACTGGAGAAGTGTGTCAGTTAATGGAGAACTATTCACTATACATGTAGATCAAGGGCCAAGAGAGAGAGAGAGAGAGAGAGAGAGAGAGAGAGAGAGAGAGAGAGAGAGAGAGAGACAGACAGACAGACAGACAGACAGACAGACAGACAGACAGACAGACAGACAGAGACAGAGACAGAGAGGCAGACAGACAGACAGACAGACAGACAGACAGACAGACAGACAGAGACAGACAGACAGACAGACAGACAGAACAGACAAGCAGACGGACGGACGGACAAAAGTACCATATATCTTCGCGAGAAGGGGGTCGGAGTAAAGAATTCTCTTAGTGGCCTGCTTAATAAACATATGACAGAATTTGGAGACTATCTTGGTGACACCTTGGGAACGGTGGGGGGGGGGGGCGGGGGGTTGTACAGTTGTTCAAACTGGGGTCGAGATTGCGCACGCTTATGGGTGAGTGAGATAGGACTTCGAAGACGGTGAAAAGACGTGTCAAATGTGTAATTGGAGAGTTAAGGAGATCCAGGAACACTTTTTCATAGAATGTTTAAAATGTCAGTTTGACAGAATAATATTCACGAGGAGTATATGGGGGGAGTGGGATTGACGACTGAAGGATATGTGGATATCGAGTGACACAAAGAAGACATGCAGGCAGACGGACGGACGGACGGACGGACGGACGGACGGACGGACGGACGGATGGACGGACGGACGGACCATATATCTTCGCGAGAAGGGGTCGGAGTAAAGAATTCTCTTAGTGGCCTGCTTGATAAACAAAAGACAGGATTTGGAGACTATCTTGGTGACACCTTGGGGACGGGGAGGGGGGGGGGTACAGTTGATGAAACTGGGGTCGAGGTTGCGCACGCTTATGGGGGAGTGAGATAGGACTTCGAAGACGATGAAAAAACGTGTCAAATGTGTAATTGGAGAGCTAAGGAGATCCAGGTACACTTTTTCATAGAATGTTTAAAATGTCTGACAGAATAATATTCACGAGGAGTATATGGGGAGTGGGATTGACGACTGAAGGATATGCGGATATCGAGTGACACAAACAAGAGTGCTAGTTGGATTATCGGTGACATAAGGAATAATGAAGTGCGAGATATCATCGCAGAGTTCGTTGACGGGTGCTTGTAGGACAAAATAGATGTAGGGAAGGGTAGCATTTGGAAGCACAATCAAGGTCGTCGCAAATAAAACCGCGACAGATCAGCGTCTGGCCGAAGAGTTAGTATTAATTCATATGTCTGGTTCGTTTTGTCAATACTGAAGGTTATGCGGAATCACTGATCTCTATACAACTCAACTGGAACCTTAGCGATAAAAATCTCAACTAAGTCTCCTCTACCCAAAATGGTGTCAAGTCAAGACGTAGTACTTCCACCTATCGGTGGAGTTTAATGACGTGAAAGCTATTTCGCGCTGTGGCTGTAGTTACAGCAAACAGGTTTTACTCCATCAAACTTCATGGTGTTTACGAAAACTAGTTACACGGCATCCACTTTCTTATCTCGATGCTTCTTTTTTCCAATAACAATCAAAACATGCTTTAAACATTCAATTTGTATTGCCGCGAATAATGTGCGCATTATCAACATATTCATTTCTCATAGACACCAAAGCTGATTCTTTAAAAAGCGACTGACTATCGTAAGGCGTAGGCAAATTGTAAACATTCAAGAAATTTCGTCTTGTTTAGGATTGTTTATTGCAACATCTGTACCTCTCTGTGTAATATGACGGCGATTGAGACACTTTCATATATGTGACAAATGCGCGATAGAGCAATCCATTTGTACAGAGGTGAGTGGAGTTCTTCGCTTTTTGAAACCTACAAGTAAGTAAGGCTTCATAATCCCCGAAACCAGTTATTGGCGAGCTGTGACATGCTGTTCCGATGCAGATGCTGCTGGAAAAACACATTAAACAGAATGTCAAGTTTCATATTCCGGGCTGTAACTAACAAACATTTTTAAAAACGTATATGCTACAAAAATACTTCCCATTGATAAAATTCTGTATTTTAAATATACACCTGTAACTAATTAAGCATGCCCTGTTTCTTTCGCAAAGTTGTTAATAGAAACTGTCGTTACTTTCATGCTATCTTTCAGAAGGCCAAAAGTGATTGTATGCGGAAATAATGGTATGTTGGCAAATGAAAGACAACACAACGATGAAAACATGCAGTATTTTAATGGGACTAACAACACACATCTGCCACTAATGTTTTTGATGGAAAAATATTCTCTCGACAATTATGGTGCTGGAACGTTCCATGATGAAACAATTTCGGTAATTACTGACAAAAAATGTAACTTATGATCTCCTGAACACAATAGCAGTGTCTGACGTCGGTAGCAAGTGTATTCATCACGTGCCCGGATGACAGCCTGAACCCTCCTCCTAATTCTACCAGTGAGCCTTCTGATACGGTCCTGAGGCAACTGTTGCCTCTCTTCTTGCGAATCAGCTTCCAAATAGGCCAAATTATGTACAGGCGGATCCCTTGCTTGCACACGACGTTCACAAAAGTCCCATATGTGATCTAAGGGTTTCAAATCGGGGCTCATTGCAGGCCAAGGTAGTGTTGTAATAGCGTTGTTCTGGAGGAATGCTCTCACAGCATGGGAACGATCTGGCCTTGCATTGTCGACCATGAATGCAGGGCGAGTAGCCAACTGGTGGTTGTCAATATGAGGCACGACAACCGGATTGAGAATGTCCCGGATGTGCTGATGACCATTGAGATTCCCTTGTATAGTCACCATATCAGGTTTACTATCATGAGAGAGGCAGTTCTAGATCATTACTGATCATCCACCATAAGTAACAGTAGGTCTGATGACTCTGGGAGCGCAAGCAGTATTTTTATTCCTCCACATTCTCAGGTGACAATATGTGACGTGAAGCAGGAACCTACTCTCGTCTGACCACTGGACTCTCCTCCAAAGTCCTGAGATTTCAATGATGTCGTGCCATACACCACACCAAACGACGTCTTTGATGCTGATCGGACAGAGCTGGACGCTTGATGACACTTCTGGACCTCATGTACAGTGCTTTGATGCGGTTTCGGACAGTTCTCGTGCATAAACGCCTGTTTGGAAACCAAATGCGTTTCAAAACCCTACAAAAGGTTCACGTCTAACGAGGCGTGCCAGACTCTGATGTTTCCGAGGAGAAGTCTTTTGGTGTTGTCCAGGCCTTGGTCGGTCCTTAACATCGTTGGTTTGTTGATGTTTTCGGACAATTCTACTGATGACAGAACACTATAGCCAAATTGCCTTCCGATAGCTTTGAATGACATGCCTGCTGCATGCATGCTAACGATTTCCCATCTTAGTGCCTCTGGCAGTCTCCACCTTGCCATATCAACATTTATTGATAAATGAAGTGGCACACTTTCTTTTTTTTATACCCATATATTGCATGTGGTTGATAGTGTTTTTGTGACATTCGTGGGAAGCATGCTTCCAGTTGACGGGCTGGGATGTGTTGGGGGTACGCTACCAACAAGGAACATCATATTTCACTAGATAAAATGTACTGCAAGACATAAAAACATAATAATCAGTAACAGGAACTTCACTGTCATGAAACATTTCAGGGAGAACTTAATTAAGTTCCAGTCGTATGCAAATACACCTCGTCCAGATAGAGGCGCTCGGCTGTCTGATAGCTTTCAGCAGGCCATGGTCATAAAAAATCATTTGTTATTATATTCTCTCACCCTGGGTGTGGAATTCTACCAATATATTGCCTCGATAATCTATTGCACTATGTCTATATTTTCTATCAGACAAGCAATAGATTTTGAATGTGAGCTGGTATACTTCGAGACGACACGTGGCTTTTTCGAGTCGAAATTCTCCTGAAAATCAAATCGCCGATAAAGATATTACACGGATTTGTCCCGTCTTGTCGGTCATCTCTCGGAGATCATGTAAAAATAAAAACTTTGAAAAGCATGGAAAATTTCCCAGACCACCCGGTTCTGGATCATTCGAGAATTCGTTGCATTTGTTTCACAAGACGACAGTGATGACAAAAAAGATACCACGAACCCGAGATGAAGTTGGGGACAAAACCAAACTATGTATTTTTTAATCAGTTTTTAATCAGTTCCCTCGCTCGAATTCATCGGTTTCGCCGAGATCTCTCTGATGCGAATATAACAGACTGGGTCGCCTGCCCATCTGTCACCCTAGTTCAAACATTTGCGTGTCTAGAGATGGGTAGGACACTTCTTTTGATAAAATTTTAGAACAAGATAATCGAATATTTATTTTCACAAATATAAGAGTTTTAAACGAATGACAAGACAACAAAATCAGAAAAATGAGTAGTCAACAGCGTTCCCAGTGCGGTGAAAGTAATGTTCGGCAACAAAAAGTCCAATTTAAGGTACATAATTTACAGGAAGAGAATCATTTCTAATATTCTATATTGATATTAATGCCGTCATAAAAAAGAGAGCGAGAGTTATCTTCAAAAATGACATGGGGACTTTGGGAGAAAAGGCCTACCGGTGTATGCTGAAAAAAATGAAATCAGACCAATATGTTCTGAATATTACAAGCAAGATTAATGGTTTGTCGCGCCGAAGTCACGCAGGGGCAGTTTGGAGAAAGCCCCTTTCGACCCTACTCTGTTAGTTTGTAATTTTATAATCTCGCAGATCATCATCATGGCAGGTCTCAGCTCCAAATATCACATGGTAGAATAGATCCATACTTCAAAAACAAAAATGAATCAACTGCGGTGTTCACACAACGTTGGAAAACGTAGAACTAATCACATAATGGAGGTAACTTTAAGCTCAGTCTATTGCATTCTTCCCATCTTAAGAACCAAATATATTTGATCTTATAAAGAATTAAACATTTAGATATAACTCCCCACCGGCAATATTTTTACTGTTAAATTATCTGTGAATTAGTTTCTAAACTGAGAAAAATCAGGTCGATCAACTGTGTTTAGCTTCTCTGTTATCTCTGCTGCTCCTGATAGACATCTTTATTCAGGACAAGAAGTCACGCTCACCACATCATTTGTAATGTTAACTGTTAATTTTCCGTCTCGTGGATTAGTAATAGATATGTGCGCGTCCAGTCGGTGAGATGATTGGAGATGAACAAAATTATTATTCTGTCAACTGCTGCTTCCTCTCTAGCATGAATGCATCTTAAACTTGGTGCACGTTTTGTGAGTTGTGCATTCTCAGGATTAATAAAAAGTTTATTCTTTACACGTACAATCTGTACCTGGTCATCTACCCTATCACAAACATTGTTTCTGTTTGAGATGCCCTACGAAAAGATTCCGCCGTCGCATCTTCAGTCCACACACTTTACACAAAAATAATTGCTCGTCCCCTTCTCGTATTTTAGACCAATTGTCATGGATCTGATTGTAAGTCTTAAATTTTTTGGTAGCACAATTATCAACTGGGCATGGCATTCCTTCGAGTTTCCACATTATGTCATCGTCAAGCGTGTTTAGCTCTTGCGCTGCTGCTAATTCCATTCGTCTGAAACCTTTTCGACTAAGCATCTTAAATGCGCCTTTAATTCAGAATAGTTTTCTCATTATATGATTCTCTGGTATTTTGGTCTATAGACTATATAGCTCCAACTTCAATACCTTGTGGAAGTTAATCGGGGGTATATTCCGCGTCTATTACTGAAAAATGTACCAAATTCCTGTTGATTCCTACCAAATAATTTGCAACAAAGATATTTTGTCTGTTTTCCACTCTTGGTTCCACTACACCTTCCATTCATTTGTACATTCCTTCTACGTATCCTTCAATAAATAGCTCACTTTCTAGGAGTAACAAACTATCATTATTTAGACTGACATGGGCACACTCAACAAAACTATTATGTTAAGTCATCTTGACTTTTTGTTAACCTGACTATTATTTTGAGTTATTAAACAAAAAAAAAAGACTATTATGTTGAGTCACCTTGCCTTTTTGTTCACCTAATTGCAGGGTTCTAGGTCTGGCATAAAAACTTTCATTATACATTTCCAATAAAATCCATCCCCACAATCCCCAAAGGTTCATCTATTTCTGCTGCTATAGTTGTATGATGATATTTTTCTTCACAAATAACAATTTCGCGATCCCCATGTCCTAAAATATTTAGCGCTGTACCCTCAACAGAAATTAACTTCTAAATGTCTCATACAGCGTTTTAAATATAATTGTTATAACAGAACCTGAGTCCACTAAACACTCAGAAGGGATACCTTCAATGTATAATTTTAAAAGCGAACAACCATTTTTTTTTGCTTTTAATTGAAATATTTGCCATTTTTTATCACTATTACATTCCTTGAAATTAACAGCTGAATTTTCGGCCTCAAACTCAGGCAAAATGAGTTTTCCGAATCACAGACCTCTGAATTGTTAAAATTTGGATAATCGAATTCTTTGTGACCTAATTCATTACAACTGTGGCATCTAACTTTCAGGGTTTCATGACTCTTCCTAAATGATTTAATTTTCATTAACAGTCTAATCCCACACTTCAGATCCTTATTGAGTTTAGCGAAGCTCTGTGCTATTATAGAAGACAAGTAATTCGCTTGCATTTTCGCATTTGAAGAGTCAGATACGTTCATATCTGATCTTTTGGTTTTCGTTTTTCATTTCTTGGCCCCTCGACTGCTTCAAATACAAAGGCCAAAGACACGGCTTCTTAAAAAATGCCGGATGTTTAAATTAAACATGTTCTTTATTTGATATGAACCGAGTCCTTGTACAAATTGATGAATCAAATATGTTTCTCTCGTCATTTGGGGTACATTTGGGTAAGCTAAACAACAAATTCTCCTCAACTCACATCCATTATCTATTATTGATCTATTATTGATCCATTCTTTCTAAAGCGCCTGCTCCTAAACTTACACATATGTGTCAATTCTCAGCCTAATGGATTAAATCTTTGTTTCAATGCATTGAGAAGTTCTGTGAAAGTGAAACTATTTCACTGTTTGAGGGTCACTCAATAGTTTCTGGGCAAGACGCCTTAATGATATTTTCCAACTGCTGCTTAGCTTTTTGTACATCAGACCAAATATTCCGTATGACAACTTTCTCAAAGTGAACTATGAAACCATGAAGATCAATCGTATTTACAATATACAAAAATAGGTCCTTTTGTGGTCATTATAGGTTCCACTGGAAATACAATTTTTATCTGCAGAAACACTCGTGCTTGGAAAAGAAATATCAGAAGGTTCAATGCCTATTCTGATGGTTCGTATTACACCAAAGCATTGTAGTGTGAACTATTCTATCATGATCGGTAATAGGTAATTGGGGAACTTTCCCTGTGTCATGTACTTTAAATCTAAGGTTGTCAGATGTGACATTTCTGTATTGCTCACTCTCAAATTGTGACATAACATCCTTATTATATCAAGAGCTTAGATTAACTCCTACTTGCTTTGGTTTGTATGACTTTTGTTTTGCTGTTTGGTGAGCATGCTCCAAATATAGGAGGGCTGCAAAAATGTTTGATAACAGGTATTAGGTGTTGATGTGTATGAGTGATTCATGACAACTGGATGACTACTGCTTTCATGTTTATTAAGGCAGGAGTTAGTCCTTCGAATATATGATTACCATGTTTATGACAAGACATGAGACGATTGCATACAGCTTCTTACACCAGAGAATCCATTTCCAAGATTCGTTTTATTTTCAAAATCCCTTTCTCTATTAAAATCATAGTTTAAGGGATTATTATAGTCATGAACAAATAGAGGGTGTACCTACCCGAAGCTACACTAAGGCAATTTCCAAAATTATACCCATTGTACTTGGAGAAGGCACTCACAAGTAGGTCATCACGATTTCTCAAATATCCAAACTTGTGTTCTTCCAATTTGTTATGGTTATAAACATTATCAGAATAATAATCATCCTGTAATAAAAGAGTTAATCACTGAGTCGGGAACCTTTAGAAGTATTAAAGCCACTGCTTGCATGAAATATTTGGGATCCACCATCTACTATCCCTCGCCGAAGTGAGGTTGAAACATAAAATCAGGTGTAATTATCTGGCTCTCTATGAAGTTCTTGAAGTATGATGTTAGTATCTCTGCCTGGATTGGCTTCGCGCTGAAAAAACTGTTGATTTCTTACAGGGATGTGAAAAGACACATATTTTTATGCAGGTGCTTGCACACCTCCATAGAATTGTGGCCCATTGCCAGACTGCTGCATTCTGTGTGTTGTTACGTCCTTAGAAAATTATGCATCGTGACACAAGGTGTCAAAATGTGTAACTTTTGTCCATTTTTCAGTTGTCTCGTCAAAGTATGTCGTCGATTTGGCGTTGACCACTCATGTGTGGAACACTAGAAATCACCACAAAATGCAGAAACGTGTAAATATCTGATTGTTTTCCACTGTGTTTACGGCGTGGGAGGTCGGATAAGAGAGAACAGGTTCTTCTCCCTAATTGATCAGTCGTGTTTCCATCTGTGTTTCATTCAGCGGATGGGGGTCAATTCAGCAGAGAACTCTCAGATGAGAGAGAAGATTTTCGCCTCCTCAATTTGATCGAACGCGGTTCTGACAGTGTGGTGTCTCTTCAATAGATGTGGCCAATTTTGTAAGAAACTCTCGTATGAGAGAGAAGATTGTTCCCTCCTCTCCAATGCAGTCCTGTCCCTTTGTCTGTGATGGAAGTATATATTAATGTATAATATATGTTGTTTTTTCTATATATTATTAAATAGAAGGGAAATAAAAAAAAATAAAAATGGAAATTTAAAATGAAAAAAATAAATAGTAAAAAGCATGTCAGTTTTAAAGACCAAATACACTAAGTTGAGAGACGAAGATGGTCCGTCGATTTTTAGAATTGAAGGGGAATATTCGACAGAGCAGTATGTCTAAACAAATGGGTGGCATCAAGATGGAATGAGCGATGACCAAGTTGTTCAAACCTGTGATAGACACTCAGGAAGAAATGAAAAAAAGATCATCAAAGAATTGAAAATAAAGATAAAGATAAAGATAAAACAGAATAACAAAGCAGAACACCAAGTTACAAACCTTATGGTCAAACTTTGGGTTACACACCTTCTGGTCTGACTTAGAGTTACAGACCTTCTGATCAACCTCGTTATACACCATCATCTCCAACATACACACATCCCCCTCCTCTCCTGTATCAACACTTTCCTCTGAGTCCTTCCGAGATAGATGAAATTTAGAGCGATTTGGAGAGTGAAATATTAATGGTACTACTCCAAGCACGACCAGTGTCATGATGGTAGATGCATGCAATATGAAACCCAAATATTATCGGAATTTATATAACACGTATCTGCTGAGTGTGGACCCTGTCTTCGGGTTATGCGAGGGAGAAGTGGCAATCTCTACATAGGTGGAAACGAGTGGAAATAACTGAGAAATGAAATCTGATCATCGAAGATGGAGAATACGAAGGTACTAAAGGATTGTGAAATCTGCTCATGCTTGCTAAACCTAACAAATATGAGGAAGAAAATTACAAAACTTATGGCGATCTGCTAGTTAGGGACGAGTGTTATGAGAAAAAAACAACAATTCCAGAGAGATGAGACCGAAAGTAAGCAAATGTTTGAAGTGGAAGAATGTAGTGAAACCCATATGGGATGCGAATGAAGAATTTTTCAAATTTGTCACCCAACAGGGAATGACGACCACGATCATTCCTCATTCCTTGTGATCATAATGCGCTGCTGGAAAGATTAGATCTATCGATGGCGAGTCGAGAAGCTGGTAATACTGGAGTGAAAACGAGTTGGTGACCAGAAATAACGAATTGTTGCGACAGAACGTTTCGAATAGACAAACAGATAAATCAAACGTTTATACACTGAAAGATGGGACAATAAAATAATAGTAAATAAGAGAGGATATAAAAAATGAAATCAAATTTTAAGAAAATAATAATCAAAAGAATAAGACAAAAATTTTTTTTATATATATTAGTAATAAAAACAGGATTATAAGATCGTTTGTCTACGGTGCATTGGGTTAGAAAGAAGACCACGATGGTTGTAGGTAAAACAGATGCGACGGAAGTGAGCACAAGAATCACTTCGGAAGCTAGTAAGAGAAAAAAGTGCCAATTTAATTCAGAATTGATAAGACCACCACCGACTAAATGACCGAATTTTTTTTCGAAATCGAAATAAATAAATAAATAAATAAATAAATAAATAAATAAATAAATAAAATGAAAAATAGTTTAAAAAAAAAACCCAGAAAAATAACTTATTAAGAAAACTTGGGAAAAAAGCACAACGAGACTGGAAATCAAAAAGTTATCATGGAATGCACCAAAGACTAAGAGATCGAATCACAAACTCTTTCCTCAAAGCATAAATGGATTGATAGTGAGAAAATCGAATTGTGGAAAAACGAATCTATTGATGAATCTGTTGTTCCATGATTATTTTTTCATTGCCAATTGCAATCATATGGAATACAAAAATCGTCGAATCCATTCCTATATTTTCTGTGGTATTTTCTACTTGTCAGGTCGATGACTACGAAATAATAAGGATCATAATCTCAACACCCTGTTGCAAAATCTGTTGAATTCTCTTTTGCTCATGTCATTTGCCACATGATAGTCGTAAAAGTGATTGAGATTCTTGGGATGAAACAGATACAGAAAATTCACGCTCTCTCTTTTAGTCTGTCCTGGCAATCTGAAATAATCATATTAAGTAGAAGTAAAAATGAATAAATAAATAAAAAAATAAATAAATAAATGAATAAATAAATAAATAAATAAATAAATAAATAAATAAATAAATAAAAATACAATTATTAAAATATAAGAAAGATGTTGCAGTAATATGAAAATCAACTATCAGAAAGGATAGCTGAGAACACAGAAAGAGCAACCGATAATACGACTGCAAAACACATTCTTTTTTGATCATGGTGAAGGATGAGAAGACTTGATTCACGACGAAATTCAATCCGCCAATTGAATTGTAGAGGGATAAGAAGTATGAGATAGCACTGGTAAATCCGGAGACGTACAATTCGTTTCCAAACATCACAGAAAAAAAAATACGTTCAGATATTCGAACAGAATGGATTGGTTCATTGTTCGCATTGCTGAAGGCAGTTACGACATAGTAAACTTGAAGGAATCCATTCAGACCAGAATGACGATTGATGGTCATGACGGTAATGCCATCAATATATCTGCCAACATCAATACTCCGGAAATGATATATGAGAGAATGTTATTGGGTGGATTTTAGAGGAGATGATACTTTTGGATAGATGTTGGGATTCAATCAAAACATGTATGAAGGAATTCAACAGCATTTTGTGAACGTTGACGTGATCTCTAGATGTTAGGTGAATGGAAGCACACAGCCATCAATCTACTCTTTCTTTCCAGACGTTTCTTCGGGCTACAAGATCATAGAGCGACCACGAAATGAGGTCCATCTAGCTGTGATAATTTATACAGCATTACCACTGAATTAACGAATCAAAACAGAGAGTTGTTAGATCTTGGCAGTGAACTTGCTCCGATGCCATTTCACATAAGAGAAATTTAAAATAAAATCTGTTACATGTGTATATTTTATTAAACAAAAAATGGAAACCGAATATTTATATAACATATTTTTTTTCCTCAATAGGAAATTGAAAAAAAATATTAAAAATTTCTTTTTTTTTCAATTCATGTCAATTTTATATGTATATATTGGTGAAAATTGTTTAGCCCTGTGCTGTTTGAGCTTTATTCAGACGAATTTCTTTCGCTTTAGGCCCTTAGATCTCTCAGATACAGCTCACTTGAAAGAGATTTGCTTTCTCAGAATACAGACCTTATATATTGGCATTACCCATTCTCACCAAAACCGTGTTGCTGGCTTTGGAAATTGACCAGTCCTGGGGCACAGAAAACAATGGGAAACAGATTGTTTCGGAAGAAAGGAGGAGATGTGTGTCGAATCGAAATGGATGTTAAAGGTTTGTATCTAAAACATGCGAAAGGTAGCAGTGTATGTCAAGCTCACAGAGATGATCTCTATCCAAGAGCAGAATGAATTTGATCAATGATCGAGGACTGTTATTAGATCCGAATTTGTCGTTTAAAAACGTGCCCATTCTGCGTTTGTTATTATGACACATTGTTTGTTTGGTAAAAAGAAGAGAAATAACTTAGAAACAATATTGTAACAAAAAGTATGTGCACATGACTAAATTGATGGACTGGATCTGACTCTCATCATCGTATCCATGGTTTGGGCACTGCTAGAAAGGGTCACCTACTTCACGTGGATACCATTCCAGCCATTTTAGTGATAGAGTGTGTTGCTCTTGTGACTTGATTCTTGAGATAGTTGGAAAGTGCGTGAGGTAAACATCATCTAAGGCCAATAAACATGAAAAGATTAAAGTATTGGCCGACATGAAAATCAAATCCATAAATGACATGATATCCACTTTTCTGAAGGACGGAATGATTTCCTATAGGGAATATCACTACACAGTCTGCGGAAAGCAAAAATTCGACAAAATGAGAGAAGGTATAAAAATAAAGTGTCATCAGATTCTCAAAGAGGAGATGAAACATAATCTATAAAAAAGGTCGAGACAAAGTCATGGAATCTTTTCGAAAACTGTTGGGAAAAAATAAAGACCCAAGAACAGTGAGAGATATAAAACAAATAACGATATTATATGTATAAGAAAATAAAAAAAAAATGTAAAAAATAAAAAAAAATAAAATTAACTAAACACAAAATGTATTGCATAAGATGTAAGAAATCTACAGACATGGATAACTTGCGAAAAGTGCAAACTAAATATAATAGGCAGATGCTTTGCGGTACTTGTAAAGTGCACAGTTTGACTAAAACTCAAATCGTGAAAAGAGGTAGAATGGTCAATTGACTCATCAATAATCTTCCCTTTCAAATGCATCTTTCCGAACACAAATTCACGGGACAAAACACGAAATTAAACAAGAGATTGAAAAACAGACAACTCTGAAATCATGGAGCAAACCCATCAATAGAGAGGATGGAGCTGCCTACAGTCACAATCACTGTTATGTGCACGACAAGAACATGTTGATAAGAGTTTAAAAAATGTAGTCAATCTCACGATGAGAGAGAAATTCGAAAGCTCGATAGTCAGTGAACTCATCGGCACGAAACGCCAATTTGGAATGGGAAATAAAAATAGCAATTCTCAAATGCATTATCGGATGGACTACACAAGCCCATAGTGTACAGATTTTGAAAGAGAATTGTATTTTTCAAAAGATTGAATCTGTAGATGGCAGCTGATCTGGTGGCATGCAATCACTGTGTAGAAACAACAGAGGCATGAAATATATATTGGCATAGATATGTTTTCAGAATACGGATCGATGAGAGCATTGGAAACTAAATCGGTAATGGGTGTGGTCGAAGCATTGGAAAATATCTTCACCCCTTCTTTGCAAAATCCTGAGAAATTGTAAATGGAGAAAGATCGAGAATTTTACAACGTTCACATTCGTGGACTCGTCTCCACAGAAAACAAGGAGAAGGTGATCATAGTCTTTTGATGGAATAGAATAATGAAGAAAAAATGCAGATATTTCATGGTCAACTCGACATAAGAAACATAAGAAATACTTGAAAATCTTTAACAATTTGGTTGACAACTATAACAGCATGTGCCGCAGTTCTATCAAGATGACACCCGTGCAAGCTAGTGTTCCTCGGAATTAAAAGGAAGTGCATGCAAATATCTATTTGTTAAAGATGGCGGTCGCTGTGGCAACAAAACATCAACATTTGCCATGGGAGTTCGAGTGAGAATTTACAAGTAGAAAAAACATTTTGAAAAAGGTTATACACCTAGAAGACGGGATGAAACCTTTGTTGTGGTTCTTGTGTTCTAAACACTGATCCCATCCCTTACGAGATAGAAGAATCAGATGATGAAGAAATCCTGGGAAAGTTTTATGAACAGCAACTGCAAAAAGACGCATTATAAAAAAGAGAGGACAGCAATTTTATTTTTTGTTCAAGATATATATAAGAAGAAAAAAACCCAAGAAAAAAAAAACAAACTAAAAAAAGAATGAAATAAAAACAATTAGAAACTTATTTTAATACACCTCCATTAAGCTTTAAATCATTGTATTTAACAGAATCACCGCTAAGACATAAATGTTTCTGTATTTAACTGGTGATGAGCAAGCCAGAACTTTCTCCCACCACCGTTTATACTAGTTCCTGCCCCATAGAGTCATTAGTTATAGTTCGAAAATTTTCCAAATTTCGTTTTACAATTATTAATCTTCTGTCACGTAGTTTAAAGATGAAAACGTCCAAAGCAAACTAAAGTAGGTTCAGAAAAAAATTTGCTAACCAAAAATTGGGTCTTTTACAACCTACCATATTAACCAAGTCCCGTGACCATCTCGTTTGCAGATCCTGTCATATCTAAATTGGTCAACTTTATTTTGGACATCTTGACACGCTTTGAACTTGTTTTAAAAAAAGGTTTTCCCAACTCTTTTGCAAATCAGCTCATATTTGTCCTTTTATTTTTACTAACAGTACAAGCTACCAATGGCTAGGCGTGAATGGGCACCAGCTGAAGAGAAACAGCAATACGAATTTCAACAAACACACCTAATAGAAAACGAATGTAATTCAGACTGGTACCTAAAAGATCGTTTTGATTTTTATCAATTCATTTGAGTAGTGCAGCTTCAAACAAAAATAAACGAACTCTTCACCTTTAGGTTTAAACATAGGAATTAAAATTTGTTCATTTAAATGAATTTTAATGCATGGGATGTGTAATAAACACAGAATGCCATTATGTTTAAATCGGTGGGTGTTTCACATTATGTAAAGCACCCACCAATTCAAACACACATCACGTTCTGTCTATAAACATAACAAAATGTATAATAAGAGCCGAAAGGATTTAAGAGTATGAAGTGCATGAATAATTATCCATGGCGGGAACTAGTCTTGTATAATGAAGAAGAGATAAGATCCAATATTGAAAAGAAAAATGTCTTTCTCCATCCAAGTGAAAGTTATATCTAGATAGAATGACGGTAGATGAAAAAGGACCATAGCGTCTGTGCTGATGATGACTTCATCGCTTTGGCTCATAACGATGTGATGCATATTTTTAATAGCATACCATACAATCTCTCAGGTCAAGAAATAGAAACTGTGTTTCATCCCATGCACGCAACCCCGATTTTAGGACTTTTGAAATATCTAGATGCACTGTGGATAAACGACACCAGCTCGGATGCAATTATCGACAATGTGGGTGCAGCTACGAGATTTAAACACATCATTCAAGCATCTTTGCCTGAGGAACGTTCTCGTTTAGGATTCATCTGAAACACATTTTTGGATTCGCCGAAGATTACAACAAAATGGTCTACAGATTGAGACATAATCTCACACTAGAACGTAAATATGACAATGATTCCATCATGAGAGCTGCCGCAACAGATGCATGGTGCACCCGGGTAAGATGTCATGGTTCATGCCATACATACTACCAAACGATGAGTGAAGAAGGAAACTCTTCAAGATCATTGGAACAAAAAACAGATTTCCGGTGTGATTCAGAATGAGACAGTGTGATGTCGCAAACATTCCAGCATCAAGTCAGCTCAATTGGAGATTTTCAGTGAAATGTTCTTCAGAAAAAACGCGTTTCATCATTGTCGGATTTCAGATGGATAGGATCGGATCTAAAAAAGGATCCATCTTTATTGGATCATTGCAACTTGAGAAATATGCAGGATATCCTACATGACCATGTAGTAGTCCATTTCCTTCATTTTGAAAGGATCACCAGGATCTAATGCTTCACACTTTCTTCAGCACACACGATTATCAACTGTCTTGCATATTTTATTTTTTCCATGACGCAAATAAAAAAGCAGACATATGTCATTAACTCGGGACCACGTAGATTCGTGATTTGATTACCTCTCATGCACAGATCGCCTTCCATCACATTGCAAGTTTACTTGACTTTAGTGTCGGCCACATATTTTTTGCTGACTGCATATGAATCCTATTCTTGATTGGCCCCAAGAACGAATTGTTTGTTACCGTTCATATCGATGCCAGACTCCATCATTCCTCAGAGCATCTGTTGAGATACAGATTGTCCATATGCTCTTTGAGATAGGTTTGTGATTTGGTGAGAGCAGAATCTACATAGCCTTTATTGACTGTGGTCGATTCAGTATCATCGTCCTTGCTTTGTGCCAGATTGATGATCTTATAGAATCCAGCATTCAGATCGGTATTTTTCAGATCATTTAAGGCATCGACAATCTTTCAGACCGCCATGTCTACATATTGTTTGGTGGAAGTATCTCTGGGATGCTCTGGTTCTCCTAGGTTCGATATCGTGTGAGAATCCACATCCACTTCAGAATTCAGGATTTTTGTTATGTAGCATTCTCTCAGATATTGCGTGAAACGTCAATGCAATTCGACAGCATAATTATTTGTGATTGCATCTATTGAATCCACAGGATCTGCACATTCACCAATTGTTTAGACTTCAAGTCTAGATCATCAGTCATATTTTTTATTCAGGTAATTATCTCTCACACGCTTCTCGAAATCTAAACGTTTTTGTCACGGAGTTGCTGAGATTTATCAGTTTGGCAATGTTATAAAGCTTCTGATTATTCGTGTATAATGGTTCTTTTCGAAGTTCGTATCTTCACATGAAATGATGCTTCAAGTATGTAACAGACATTCCACCATTGCCTTCAATGGTGATCTGTCTTTTTTCGAAATTCCATCAGGTCTTCCAAATTTATCGACTGTCATTTTTGTGTTCATTTCCTATCTAATTTATTGTATTATTTGTTTTTTGCTTTCCCATTTTTATATAATTTTTTTAACATTGTTTTTTCTTCTCTTAATGTAAATCATTGAGAATGTTTTGAAAGTGATGTTTCAAAGACTATATCTTGAGAACATAGAAATACAAGTGTCCACAAAACACTTGATTGCAAAGTTGCACATGTTCCGTATTGTGATAAATTGATGATGTTAAATAATCCATCAATTCTACAGTCCGTGACATTCCGTAACTGTCGAAAGTATAATCCCTTTTCACATTCTCGATACCCAATGAGTGTCGTCACCTGAGAAATCGTTTAGATTCAAGATTCCGTATTCATCACCATCTCGCAGTTTTCTGGACAATGCATTTCTTGAAAAGACACCGCTGAAATGTTTTACTTTCAATGCGTTAGATGCATCCAACAGATCAATGTTAGACAGAGGTTTGTTAGGTAAGAAGATACCTTCTACCGAAATATTTGTTTTCTCAATTTTTTAAAATTTATTTTGAATTTATTTATTTAATTTTTTTACATTTTATTTAATTTTTATATGTTGCGTGAATTTGATTAGATAGTTGCTAGTGTCGAACCATGCGTCGACATCCGAAGATATGTCTCGGTAAAAATCTTCAGTTCTTCTCTTGAAAGCCAGACTATTTGTGAAGGTAAAGAACAGTATGGCTTTTGAATCATATTTTATTTTGATGTATTCATAATGAAGTCAATACATCAACTGTTTGCTGCTCTCTTATATGCATGTTCTCAAATAAGTCAGTTTGTCAAATGTTAAATGCGTTTGTTTCATGTGAAGGGCCATTAAATTTTCTTTAAAGATGGTTCAATGTTTATAATTTGGTTTCGAAATGTATGTTCTAGCCTGACTGTCTGTCATCACGAGACGAATGTCCATCCATTTTCTGATGTTTTTCATCAATTCTCTATACACAGAATTGTTCATAAGTTTAAAGAAAATCTTTTGCGAATTTGGTCATAGCCTTCATTCTCAAATTCCTGTTAAGATCTATATACTTCTTCATCAAAGGCTCTTCATCAAATCGGATGATGTGATGTATTTTGACTAATTTCATGCCGTAATCTATGTAATTTTTCAGATTTTCAAAGTAGATTACATATTTACGTTTGCTATTTGAATATGGAATGACTTTATCAACATTCATTTTCATTTATTCGGGTACTAAAAGATGATTGTGTGGATCGTGTAACGTTTTAGTATATTCTAAATTTACCCCCAAAAAACAGGGATAATACATCCATTTTTCCATCTACTCCCGATTCTCTACACATTTGAAATTTCCCGTCGATAATGGGTGATTTATGGCTCAACTGCATAAATCATTAGCATCTAGATATGCTCTGTATTTACTCGGTTCTCACACAGCGAATTCTTCTTCCATGTAGCAATTATTCACTTTTGCATAATGTTGACACTCTCACACCCTTTTCAAACATGAGCAACATGTTCACATCAGATAATAATTCCAAGCTGAATTCTGTCGTCTTCAACACTGCATCTCGTGGCAAATAGTCCGGTAGCAGTGTTTTACCAAACCAGATCTATATTGCAATGTCCCCAACAAACTTGTCGAAAAGTTTCGAACATGTCTGTCAAGAGGAGGTTGTCAGTTTTCAGATACAGATTATGAAAATCTCTCATGGATTTCATGTCAAATATTTTCCACACTTTTTGAGCGTGTTCATAGGTGACATTGCAAATGTTAGCATCGTATAATTTCAAATAAAAGTCTTCTTTGGAAGGTATCTTCAACTAGTTGAATCTTCGAAAAACGTTCATATAATCATAGGGATACACTCCTGTCCTCTACACACTCTCCAAATAATACTCGTCTCGAAGCTGTTTGGTCATGCTCTCAAATTTCCCCTTCCATAAATTTCCAACTTGTTTCTCGAGACTGGTTGGCATGAATTCAAAACTAATGTATTGCTCCTCGCTCTTTAATATGTTCTTTAAATACCTTTCATTCACTTTACCCACATTCTTCACAAATGGATGGAGTCATAAACAACGGATTGTGAAATATCTCTGGAAAGAACTTAGCAGCTTAATATTTTACATCGTAATTACTGCACATGGAACATCAGCATTTACCAGTGTAGTGATCATAATCTTTCAGTTTCTCGTATTCAGATTCTCAAATTTAAAAGAATGGTAGTCTACAGATGTGACATTCGGTGGCTCTCTTTGTTCGTCTCTCATTTGCGCATTTGGGAAGATCATCTCAGGATTTTGAAATTGAATCTTCCAAGAATTTTTGAGCCACGTCGTCATCGTCCAGCTGTTTCCTGTAGATGTAAAGACAAAGAATATCGATTGTCGAAAGAATATTTTATGTAGAAACAATAACCAGATGGTATCTACTTCTGATGTTTTCGGGTGCAACTCTGAAAATGGTTAGGCTGACATGAACTTATATTCACTGTAAAACATTCAATTTCGTCATACACCACAAAAGGCACTTTATGTCTTCTACTGTGATGCATGAATTTAACATAAAAGTGAGATTGGGGCATGTTGATGACAATGCATTGATTTGAATTGCAATGCTCCTCGATTTTTTTTTGAATTTGAGGGAATTCAGACAGTTAAAACAGAAAAAAATGTGTCTCCATCATGTCTTGTAGTCTGTGCCACCAGTAATTGAGTCGTGCTCTTAAACCAATAGTAATGTTGATTGTCGTTTTCTGTAATTAATAATAAATTAACGTTTTTTCTCGCGATTTTTTGCGAGCTTACCATCAAAGAAATTGTGTGGTTTTTTGAGTCGTCATATCCCAAAAACGTTGACAGCGATCATAAGATCTTGATTATCAAAATGATTGGTGTCACACAGCCGAGTCAGAAAAAATCACTCCCAACCAGTCTAAATTCTTAGAAGTTTCCACATATTTTGATACTCTCTGAGTACGCCTTTCCACAGGGTATAAAGCAGATATGACAGCCCGTTTGAAACACTGACTGTCTTCTTTGTTCTCCACGTTAATTACAGCTTCTTTCTTTCCTATGAAATGAGGTAATTTTATACATGAAGACGTTCGCAATGGATCAGACTTGTCGATATGGATTTCTAGATTCAACACTTCTCTGAATCTCCAATTGCTATCTCGTTTTGATACTGCACCAAGAACTGCATTATCTTTCTTTCATGTTATCAAAATTATTAGACACAGAAGAGCTGTCGGCCACGGCTTCCATGCAAGATTGAAAATAAACCATTTTTCCTTGACTTCACCCGTTTTAAGATCTATCATTTCTATCCAACACTTCAATACGAGTTTCGTTTTGATATAAGCGTCTTGCACCCGACGAAATAAATCCAGCACGATAGGTTTTATTTTGTTCAAGAAATGTTTGGTATTAAACTTTTTTATACCCTTCACATCAAACGTTCAGAAAAATCCATTAACGGCCTGCATTCGATCTGCGCTAGTGGGCAATAATCCTTTATTATATGACTTCAGCTGAAATTGTTTTTAATTATATCAACATAATTCCTTCCGAGTTCAGCCATCACTGCTTTTACGATAGTCGATATTTGATTTCATTATTTTTACTTTATTATTTCAGCTGTCGCTGAATGAGTCCTCTTTTCATCCATTTGAATTGTTGTCTTTCTCATCTTATCGTTTCCTCACATACTCCAAGCATGGGTTTTATCAGCACATTTTTATTTTGCGACTATACACCTTTCAAACCTAACTGCCACACTTTAGATCTCCATTCTGTCACCGTGTTCTCACTGGTCTCAGCCTCTTTTGTGGTTTTGTTCTATAACTTGACTAATTTGCGATGCTTAGATTCTTCACATAACTTTTCAAATGAGCTTGATTGCACGCTTCTAATGAAAATGACATTGTTTTAAATTAATAAAAAAAATTTAAATGTTAAAATTGTTTTTACATGTTAATTTTTTTTCATTTCCTATATATATACGAGAAAGGAATTCACCAAAAACCAGTTTGTCAACTCAGGTAATTCGTCACAATTTTCATTTTTATTTTCTCGAGAAATTGACGGAAAAATCCTGTTTTCCACTAAGTTAATTCTTTTAACTTACAGAAAAGAGCATATAAAATCAGGCAAATTGTTTTTTTTCATATATATGAAATAAAATAAATAATAAAAATTAATCTAAAATGGATCAATTTTCTTTTCATTTTATATATAGGAAATAAAACAAAATGCAAATGGAAAAAAATCGAATTGAAAAGAATCTCTTCATACAATAATAGTAAAACTTTTTTTTATCTGAAACCCAATCCAATACAACTGAAAGATGTCTAAGTAACAAAGTTTGAATATAAATATGATAACCTTCACATAGGATTAATACTGGGTGAAGATTAAGGCGATTTAATTGCAGATTTTGAAAATTCTTATCACAAACTATTGGAGGAAGAAAAGAAAAATATCAAGGAGTTTAGTCTGATCTACGGCGAAAACAATATATCCGAAAATCGATAGAGGTGTCGTAGATCGCCTCGGAGAGGAAGCTGTAAAAATGTGAAAAAATTAACGAAATTAGACATGGTCATCGAACATCTCCACAAAAATGAAGAAGGGAAAGTGACAGATCACACACAAATAAAAGATATGACTCTGCAAAATAAAATGTAGAAAAAAGTAAAGAAATTTTAAATTTCCTTTTTTTTTATTTTCTTGAATAAATGTTTAAGATATCGATCTTAAAAAAAAATTGTTGAATTTTTAAAACAAATTTTCTCTCTTTATCGTCTCACGAATTGGAAACAAAATCATTCCATTCTCTCCTCTTTCATGAACTAATTAAAAGTCTATTGCGATTATAAGTATTATCACACTCATTCTCTATAATATTCCATCATGATATTGTGATATTTATCATATTTTCAATAATGAATTTTACTTATTTCTTTATTTTAGTATTTTTTCTCCTTCACAAGATCTGAGTCGGATATTCTCTATTCAGTAATAAATACAAAACACTTCCTCGATCGTAATTCATTAGATTGTTCGGAATTTTCCGAAACTGCTCAATTTCGAAATCGAAAGGTTGAGTTTGCCCTCGACACCTGATCATTGTCTCACGCTACTCTATCACCTCGTCATTGTCGAGCTTTTTCAACACCGAAGGGAGCGCGGTGGCTCAGTTGGTAGAGGTGCAGGCTGCAAGCCGAGAGGTCCTCGGTTCGAATCCCACCTGCGGCAACCGCGTTGTGTCCTTGGGCAAGACACTTCATCTCCATTGCCCACATGGGGGCACGATGACGCCGTGTACTAAGGCGTACTGCACGTCGATGGTACGCATGTCTTCAACCAATCTAACCCTGCCTGTGCTGCAGTGCGGAGTTACGATGTTGGGGAGATGGCAGCTGCTCGTCGTTGCTCGGTGGTTCTCTCCGGGTACTCCGGCTTCCTCCACCTGTAAAACTGTCACGGTCATGATTAGCCATTGTGCATAAATATGTGACCTTAAACATCAATAAATAAATAAATAAATAAATACAACACCGACGCAAACCACAGGACTACGGCGTCTTTGTGTTCCGTGGTGTAATGGGTGGGCGCCTCGATCAATCACTCAGACATGCAACCCTGACATCTCTCGCTCACCGCTCTTGGAATATAAATTCGCGAGATGGGGACACGCTGTGTAGAAGACATCTATGAGAAAGCTCTCGCACAGATCTCTCTTCTTATTTTCCGATTTCTCCTGAGATCTTTGATCTTTAAAAATCATATGCTTTTTAAATATTTAAATTTTTATCATAAATTTTTATTTTAATTCCTTAAATTTTTTTTTACTATTTAATAATATACTACTCAAAAGTTTGCTAAGCACGAAATATTTGACACATCATTGTGAAATTGCTTGTGACATATTTGCGACATTATTGGGGATATGATTGAGGAATGTATTGAGATGGCCCTCAGTGTTTACATTAGCTCTCTTGACAGGCAGGCTTTTCGTGACAGTGATGGAAAGCATTGTACCCCTTGATTTTCATGATGTTTTCGTGTTCCGTCTACATGTACATGACATGTGTAGGGTATTCAATCTTCATTTCAACAATAATATACTACTCAAAGTTTGCTAAGCACCAAATATTTGTCACATCATTGTGAAATTTGCTTGTGACATATTTGCGATATTTTTGG
The DNA here is from genome assembly GCA_031216915.1 of Pictodentalium vernedei. NCBI lineage: Eukaryota > Metazoa > Mollusca > Scaphopoda > Dentaliida > Dentaliidae > Pictodentalium > Pictodentalium vernedei. The sequence goes on along the minus strand of CM062296.1, from coordinate 105,180,098 downwards.
GGATATGATTGAGGAATGTATTGAGATGGTCCTCAGTGTTTACATTAGCTCTCTTGACAGGCAGGCTTTTCGTGACAGTGATGGAAAGCATTGTACCCCTTGATTTTCATGATGTTTTCGTGTTCCGTCTACATGTACATGACATGTGTAGGGTATTCAATCTTCATTTCAACACAAACCCTTGTGATTTAATGTTTGAATATGGCAGAGTCAATCTCTTTTTTTCTGCTTATCCCGAACTATTCTGTGTTACCTAAAATATTACCTATTACTGACCCCTCTTCTGACTACCATAGCAGTCTATCTAGTCTTAGCTATCTCTGGTTCCGTCCTCTACCCTCGACCATGGTGTTTACCTATCACGATAGGTAAACACCATGGTCGAGGGTAGAGGACGGAACCAGCATTAAGACGCGTAATGTATGCAGTGTCAACCTTTCAAACTTAACACTTCTTTTTTATCAATAACAATCAAAACATGTTTTAAATATTCAATTTGTATTGCCGCGAACAATGTGTGCATTATCAACGTATTCATTTATCAAAGACATCAAAGTTGATTCTTTAAAAAGCGACCGACGATCGTAAAATTGTAAACATTCGTGAAATTTTTTGTTGATGTTATAAGATTATTTATAACAACATCTGCACCTCTCTTCCGAAGTTGGTGACGGCTGAGACCCTTTTATATATGTGACAAGTGATCGTTCCAGCAAGCAAGATGTACAGAGATCAGTAGATGTTGCCCAGTAGTTGTCATAATTCTGTGCTATTTGGTACTTACAAGTAAGTAAGGCTTCTCAGCCCCTGAAAAGCTTTAGTGGCTAGCTGTGAGATACTGTTCCGAAGCAGATACCTGGAAAAGATATTAGGAAGAATGTCAAATTTCGTACTGATGAGAGTGATGTTTCGTGAAGTAACCCCCCCCCCCCCCCCCCACTCCCCCGCCCAAACAAACACTCAACACTTTGCAGCACAAAAGATCGGGAAATTAATGAAATAAAAACAAGTAAACATAATGTTCCTGACCCCATGTAATGGATGTCTAGAATAATATACAAATCGCTTGATCCATTTGCAGGAACTGCACGAGAGAAAGATGTGTCTAATTCTTGCAAAGCTGCGCACAAAGTTGAACTAAATAGAAGTAACCTTAACGCTCTTATTACGTGTTATGAGTAAGTGATGTCTTAAATTCTTACATCTCGTAGGTGCAAGAAGTGTTATCCGATCCCTCACATTTGTTGTCTTGTAAGACGGTAGGATTGACTGCCAATGTCTAAAAAACGACATGTTAAAGACCTCCACATAAGCACAAAACTGCCAAAGGCGGCTGCTAGTTCTTTGTAAAATACATCCTTGCCTTATATCATCATGAAAATCGACTTTGATAAAGTTACATCCTTACAATTATTGGTCGCGCGAGGAAGGTCCAACTGAGAAGCAAATAATTGTTGAGAAATATGTTTGTCAAATCATATCAGGGAAAAAAAGCCAAGTTTGGTTTTATTAGTTTAATAAATGAAAACAACGGAGGGCTCCAGGGGCTGTGTGTTGCTTTTGTTTATTAAAAGTAACAAAAGGAAACTTTAGCTTTTGATATCATGCTAATTACTTAATATGGCGCATTGTGAATGTATTTGTATAGTAATTCACAAATTTCATTCTTGCCAGGAAAAAGAAAATATCAAATCTCACCTCCTAGATTTTAGTATTCATTAACCACGTTCAAGATAACTATGAAACCACTTTAGGCCACCTCCAGTTGCCCCATGTTGTTTCAGAATATCGAGTAGAAAGTCGTGATCTACTGTATCAAATGCAACCAAAAGGCCCAAAAGTACGAGAAGAACAGCTTTTCCATCAGATAGAACCCAAACGATGTCATTGTGCACCCGTAATGAGGCAGTTTTTGTACTATGATTGGATTTGTTAGTCGATTGAAAGGGTTCTACCTGGCCATTAACATAAGTTGACTGACAATAATCTTTTCAATGGTTTTAGAAACAAATGCCAGGTTTGAGACAGGCTTGTAGTTCCGCAGGGTATTGGGATCAAGAGATATTTTTTTTTTACTGAGTGGTGAACATAAGGCTAGTTTCATAGCATCAGGAACATTCCCCTCGGAAAGTAAAGCCTGAACAATGTTAGTGATTATCGGAACAAGGAGTTTTAAAACACACTTCAAGAGTGACGTGGGAATTGGATCTAGGTTATTAGATTTGTTGGGTGATGAAAGAATGAATTTTAACACCGCTGCCTCAGATACCGGAGAAATTCGGAATAATAAGATTTTATCATCAGATACGTTGGTGGAGGTGGATCTACTACACCAATACTTTCCGGAATAATCCTGATTTTGGAAATAAAATAATCACTGAATCTGGACTCGGGATCAGCAACAGTTGAGTGTTCAGGAAGTATTACATATTTCGTGTCATCAAGTAACTGGTTTGTGATGTTAAATAAGAGGCGCCTGTAATCAAGCTGTTGTAATAGTTACATTTAGCATTTTTTACCAAATTATTTTTAATGTTCCTTTTGTTGCCGCCGCATTTGACGGTGTATTTCAAGTTTGGTTTTGTTATAGAGTAGCTTTAACCGGCGTCGCTGTTGATATGATGAATAAAAATGAAGCAACAAAACATCATGGTATGGTGAAAATGCCGTTTTCATGTATTTAAAGTGGTTTCAACACACAATAATGGTAAAAAGTTCAAATTCATTTGGAAAAAATGTAAAAAGTCAACTTCCCTTTTCTTATACTACTTTGCAGGAAAATGCCTTAAGTTTGTGAAATAATGCGCATATCGATGATATAAAATTCGCCACCATTTCAAAATTTCAATCTTATTTGAAGTCCCCGTACTCTTCGTGTTAAATTTACCCACAGCGTGAAGAAGTTAAGGGGAGCTAACGTTTCCGTAATTTTTTTTCCAATGATGAAAATGGTCAGCCATGCGTAGGACACTAACACTAGAAAAGACCCACGAGAAAAATTAACAAAAGCTTCTGAAGAAGGAATTTTCCACAAAACTTGTAGAGAACTCCTCTTAAATATTGATGAACAAATAAGAAGGACGCCAACGCCCTACAGCTCACCAGCATTCCTCTTTGATAGTAACTTTGGCAAACACAATAACTGTATCAAACAGGCTCATAATATGCGACAAACTGACCTAAACACAACCTCTTAAAAGTAAAGAAAAGCTAAAAGTGAAGAACATATATGAGGAATATAAAAAACATGGGAAGAGAAGGGGCACAGCAGCTGACCCGAACACCAAGTTAAACAAGACATTCTGAGCTAAAACAGAAAACTGAACACAACTAAAAATGTCAAGAAAAATGTTTAATATGCATTTATGAGGGGTTAATCATAGAACAATGATACTGAGGAACATGTATGATGAATATAAGTGCCATGGGAAGAGAAGGAGCACAGCAGATGACCTAAACACTAAGTTAAACATGAAATTCTGAGCTAAACAGAAAAGTAAACGTAACTAAATAATGTTAAGAGAAACGTTTCAAACACATAGGGTGAGGGTTAAATAGTGGTAAAATGATAATAAGCACCATATAGAAGCAATATTAAGGCCATGGGATGAAAAGGGTGTCGGCAGCTGCCCTGAATAGAAACGTTAACACACTGAAAATGTCAAAGTGTGAGCTAAATAGAAAACTCAACGTTCAAAAGTTGAAGAGAAATTTGAATTGAAATTCAGTGGTAAGGATGAAACCATGGTACAATGATAATGAAGAACATATATGAGGAATATAAGAACCATGGGAAGAGAAGGAGCACATCAGCTGACCAAGTTAAACAAGAAATTCTGAGCTAAAACAGAAAACTAAACACCACTAAAAATGTCAAGAAAAATGTTTAAAATGCATTTATGAGGGGTTAATCATAGAACAAGGATACTAAGGAACATGTATGATGAATATAAGTGCCATGGGAAGAGACGGAGCACAGCAGCTGACCTAAACACTAAGTTAAACATGAAATTCTGAGCTAAACAGAAAAGTAAACGTAACTAAATAATGTTAAGAGAAACGTTTCAAACACACTGGGTGAGGGTTAAATAGTGATAGAATGATAATAAGCACCACATGGAAGCATTATAAAGGCCATGGGATGAAAAGGGTGTCAGTAGTCAATGTAAACAAAAAATTTAACCCACTGCAAATGTCCAAGTGTGAGCTAAACAGAAAGCTAAACGTTCAAAATTGGAAGAGAAATTTTAAGAAATTCATTGGACAAGGGTTAAGCCATGGAAGAATGATAATGAAAAAGATGTATGATGGATATAAGCACCATGGGAAGAGCAGAAATACAGCAGGTGAGCTAAACACTAAGCTAAACATGAAATTCCGAGCTAAACAGAAAACTAAACAGAAAACTAAACGCAACCAAAAATGTCATGAAAAATGATTAAAATGCAGAGTAACAGTAGTTAATCATGGAACAATGATACTGAGGAACATGTATGATGAATATAAGAGCCATGGGGAGAGAAGGAGCACAGCAGCTGACCTAAACACTTAGTTAAACATGAAATTCTGAGCTAAACAGAAAACTAAACGCAACTAAAAATGTCAAGAAAAATCATTAAAATGCAGAGTATGAGGGATTAGTCATGGAACAATGAGACTGAGGAACATGTATGATGAATATAAGTGCCATGGGAAGAGAAGGAGCACAGCAGCTGACCTAAACAGTAAGTTAAACATGAAATCCCAAGCTAAACAGAAAACTAAACAGAACTAAAAATGTCAAGAAAAATGTTTAAAATGCAGAGTATGAGGGGTTAACCATGGAACAATGATACTGCGAAACATGTATGATAAATATAAGTGCCATGGGAAGAGAAGGAGCACAGAAGCTGACCTAAACACTTAGTTAAACATGAAATTCCGAGCTAAACAGAAAACTAAACGCAACTAAAAATGTCAAGAAAAATGTTTAAAATGCAGAGTATGAGGGGTTACTCATGGAACAATGATACTGCGGAACATGTATGATGATATAAGTGCCATGGGAAGAGAAGGAGCGCAGAAGCTGACCTAAACACTTAGTTAAAAATGAAATTCCGAGCTAAACAGAAAACTAAACGCAACTGAAAATGTTAAGAAAAATGTTTAAAATGCAGAGTATGAGGGGTTTATCATAGAGCAATGATACCGAGGAACATGTATGATGAATATAAGTGCCATGGAAAGAGAAAGCGCACAGCAGCTAACCTAAATACTTAGTTAAACATGAAATTCTGAGCTAAACAGAAAACTAAACGCAACTAAAAATGTCAAGAAAAATGTTTAAAATGTAGGGTATGAGGGGTTAAATCATGGCAGAATGATAATAATCATTATATAGCAGCATTATAAAAGCCATGATATGGAAATAGGGCGAGTAAGTGACTTAAACAGAAACTTTAACATTATTGGACACGTTCGCTGACGCCGACCGATCGAGCTATGCCATAAGCGCACAGAACTAAAGTTGTGAGCTAAAAAGAAGAATTTCGAGGTGTTTCGTGTATTACATTCAGTAATATATCATTTGTACACTTTTAACCCTTTACCCAACGTAACGGCAAAACCGGCCAGCGCTATTCTCAAAAATCGTCAATTAATTTTCAAAATATTTTCATTTTTTGTCTCAAAAACATAGGTTATGACCCCTCGTTGGAACGAGCTCGTCGAGCTCGTTCCAACGGGGGGTCATAACCTATGTTTTTGAGACAAAAAATGAAAAAAATTAGTTATTCAAGAATTTTTTTTGCAAGTGTCGTCTGCTTTTCATGTTAGGTAAAGGGTTAAATAATAATGACCACCAACCACAACCACCCCTCCCCCACACAGACATAACTTTCAATCGAGGCTTTTAATTATATAAATGGAGGCCTGTAGTAACCTATTTAGGCTGTTATGAGGAGCAGCATGGCCAATTTGGAGTATGGTATGTATTAATTAAGGCGGATGTACATGGGTGGATTCAGAGGGGCACGTCTGCTATGTTCCGTAATTCATTTTTTTATGAGAACTTCAGAGTCAGGGTGTGATATGAAATTTATGAATCGAGATTTCTAATATAGATCTGACCTAAACACTAAATCAAATATGAAATTCCGAGCTAAACAGAAAACTAAACGCAACTAAAGAGGTCCAACAAATTCATATCAAATCGTGGCGGAATTGAGAATGTTTTAATCATACGTGTTATTGAACCTACACCCCACGCAACGTCAAACCCGACTAGCGCCAATCAGCAAAACTCTTCAGCCAAATTATGTTTTTCATATTTCTTGCCTCGAAAACATACTGCATGACCCATTACTGGGATCAGCCCAACGAACTCGTTCAAATAACTGAAAGTAAGGATCATGAGGTATGTTGTCGGGGCATGAGCCTGAAAAATTGGAGTTATCCCATACATATTTTTGCATAATGTCGTCTGCTAGTCGTGTTGGTAAAATTTCATAAAGAAAATTACGATACTTCAAAAACGGAGACGATGAAATCAATTATTCCGTACTTCCTTAATTAGCTCTCTCTTAATGTTACGACCTTACGCTGATGTTTCACGTGTCACGTGTTGATTAAACATGTTGAGAACGATATCAAAATAAAGAACAATTTGAACGTGATTTTGTGATAAATGTGAGTTAGAGAATGCATTCGACAAAATATCATGACATAACAATGTGAGAACTTACAATTTTTCCAGGCTACCGAGGTCATTAAATGCTGCAGGATTGATTGTAGTTATCTTGTTTGAACCAAGCTGCCTGTTAACGATATAAAACTCCATTTAAAATTATAATCTATATACAATTATATCATTTGACCAGGAGCACGGTGTCCAAGTGGTTAGAGTATACCTGATTTCAAACCGAGAGGTCCACGGTTTGATCCTAACCTGGGAGGGGGGTGGGGAGATAAGGCATAACGCTGTGCCCTAGAACAAGCCACTTAATCCCGATTGTCCATACATGGGCACGGTAATTCCGTGTACTAATGCGTTTTGCTATGGCGTACGAACAGGTTCGAAAATAATTATTGAGGTACATACTATATTATTTGAGGTTCATCCTATATTATTTTAGGTTCATCCTATATTATTTGAGGTTCATCCTATATTATTTCAGGTTCATCCTATATTATTTCAGGTTCATCCTAAAATAATATTTATGACCCTCACGTACGCGATCAATAATTTGTCCGACCCTGGATGGACTATAATTATTGTTTCATGTTGAACCAGGTTCGACATCAATATTTCAGGTTCATCCTATATTAATTGAGGATGAATCTGAAATAATTTGTCCGATCCTGGATGGACCATAATTATTGTTTCATGTTGAACCAGGTTCGACATCAATATTTCAGGTTCATCCTATATTAATTGAGGATGAACCTGAAATAATTTGTCCGACCCTGGATGGACTATAATTATTGTTTCATGTTGAACCAGGTTCGACATCAATATTTGAGGTTCATCCTATATTAATTGAGGATGAACCTGAAATAATTTGTCCGACCCTGGATGACCATAATTATTGTTTCATGTTGAACCAGGTTCGACATCAATATTTCAGGTTCATCCTATATTAATTGAGGATGAACCTGAAATAATTTGTCCGATCCTGGATGGACCATAATTATTGTTTCATGTTGAACCAGGTTCGACATCAATATTTCAGGTTCATCCTATACTAATTGAGGATGAACCTGAAATAATTTGTCCGATCCTGGATGGACCATAATTATTGTTTCATGTTGAACCAGGTTCGACATCAATATTTCAGGTTCATCCTATATTAATTGAGGATGAACCTAAAATAATTTGTCCGACCCTGGATCGACCATAATTATTCAGGATGATGCTAAAATCCCACGATGCAATACGCTCCACGAGCCAATCAGTTGAGTCGATACAAACGCGAACAATGGGACATAACTGGGGAAAAAAAGCAAGATAAACTTGATGCAGGCACACAGCTTCAGACAAAGAATCCCGCTGAGAGATTGTTTTGTATGCGCTTCACACGATTTTCTTTTCGACCCTTTGTAATCACGCAAAATAAATAAGATTTTTTCTCACGAAAATGTCAAATGGGCAGTGTTGATTGTTTACTGTACTGTTACAAACAAGTTGTGTTTTAATATTGAAATATGACTCGCTAACCAATAGTGTTGCGGACCGGACCGCAAATAAACGGTCCGGTACCGGTCCAGGCGTGGTCCGCGGTACGGTCCGATGAGGACCGGGCAGCCCCTGCTGTACCGGTACACAGGCACGCTGGACCGGTCCGGGGCGGTCCAAGGGGCCGGTCCAGGGAGACGCAAAGGGAAGTTTTGCACTCCCCCAATTGATACACAAACTGATAATTTCATCTTGATAGACGATGAATACATTGAAGTCGAGTAAGTTTGAAGTAACTGTCAACTATATTGAGCCAATCTGTCACCAATCAACCACTTGCATCCTGTGATTCCTGTCACGGGTGTCGGGTGAAGGTATCAGCGATGAGCGGTTCTACAAAAAAGTTCCCAAAATAGCGAACGCTCAAATTCGGTGACAAGAAGCTGTTATTCAATTCCTTTGTCGGTAACTTGGTCCCTATATTTCATCTGGTAGGTTTGGTGTGGTGAACCTATTAAATTGGACCATGGGCGCAGATCATGGGGGGGGGGGGGGGGGGGGCGAGGGGGCGTATGCCCCACAAAGTTTTTCGGGGGGGGGGGGGTGCATTACATGTTATGGCCCCCGCGCTCCTCCCACATATATAGGTCCGATAGCAGCTGATATTGTTCGAGCAATGCTGCAATAGGCGAAAATTGCGTATTTTCAGCTTGCTTTTTCAAAATTTCCTCCCGCAGGGCCAAACCATGCTTGGCACTGCGCGTTGTGTGTCCGAGCAATGCTGCAACAGGTGGAAATCGTGTATTTTCAGCTTACATTTTCAAATTTTCCGCCCACAAGACCAAAACATGGTTGGCCCTGCGCATTGTGTACCCCCCCCCCCCCCCCCGCCACACACAAACACTCTAAAGAGAGAGACCTGTGCCCCTGAATTGTACCGCCTTGGACCGGTCCATCTAGAAAAAAAAAACGGTCCGCCTGCCCGAATATCGGACCGCTATTTCTTGGACCGGACCGGAACGGACCGGAACACCATTGGCGGTCCGGTACGGTCCGCATCACTGCTAACCAACATATCGGGAAAATGTCTCGTGGAGTTTAAAAATTTAATGGAGCAGTTCAAAAAAGTGCCTCTGTGGGGTAGGGTGGAGAAGGACAAAAATGATGGATTTCGTATGTATGTTTGTTTGTCTGTGTGTCTGCTATAGAAATAAATATGGGCCCATTCATAGTGCCCAAAATTGGCCTACTTTATGGCGGAGGTCATTGTCAGGTTTAAAAAAGTGCAGGGGTGGGATTGGAGAGTGGCACCAAAAGCTATGACCAATTTGTTTTTACTGATATAGGTCCTCAAAGGGGTCTACTAGTGGTGAGTTCTTATCAGGAATCTTAAAGGTTTAAAAAAATTGCCGGTGGTGGTGTTGGGGAGGGGCACAACTTGTGGATTTTATGTGTATGTCTGTATGACCACTATAAAAAGGCATACGGAGCCACCCACAATGCACAAGCTGGTTCTGCTAGGGTTTTTTTTCTACACCGGGAGTCATGGATTGAAAAAGTCAGGATTGAAAAAGTGCCGGGGTGGGGAGAGTCACCCCATGTCATGACAATTTTTCTTTTCACCTCTATAGATCTTCAAAGGGGTCTACCTGAGGTAACTTTTTACCGGGAATATTATGGTGCGGTTAGGGCCGCAGGCCTGCCCAAGTTACTCTTTTGAAGTCAGGGCTGTTGTTTTGTGAACTGTTTTTTCTGCTAGTATTTGTTAAAACCTGTTTTGACTCATCATTTTCACACAGGTAACAATGTTGGGAAGCGGTTTAGTATGCCAGAATGCTCGAAATGCATCCCCACCCCCTCTTCCCCCCCCCCCCCCCACAGAATTTCAAATTGCTCTGCGGATCCTGGGTCAGCATGTTTTCGGTGTCATTGTGGGGCATGTCACGGTGTTATGTTCATGGAAGCAGGTGACTGTTTTGAACAAATCACGCGATAATGCCTCAGCTGTAGGGCCGTCGCTAGAGCCTTTTAATGGGGTTGGGGATGGGGGGCGGGGTGAGAGCCCTCGAAATTCCAACTGGGTAGTGGGCGCGTTCTTGGCAAACTATTAGAACTGTATATCTTCCTAATTCGGCGAGCACGGTCGCGCCGGGCCGTGAGAAAATTGTTAAATTTGGCATTAAAAGGAGCAATTTCCTGGCTTCTGGAGTGTCAATCCCCACTTCAGAATACCTCAAAAAGTTTCATTTGGGCCGATTTAGGGCGGGAATATATCGAACCTGGTTCAACATGAAACAATAATTATGGTCCATCCAGGGTCGGACAAATTATTTTAGGTTCATCCTCAATTAATAAAGGATGAACCTCAAATTGTTTTGTCGAACCTAGTTCATCATGAAACAATAATTATGGTCCATCCAGGGTTGGACAAATTATTTCATGTTCATCCTCAATTAATATAGGATGAACCTGAAATATTTATGTCGAACCTGGTTCAACATGAAACAATAATAATGGTCCATCCAGGGTCGGACAAATTATTTCAGGTTCATCCTCAATTAATATAGGATGAACGTCAAATATTGATGTCGAACCTGGTTCAACATGAAACAATAATTATGGTCCATCCAGGGTCGGACAAATTATTTCAGGTTCATCCTCAATTAATATAGGATGAACCTGAAATATTGATGTCGAACCTGGTTCAACATGAAACAATAATTATGGTCCATCCAGGGTCGGACAAATTATTTTAGGTTCATCCTCAATTAATATAGGATGAACCTGAAATATTTATGTCGAACCTGGTTCAACATGAAACAATAATTATAGTCCATCCAGGGTCGGACAAATTATTGATCGCGTACGAGAGGGTCATAAATATTATTTTAGGATGAACCTGAAATAATATAGGATGAACCTGAAATAATATAGGATGAACCTCAAATAATATAGGATGAACCTCAAATAATATAGTATGTACCTCAATAATTATTTTCGAACCTGTTCGTACGCCATATTTTGCAGGTCGGTGATGCACTTGCCTTCAACCGGTATGCATATGAGGAGTTAGTTCATTGGGAGTCTGGCAGTTGCTCGCTGCGTCTTGGTGGTTCTCTCCGGATAGTCCGGCTTCCTTCACCCGTGAAACTGTCCAACACAGGGTAATCCTGACTGTCAAACGTGTCATTAAACCCCAAAAGATAAATAAATAGATTATTTAAATTATAATAAACATTCTTCAGTGCTGTCCCATTCTCACCAATTCGGGTAGGCCTAGCTGGAAAACGAGAACCTCCACTTTTCTAAATTCTCGTCAAGCCTCTATCTTAAAAACGGGGTCTGTGGATGCCAGCAAACTTTCGAGAAAACAATGCTGCAAATGCAAGCTACAACTAGAGAATTGTTATTTGCTGGACAAATTACGGGCTTTCCCAACCTTCAATGTGAAAAGGCGCGCTGTATTGTACACTAAACTATCAATCATATTGATTATTTTTATCCTAATTTTTGGCACTGGGATGAGAAATCGTCAGGTTAACTCCTCCTTTGCCTCACACCAATTTTCCGTTTGGTCCAGGTAGCAAAAATACAGGCATACGCTGGACAGATATTGTCTGCACTTAACAACGCTAATTGGAATGTGAGATACAACTTTTCTATTTTGAAAAAAATGAGTACAGAAAATTGAAAAACTCACTTGAAATCGAACTATATTGAACGTACTATTCAACAAGCAGTCGTAGCAGATATTGGGTTACGCCTTACTTCAAAACTTACACAAGTAAAATTGTTTAATTCTGAAGAAACTCCGATTCTGAGAAATTATGAAATAAGCTTGTTGAGTTTATGAAAAAGCTCTCTTCTAACACCAACTGTACTTGGCTCAGCTAGATTAACTGTCTGCAAAACAATCAACAAAACCTGGGGTCACATCCAGGTCATTATAGCAGTCCATCATTTGGAACATCCCCTACACTCTGATATTTCTTCAAAATAATAACACCCAGGTATCAATCTCTGGTCATCATGACAATTCATACTTTTCAAAAAGTGTTCAGGACCGGTCCCCGTTTCTATTTTCACTCTTTAACCATCGACATTACCTTCATCGTGACCGAACTCTAACATCCCAACAACCAACGAAACTCGCCAACTCAATCACACGAGACTCCCTTTGTTTTATTTCATCACAGAAATTTATCCCTTTGTCTTCAGTCCCACCTTGTTTGTCATATGGTTTACATTTTCACCCCACCATCTACCGACACACCACCATCTAGTCTACACCTGAAAATGGAGACTCATGTAGTACCAGTTTCTCCTTCCATTTCATTCCCCTTATAATAAACCTCTCTTTTTCTTGCTACAGGTGTCCAGCGGACTTTGTATCGCAGTTCCACTGTTAAAGGCGTCCTTTACATTGGATGTCTGCGCCACGTACGCATTTATTGGTGTTTAAGGTCACATATTTCTGCACAATGGCTAATCATGACCTCGACAGTTTTACGGGTGGAGGAAGCCGGAGTACCCGGAGAGAACCACCGAGCAACGGCGAGCAACTGTCAGCTCCCCAACATACTAACTCCACACAAGCAGGGTTAGCATTGGTTGAAGACAGTGCACCATCGGCATGCACTACGCCTTAGTACACAACGTCACCGTGCCCCCACGTGGACAATGGGGTGAAGTGTCTTGCCCAAGGACACAATGCGGTCACCGCAGGTGGGATTCGAACCGAGGACCTCTCGGCTTGCAGCCTGCACCTCTACCTACTGAGACACCACGCCCCCGTCTATCGCATCGTTGGTTGTAAGAAGTGTAAGAATTACGATTCTAGGACTTGTGTCACATACAACGTCGCTCTTACAATTGATGTCTGTAATACCCGATTCTAGCTGCACGCTAAAAACTAAAGTGTTAAAAACTACACTTGAAGTGCTGTATTTAACACTTACTAAGTGCTGAACTAGCACTTTGTTCAAGTGTAGATATCCCAGAACTTGACAGGAGTTACAATAATACCACTTGACAAGTGTAATGTCGCGACACTTAAAAGGAAACAACGCAGATGACGCGGATTAGGCTCGAACTCTCGAGCCTGATCCGCGTCATCTGCGTTGTGTCCTTTTAATTATGTATCCACCAAGCGCAAATCAAATTATGGACGATTCTGGAAGAACCACCAATGCTAGGCACATGGGAAGAGCCATCCATTCAAGTTTCAGATGTCTGACGATTGTAATGTCTAAGTGCTTAAAGCATTGCACTTTGAGTGTTAAAATCAAACCCTACGAGTTAGAATGGGTTTAACACCTTGAAAGTGTCAGTTTTAACACTTTAGGTTTTAGTGTGCTTAACTGATTAAAAAGTTGCGTTACAACTACTATATGTGTATTTTATTTATTGACTCATAACATATGTGACAATATCTATCGCATCGTTGGTCATACGAAGTGCAAGAATTACGATCTAGTGCTTGTCTCACACACATGGTCACTCTTATAATTGATGTCTGTAATACCCAATTTTAGCTGCTTAACTGAATAAAAAGTTGCGTTACAACTACTATCATGTATTTTATTTTATTTATTGATTTATAATATATGTGACAACATCTATTGCGTCTTCGATAGTATGAAGTGTTAACACCTGCAATTCCGATTCATGGACTTGTGTCACACACATAGTCGCTCATACAACGGATGTCTGTAATACCCGATTCTGACTACTTATCCGAATAAAAAGCTGCGATACGAGTGCTATACGTGTATTTTTTTATTGACTTATAACATCACATCGTCGGTCGTACGAAGTGTAAAGCCTGCAATCATTACAGGCGTTACGCGTCGTTCGTTTGGAGTCCTATTTTTCGATAGCGGATGTCGAATAATGAAGCGGGAATAAGTAGCGGTTGTCACGTCCCCCCCCCCATATTTATTTATTTATTGTATTGTATTCAGTGTTTATCGTCAATTTCTTCACATTGTTCCTGGCTCATAAATAGGGTGGGTGGGATGCGGAGGGGGAACTACACACTAAAAACTACAGTGTTAAAACTGACACTTTCAAGGTGTTAAACCCAATCTAACTCTTAGGGTTTGATTTTAACACTCAAAGTGCAAGCTTTAAGCACTCAGACATTACAATTCCCATGTGTCTAGCATTGCATTGGTGGTTCTTCCAGAATCGTCCATAATTTGATTTGCGCTTGGTGGGTACATAATTAAAAGGACACAACGCAGGTGACGCGGATCAGGCTCGAGAGTTCGAGCCTAATCCGCGTCATCTGCGTTGTTTCCTTTTAAGTGTCGCGACATTACACTTGTCAAGTGGTATTATTGTAACACCTGTCAAGTTCTGGGATATCTGCACTTGAACAAAGTGCTAGTTCAGCTCTCAGTAAGTGTTAAATACAGCACTTCGAGTGTAGTTTTTAACACTTTAGTTTTTAGCGTGTAGGTCCCTAAAAAAGTCCCTGCATGTCTAGAAGCACTGTTTTACTTCATATTTCAGGAACCTTATGACGACCATTTGACAGTTTAATTGCGATATGGTTAGGTAGCCATTGCTTTCAAGTGGAATGTTTCGGCGGCGAAAGACAATCTTGGCTTTCTTGGTTTTGGTTTGTTTGTTACTGCTTTTCTGCTACACGAACGACTTTTTTATTGAACCAAACAGAACAGATTCTGGGCGGGTAATGAGTGAAACTTACCGTGCAACAAGAATAGTTGATGAGAAAGATGCTGTCACTCTTTCGAGGGAACAAAATGAAGGCAATGTTCTTCATCATGACATGTATTCGGATTGGAAACTTCGTAAAAAGAGAGTCCTGTGGAGAACAATGCCTTCACCTCTATCTGACCTACTCGACCATCAGAAAAGCATATGGGCATCCGATGAAGAACGTCATCACTCCAACAGCTCTCAAGATTCCCAAGAAGCCTCTAAAAATACAAGTACGGAAAACGATACCTGGAACGAAGGCGAAATTTCAACTTCCTCGTTTTGGTTACAATCGTCAAAGTCAAGTTTAAAGAAAATAATAAATGAAACTTTGCAACTGTATCGTAAAAGAATGAAACGTTGGAAAAATAGATCACGTGTTAAGCAGGTGGTTAAATATATTCGTCCAGTGACATTGACTTCAGCTTATATCATCAATAATATAAACCTTTGCGGAAAGTTAACACAAGTCAACCTGCTAGTGATTGTACCATCGTCTCCGGGCAACGAAGCAGAAAGAAACTTTATCAGGACAAATTGGGGAGACAAAGGGCTATATCTTCCTTTCAATGTTCGAGTTTTATTCACACTTGGTACTGCCGACGATTTCACCAACAGACAACTAAAGAAAGAAAGTGATAAATTTAACGATATCCTCCAAGGAGACTTCATCGATTCCTATAGGAATCTCACCAATAAAGGTGTCATGGCATTCAGGTGGATAACTGAATACTGTAAAAATGTCGATATGGTCGCTAAAATTGACCATGATATGATACCGAACACTTTTCTTATTTTGGAAAACTTACTGTCTTATATGAAAACTCACAAACAGACGTTTATTTGTTACTATATCCCCAATAACACAGCGACAATCATCAGAGATCCCGATAGTGCCGGCCGAAAGTGGTTCGTGGATTCCAATGACTTTAAAGGCTTGAATGTTTATCCAACACAATATTGTCTTGGATTTACCGTGTTCATGTCCGGTGACTTGATTCCATTGTTTACTCAGCGGCGTCGCACACACACTTTTTCTGGATAGAGGATGTGTATTTATACGGGTTACTAACTAGAAATATCCCGGATGTTCACTATATAACTCTACGCGACTACATGTCACTGGATCCATACAAATCACAACAGTGTTTGACTGGTCAATTCAGATGCCGTTACTTTGCAATGAGTGCATATAGTCCCCTGTACACGTGGAAAGCAATTCTCGAAACAAGAAACCAACCATTGTTTCCGAGGGGTGGCGGCCAGTGATTGTGTAGAAAGTTTCTGGTACGGACTAAAATAGAACTCTCTCAATGTACACGTGCATCGGGTCTTCGGGAGTATTACCTCTGTAATCATGGAGTTTGCATAATTTTAACCCACCCTCTCACGAATTTGGCCGATTTCCCCGTTTGAGGGGGGTCACACTCCCCACGGGGGCCTCTGCCACTACCTCTGTTGTTCCCCCAATTTTCTGACTCCCAAAGCATATATCACTTTTAACCCTTTACCCAACGCAGACGATATCAAAATTTATTATTTTAAATATCATTTTTTAAATTTTTTCAAAAAATTTCAACAGAACCATATCATGTGACCCCTCTTTGGAACGAGCTCGTCGAGCGTCGGGTCACATGATATGGGTTTGTTGAAATATTTCGAAAAATAATATTTCTTCAGCTGCTGAATTTGCATATTACGCGGGCGGATGCGGGCGATTCGTTGGGTAAAGGGTTAACCAAGTACATAGTAAGTATTTTGAACTTGGATATGCACGTTTTTACAAGGGCACCCGGATACTGATATATTTGTTATTGCATACCATTTCCTTTCCCAGAAAAAAATGAAAAACTATAACACTGTCAGAAAAATGTAACAGATCTGAGTATTTTTGTAATTATTTGATATGGGTTAATAAATAAAGACGTTATTACTTGGTTAGTTTAACCATTTACCTAGCAAGAAAAGCAGACGACACTTTTCAAAACAATTCTTGAATAACTAATTTTTCTCATTTTTTGTCTCAAAAACATAGGTTATGACCCCCCGATGGAACGAGCTCGACGAGCTCGTTTCAACAAGAGGTCATAACCTATGTCTTTGAGACAAAAAATAAAAACTAATGAACATTAATTGACAATTTATGAGAACAGCGCTGGCCGGTTTTGGCCGTTACGTTGGGTAAAAGGTTAATATCGCATGAGATATCATCCCGCTCTGTAACTTTACATCAGCCCTCGACCTTCGGTTTCAGGCTGATATGACGTTACCACAGACTGGTATCTCGGCTGATATGAAACTAACCAAATAATAACCTCTAAATCGTCGCCCGAATGCTAGAATGTTCTGTGTCCCCAGTGGACATACAACATTCTAGCACTCAGACGACGAAATATCAGTGATAACCCATGTGCCTTAGATACATCATATAGGAATACAATACAAAAATCTATGTTTGGGACTTACACACTTCTATATTGAGAAAAACGCACAGTTTTAAGAAAGAGCCAAAAATTAGCATTTTTCCTATTTTAAGTAGAGGCAAATCAAACGAAGGAATCTTTGGGCAAATCTTACGAGTAAAAGTTCCGTTCACTCCTTCCCGCTAATCCCCAATATGATTCCAGTAACTAAAGATATTGTTAGCATTAACCCCCGCCCCCACTCTCTGCCCCCCCCCCCCCTCTCTCTCTCTCTCTCCTGCGTAACCTTTATGTTTCACGCCCGTTTCGTCTGAAAAGTGTCTGAATATTGCAATTTAGGATGACCTCCAGAAAATCGTCCAGACTTGGGGTTGAAAGCAGAGGCGTGCTGGTCTAATGGTCCACCGTGTAAATTCTCGGTGGGCCCCCTATTGGGTTCCCCCTGGGTCCCCCAAAATTGATGCAGCCCAACACCTGTTGGTGCGTGACATATAGTGAAAATGACCCAAAAAGCGAAATGAATCTGATTGGATAGACCGCCGGTATATCGACATGCTCTCTGTGTGGACTGCCTCTGGCAGTCCATATGCAGGGCGTTCCGGTATACCAGCAGTCTAGTCTGCCATTGATTGCTCAGATGAAACGAAACAGCGTTCCTTCGGTTTCAAAAATCTAAATTTTCTCCAATTGGGCCTAACTATGGTCTCCTCGATGGGTACCTCTCGTAGAACCATTTTTCCCGAATGATCGAAGAAGATGATACAAAAATGCCATCGAGATGTCCTCTATTTGGACTGTCATTGATAGCTCAGATACATGGAAGCCCACATTCGTTCAGTTAAAAAAATCAAAATTTTCTGCGCTCCCACCGAGACTGAGCCCTCTTGCTAGCGCATTTCCCGGTAACTTTTTTTTGGCCCAGTCCGTCCCTGGTTGAAAGTAAGACTTCCTGTAATGAAATTAGACAAGGCAGACCCACAGTATCGCCCCCCCCCCCCCCTCCTTAATTTAAAAAAGAAAATTTAATGGGGTGCATACATGTGGGCAAAATCAAGCTTTCAGCAGTTTCAGATTTCATCACTTAAGGTGCAATGTAAGTAATGAAAATAGTTTACTCTGAAATCATCGAGTTTGAAATTCCATAAATTCTAAATAAATAAAAACAAATTATATATCAAAATGAAGGCTGTGGTGTATAGAGCACAAACAATACACGTGGTCAGCTCGCATACATGTAGTTGATCGCAGGCCTTTATTGATAGCCGGCATTTGGAAATATTTTGAATGCCAAGTTTCGTTCTTGGATACCAGAATCATATGTGGTCACGACTTGTTTTCATGAAATATTATTTTGTTGTCGGTTCTGGGACGAATACGGCAGCAGACTTTCGGGAACCTTGGTTGCCTGCTATTGGCTAACTGAGCGACACACGTATTACATGTTTCGTGTTCTGTACACCACAACATTCCTCTCGATGTATAATTTGTGTATATTTATTTGGAACTTATGGAATTTCAGACTTGCTGTTTCATAGTAAATTGTTTACCCTTACTTATATAACATCTTAATTTTTCCATACTATACTTCACTGGAAATCGCCGCAAACATCTCTTTTTCAAATTTCCAGAGTGCCATAGAATAAAAAAGAGCACTGGTTATAAAGCAAATGGCATAAAATGGGTTTCCTTTTCACAAACCGCCTTGTGAAACTATATCGAGTGTCAAGTGCCGTGCGTGGCTTAATACAGTTTCGCTAGGTGGTTGGAGCCGAAGGAAACTCTCTCGCCGTGAGTTCTAAATCACGCTACAATCGAGTGGTGTACGTGGTTTAGTGTAGTTTTCTCTGGGCTGTTCGCACCATTGGAAACTCTCTGGGCGTGGGTTCGACCCCCCGTTATGATCTCAACGTTTTTAGCGTTTGTTTCGTCAATTAATAGCGCAATTCAGCACATAATAATCTTAACATTTATTTTCGTAAGCAAATGTTATTTTACCCCAAATTCTTCCCATTCTGGTGTAACAGATCGGGCGAAAAGGGAGGGAGCCGAGGCTTGATACGTCAGCCCCTCAGACACAATACGACCGATTTATCAGGAGACTATAAGATCCAGACCAGCCAGGCGCGTTGGTAAATTGCCCTAATACAATGATCACTGTAGCTGTAACATCGAATGCAAGGTGGGCGGGGCTTACAAGTCATACAGGAATCAGAATCGTTTCTCACAAATAATTCTCGCAAGGAAAGTGAGAATCAATTTTGATTCTAGCCCCATATTCTGAAAGTGCCCTTAAAAGCTTGGAGAGTTCTATCATTTTATCGCTCCCTCAAAACAAGTTAACCTTTTACCTAACACAGAATCTGAAAAAGATAAATTTCACATTTTTCGAAAACAAATTTCACAATTTTTCAATAAAACCATACAAATATGGATATCATTAGAACCAGCTCGATAAATTCTGTCTCTTGATTGGTCAGAATGCCTTGGACAAATAGCCATGGCAAAGGGTGCACCCAACATCCAAGATATATGAGAGCGTGTGACATTCAGGGTATAAGCGCACGCGAAACATCGGGGGTATATGGTTTAAATGAAAGCTTTTCGCATTCACTCGCCTCGGTATACACATCGGACCAAAAAAACTGAAAATTGTCACAAATGTTATCAGATTCGATCATATTTTGCCGCTATAAATCTGATAATCGAGTAATTAAATAAAACAACTTGAGAAAAATAAAATAAGAGCAAATATCGTTCCCTGAATTCCAATGTGTTCTATGTGCCAGTAGGCACATAGAACACATTGGAACTCAGGAGACGATGTGTCAACAAAGTATTGTTTACTCGTTTCCTTAACGACCAAAGGGATGTAACTCTATCTGTTGTCTTCTGCGTTTGTAAAAGCCAAAAATATTCACGAATTTGGTCCAAGTGATTGCGGAGCGCGAGAAATGCGTCCACAAATTTATTTCCACTATGTTTGTATTGTATTTCAAACGGGACAAAAACGTTATCTCCGTCAACATGTATGGTATATGGAGATTTAGTACCTGGATGTTTCATTGACCCTTTGAAACTTTATTTATCCTGACGTTCAAACTTCACCTGGAACGTCAAACATCGGAAAGTGCAAATAACAAGATTGTTTTCACTTTTGTGACTATCTGTTTGAGGGATAGACTAATTTTCGTGGTCTGAATTTGTTATTCGAAACCTGTTTTATTACAAATTATTGGAGAGTGCACAGAGGCAGCCTCCAATAATTTGTAATAAAACAAATTTATATAAACAAAATATTATTTGTGTTTGACTGAATATGAAATATAAGCAAGGAAAGTGTTGGCTTTTGCTCTGGTATTGAAAGCCCTGATAGTGGCTTCTGGCACTCAACCACCTAAGAACTCTTGACAGCAGGATAAAATTAGTATTTTAAGCTGCAATAACATTTGGCTCAACGGTTGTTACCGAACACAATTCGGGAGAAAATAAGAATTGAGGTTAAAACTGTAAAAAATCTAAAAATAATAACAAAACAAATTACCACAAGGTATCAACGCGCTGTTTGATTTCGTACGTAATAAGACGTATAAAAGTATCAAAGAGTTAAAACACCTTGCCTGCGACTCGGTGTTTAAAAACTGACATTCAGGTATTAAATCTCCATATACCATACATGTTGACGGAGATAACTTATATTGTCGAAGTGTACACAAAGTGTCTGTTTTCTTGTCTTGGAAAGGATTCATACAGTATAAGGTGTATAGGGAAGCAATCCGCGGGAAAATCTTGTTTTTCTTTCAAACAGCTTGCAAAAATGTTGAAGAGGCCAGCGACTAAGCACGTTATAAGATGCCTCGCATTGGCTCGCAGTCAGATTCAACTGTTGCAAGTAGTATGTCTCGCACGTTTCAGGTGGAGGTTGGGGGACCTCGGTGGGGGACCTCGGAAGTGACGTCATGTCACGTGATGTAGTGGCGCCATGTTGTGTTGTCATGGTAACCCGCGTGAGCGGCCATGTTGTGACGTCATCTCCATAGTGATACGTGGTGTGAGTGCGCATGCGCAGCGCGTGTTGTTAGGGTGATACGTGTTTCCGTCGTCCATTTTGTATACTGGAGGCCGCCATCTTGGTTTCTATGGTAGCACGTGATTGCTATGTTACCCAAGGCCTACAATAGGATAGGGGTATGTTCGGTGGGTATGTTCGATTGAATCGGAGTAAATCTGATTACCACAAACAACCCGACAATCCCCCAAATCACCAAAATCCACCCGAAATCACCGAAATTGACTTTATTTCCCCTATTTATCAGCTTAGCACGTAGTGCTATAGTACTAAAAGGGGTATAAGGGGTGCGTTCGATTGAACAGGAGTAATGTTCTGGCTTAGAATTCGCCCAGATTCCCTTTTTTGATCCCTATCCCATGACGTTGTTCCCACTAAAAGACACGTTCCTTTGGTCATTACCCAGAATTCTCTGCTTTTATCTATATATGCAATACTTTTCGTCTACCTGACCATGTTCCTTTATCCTGGAGTATACTCCAGTAGCGTAGAAGAGCCTATTATTTGGAACAGCTTTGCTTATTATTACTATATTTAGCTATTCTAGTCTATTCTTGTTAGTTCTGACCCTATTCCGTGTACTCTTGTTGTTTCATTTATCTAGATCATTTATATAAATTATAACTAACCAATCAGATTACTTGATTTCCCATAACCTGTATGCAGAGTTATCTCCCTTGTGTACAACAAAAGCCAATATCATTCCCAATGGCAATATCCCCAGGCGCCCCAATTTTAGCACCCCTTTTTTGAAAACACCTGTGGCTATGGAATCCCTTTTTGTCATATGTGCTTATGTGAAAAAGCACAATGTGACACAATGTGACCTAGCACAAAGGCACATGCTTTATGTGCCGATATGTGCTTATGTGAAAAAGCACAATGTGACACAATGTGCCCTATCACATAGGCACATACGGGTATTTGAGGATACCTTTGGCCTGGTATTGTATTATTTGAGGATACCTATCGAGGATACCTACTGGAGAATCCCTTTTTTGTCATATGTGCTTATGTGAAAAAGCACAATGTGACACAATGTGCCCTAGCACAAAGGCACATGCTTTATGTGCCGATATGTGCTTATGTGAAAAAGCACAATGTGACACAATGTGCCCTACCACATAGGCACATACGGGTATTTGAGGATACCTTTGGCCTGGTATTGTATTATTTGAGGATACCTATCGAGGATACCTACTGGAGAATCCCTTTTTGTCATATGTGCTTATGTGAAAAGGCATAATGTGACACAATATGCCCTATCACATAGGCACATGCTTTATGTGCCGATATGTGCTTATGTGAAAAGGCACAATGTGACACAATATGCCCTATCACATAGGCACATACGGGTATTTGAGGATACCTATGGCCCGGCATTGTATTATTTGAGGATACCTATTGAGGATACATATCGAGGATACCTTTTGGAGAATCCCTTTTTTGTCGCATTAGGCTATGTAAAAGCCCTCAATAGGTCTAATGTAGTCTTACCAACCGCTTCCATCTTGTCGCCAAAGCTCCAAGGCCATTACAGGTCTATGGCCTATCTGTCCTATCATTAGCTTCTACAACAGTCTTGCTCCATTGCGGCCTTGTACCAGTACTATTGGCTTCTGTTATTCTGCCCCATATCTCATCCATTACTTCCTAGCTATACCTATCTCAGTCTCGACTATAACATTGATCAAGGTTGAATCAGATTTCCCCTGTATACGTATAAGGCACTCCGTTATTGAGATTCCTAGCCGAGTCCGTAAAATTTGGATTCCGTGTTTTAACATCAATACTCGAGGGTATGGAAAGAGACAGGTAATACCCAATTCAGCAATGACTACAAGAACCTGAACAGAGACAACCAACCACTACAAAATAACAAAGGTACAGATCCAACATAACCAAGATCGAAGTAAACATAACAAAGTGAAAGAATGTCAAACTAGTCGGATTGATCGAACAAGTTTGACAGACTTAACAGAACTGATTTATGAACAGATACAAGACAACTGTTCGAATGAATTGAACGAAGATCCAACAGAACCAAGATCGTAGTGAACATAACAAAGTTTTCACCTGAATGAACCGTAATCCCTAAATATAACCCAATGTTAACCCCCTTGAATTGAACAAACCTGAATGAACCCTTTGAACTGAACAAAGTTTAGAACTATAACCCCTAAATATAACCCTTTGAACTGAATGAATGAACTATATATAATATATATATATAATATAAATAAATAGTTAACCCCTTTGAACTGAATGAATTTTTTGAATGAACTTTTTATATCTAATATAAATAAACACCCTTTGAACTGAATGAATTTTAAACTTAATGAAAATATAACGAAAGGTGATCTGAATTTTTAAACTACAACCAATTGAACTGAATTCTTCTAATAGGGGAGGGAAATACCCTCGAGTATGGATGTTAAAACACGGAATCTAAATTTTACGGACTCGGCTAGGAATCTCAATAACGGAATGCCTTATACGTATACAGGGGAAATCTGATTCAACCTTGATCAATGTTATAGTCGAGACTGAGATAGGTATAGCTAGGAAGTAATGGATGAGATATGGGGCAGAATAACAGAAGCCAATAGTACTGGTACAAGGCCGCAATGGAGCAAGACTGTTGTAGAAGCTAATGATAGGACAGATAGGCCATAGACCTGTAATGGCCTTGGAGCTTTGGCGACAAGATGGAAGCGATTGGTAAGACTACATTAGACCCATTGAGGGCTTTTACATAGCCTAATGCGACAAAAAAGGGATTCTCCAAAAGGTATCCTCGATATGTATCCTCAATAGGTATCCTCAAATAATACAATGCCGGGCCATAGGTATCCTCAAATACCCGTATGTGCCTATGTGATAGGGCATATTGTGTCACATTGTGCCTTTTCACATAAGCACATATCGGCACATAAAGCATGTGCCTATGTGATAGGGCATATTGTGTCACATTGTGCCTTTTCACATAAGCACATATGACAAAAAGGGATTCTCCAGTAGGTATCCTCGATAGGTATCCTCAAATAATACAATACCAGGCCAAAGGTATCCTCAAATACCCGTATGTGCCTATGTGGTAGGGCACATTGTGTCACATTGTGCTTTTTCACATAAGCACATATCGGCACATAAAACATGTGCCTTTGTGCTAGGGCACATTGTGTCACATTGTGCTTTTTCACATAAGCACATATGACAAAAAAGGGATTCTCCAGTAGGTATCCTCGATAGGTATCCTCAAATAATACAATACCAGGCCAAAGGTATCCTCAAATACCCGTATGTGCCTATGTGATAGGGCACATTGTGTCACATTGTGCTTTTTCACATAAGCACATATCGGCACATAAAGCATGTGCCTTTGTGCTAGGTCACATTGTGTCACATTGTGCTTTTTCACATAAGCACATATGACAAAAAGGGATTCCATAGCCACAGGTGTTTTCAAAAAGGGGTGCTAAAATTGGGGCGCCTGGGGATATTGCCATTGGGAATGATATTGGCTTTTGTTGTACACAAGGGAGATAACTCTGCATACAGGTTATGGGAAATCAAGTAATCTGATTGGTTAGTTATAATTTATATAAATGATCTAGATAAATGAAACAACAAGAGTACACGGAATAGGGTCAGAACTAACAAGAATAGACTAGAATAGCTAAATATAGTAATAATAAGCAAAGCTGTTCCAAATAATAGGCTCTTCTACGCTACTGGAGTATACTCCAGGATAAAGGAACATGGTCAGGTAGACGAAAAGTATTGCATATATAGATAGAAGCAGAGAATTCTGGGTAATGACCAAAGGAACGTGTCTTTTAGTGGGAACAACGTCATGGGATAGGGATCAAAAAAGGGAATCTGGGCGAATTCTAAGCCAGAACATTACTCCTGTTCAATCGAACGCACCCCTTATACCCCTTTTAGTACTATAGCACTACGTGCTAAGCTGATAAATAGGGGAAATAAAGTCAATTTCGGTGATTTCGGGTGGATTTTGGTGATTTGGGGGATTGTCGGGTTGTTTGTGGTAATCAGATTTACTCCGATTCAATCGAACATACCCTCGAACATACCCCTATCCTATTGTAGGCCTTGGGTAACATAGCAATCACGTGCTACCATAGAAACCAAGATGGCGGCCTCCAGTATACAAAATGGACGACGGAAACACGTATCACCCTAACAACACGCGCTGCGCATGCGCACTCACACCACGTATCACTATGGAGATGACGTCACAACATGGCCGCTCACGCGGGTTACCATGACAACACAACATGGCGCCACTACATCACGTGACATGACGTCACTTCCGAGGTCCCCCACCGAAGTCCCCCAACCTCCACCTGAAACGTGCGAGCACTACTACTGTTGCACGATACAACTTTCCGGGAGACTACAGGTATACACGTTATTACACAACTACTATATAGTACCTTTGTATATATGTATGTTGCCAAAATACTGCTGAATAAAGAATCAATCAATCGATCATTCAGATATCTTTAGAATTTTAAAAGTACCAGTGTGTAGTGTTTCTATTGAACGATCTGAAACATTAAGTACAGTCATGCTATATACACAGATATACGATTGTAACTTTTCTCACACTGTGTCGAGCCATGGTAGCACTGTAATTTTGTGCCCCTCCACTTTTATCGGGCTTCCGCCTCTCCTGGCCGTAAGTACTGTTTTCTGTCTATATTATCTACCTTCCTAAGTGAAATAGTTACAATGTCTCAACATTGTAAACTGTCGTGAACCAACACATAGCATTAATTCACGGAATTAAGGTCATTTAAATTTGTTTTTAGAACCATAGGTGTATGAGATGAGGGGGAGGTTGCCGCCCTTTTTCTGTCTGTAATCATAGTGTAGGTGAATTAGATGAAGTATACTCACTTCATGTTACCTGTTATGTTGTAGAAAAATCATGTTCCTCGATGGCGTTCACGTTTGTTTTTTCTTCACCCAGACAAGGGTGAGTCAATGGGATAGGGGAGGGAGGCAGTGGTCGCGCCAGGATTTCTCCGACAGGGGGTGGACAAGGGATTCACCGACAATCCCACAATAAAGGAGAGGGTTGTCGTGACGATGGGGGTGGGGGTGCGGGGGGGGGGGGTAGAACCACCACTGAACAGAGTCCCAAAAAATGCAAAATTAGAAAAGAAAAATGTTAAAGCTTAGAAAATTCAAGCTTTAAACCACCAACACCTGGAAACATCATACCCTATCGCTGTGGTAGATGTCGTGAGATACTTCTCGGAATGCAACTCTGCCAAAATTACATTATGTCGGGTGTGGGGAGGAATTCAGCTTCCAGCTTCCTCTGCCCATAAAACTGTCCAAAACAATATGACCCTGGATGCTGAAAGTGTTGTTATGACTCGACGGGAGCTGAAATGTAATTAACCTTAACTTGAGCACAAACGAACAATAATTTCAGGACTAGAATATTTCATCTTTTCACCTGGAACTTAATTAAGCACCCTCTGAAATGTTTCATGACCGTGAAGTTGCTGTTTCTGATTATTATATTATAATTATTGCTCTGCCTTGCACTTCATTTTATCTCGTGAAACATGATGTTTCTGGTTGATAGCGTACCCCAAACACATCACCTCGTCCACGTTTTTTGACTTTTTTCCGGATCCGGATTTGGCCATCAAATCCGGATCCGGATCCGGAAAAAAGTCACGAATCCGGATCCGGATCCGGGAAAAAGTTTGTCCCGCATTAAATGTGTGTCGATAGGTATACACTGAAGCACACTTAATTGTGTACTTCTTAACTGAATAACCCTATTCATTAGCTTTTTCCTCTGGAAAAGACTATTGTTTTTCTTCGCATTATTATTTTTTTTTAGTGGGGGGGGGGGGGGGGAGGTGGAGGAGGAGGGGGGCACACATTTAGTCCGTACGATTCAGAAGCCATTTTCGAACCGATTTTCACAAACTTTTGCAGACGCATAGAGGAGCACAAAATCTAAAAATGTACTGAGCGGATTTTTCGATTTTACCCTTATTTCGTCAGAATGGCAAAAAAATGCCAAAATTGGGGTTTATCGGCACTTTCTCGAAACAGGTCTTGTAGATTTTTTTTAAACATTCATCATTGCTAGATCTGCCTGTGACACGGCCTTTGATACACACGACATATCAGTCGATGCATATGGTAACCCCCCACAGGCTGCCAAACATCGAAATTTTGATGAAATGGACCGGTTTCAGGCCCGCACAGCACCCAAACGATATGCGAGAGATAAGCATAACTTCCTTTATTGGAAATGGAATTCACCGAGGATCATTTTTGTAAGTAATAAGAGCGTTCAAAAAAACCAAGCGTTAACCCGTTTTGGGCTGGTTAAACTGAAATACCTCCCCAAAAGCTCAAAAAATCATGTTTTCCGTGTATTTCTCTAAACGAGTCTTGTAGATTTTCAAGAAAAATTTGTCACTCCCAGGCCTTGGTGTGACAATAGAAGTTGCATGGACAAAATACTGCGGTGAGCATTTGTTAACTCTCCACTAGCTGCTAAAAGTCAAAATTGTGATAAAATGGGCTGTTTTTGGACGCCAACAGCACCCAATGGCTACGCCACAAAGAAAAGTGCTTTCTTGTATCGAGCGCACAATCTATACGAAAACTTTTTTGTAAGTAGTAAGGGTATTCAAAAGTCGAAGTCTTAACCCATTTTGGACAGGCCAAAGAGAGAGACCCCTTAAAATCTTGAAATTCCCATTTTCTGTGGGTTTCTCTAAAAACATCCCGTAGGTTTTCAAGAAAAATTGACAACTTGCAGGACTTTGTGTGACATTACAAGTTGCATGGACAAAATATTCCGGTGAGCGTTTATTAACCCTCTGCAGGCTGCCAAGCATAGTAATTTTGTTGAAATGGGCTATTTTCGGACACGCACAGCACCTAACGTGTACCTGATAAATAAACATAATCTCCTTTGTTGGAAGTGGAATTTACCGAGGACCATTTTTGTAGTAATAAGGGTATTCAAAAAACCAAGCGTTAACCCCTTTTCTGGTTGTTAATAGTGATACCCATCAAATGCTTAAAAATTTATGTTTCCCTGGATTTCTTTACAAACATCTGGTAGGGTTTTCGAGGGAAAATGGCCATTCATAGGTCTTGGTGTCACATTACCAGTTGATTGGAAAAATTATTCCGGTAAGCATTTGTTAACCCTCCATGAGCTGCTAAATGTTAAAATTTTGAAAAATAGTCTGTTTTTTGGACACCAACAACATCAAATGGGAATGCAACAGAGAAACATAACTTCTTTTACCGGACGCAAAACTGACGGAAACATTTGTGTACGTAGTAAGTGTATTCAAAATCGAGGTCTTAACCCACTTTTGACTAGTTGAGGAGATATACCCCTTAAAAGCTTAAAATTCCAGTTTTCTGTTGATTTCTCAAAAAAATAATTTTCAAGAAAAATTGACCATTCGCAGGTCTTGGAGTGACATTACATGTTGCGTGGACAAAATATTTCGGTAAGCGTTTGTTAACCCTTCAGAGGCTGCCAAGCATAGACATTTGGAGAAAATGGGCTGTTCTTGGGCAACCACAACACCAGATGTGTACCTGCAAGATAAACATAACCTCCTTCATTGGAAGTGGAATTCACCGACGATTATTTTTGTAAGTAATGAAGATATTCACAAAATCAAGCATTAACCCATTTTAGGGCTGGTTACAGAGCGATACCTCTCAAAAGGTTAAAGATTCAAGTTATCCGAGGATTTCTCTGACAACATCTCGTAGATTTTCAAGAAAAAATGGCCATTCTCAGATCTTGGCGTGACATTACAAACTGCATGTACAAAATATTCCTGTAAGTATTTGTTAACCCTATGCATGTTCTCAAACATCAAAATGTTGATAAAATGTGCTGTGTTTGCGTACCCACAGCACCCGAAGTTGAGAGGAGAGATCAAAATAAGTGGAAGTAGAATTCACTAAGAATTATTTTGAGAAGTAATAAGAGTATTCCAAAAACAACACTTATCCCGTTTTGGGAGGGATAAACAATGATACCCATCAAAAGCTTAAAATTCATGTTCTCCCTGGATTTCTCTGAAAACATCTTGTAGATCTTAAAGAAAAAATGGCCATTTGCAGTTCTTGGTGTGACATTACACGTTGCATAAAAAAATAGTCCTGTTAGCACTTGTTAACCCTCTACAAAGCTGCCAGACATCAATATTTGGATACATTTGAGATAAAATGGACCATTTTCAAATAGACACAGCACTCAGTGGGTATGAGTCAAACAAACATAACTTCTTTTGTCGGTCATTGACTCGGTGGACGACGAAATTGATATTAACCCTCTCCACCGTTGATGATGGTTTTTACCTAAACAATTTTTTATCAAACTGAGTCATTTGAGACTACTATACTCACCTTTCTCGTAACATCAATGAAGGAACTTCAGTGAGACAGTTAAAAACAATTCATCAGACACTGTGGGGTAGTGAAAAAGCATGGAATCTCATCGGGAAAAGCCACAATTCTCCAGAATCATACAGTCCAGTTGAATATGACTTGCAAACACAAAACTTTTTCTTTTATCTACCATCATGGCCAGACAGCATTACGCAAAAATTGGCCCCATATATCTTGAAAAAAGTTCAGTATTTGCTTCCAAGACTCAGCTTGTGACCCCTCACTGGAGTGAGCTCTGAGCTCGCCCCGGTGAGGGGTCGTAGACTGTGTTTTGATAGACAAGGACTAAAAAATTGCAGGTATCAATATAAACAAACTTTAGTATTGTCTGCAACTTGCGTTGTTGAAAACGTAAGCTGCCCCGAGAAGCAACTATTTTTTTCTCTGTGGTCAATCGATTATTCGCCCCCTACGTGGAGGTCATAAATTATTCACCAGCGGATGTTCTTGTATAATTTGTTGGTGGGAGCCTTTAGGCGATCTCTGATTGACTGCCTTGAAACACCAAACATCAGATTCTGCAAGGCAAATATATCGCGATCCATCGACTACCAACATGCGCCCCAGGGCAATCTCTGTCTGATTGTCATATTACAGTTATTTACCTGACAGGCATGTCACAAATTTATTTCCAGAAAGGAAGGTATTAGTTTCGATAGCATGCTGGAGTGGACATGGCACTCTGCATAGGATTCGGTAAGGGCAAATATATTGTGATGCCACAACTTCTACCATTCTTTATGTATACACCCTGTGACGCGTTTTGTTTTAAGAAGTCACAGTTTGCTCATCAATGGCTGACCTGGCACAGCTTGTTGATGTGTGCCTCCCTGCAGTCCCCAAACGACTGTGTCAGAGCAGCTACTGAACCGACCGGATTGGTACCAGGCCAGCCCCCGAAAGGTCGCATCTGCCTATTCAGTCACCACTGCTATTTTACAATAGTTACCTAGTCGTCGTGGAGGGGGGGGGGGGGGGGGGGCTCCTAAGGCTCTCCTGGAAATTGTTGCAGAGTCTAAGTATCATATAAAACAAAAACAACTTTTCACGCACTGAGGCCTTAAACTTAAATTAATTGTTCACCATTTGCTGTAATTAACCGAAAAGATTGATACATCTTCTATCTACCGTTGTCTCCAGCGCACTTCGTACAAATTAGCTTCTGACTCGAAAATAGAAGGAAGGGAAGGAAGACAATTTTTTTCCTTTCTTTTTATTATCTTTTTTTTTCTTTCTCTCTTATCCTTTTTTTCCTCGGTTCTTGCTTCCATGGCATAGCCTGTGGCCCCTCACTGGAGTGGGCCCAATGAGCTCAACTAGGGTGGGGGCCGTGGGCCGTGTTTTGGAATCGAGGATTGAGAACTCCCATTTATTAAAAAGCAACCTCCGTGTAGTTGACAACTTGCGTTGTGGAAAAGACCCGTTGCCTCGAGAAGTAATTTTTTCTTTTTATTATTTTTTTTCTTTCGTGACCTACTGCGAGTCGCCAGTAACTGTCGCTTCACATATTGCATTATGTAACTCTGTAATGTTCCAAACTACTCAGAAGTGGCTTATCTGGTATAATTTGTCGGTGGGCGCCCATTGGGGTACCTCAGTCCGATTCTTTTAATATAGTCACCTAGCTGATTGGCATCGCCCAACATTATTTCCTGAAAGGTAGGTTTAACTCTGATGTAATATGCTCTGGTGGTCGGTTCAGCATACATCGGATCCGACAAAAGCAAATGTATCGCGATGCCCAACTACATTCACCCGTTATGCTCACATAACTTGATGCACCTTTTCGAGAAGTTACAAATTGCTCACCAGTTTGGTGCAGTTTGCTGGTGAGTGCCTCTTGGTAATCATCAGCTGGCTGCTCCAGAGTAGCTACCGAGCTGACTGTCTTGGTGTCAAACCGCCTCTGGAAAGGTAGCGTCTACTTATCTATCCGCAACTATTTTGCAATAGCTAGCTAGTTGTTGGATGCGATGGGGTTGCTCACAACACCCTCCTGGAAACTGTTATACAGCAAAAGAACCTCGCCAACATCCCCAGCTTTGTTGACTATATTTGATGTAATCTTTCGCAATTCAAGTTACCCAATATTCACCACAACTTTTGTGAGTGGCCATAGAGATATCACTGGGGTGGGTGGGGGGGGGGGGGGTGTTGAACTTGGCTCTGAACATTTTACTAGAAATCTTGGTTGGTTGCGGGGTAAGGTTAGTGAGGAGGGGGGGGGGGGGAAGTATGTTGATCTCCTTCAGTCTTCGTGAAGCTCCACTATCTGATCCGATTCCCAACTGGGCAGTCGATATAACCCCTAGACCCTCGCAAGTAATTGCACTTCTAACTCCTTGTAGAACAACTTAGCCCATATAAGGTTCTTTCTATACAATCGATCTACCTCCAGATAATATGTGCCTGTGTGGGATGGAGTGGGGCCAGGATGGTGTTCAGTGTCGATATATTAACGAAATAGGGCTGTTCGGGCAACGGAAATCCCCGGGACCTCAACAGTACGATATTCAACTCGCCTTCCAAAATTATTCAATTATGTCCAACCCATTGTTTGTCCAATCATGTAAATATGTTTTGTTTTGTTTTCTATTTTTGTTACCGTTATCTCGTCTTCTCAGTTGTATTTACTACTCCTCTATCAATTCAGTAGTAACAAGAGACAGTAAACTATTATCTCTTTCCATTCCCAGCAACCCAACTTCCACATCTAACGATTGTCACCTCAGGAGCCTCGATGGAATGTTTCATGAATTACCAGTGATATGTTGTGTACCCACTCTCAGAACATTATATGTTGTAGCAGACAAAAATGACAATGGCTAACGAAGCCATGTACAGTCTAAGAGTGGGTCTCTTCGCGCCGGTTGCTCATTCCGGGGTGCACCCAAACGCCGCCTAACTCTTTGGAAGTAGTGTTTGCAAACCTTATATCTGGCTTTGGCTTGAGAGGAGTAACCATGATGGTTTTCATTCACAACGTCCTTCACAAACATTCATACATGACCCAGTTAATCCTTGTCCCATGGGCACAAGAACCAATCTTTAAACAACTCATAAGGGACGAGTCTCATCACATTTTATCAAACGTGTTTTGCGCTATTCTGACTTTATGGGTCTTTCTTCTTTTACTCCTCTCCGCCGACATTGAAACCAACCCTGGTCCACACAGCCATTCATCCCAATACTCAGATAATATTCCTGACTTCGATGATAAGTGTGCATCAAAGAACAAGGGATTAACACTATTTCATCTTAATATCCAAAGCCTAAAACCAAACTTGATATTCTTCGGGCGAAGTTAATAAACTATGAAATTTGTGTTTTTACAGAGTCATGGCTTAATGTTTCTGACTCAAATTCGAACCTAGAAATACCAGGATTTTTCGAACCTATCAGAAAAGACTGCCTCCTAAGAGATGGTGGTATAGCTATTTACCTCAAAAATACAATTTCTTTCAAACATCGACTAGACTTGGAAGTTGACAATGTTGAATGCATTTGGCTTGAAATTGCGTTTGGTAATAAACATTTTCTCCTCGGGTCCTTCTACCGACCCCCAAACTCAGAAATTACCACCTGGGATTTAATATCTACGTCAATAGAACGGGCAATCGTTTCAAACCCAAATTCAGTTATTATAACAGGTGATTTTAACGATGATCAAATTTCGCACCGTAACGGACCAATTCAAAGGGTGCTTCAACAATTTTATCTGTCCCAAGTAATTCAGTAACCAACATTTTTTACCGAAATATCATCTTCATTGCTTGACCTAATAATCACGAATGATACACAGCTTATAGCATCCCAGCATGTTAGTGATCCCTATCGGCTAATCCGATACCATTGTCCAATAATTGCAGAATTCAAGTTACCAATTAAACAACACCACTCCATTAGGCGAAGAGTATGGCTTTATGCCGACGCAAATTTTGAAGGCCTCAACAAGACCCTCTCAAAGCCAATTGGCAGAATATCATTAACCAAAATAATACTCTGCTCTTTGTAGACAACTTTACATCGCATCTAGAAAATCTCTTGTTCAAGTTTGTTCCGAATAAAATAATTATTAGTCGTCAAAACGAACCTCTCTGGATGCATTCAGAAATTAGACGGCTAATTCGCCAGCGAAAACGTCTAGACAGGCTGGCCAAATTTAGAAATACTCATCAGGCTTGGGAAATGTATCGTAAAAAAGAAATGGAACAACATCTGCGATAAGGCAATCTAAATCTAAATACATATCAAAAATTGAAAATACGCTTGGTTCCCACACTACACCGCCACACACATGGTGGAAAACGCTAAAATTACTTATAGGTAAAAATAAATCTGAATTACCTGATATTTACCACAATGGCATTACTCTTTTAACGAACGCTGATAAAGCAGAAGCTTTTAACAAATACTTCTGCTCAATCTCTAGTATAGATGATTCCAATGCATCCCCTCCGTCCGCTTCAAACGACTCTCTTCACCCAACACTTGCGGAAGTTGTCTTAGACGAAAAAGATGTTTCAGAGGCACTTCGATCACTGAATGTCTCTAAAGCTTGTGGCCCCGACAATGTAAATCCAAGAGTTCTTAAGGGGTGTTCGAAAACGTTATCAAAACCATTAACTAGTATTTTCAACCGTTACCTTAATGAACACTTTTCCCCTCTCAGTGGAAAAGGGCAAATGTTTCTCCCATTTTTAAAAAGACTCCAATCCTTGTGTCCAATTATCGACCGATTTCTTTCTTGGGCTGCATCGGCAAAGTCTTTGAAAAATGTATCTTTAAGAAAGTCTTTGCATTTCTGGAATCCAACTCCCTGTTAACTAAGTTCCAGTCGGGATTTGTTCCGAAAGACTCTATTGTGCTCCCACTTACCGAAATTTACAATACGATTAGCCAGGCTCTAGACGAAGGAAAAGAAATACGATTCATCTTCTGCAACATCAGTAAGGCATTTGACAGAGTTTGGCACAAAGGATTATTCCACAAATTAGAAACAATAGGTATTACTGGAAAATCCCTAGAGTGGTTCAAATCGTATCTGAGCGACAGGCAACAACGTGTCGTAATTAACTCTGAGCCATCCTCCTGGAGAAACATTATACCTGGTGTTCCTCAAGGATCTATACTGGGGCCCCTGCCATTTCTAATTTACTTCAGTGATATTATCGATGATATCTGTTGTGATATTCGCTTGTTCGTAGATGACACTTCCCTTTATATTATCATTGAGGACCCTGTGAGAGCTGCAGAAGTTATGCAAAGAGATATCAAAACGATCGAAGGATGGGCAAGCCAATGGCTGGTGGATTTCAACCCAAACAAAACCGAATCATTGGTTATTACACGGAAACGGACCGAAACCAAGCACCCCACCCTTTTAATGTCAAACACAAATATCGAAGAGGTTGATCATCACAAACATCTGGGGTTGACATTTAACAACCATGGCTCCTGGGGAAACCATATCAGTAACATAACCTCAACTGCCTGGAAAATAATTGCCCTTATCAGGAAATTCAAATTCTCCCTCGATCGTAAAGCCTTGGAAAAAATATATTTTGCATTCATACGCCCTGTTCTTGAATATGCGGACACGGCATGGGACAACTGTACCGACACCGAGACCATGGAGCTCGAAAAAATCCAAACTGAGGCCGCCCGAATCATTACGGGGGCAACTAGGAGTGTCAGTAAGGAGTTATTATACGCCGAGACAGGGTGGGAAACATTACAGACCCGACACGAGAAGCACAAATTAAAACAATATTTTAAAATGTATCACCACATCACTCCTAATTATATATCAGCTTTAGTTCCCCCATTATTATCGGATGGTCATGAATATACTTTGCGCTCTAATACGGACTTGTCTGTGCCGTTCTCTCGTACAGTGCAGCACCAAAGATCCTTTTAAAATCAACTAACTAGGCTGTGGAATCTCCTTCCAACGACGATCCGAGAAAATACGTCTTTGGGCAATTTCGACTTGTGAATCAATAGAGAAAAGGGTTTTGTTCCCAACTTTTTCCTTTTCAGCAAATCCCGAAGAACCCAAATATATCACTGTCGGCTCCGCCTAGGGTGTAGCAATCTCAACTGTGATCTGTATAACTATCATTTGACAAGCTCGCCCTTTTGCGGTTGATGGGTTCGTGAAACTGCAGAACATTTTCTATTAGATTGTCCGCTGCATTCCGATGCAAGACGTGCGACGCTTGGGAGGCTGAACTGTGGTTCTGACATCGACACTTTGTTGTACGGAAATCCGTCCTATAATGTCCAAACTAATGAAGCAGTTGCTAATTGTGTGCATGACTTTATCGAAGCATCGGGTAGATTCTAGTTATTTGGATTAACGTAGAATCAGTACTCCCTTCAATGGGAGGTTTTTCCCTCTTTGCGATGTACCCCCAAATCGACGAGGCTCAATATACGGATCGCTTGAGTTTTAGTGAACATTCCACCTGGCCCCTTTGGTTTGACCAGTCTATCTTATCCGCAACTATAGTACCGTACCAGTGCTATATGGTCGACGACATTGTTAAATTATTAAAGATCACCAACGTTCCAAACTCGATTCCAAACCAAATACCATTTCACTACTCTTTAGTTCATTTGAGATTGACAGTGAGTATCCCGCGTTTCGAAATTCTGTGAGTGTATCTCTTTCCATTGTGTGGACCCAAATTATTTTCTTTCAAGCACTAAGGTACGCCCCTTAGGCTTAAACGTTTCCCTAATTTATGGCTACTAAAAATATATTCTCCTCGTGGGAACCTCCTCGTAGTGAAATAGTGCTTGTTTACGTCGGTAAACTATTTCAGTTTGTTGGAAAAATTCGACCCGGTCATTAATGCCTGTGTTGGAAGTCCACTAAAATGGGTAATATTGGTATATATGACTGTTTAAACTTGACTTAATGCCCATGTTGTGGTTGCAATTAGCCATGGCCGCTGAAAAGTTACCCCAAACACCAGTACATTAATAATAATAAATTCATTTTCGGTCGAGTCCATATAGCACTGGACCAATACCTAATGTGCAATGCCAGAGGAGGGAGTTGTGGGTTAGTAATTGAGACGCCTCATTCTCATTTCACTCTGTTGATGGTTCCGAGCCTGGGCGCCATCTCCTGGAAAGCTCGCAAGGTGACTCACGAGGGGTGGTGTCCAGGTTTGGTATTGCCAGCGGAGGATAATTGAGAGCTGACTTCTCATGTGAGTGACCTACAGCATATCTCCTCTTATACTGTGCATCCTAGACCCCAACAACCACCAGTATTCACAAGAGACAAGATATTTACTTTTTTAATTTAAATTCAAATATTCTATTCTGGTATTTAATCAATCTTGCTATATCGAATCAGCTAAATGTACTTAAATGCAATGGAGACGGTTTACATAAGCTTAAGCTTGCTGCTGGATCCATTTTCCGTCAATTATTTGTATCCTGTATATATGTTTGTACTTGTATGTTTTTGCTTACCGGAAATAAAATATTGTTTAAACTAATAAATGTTTAAAATATTTTCTCCATAGGCCACAGTGTTAAAATGTAGACTCAGTTTTTCCCGAAAGTTGCGCATGCGCAATCAGCATCGGACGAATTGTTGGGAATGTTATCACTGCTGCACGATTTAAATTCATCAAATACCGAAATGGTGAATAAAGACAAGGCAGGCCTCTTGGCCCGAAACAGAATTTTTTAACGTCACTGAAAATTTGCTTGTATTTTTTAAATTCTAGAATTTTCTTCAATTCAGGTTTTGTGAAAGGATAGCCCATGGGCGTATGGGGACACTTTGGTTAAGGGGACAGATGAGTTGACTTGTCCGAACATTGGGTAGTGAAATCCCGACACGTGAATGCCGTAGGCGCAAAAGATTTGATGGGAACATCTAAGGGTTCTGCCACAGATTTTTTTTTAAATTGATGTGTTTAGAAGCATTTTCCTGGGTAGGATAAGACGAGATAGGATGTCGTGTGTGAAAAAAAAATGCGGTACGCCTATCTGGTTGTCCTAGAATTCCAAATGCTCTCCCTCCAAATTTCCGAAAAAATGATGGTCAGTCAGTCAGTTATTTCCTCCCTTTAGTAGAGAAAGTTTTTTACGGCTGTATGCCTGCGGGGAACGAAGTGGCACTGTGCGCCCCCCGTTTCACTGTTTCGGTTTTTGTCAGCTAGGCTTGTGGGACGAATATCTGTAGCTCTGTTCTAGGCTACCACAGAGAGATCTTTAGTCTGCAGAGGGTGTGTCTCTCCCTGCACAGAAGCCAGCCATTTTACGTCCCCACCCGATAGTACGGTGCGTAGTGACAGCATCAACCCCACCCACTTCATGTTGGATTTTATAAGAAAATAACACGTTAAAGCAAATTGTTTGATTTATTATCTTTCAAAAATAACTTGATATAACAATAAACTACATCTTGTATTAATAGTTCACTGAAACAACATTAAACAACAGGATGTAATCGGTACTAATCTGGTGAATGTTTAATAAATAAAAAAAACCTGTCAAGCAGAAATATTTGGCTGCTGAAATTTACTCCCATCCGGCGGTAACTGTTCCTGTGAATTCAATGACAATTGATAAAGGCGAGAAAAAGACACATTTTACAAATTACATAGACGAGAGGCACATGGAGATAAAAGGATGATTAGTGTGTTGTTATGGTGGGCAATCATTTGAATAAAGTTTATTCACTTGCGTTGATTAATGCACTTTCTCTCTGTTCTTGCATTCCCGAGATTAGGTACCCGTTCCCGTTCCACATCCTGTTCCTGAGAAAATTAGGTGATGTTCGAAAACTGAACTTGCGCCGTTTCAGGGTAATACTTTTTGCCGGTAAAAAGGACGGTATCCGGTAAAAAGGACGGTAAGTGTATAAAAACTACGTTTTAAAGTACCAAATGTACCTCTGAATGTATGAAAAGTGATTATTTAAGGAAGCTAACGCAATAATAAATATATATAACGAAGATTAAGTATTGTTTGTTTTTTTGCAGACTATTTTCAAAACAAAATAGATCATTTCGCCATCGACACTGATCGACACGCCATTTTGTGCAAGGAAAACAACGAATTCACTGAGGTGCACGACGGGGTGAATATTATCATACTTACTCGACGCGGGTGTAGCTAATTTTAGATGTTTCTGCTCACTACGAGGGGATTTAACAAAAAGTTTTTTTTTGGAGAGAAACCATTTATAATTTGAAAATAGTCTACAATAAAACAAACAATACTTAATCTTCGTTTTATATTGCGCATGCACCATTAAATTGTCACTTCACCCTTTCAGAGGTACATTTAGTACTTTAAAACAGTTTTTATACGCTTACCGTCCTTTTTACCGGCAAAATGTTGTGTTCAAGCTTTTTTTTTAAAACGGGAGTTCATATTTTATTTTCAGTTAGCGTTTCGCCAAATACATGCCGAGGTGATAAGAAATTTTAAAACCAACCATACATCAGTGGATACAAGTTCTAGATTCCTGTACGTCGCACCTCAGTAATACCCACATGAGCCTTTTAAGACTAGGGCCCCTTGTGCTCACTTCACCAATCCCTATGTGTGGTCTTACAGTGTTGGGCCCGGGGGGTGGGGGGTGGGACAAACCGTAACTTACTGTTTTTAACCCACACATTTCCTCGGGAGCACCAGAATCGATCTCAGAGCTTCAGAATTTGAAGAAAAAAAAATATCCGGGAAAGGGCCCAAAACCGTGGGATGGAATACGCCCAAATTCCATAGTTCACGCCATTGAAATATGCCAGCGTTATGTCGATCTTGCTCCCTCCCCCACCATTTCGAAAATATGGGAAATGGATTATATATATAGCGTGGCGTAGCCAGGATTCTGTAAATGGGGGGGGGGGGGGGGGCAATCATGATATTTGGAAGGTCGTTGTAGGGTCCCTCCCAGGCCTAACTAGAGCTAGACTTCCCCAGAAACACATTATCGTAAACAATTCATTAGTTATTAATTCCAATCGCCCGCTATACACACTAGTGTCTATCATACACAATATGTATAGTGGGCGACTGGAATTAACAACCAATAGATTTGGAATGCTTCCAATTACTTGATGCCCAACCTTGGAGTGGAAATTCAAGATAGCCTAAAGCTCTAGTGTATGTCAGAGAAAAGCAGAAGGGATTGTGTTCAGATACCAGTTTCAATGTAATCGTATGTGCTTAATGGGCAGGGATTTGAAGCAACTTAAAAAAAAAACAGGGTGGGTGGATTCTGCACCAAACAACCTTCAAATGGTACATTTTCATCACCAATGTACTGCACTAAGATGAAACGCCCATTCAGGGCAAGCTGGTGTTCCACTTTTATGAACAATGGTGAACAACTATGCTTTCCACCAGGCATTTTGATATGAAAAACAGTTTTTCTTATAATTTGGCTAGATGGCCACACTTTCCTACACCCAGTGTTTTCCCACTTATACGCATCACAACGCCAATCGTGTACCTTGGAGAATGTTGTGGAATCAAACACAAACACGTTACCACCACTTGGCCTTGTTGTATTTGTCGTCGAAATAAGGTCCATATTTGGGCTACTGAGAATAGCTAAAACTTCATGTAGATTGAGGCGATCGTCCGAGATCATGTAAGGCTTAGAATCGTTTCCTCCACCATGCAACTGACATCTGAGATTGTCCCTTTCATGATATGGTCGCTGTGGGGCCTCCCCAATCTCCAGTTGAGATTAGCACTGAATGACACTGATCACTAAACCATGACATTCTCTAAATACAGTATCAACAGTGGCCCCAGTGGCAGAGCGAGGATCCTCAATCGAAGACCTGGGTGAGGGTTAAAAACAATAATTGACAGTTTGCATTTGGGAGCCCCACCCCCGTCCCACCACTGGGAAGAAGGTTAAGTAGCTAGAGTTTGGGGGAGATCAATTCTGGTGCCTCCCGAAGAAAGGTAGGGGTTAATAACAGTATGTGACAGTTTGCATTTTTTGGGGGGAAGGGGGGCAAACCCCACCACGACCTTCAAAATATCATGATTGTCCCCCCAATGGCTACCCCCTCCCCATTATAGAATCCTGGCTACGCCCCTACTAGATAAAAAAAATCCATTTCATATTTTAGAAATGGTGGGGGGGGGGGGGGGGGGGACTAGATCGATATAACGCTTGAACTATGGAATTGTGCGTATTCCCTCCCACGATTATGAGCCCTTCCTAGGATATTTTTTTATTCAGATTCTGAATCACTGAGATCGATTCTGGTGCGTCCTGGGGAAACGTGCGTGTTAAAAACAGTTAATTATGGTTTGTATTTGGGGGCCCTCGGCCACCCTCCCCACCCCTCCCAGGCCCACCACTGGGAAATCAAACATAGGGATTGGTGGAGTGAGAACAAGGCGATCCAGTCTTAATAGGCGCCTGTGAGTATCATTGAGGTAGGGCATACAGGAATCTAGAACTAGTATACACTGATGTGTGGTTGGTTTTAATATTTATTATCACCTCGTCATGTGTTTGGCGAAACGCTAACTGAAAATAAGTTATGAACCCCCCGTTTAAAAAAGATAGCTTGAACACAACGTTTTGCCGGTAAAAAGGACGGTAAGTGTATAAAACTATGTGTTAAACTACTAAATGTACACTGTACAGATGAATGTGTGAAAAGCGACAATTTAATGAAGAGTACGCAATAGTAAATTTATATAACTAAGATTAAGTATCTACCGTTACATGAAATTCATGGACATTTTCTGTGACAGTTTCATTTTAAAATAATTATATACCCACTAGGCCCACTCAAAACCGATAATTCAATAATGAAAAACGTATAATTAATTTATTTGAGGTCAGATTAGGTATTTGAAGTCAGATTCGGTCAGATTCGTTATATAGGGAGACCGGTTGTTAAAAATGAATTATACCATGTAATGCAGATGAAATCAGTGAGAATCAATCTCTTTTTCAAATTTTCTGCTTACGGTACAGATTACAGAATTCGGCACTTCTTTGGCGCATTTTTTAGAATGAAAGATTCTGACGCCGATGGGAATCGAACCACTACCTTGATGAGAGTACATTTCTGCGGCACCAATCGCCTAGCGATACTGGACCAACGCCATAGACCACTCAGCTACCGACAAGCCCATAAAGGCGTGCTAGCATTTCATTTCAAATGCACTCTTAAAACTAAGAGGCATCACACTGGTAACTATTAGGTTAGAACAAAAATCCAGTGATACATGGATTCATTTAATTTTCGGGCGTCAAAGAACCCTTCATCAAAAACACATATAATTACGTTGATTGAGATATGAAATGTTGATTTTGGCGCCGCAGGCGCCCGGGAAAAGGTTTCCGGCCGCTAGGCATGGCTGCCTGTCAGTCCCCGTTAGCTGTCTGTAAAACGTTTGATGGCTTGCAGTCACACTTTCGGGTCCACTTTTGTTCGTTGCGAGTTATTGGATATTTTTGCCTGGAGGCAGTGGTTTTGAAACAAACTACTACTTTCGGAGCCATGGGAGTTAAATAAATAAAAATTGTGAGAAGATTCAGAGTTTGTTTTGGCAGACCCATCTCCTCCAACCCCGAGGAGATGGTGTAAAAAAAGATATATCCATAACGGTAAGCTCGAGGTGTTAGATTCCGAGTTAAGAATATTTAAAAAAAAAACTACAGATGGAGAGGTGTGTAGGTGTTGTGTATGCGTTGTCTGCG
Organism: Pictodentalium vernedei; assembly: GCA_031216915.1. Classification (NCBI taxonomy): domain Eukaryota; kingdom Metazoa; phylum Mollusca; class Scaphopoda; order Dentaliida; family Dentaliidae; genus Pictodentalium; species Pictodentalium vernedei. The sequence goes on along the minus strand of CM062296.1, from coordinate 105,137,523 downwards.
TGAGTGTCGTGTATGCTCGATCTGCTAGCACCAGTGAGACTGATAAAGGCTACCAGCGCGCCTAAAACTCCCCCCGGTGTATGTAAGCGCCAGGGACACCTCCAATCTTCCCAGGCCCAACGCGCCCCAGGTCTGCTAGCACCAGTGAGAATGGTAACGGCTACCAGCGCGCCTAAAACCCTCCCAATGTATTTTAGCGCCAGGGTCACCCCCTAACTTCCCAGACCCAACCCTCCCCGGCTAAGAGTTTATTTGTTTCTATAATTGATTAGGGTATGTAGCTCGCTGTTCACTACTTTATTTTTGTGGATTCCGCTAATTTAGTTAATCTGGTTGTAATGGGTTCGATGGAGCATTTTTCGTGTAGCGACGTGAGTGATTTGCATTTTGTTTAAGTTCCTTCTGCTTGTGTCGCATGCGATTATCGCTCCTTAGTCGAAGATTGGTCTTACGAAGGTTTTATATATTTTAGTTAGAGTTTTTTTTCGCTCGCACCCCCCCCCCCCCCCCCCCCCCCCCCCCCCCCCCCAGTACCCCGGAGTCTTCCGAGGAGTCCTATGCGTTGTTTTGCTTTGGAGGTTAGTTCTGGAACATGGCTTTTTAGGTTTAGATTTTCTCTAAGATCACGCCACGAAACTTTGCTTCCGAGTTTTTAGTGACTGGGAGATTATAACGTTTGATAATTACATCATCTTGAAAATTTGTAGTTCGCTGAAAGATGACTAGTTGTGATTTTTTAACTCTAATTTTGATGTGCCACTTGTTGCACCAAGTCTCGATTTTGGTTACCGTGTTTTGGAGTCGTTTCTAGAGAATTGTGGGTTTTTTGTGCGTGGTGAGAGAGCCACGTCATCTGCGAGTTGGGAGAGTTCTGTTTTGTCTACTGGATTAATTTCTATGTCGTTTACATAGATGAGGAATAGTAGAGGGCTGAGGGCCGAGTTATGTGGCGTTCCAGCTTTGTGTGGAACCTGTTCCGAGATTTCGTTGTTTGCTCTGTCTTTTATGGTTCTCTCGATCAAAAAGGAGGACAGGACTCTGATGATTTTGTTTGGTAGGCTCAATTTCTGGAGTGTGTACCTAATGCCATTTTGCCATACTGAGTCGAACGCCTTTTCGACGTCAAGGAAGATGACCGCGCATCTTCCTCGCATCTTCCTCGCGAGATTACCGTTTTGATATGCTCTAGTAGCCTATGGACGTGTTCAATACCTTGTATGTTGCATCGATAGCCTCTTTGCCATTTGTTAAAAAAAAATTTCCGATTCAAGATGATCTCTCAATCTGTTATTTAGGGTTCGTTCGTAGAGCTTTCCTATACAACTTAGTAAGCTGATGGGGCGGTAGTTATAAGGAACTTTTTCGTCCTTTTCGGGCATGGGTAGCATGATGCCTATGGCCGACTTCCACGTTTTGGGGAAGTACCCGATTTGGGTACAGGCGTTGAAAGTAGTGGCCAGCCTAATAAATAGGATTTCCTGAGCATTCTTTAATACTTTGTAGCTTATTCCGTCCTCACCAGGCGAGGACGTATTTTTACATTTACGAAGTAATTACACGAGACCATAAATACTAAAAAGGTGTGTCAGAGAGTGTGCAAAGTAAACAAACAGTAATCATAAGGTGAGATATAAAAATAAAAGCGAAGGTAGAGATTACTACACAAGTAGCAGCCCGCCGGGAAGTGTTAAATTGTGTCAAGCACCCACCGTATACAAATAAATGTGTAAAAACAAACAGTAACACACGCAAAAAGCAGAAAACTTAGCCAGTGGCTAACCCAGTCACAAATCACTTGCTAAATTCTGTCAATATATATATATATTGACAGGATTTCAATGATTTCACAAAACGTTTAGGAAAAGCTAAGTGTTGAAAATTAATAATTACTCGGTATGGATAATAGGGTTTTTAAATGAGCATTGTGTAGTGGGAAAATTAGTAATGAACAATCATAAAATCAATACTAATAAAAAGGAATTGGAATGTTTTGTTAGCTAGACCAAAAACAGGACTACGCGTTGGAATGCTGCCGTTATTGGTTCATTTGGGGTAGTCGGCTTTATGATATGGTAAGACATTTCCGATGTGTTACAATACAATGCACACACATGCATGCCCAAGCTCGCGATTCGTCCATTCCTTGATCACCTGCAAACGCACCTGTTCTATCTAGAACAAAAGGGACAAGGCCGAATGATAGATAGCGTGAGGACGCGGCGTGTCAAATCTGTAGAACAATAGGCAAGGTTGTGGAATAATAGAGGACGAGGCGTGACAAGCCTGTAAAACAGTAGGCTTTATCCTCAAACAACAGTCAAAACCATGACTCGCCCTCCCCTGAAACTTGCTAACGCAGGTGTTTTCCTCCAGAACAATGGTATCAAAGTCCATATAAATCCCATACAATAAGCAGACATGCCAGACAATGGGGGAACAATAGGCCATTGTACTAGAACCAAAGCCCTTCGTTAGATAAATCACCCGGCAGTCCCAGTTTTCAGCTTGTATATATTATAGGGCCATGGTACAACTTTCTGTGAAACGCGTAAGCAATTTGATACTTTTTAGAAGCAAAAAACAAAGTATCTAAGTGGTGCCTGGGCGTTTCAATTGTGAGTGTGTATTTGTTCCACATATTATATGTTCCATCCAGAACAAATTACTATCTATATAAGCAAAGTTCTTGGGGATAAATATTATGTAATATTTATTCCTCGCCTATAATAATTTTTCCCTCATTTATAAATGTATTATATTTAATTGTAGAGGTAATAATTTTATAGTTCTGTGTACAGATAGGCCATGTGTTCAGACACACACGAACACTATTTTACCCTTAATTAATGCAGCAAGAAATAATATCATAGTTCTTTGTACTAGTTAGTCATGTGTTCAGACACACTTGAACGCTTTTTTACCCGTCAAACAATAGCCTGTTATTGCTCATGCAAGGACAGTTTGAACTTGGTTCCTGTTGAATACATGGTGAATTTTTCATATGGATTCTGAAGAATTCAATAAAATCTTTACTTATCTGAACGATAGGACATACATTGAAGGTAAGAATTTATCAATTATACATTATTAGATTCTATTATAATGTTATTTTTTGAGACACACATACAGTGTTATCAACAGACGAAACTTGGCCAAATGATTTCTGCTCATTCCAGGGCATATACATTTATTTATCTTAAAAATATATATTCCAATACAAATTATCCACACCTGACCAATATAGAATTTTATGATCGTAAGAATATGCTAATATCTAATTTTAATTGTAAATATGAAAATGATATTCCATTATGGAACTACCCTTACATAACAAACATTCCAGTGTAGAATTTCCTCGGCCTAACTAACATTGTTTTCAATATAGAACTTCCCTTATACAGTTAAAACTAGAAGTCCTGTCACGAATAGTGCGCTTATCTAGGCTTAATTGCGCGTTGGAATTGAGCGCAGTTGCCATATTGAATGGCATCCAAAGCACGGCAGGTCCTCCTGGTTACTTATAGAAAACACATGCAATGTTTCTGCCAATGGACCTCCGGGTTACCCGGAGGTCCATTGGCTGAAACATTGCTGTGCACAGGCCATATGTACAGAATTTGATAGCTTTACTTGGGCCATAACGCGCACATTAACGCGCATATCAACGTGCTATTTCTGCGCATTTCATGACAGGACTTCTAGTTTTAACTGTATACAGTTAAAACTAGAAGTCCTGTCATGAAATGTGCACAAATAGCACGTCGATTTGCGCGTTAATCTACGCGTTATAACGATGGTAAGGCTATCAAATCCTGCGCATACGACCCGTGCACAGGCAAAGTTTCAGCCAATGGACCTCCGGGTAACCCGGAGGTCCATTGGCAGGAACATTGCTTGTGTTTGCTATGGGTAACAAGGAGAACCTGCCATGCTTTGGGTGCCATTTGATATGGCAATTGCGCGCAATCCCTACGCGCAGTTAAGCCTAGATAAGCGCACAGTTCGTGACAGGACTTCTAGTTTTAACTGTAACATATATTCCAGTATGGAAATTCCCTTACAAAACAAATATTCCATCATGGTTTAGGGAGATGACGCACATAAGCTTTCAGCTTTTTGTCAAATCCCTCTATTATTCTGTTACTCTACATTGGTGAACAAATGTTATATAAGATATCTCTTCCTACTTCTTTACTTTTTGTAAACATTCTGTTACATATGACATTTTTAAAGAATAAAATATTGTTTAAACCAAATATTCCATCAGGGAACTCCACTTACATAACACAAACATTCTTAACCGAAACTTATGTTTGCATAACACATATTCCAAATTTAAATTTTCCTTAAATCATACTATAATTTGAGCTCTGTTTGTTTGTGTGTCTGTTTGTCTGCCTACGCCTCCCAATAAGTCATTGCATGGCTTTCGCCAAATTTTGCACAGGTATCTACTTTGACACGCAAACTGGCATTAAGGGGTCGAAAAATATGACGTCCCTATATATGGTGTTTGACTTGCAGATTGCCCTTGAGGGGTCGAAAATGCGACGTCCCTATATTTCTTTACAAATATGTATTTTGACCAGCAGACTGCCCTTAAGGCATCCATAAATGCGATGTCCTTATATTATATTTTTACGGGTAAATGCCTAGTTATAAAAAATTCTGTTAGGAATTACTATTATTTCCATTATTCACAGGTATAGGAGAAAATGAGAAAGGAAGAACTAGAAAGAGAATAAGTAACTTTGAAATTGTAGAGGGAAAAATGTATTATACCGGTGGAAAAAGTAAGAAGGGCGAGAAGAAGTTAGTCATTACATCTGATCAAAAACTGTCAATTCTCAAGTTATGTCACGTTGACAATGGATGTCATTTAGGGACGGAGAAAACTGTCTATAAATTATCAGAGAGATATTATTGGAAGGGAATGTCCCTGGATTTAAAAAAAATTATTAAATATTGTGATCAATGCCAAAACACTAATAAGAAATCAAAAACCCAAACTGCCGAATTACAACCAGTGGAAGTTCCGAAAAGCATATGGAAAAAAATTGCAATTGATCAAATCGGACCATATAATCAGACCAATGGGACACCTCTTTTCGAAAATGGGTACAGATACGTTTTGACTGTTATTGATTATTTTTCTAACTATGTTGAAGCTTTTCCTTTGAAACGTAAACTGGTATCTGAAGTTGCTGAAAGGATGTATGAATTGTTTTGCCGACACGGGGTCCCTCAAGAGCTTGTCAGTGACAATGGCGGAGAATTTAATTCAATTCTCACTCAAACATTAGATTCTCAATATGGATATAAACATATCCTAAGTACACCCTACCACCCACAGCCCAATGGAAGATCTGAACGTTTCAACCAAACTTTAAAAATATGTTAAATAAAATAATCTGTGATAACACCTCTAACTGGGAACGGTATGTGCCAAAATGCTGTTTTCGTACAATACATCCAGGCAATCAACTACAAAGTATTCTCCATTCTTCTTCATGCATTGGAGAAATCCCATGAAAACCAACATGGTGATACAGCAAACGCATTCGAAAAGTATAACGAGTTGTCATCTTCTCAGATTGAAGAATCTGCCACAAACTTGTTAACAATGCAACGTACGATTGCAGCAGATGTTCTTGATAATATTTGTGCTGCACAGAGAAAACAAAAAGAAGAATTTGACAAGAGACACAATGTTGAAAGAAATGAGTTCAATATTAGAGAGAATGTTTTGGTGAAAAATATGAAAAGAACAAAAAAAATGACCCTTGGAATGAACAAATGGCTTGGACCGTATATGATAAGTGACATACCTAAGATAGGCACTATTACTCTGATAGATCATAATGATAAAATTATTGGGAAATGCTGACAGAATAATGTAAAAAGATATTATGAAAGAGAATTTGAGCAGGAGCAGAATGAAACTGAAGAAGCAGTTTATAATGAACAAAATGAAAATGGGATAGAATTTGACAAGGATCGGCATCAAACTGGGACAGAAATTGATCAGAAACAGAATAAAACAAAAGAAAATATAAAAAATGCTAATTAAACAGAAATTACAAATAATGCTGACTGCGGAAATAGCATTGATAACAATAACAACAATCTAGATGAAGACAATGATGACATTTTTATTACCCAGTCCACATTTTAGAATGATGCTGATTTTGCTATCAATTTTGATGAAATAAGTGCATTTTCACCCCCAGGAATGGAAACAAGTGAATCGGAAGAAGAAAACAGAAGGCTAAAACGTCAATGTTGTACAAAATACGTACAAACAGCATATATGAATATTTCCCAATTATCAAAAAATGTTAAAGAAAAATATTTGAAATATCAAAAATATTACAAAGAATGCAGAATAAAATGTTTTAGTTTTAATTTGCCCCAGAAGCATTTTACTGGGTGTTCAATCGTAATGTTGATGCTGTGAACAAAAGCTCCAGCATAATACTTGTTCCAGCTAACTTTTGTTACGTAACCATAGTTCCACCAACAATTTCCTTTATATAATATTTTAATCATGTGTCTTTAACATTTCCTTATGATACTAAATACAATATTATATAATTAAAGTTCCGAAGTTCTATTATATAACAAAATGTCTTTGGCACAAATGTGCGGGAATATAAATTCCAGCATTAAATTATGTCAAAGAACTATTGTTATATACCAAAAGTTCTACTACGCAATTATTGCATATTATTTTAACCTAATTCTTGAACATTCTCTTATGGAACTATAATTTAAATTCCAACATAACATTTATTCCTAGGAAATTTATTTATATAACAAAAGTTCTAGGGAGAAATTTTATTACATAATATTTTATCCTTTAAGTTGGACATTTCCTTATGACACTGGATAAAATATTATATAATGACAGTTCTCATTGGAACTTCTTTTATGTGACAAACTTTCTTTGGAACAAATATTACGCTGGAAATTATATTCCATCACACACTGTCTGTTCCGAAACCTCAGACAGTTTCAATAAACACTGCATAAAACAAAATAAACAGAGTGACTTTACGTTTTCGGGTTCCTATTATTTGGAATAAATTCCGGTAAGGTCCCACAGAGTAAATCTGCTGTTTCCTGGTCATTTGTGTTGTAAAATTGGTTTTTATTTTATTTTGTATTTTGGTAATTATTTCTCGGCCATCAAAAGTTCATATTCTTGCATATTGAACTATTTCTACCCCCCCCCCCCCCCCCCACACACACACACATATGTGTGTAACAGTAGTGAATATGATATTTTAATCCTAATGCAAATATTGACGGACATAGATTTGAATGAAGCAAAAATTAATTTTATTTGTTCTGCAGCAACGTGTCTGTTGTAAATCCTAGTTGCCTGTGTAGGGCATGGAGTGCTCAAAACTGGGCAACCCACGGAAACAGAGGATATAGTTAAAACACTTTTAAATTACGGGTTGTAGACTGAGGTCTAAAGTAGAGTTGAAACTAGCCAGGACGTAGGTTGAGTCATACAGACACACTGGGCAATTAGCCTGTATACGTGGAAATTATATTGAGTGATTTATATGTTAGATATATGTTTAATAGAACAGTTTTAGTGTGCATAATAAGAGTACATTTCATTTAAAATCCAATTCACGTTATAATTGAACTCGATGTTTAGGTCCAAATTTACTAACATCTTTGTTAACTTCTACATTACATTGTTTTGATCTTCTGTAATTGCATGTTAGGTCAATATTGAGATGGCTTACAGTGCACGGAAATGAAACAAATGTAGTTAAATTCTATGATTGTTTAATATTCATGTCAAATTCTGCATATAAGCAGCGTTTCTAACCAGCCCTGTAAGTAAGCGGATTGTCATCATGAAACTCCGCAGCTATCTGGAATCAATCAACTTTTTTAACAAATGGCAAAGAGTTTACATGACTTCGAAAGAGGGAATTGAACACTTATATAGACTGATCGTTTAAATGGAAACAGCGTTTAGTTAAAACGAAATAGGAACAACACTTTTCTTGGATGTACAAAAAGCGATCGACTCGGTATGGCACAAATGCTTATCAACCTTCATAAATCATTTATACTCCCGGTACTAGAATATGCTGCCATAATAACACGTGACCTGAGCAAAACCAATACTCAGAGGCAACAGAGGGTTCAAAATCATGCCTAGTGCGTGGCACTATGCAAGCCCATGTATTATTTATTTTTATTAACACTTTAGCCTGCCGCTGATTTGTCGCGGTTCTCGTTTGAGAAGGCCTTGGTTACCCCTGTTCTACCAACTGCATTCATATTCCCACGCTTCTTCTCTCCTACCAATACTCGGAGACGAAATGTTTGATGACATCCCTTGTCCCATTCTTCCCAATCTTTCCGATTAGCATATTAACCCTCTCCTCTGAGTCGCCCCCTAACCGCATGTCCTTCATTCTCCCATCCCACTTCCCCATTATACTCCCCGTGAATCTTGTTCTTTTAGACTGGTATTTTGGGCATTCTAGAAGAAAGTGTTCCAGGGTCTCCACCACGCCTCAATTACACATCTGGCACTCCTTTTCACTGTTTTTCCCAATTTTCCCCTCAGCTCCAGGGACCGCGACCTCAGCTTGAACAACAGTGACCCCCAAAGGTGCCATCAAGGTACTCTTCAAAACCAGGCTTCTCTTTATTATGCAGGCCACCCAAAGAGCTCTTTGATTTGACACCCTCTCGCCAATTATGGTTACAATCCTCCATGACCCTTTCTCTAATGATCTTTTTACCCTAGTTTGCCCCAACGTCAAAGTCCGAGATCTCCAGTGAGTAGTTGGCTACTAGCTCCCTCACATGGACCATCCACCCCGTCTTGATATTTGAGTTGAAAGTTCTCAGGAACATTATTTTACCCCATCGGCTATCGGGAAGATTCACCAAATAATTAAGATAACTGAGTTTCAATAGGTCTATCCTGTCCTTGATCCTCATCCACCCAAGCTCACCCCTGATTGCTTCTAGCGCTGCGGCATTACTCGACCCTGTTATCCATCGGCCTGCATCGCTCTGCAGGATTTCCAAGCTTTTAACAGCCGTTTGGTTTAGGGGTGCAACTTCCATACCGTATGTCATACTTGGCAGACCCACCATTTCCCAAATGGTTTTCCACACGAAAACCTTATTGAAACTGTTTCTCCCTATAAGTTTCATCTGGTTAATGATTCGCTTCCCCTTCCCCTACTATGAATGAAAGAGCAACGACGCCTTCATGTGTTCAGACTATAAAATATATATACATTCACCTTCAGTGGTGAAATGAAGCGGACTTTCTGCGGTGGAACCTCGAGTCTCCAAGTCATTGTTTTCCTCAGTCCTTTCGTATTTAAGGTCACTCTAATGACTACTTATACCACGTGACTGCAAAAAAAAAACCAACAAAAAAAAACAAGAAGAATGAAAGACAAAAAACTATATATCTGAGGTGTGGAGTTGAATCAAGAGTGTGTGACGTCATGCCATTCCATGAGTATGATGAGTGTTATTATGACGTATGAACAGGATCATAAATCAGTGAATTAAGCATGATGCTAAAACAATAGAGTATGATACTCAATTAATATAGTATGATACCCAACTAATATAGTATGATGCTGAATTAATTCAGTATCATACTCAAAAAATTAAGTATCATACTTAACTTCCCATGCAGCATTTTATGAATCATACCAAAAAATATAGCATCATGCCAAATTATTAGAGTATCATACTAAAAAAACAATTATGACCCTCACATACGTGAACCTGATTTCAGTATCATGCTATTTTTTATGCTGCATTCGTGAAATCGTGCACATTAATATAGTATGATGCTAAATTAATTGACTATCATACTAAAATAGTTTAGTATCATGCTCAAATAATATAGTATGATGCTAAATTCATTCAGAATCATACTGAATTAATTCAGTACCATACTCAAATGATATAGTATGATGCTAAATTAATGCAGTATCATACTGAAAATATGTACACTGTTTGAAAGAAGGCAATAAGCTACGAAAAGCATGGATGTTACAACGAGGAGGGGGGGGGGGGGGGGTCTCACACCCCGCCACACAAAATCAGGACACAGGTTTTGAACAGTTAGAAGTTCCCGCGGGAAAACTTCACCCTGTAAAGTAAGTAGCTGACATAGTTATTAGTGTCAAACACTTGTTTAATTTTCCTGCTTCCAGTAAAAATTTAGCCTGAAAAAGTCTCCTGAAAATTTCGTGCGGTTGAAATTTTGCAACACTTAGAACGCTTGAATTATCAATCGAAAAATTATAGCCCAAAGATTGGAGGTGAGTGGGCTTTACGCAAATGTATCTCCAATCGGTTGGAAATTTTGTCTGGTCCGGGTTGCAAGCAATCAAACTCCACACAAGCAGGACTGGCATTGGTTGAAGACAGATGCACCATCGACGTGCCGTACGCCTTAGTACACAACACCAAGGTGCCCCCATGTGGACAGTGGGGGGTGAAGTGTTTTGCCCAAAGACATAACGCGACTGTGGCAGGGCGCAGGTGGGATTCGAATCAAGGATCCCTCGTCGTGCAGCCTTCCCCGTCTACCTACTGAGCCACCGCGTCCTCTGATACACTTGTTAAATTAACAATGCATTTGCTGAAAAACAAAACACCGAGGTGTGCAAACAATGCAACTCAAGAATTCTTCTCGAAATCAAAAATTAGTAATTTTGAGTGGATTGGTAGTACTCGCAGAGGTGGAAACGCGACACTCGTACCATCGCAACTACACGCATAACTGCACACACATGCAATATACTTAACTATCTTTGACATGCCCATTAACTTCCAGATATCTCCTTACACATACATACACATACTCCCCTATCCACACACATGTTCTACCCCCCCCCCCCCCTCTCCCCCACCCAACCACACACACACACTCTTCCTCCGCCACATTACATTCCAACGTAGATTTTTTAGATTTTCTAAATTTTTAGTTTACAATGCGAAACTGTCTCGAACCGATGTGGTATGGTAAAAGTACTTCAGAGGTTACGAGTGACGCTTGGTGACTAAAATCCATTCATTGCAGAGATGGGACTGTTTTATATTTTGTGAGTTGTGTAGTAAGTTCTGTAGTAAGTAATAATTGTGTCTTGTGTTTGAAGGGTCGGTGCAGCTCTAGTTGTAAATTTCTAGACAAAACATGTATGCAAACTTCAAATCACCCGCGGAGTGGGGTTATCACCCAAGCTATAACTTTCAAATGTTCATATCGACAAAAAACACAAGCAATGTTTCAGCCAATGGACCTCCGGGTTTAAGCCGGAGGTCCATTGGCTGAAACATTGCTGGTGCTGGCTGTGCTTTGCAACAAATACGCAATTATTGCTTGGGTGGAATCTCCACTCTGCGGGTGATTTAGTGATAATACACTCTCCACGTACTGTATACTGAAAGTGACAATAATCACCAACTAATAAATATATAGGGGTTGATAGCTGGCCAATTTATCAGTGGTGTCAAGGACGTAGAAACCGTGTAGCCTAGAGGACAACTTTTAACGTTTTTCCTGAAATAATAGTTTTTCCTCCGCGTAATGCATTGGACTAACAATAATATGGCGAATTATTATGACGAATTAATACCGGAGGTCCATTGGCTGAAACATTGCTTGTGTTTTTTGTCGATATGAACAAAATTTGAAAGTTATAGCTTGGGTGATAACCCCACTCCGCGGGTGATTTATTTACAATCCACTCTCCACGTACTGGATATGACTATATAATACCGCAAGGAGTATCAATTCAAGATTAACCAATCGCTTTACCCGTCACCTATTTATGTCGACTTGAACCTCATTTGTTGGTTAACCACAGATACCAAACACTACTTCGCTTACCGGGTTTCGCAACGGGAGTTATTACCTTTACAGTTACCATCTTTGTCTTGAACTACAGCCTAATTTTTCAGTTCAAAATCATATTACAGTATACTATACCATGCAATCTTACTGTGTGCATTCAGAATGTATTACATTGGATGGAGTGGACATTTCATCTCCATTAAAGTTAGGACGGGAGCGCAGTGGTTCAGTGGTAACCGTAAAAAACTTCAAACCGAAGGGTTCACGATTCGATCCCGCCAGAGGTAACTGCGCTGTGTCCTTGGGCACGTCAGTTAATCCCGTGAGGAAACGGTGGCGCTGTGTGCTAAGGCCTACTGCACATCGATGGTGCATTTGTCTTCAACTAATAGTAAGCCTGCTTGTGGGGACTTAGTACCTACCGGAGTTCGACAGTTGCTCGCCGTTGTTTGGTGGTTCTCTCCGGGCACTCCTGCTTCCTCCACCCATAAAAATGTCCGACACGAGGTGGCCCTGGCTGTCGAAGGTGTCGTTATTGCAATAAAAAAATAAATTTGAAGTTTGCATACATGTTTTGTCTAGAAATTTACAACTAGAGCTGCACCGACCCTTCAAACACAAGACACAATTATTACTTACTACACAACTTACTACACAACTCACAAAATATAAAACAGTCCCATCTCTGCAATGAATGGATTTTAGTCACCAAGCGTCACTCGTAACCTCTGAAGTACTTTTACCATACCACATCGGTTCGAGACAGTTTCGCATTGTAAACTAAAAATTTAGAAAATCTAAAAAATCTACGTTGGAATGTAATGTGGCGGAGGAAGAGTGTGTGTGTGTGGTTGGGTGGGGGAGCGGGGGGGGGGGGGGGGTAGAACATGTGTGTGGATAGGGGAGTATGTGTATGTATGTGTAAGGAGATATCTGGAAGTTAATGGGCATGTCAAAGATAGTTAAGTATATTGCATGTGTGTGCAGTTATGCGTGTAGTTGCGATGGTACGAGTGTCGCGTTTCCACCTCTGCGAGTACTACCAATCCACTCAAAATTACTAATTTTTGATTTCGAGAAGAATTCTTGAGTTGCATTGTTTGCACACCTCGGTGTTTTGTTTTTCAGCAAATGCATTGTTAATTTAACAAGTGTATCAGAGGACGCGGTGGCTCAGTAGGTAGACGGGGAAGGCTGCACGACGAGGGATCCTTGATTCGAATCCCACCTGCGCCCTGCCACAGTCGCGTTATGTCTTTGGGCAAAACACTTCACCCCCCACTGTCCACATGGGGGCACCTTGGTGTTGTGTACTAAGGCGTACGGCACGTCGATGGTGCATCTGTCTTCAACCAATGCCAGTCCTGCTTGTGTGGAGTTTGATTGCTTGCAACCCGGACCAGACAAAATTTCCAACCGATTGGAGATACATTTGCGTAAAGCCCACTCACCTCCAATCTTTGGGCTATAATTTTTCGATTGATAATTCAAGCGTTCTAAGTGTTGCAAAATTTCAACCGCACGAAATTTTCAGGAGACTTTTTCAGGCTAAATTTTTACTGGAAGCAGGAAAATTAAACAAGTGTTTGACACTAATAACTATGACAGCTACTTACTTTACAGGGTGAAGTTTTCCCGCGGGAACTTCTAACTGTTCAAAACCTGTGTCCTGATTTTGTGTGGCGGGGTGTGAGACCCCCCCCCCCCCCCCCCCCCCCTCCTCGTTGTAACATCCATGCTTTTCGTAGCTTATTGCCTTCTTTCAAACAGTGTACATATTTTCAGTATGATACTGCATTAATTTAGCATCATACTATATCATTTGAGTATGGTACTGAATTAATTCAGTATGATTCTGAATGAATTTAGCATCATACTATATTATTTGAGCATGATACTAAACTATTTTAGTATGATAGTCAATTAATTTAGCATCATACTATATTAATGTGCACGATTTCACGAATGCAGCATAAAAAATAGCATGATACTGAAATCAGGTTCACGTATGTGAGGGTCATAATTGTTTTTTTAGTATGATACTCTAATAATTTGGCATGATGCTATATTTTTTGGTATGATTCATAAAATGCTGCATGGGAAGTTAAGTATGATACTTAATTTTTTGAGTATGATACTGAATTAATTCAGCATCATACTATATTAGTTGGGTATCATACTATATTAATTGAGTATCATACTCTATTGTTTTAGCATCATGCTTAATTCACTGATTTATGATCCTGTTCATACGTCATAATAACACTCATCATACTCATGGAATGGCATGACGTCACACACTCTTGATTCAACTCCACACCTCAGATATATAGTTTTTTGTCTTTCATTCTTCTTGTTTTTTTTTGTTGGTTTTTTTTTGCAGTCACGTGGTATAAGTAGTCATTAGAGTGACCTTAAATACGAAAGGACTGAGGAAAACAATGACTTGGAGACTCGAGGTTCCACCGCAGAAAGTCCGCTTCATTTCACCACTGAAGGTGAATGTATATATATTTTATAGTCTGAACACATGAAGGCGTCGTTGCTCTTTCATTCATAGTAGGGGAAGGGGAAGCGAATCATTAACCAGATGAAACTTATAGGGAGAAACAGTTTCAATAAGGTTTTCGTGGGGAAAACCATTTGGGAAATGGTGGGTCTGCCAAGTATGACATACGGCATGGAAGTTGCACCCCTAAACCAAACGGCTGTTAAAAGCTTGGAAATCCTGCAGAGCGATGCAGGCCGATGGATAACAGGGCCGAGTAATGCCGCAGCGCTAGAAGCAATCAGGGGTGAGCTTGGGTGGATGAGGATCAAGGACAGGATAGACCTATTGAAACTCAGTTATCTTAATTATTTGGTGAATCTTCCCGATAGCCGATGGGGTAAAATAATGTTCCTGAGAACTTTCAACTCAAATATCAAGAAGGGGTGGATGGTCCATGTGAGGGAGCTAGTAGCCAACTACTCACTGGAGATCTCGGACTTTGACGTTGGGGCAAACTAGGGTAAAAAGATCATCAGAAAAAGGGTCATGGAGGATTGTAACCATAATTGGCGAGAGGGTGTCAAATCAAAGAGCTATTTGGGTGGTCTGCATAATAAAGAGAAGCCTGGTTTTGAAGAGTACCTTGATGGCACCTTTGGGGGTCACTGTTGTTCAAGCTGAGGTCGCGGTCCCTGGAGCTAAGGGGAAAATTGGGAAAAAACAGTGAAAAGGAGTGCCAGATGTGTAATTGAGGCGTGGTGGAGACCCTGGATCACTTTCTTCTAGAATGCCCAAAATACCAGTCTAAAAGAACAAGATTCACGGGGAGTATAATGGGGAAGTGGGATGGGAGAATGAAGGACATGCGGTTAGGGGGCGACTCAGAGGAGAGGGTTAATATGCTAATCGGAAAGATTGGGAAGAATGGGGCAAGGGATGTCATCAAACATTTCGTCTCCGAGTATTGGTAGGAGAGAAGAAGCGTGGGAATATGAATGCAGTTGGTAGAACAGGGGTAACCAAGGCCTTCTCAAACGAGAACCGCGACAAATCAGCGGCAGGCTAAAGTGTTAATAAAAATAAATAATACATGGGCTTGCATAGTGCCACGCACTAGGCATGATTTTGAACCCTCTGTTGCCTCTGAGTATTGGTTTTGCTCAGGTCACGTGTTATTATGGCAGTATATTCTAGTACCGGGAGTATAAATGATTTATAAAGGTTGATAAGCATGTCTTTGTTTGCTCTCCAATTTTTACTTCTGATCATCTTCAAAAAATTAATACGTTTAGTAGCTCTCAGCGTAATGACGTTTACGTGATCGTTTAGAATGAGGTTGGTATCTAGCATAAATTCGCCCAAAATGGCCTCGTTTCTTGCTTCTCATTTGTGGAGATCAATACTAGAGACTGTTTTTTTTCACACCAGCTCTCATGATCGTGAATATGGTATCATGCAGGCGTTTTTTAATTATGTTTCGGTACGTACTAGCCGTCCACATGCCTATATCGTCTGAGAATTGTGATAGTTCAATACAGTTTTTCCCTACTTTTTCTATGTCATTCACTTAGGTTATGAAAAGAAGCGGCCTTAGGGCCGATCCCTGTGCTGTGCTCGCCTCGAGTATTACTTCCTCTGACACCTGGCGGTTAACCCTCATCTTGATTTTTCGGTCAGTTAGAAATGATGATATGATCCTCAGAATTTTAGTGGGTAATCCTATTCTCGCTAGTTTATATCTCACGCCATTGTGCCATACCGAGTCGATCGCTTTTTGTACATCCAAGAAAAGTGTTGTTCCTATTTCGTTTTAACTAAACGCTGTTTCCATTTAAACGATCAGTCTATATAAGTGTTCAATTCCCTCTTTCGAAGTCATGTAAACTCTTTGCCATTTGTTAAAAAAGTTGATTGATTCCAGATAGCTGCGGAGTTTCATGATGACAATCCGCTTACTTACAGGGCTGGTTAGAAACTCTGCTTATATGCAGAATTTGACATGAATATTAAACAATCATAGAATTTAACTACATTTGTTTCATTTCCGTGCACTGTAAGCCATCTCAATATTGACCTAACATGCAATTACAGAAGATCAAAACAATGTAATGTAGAAGTTAACAAAGATGTTAGTAAATTTGGACCTAAACATCGAGTTCAATTATAACGTGAATTGGATTTTAAATGAAATGTACTCTTATTATGCACACTAAAACTGTTCTATTAAACATATATCTAACATATAAATCACTCAATATAATTTCCACGTATACAGGCTAATTGCCCAGTGTGTCTGTATGACTCAACCTACGTCCTGGCTAGTTTCAACTCTACTTTAGACCTCAGTCTACAACCCGTAATTTAAAAGTGTTTTAACTATATCCTCTGTTTCCGTGGGTTGCCCAGTTTTGAGCACTCCATGCCCTACACAGGCAACTAGGATTTACAACAGACACGTTGCTGCAGAACAAATAAAATTAATTTTTGCTTCATTCAAATCTATGTCCGTCAATATTTGCATTAGGATTAAAATATCATATTCACTACTGTTACACACATATGTGTGTGTGTGGGGGGGGGGGGGGGGGGGGGGGGTAGAAATAGTTCAATATGCAAGAATATGAACTTTTGATGGCCGAGAAATAATTACCAAAATACAAAATAAAATAAAAACCAATTTTACAACACAAATGACCTGGAAACAGCAGATTTACTCTGTGGGACCTTACCGGAATTTATTCTAAATAATAGGAACCCGAAAATGTAAAGTCACTCTGTTTATTTTGTTTTATGCAGTGTTTATTGAAACTGTCTGAGGTTTCGGAACAGACAGTGTGTGATGGAATATAATTTCCAGCGTAATATTTGTTCCAAAGAAAGTTTGTCACATAAAAGAAGTTCCAATGAGAACTGTCATTATATAATATTTTATCCAGTGTCATAAGGAAATGTCCAACTTAAAGGATAAAATATTATGTAATAAAATTTCTCCCTAGACCTTTTGTTATATAAATAAATTTCCTAGGAATAAATGTTATGTTGGAATTTAAATTATAGTTCCATAAGAGAATGTTCAAGAATTAGGTTAAAATAATATGCAATAATTGCGTAGTAGAACTTTTGGTATATAACAATAGTTCTTTGACATAATTTAATGCTGGAATTTATATTCCCGCACATTTGTGCCAAAGACATTTTGTTATATAATAGAACTTCGGAACTTTAATTATATAATATTGTATTTAGTATCATAAGGAAATGTTAAAGACACATGATTAAAATATTATATAAAGGAAATTGTTGGTGGAACTATGGTTACGTAACAAAAGTTAGCTGGAACAAGTATTATGCTGGAGCTTTTGTTCACAGCAGCAACATTACGATTGAACACCCAGTAAAATGCTTCTGGGGCAAATTAAAACTAAAACATTTTATTCTGCATTCTTTGTAATATTTTTGATATTTCAAATATTTTTCTTTAACATTTTTTGACAATTGGGAAATATTCATATATGCTGTTTGTACGTATTTTGTACAACATTGACGTTTTAGCCTTCTGTTTTCTTCTTCCGATTCACTTGTTTCAATTCCTGGGGATAAAAATGCACTTATTTCATCAAAATTGATAGCAAAATCAGCATCATTCTAAAATGTGGACTGGGTAATAAAAATGTCATCATTGTCTTCATCTAGATTGTTGTTATTGTTATCAATGCTATTTCCGCAGTCAACATTATTTGTAATTTCTGTTTAATTGGCATTTTTTATATTTTCTTTTGTTTTATTCTGTTTCTGATCAATTGCTGTCCCAGTTTGATGCCGATCCTTGTCAAATTCTATCCCATTTTCATTTTGTTCATTATAAACTGCTTCTTCAGTTTCATTCTGCTCCTGCTCAAATTCTCTTTCATAATATCTTTTTACATTATTCTGTCAGCATTTCCCAATAATTTTATCATTATGATCTATCAGAGTAATAGTGCCTATCTTAGGTATGTCACTTATCATATACGGTCCAAGCCATTTGTTCATTCCAAGGGTCATTTTTCTTTTTCTTTTCATATTTTTCACCAAAACATTCTCTCTAATATTGAACTCATTCCTTTCAACATTGTGTCTCTTGTCAAATTCTTCTTTTTGTTTTCTCTGTGCAGCACAAATATTATCAAGAACATCTGCTGCAATCGTACGTTGCGTTGTTAACAAGTTTGTGGCAGATTCTTCAATCTGAGAAGTTGACAACTCGTTATACTTTTCGAATGCGTTTGCTGTATCACCATGTTGGTTTTCATGGGATTTCTTCAATACATGAAGAAGAATGGAGAATACTTTGTAGTTGATTGCCTGGATGTATTGTACGAAAAACAGCATTTTGGCACATACCGTTCCCAGTTAGAGGTGTTATCACAGATTATTTTACTTAGCATATTTTTAAAGTTTGGTTGAAACGTTCAGATCTTCCATTAGACTGTGGGTGGTAGGGTGTACTTAGGATATGTTTATATCCATATTGAGAATCTAATGTTTGAGTGAGAATTGAATTAAATTCTCCGCCATTGTCACTGACAAGTTCTTGAGGGACCCCGTGTCGGCAAAACAATTCATACATCCTTTCAGCAACTTCAGATACCAGTTTACGTTTCAAAGGAAAAGCTTCAACATAGTTAGAAAAATAATCAATGACAGTCAAAACGTATCTGTACCTATTTTCGGAAAGAGGTGTCCCATTGGTCTGATTATATGGTCCGATTTGATCAATTGCAATTTTTTTCCATATGCTTTTCGGAACTTCCACTGGTTGTAATTCGGCAGTTTGGGTTTTTGATTTCTTATTAGTTTTTTGGCATTGATCACAATATTTAATAATTTTTTTTAAATCCAGGGACATTCCCTTCCAATAATATCTCTCTGATAATTTATAGACAGTTTTCTCCGTCCCTAAATGACATCCATTGTCAACGTGACATAACTTGAGAATTGACAGTTTTTGATCAGATGTAATGATTAACTTCTTCTCGCCCTTCTTACTTTTTCCACCGGTATAATACATTTTTCCCTCTACAATTTCAAAGTTACTTATTCTCTTTCTAGTTCTTCCTTTCTCATTTTCTCCTATACCTGTGAATAATGGAAATAATAGTAATTCCTAACAGAATTTTTTATAACTAGGCATTTACCCGTAAAAATATAATATAAGGACATCGCATTTATGGATGCCTTAAGGGCAGTCTGCTGGTCAAAATACATATCTGTAAAGAAATATAGGGACGTCGCATTTTCGACCCCTCAAGGGCAATCTGCAAGTCAAACACCATATATAGGGACGTCATATTTTTCGACCCCTTAATGCCAGTTTGCGTGTCAAAGTAGATACCTGCGCAAAATTTGGTGAAAGCCATGCAATGACTTATTGGGGGGCGTAGGCAGACAAATAGACACACAAACAAACAGAGCTCAAATTATAGTATGATTTAAGGAAAATTTAAATTTGGAATATGTGTTATGCAAACATAAGTTTCGGTTAAGAATGTTTGTGTTATGTAAGTGGAGTTCCCTGATGGAATATTTGGTTTAAACAATATTTTATTCTTTAAAAATGTCATATGTAACAGAATGTTTACAAAAAGTAAAGAAGTAGGAAGAGATATCTTATATAACATTTGTTCACCAATGTAGAGTAACAGAATAATAGAGGGATTTGACAAAAAGCTGAAAGCTTATGTGCGTCATCTCCCTAAACCATGATGCAATATTTGTTTTGTAAGGGAATTTCCATACTGGAATATATGTTACAGTTAAAACTAGAAGTCCTGTCACGAACTGTGCGCTTATCTAGGCTTAACTGCGCGTAGGGATTGCGCGCAATTGCCATATCAAATGGCACCCAAAGCATGGCAGGTTCTCCTTGTTACCCATAGCAAACACAAGCAATGTTCCTGCCAATGGACCTCCGGGTTACCCGGAGGTCCATTGGCTGAAACTTTGCCTGTGCACGGGTCGTATGCGCAGGATTTGATAGCCTTACCATCGTTATAACGCGTAGATTAACGCGCAAATCGACGTGCTATTTGTGCGCATTTCATGACAGGACTTCTAGTTTTAACTGTATTCAGTTAAAACTAGAAGTCCTGTCATGAAATGCGCAGAAATAGCACGTTGATATGCGCGTTAATGTGCGCGTTATGGCCCAAGTAAAGCTATCAAATTCTGTACATATGGCCTGTGCACAGCAATGTTTCAGCCAATGGACCTCCGGGTAACCCGGAGATCCAATGGCAGAAACATTGCATGTGTTTTCTATCAGTAACCAGGAGGACCTGCCGTGCTTTGGATGCCATTCAATATGGCAACTGCGCGCAATTCCAACGCGCAATTAAGCCTAGATAAGCGCACTATTCGTGACAGGACTTCTAGTTTTAACTGTATAAGGGAAGTTCTATATTGAAAACAATGTTAGTTAGGCCGAGGAAATTCTACACTGGAATGTTTGTTATGTAAGGGTAGTTCCATAATGGAATATCATTTTCATATTTACAATTGAAATTAGATATTAGCATATTCTTACGATCATAAAATTCTATATTGGTCAGGTGTGGATAATTTGTATTGGAATATATATTTTTAAGATAAATAAATGTATATGCCCTGGAATGAGCAGAAATCATTTGGCCAAGTTTCGTCTGTTGATAACACTGTATGTGTGTCTCAAAAAATAACATTATAATAGAATCTAATAATGTATAATTGATAAATTCTTACCTTCAATGTATGTCCTATCGTTCAGATAAGTAAAGATTTTATTGAATTCTTCAGAATCCATATGAAAAATTCACCATGTATTCAACAGGAACCAAGTTCAAACTGTCCTTGCATGAGCAATAACAGGCTATTGTTTGACGGGTAAAAAAGCGTTCAAGTGTGTCTGAACACATGACTAACTAGTACAAAGAACTATGATATTATTTCTTGCTGCATTAATTAAGGGTAAAATAGTGTTCGTGTGTGTCTGAACACATGACCTATCTGTACACAGAACTATAAAATTATTACCTCTACAATTAAATATAATACATTTATAAATGAGGGAAAAATTATTATAGGCGATGAATAAATATTACATAATATTTATCCCCAAGAACTTTGCTTATATAGATAGTAATTTGTTCTGGATGGAACATATAATATGTGGAACAAATACACACTCACAATTGAAACGCCCAGGCACCACTTAGATACTTTGTTTTTTGCTTCTAAAAAGTATCAAATTGCTTACGCGTTTCACAGAAAGTTGTACCATGGCCCTATAATATATACAAGCTGAAAACTGGGACTGCCGGGTGATTTATCTAACGAAGGGCTTTGGTTCTAGTACAATGGCCTATTGTTCCCCCATTGTCTGGCATGTCTGCTTATTGTATGGGATTTATATGGACTTTGATACCATTGTTCTGGAGGAAAACACCTGCGTTAGCAAGTTTCAGGGGAGGGCGAGTCATGGTTTTGACTGTTGTTTGAGGATAAAGCCTACTGTTTTACAGGCTTGTCACGCCTCGTCCCCTATTATTCCACAACCTTGCCTATTGTTCTACAGATTTGACACGCCGCGTCCTCACGCTATCTATCATTCGGCCTTGTCCCTTTTGTTCTAGATAGAACAGGTGCGTTTGCAGGTGATCAAGGAATGGACGAATCGCGAGCTTGGGCATGCATGTGTGTGCATTGTATTGTAACACATCGGAAATGTCTTACCATATCATAAAGCCGACTACCCCAAATGAACCAATAACGGCAGCATTCCAACGCGTAGTCCTGTTTTTGGTCTAGCTAACAAAACATTCCAATTCCTTTTTATTAGTATTGATTTTATGATTGTTCATTACTAATTTTCCCACTACACAATGCTCATTTAAAAACCCTATTATCCATACCGAGTAATTATTAATTTTCAACACTTAGCTTTTCCTAAACGTTTTGTGAAATCATTGAAATCCTGTCAATATATATATATATTGACAGAATTTAGCAAGTGATTAGTGACTGGGTTAGCCACTGGCTAAGTTTTCTGCTTTTTGCGTGTGTTACTGTTTGTTTTTACACATTTATTTGTATACGGTGGGTGCTTGACACAATTTAACACTTCCCGGCGGGCTGCTACTTGTGTAGTAATCTCTACCTTCGCTTTTATTTTTATATCTCACCTTATGATTACTGTTTGTTTACTTTGCACACTCTCTGACACACCTTTTTTAGTATTTATGGTCTCGTGTAATTACTTCGTAAATGCAAAAATACGTCCTCGCCTGGTGAGGACGGAATAAGCTACAAAGTATTAAAGAATGCTCAGGAAATCCTATTTATTAGGCTGGCCACTACTTTCAACGCCTGTACCCAAATCGGGTACTTCCCCAAAACGTGGAAGTCGGCCATAGGCATCATGCTACCCATGCCCGAAAAGGACGAAAAAGTTTCTTATAACTACCGCCCCATCAGCTTACTAAGTTGTATAGGAAAGCTCTACGAACGAACCCTAAATAACAGATTGAGAGATCATCTTGAATCGGAAAATTTTTTTTAACAAATGGCAAAGAGGCTATCGATGCAACATACAAGGTATTGAACACGTCCATAGGCTACTAGAGCATATCAAAACGGCAATCTCGCGAGGAAGATGCGAGGAAGATGCGCGGTCATCTTCCTTGACGTCGAAAAGGCGTTCGACTCAGTATGGCAAAATGGCATTAGGTACACACTCCAGAAATTGAGCCTACCAAACAAAATCATCAGAGTCCTGTCCTCCTTTTTGATCGAGAGAACCATAAAAGACAGAGCAAACAACGAAATCTCGGAACAGGTTCCACACAAAGCTGGAACGCCACATAACTCGGCCCTCAGCCCTCTACTATTCCTCATCTATGTAAACGACATAGAAATTAATCCAGTAGACAAAACAGAACTCTCCCAACTCGCAGATGACGTGGCTCTCTCACCACGCACAAAAAACCCACAATTCTCTAGAAACGACTCCAAAACACGGTAACCAAAATCGAGACTTGGTGCAACAAGTGGCACATCAAAATTAGAGTTAAAAAATCACAACTAGTCATCTTTCAGCGAACTACAAATTTTCAAGATGATGTAATTATCAAACGTTATAATCTCCCAGTCACTAAAAACTCGGAAGCAAAGTTTCGTGGCGTGATCTTAGAGAAAATCTAAACCTAAAAAGCCATGTTCCAGAACTAACCTCCAAAGCAAAACAACGCATAGGGCTCCTCGGAAGATTCCGGGGTACTGGGGGGGGGGGGGGGGGGGTGCGAGCGAAAAAAACTCTAACTAAAATATATAAAACCTTCGTAAGTCCAATCTTCGACTAAGGAGCGATAATCGCATGCGACACAAGCAGAAGGAACTTAAACAAAATGCAAATCACTCTCGTCGCTACACGAAAAATGCTCCATCGAACCCATTACAACCAGATTAACTAAATTAGCGGAATCCACAAAAATAAAGTAGTGAACAGCGAGCTACATACCCTAATCAATTATAGAAACAAATAAACTCTTAGCCGGGGAGGGTTGGGTCTGGGAAGATAGGGGGTGGCCCTGGCGCTAAAATACATTGGGAGGGTTTTAGGCGCGCTGGTATAGCCGTTACCATTCTCACTGGTGCTAGCAGACCTGGGGCGCGTTGGGCCTGGGAAGATTGGAGGTGTCCCTGGCGCTTACATACACCGGGGGAGTTTTAGGCGCGCTGGTAGCCTTTATCAGTCTCACTGGTGCTAGCAGATCGAGCATACACGACACTCACGCAGACAACGCATACACAACACCTACACACCTCTCCATCTGTAGTTTTTTTTTTAAATATTCTTAACTCGGAATCTAACACCTCGAGCTTACCGTTATGGATATATCTTTTTTTACACCATCTCCTCGGGGTTGGAGGAGATGGGTCTGCCAAAACAAACTCTGAATCTTCTCACAATTTTTATTTATTTAACTCCCATGGCTCCGAAAGTAGTAGTTTGTTTCAAAACCACTGCCTCCAGGCAAAAATATCCAATAACTCGCAACGAACAAAAGTGGACCCGAAAGTGTGACTGCAAGCCATCAAACGTTTTACAGACAGCTAAGGGGGACTGGCAGACAGCCATGCC
The DNA here is from genome assembly GCA_031216915.1 of Pictodentalium vernedei. Taxonomy (NCBI): domain Eukaryota; kingdom Metazoa; phylum Mollusca; class Scaphopoda; order Dentaliida; family Dentaliidae; genus Pictodentalium; species Pictodentalium vernedei. The sequence continues at coordinate 105,113,004 of CM062296.1, read as the reverse complement.
TAGCGGCCGGAAACCTTTTCCCGGGCGCCTGCGGCGCCAAAATCAACATTTCATATCTCAATCAACGTAATTATATGTGTTTTTGATGAAGGGTTCTTTGACGCCCGAAAATTAAATGAATCCATGTATCACTGGATTTTTGTTCTAACCTAATAGTTACCAGTGTGATGCCTCTTAGTTTTAAGAGTGCATTTGAAATGAAATGCTAGCACGCCTTTATGGGCTTGTCGGTAGCTGAGTGGTCTATGGCGTTGGTCCAGTATCGCTAGGCGATTGGTGCCGCAGAAATATACTCTCATCAAGGTAGTGGTTCGATTCCCATCGGCGTCAGAATCTTTCATTCTAAAAAATGCGCCAAAGTGCCGAATTCTGTAATCTGTACCGTAAGCAGAAAATTTGAAAAAGAGATTGATTCTCACTGATTTCATCTGCATTACATGGTATAATTCATTTTTAACAACCGGTCTCCCTATATAACGAATCTGACCGAATCTGACTTCAAATACCTAATCTGACCTCAAATAAATTAATTATACGTTTTTCATTATGGAATTATCGGTTTTGAGTGGGCCTAGTGGGTATATAATTATTTTAAAATGAAACTGTCACAGAAAATGTCCATGAATTTCATGTAACGGTAGATACTTAATCTTAGTTATATAAATTTACTATTGCGTACTCTTCATTAAATTGTCGCTTTTCACACATTCATCTGTACAGTGTACATTTAGTACTTTAACACATAGTTTTATACACTTACCGTCCTTTTTACCGGCAAGACGTTGTGTTCAAGCTATCTTTTTTAAACGGGGGGTTCATAACTTATTTTCAGTTAGCGTTTCACCAAACACATGACGAGGTGATAATAAATATTAAAACCAACCACACATCAGTGTATACTAGTTCTAGATTCCTGTATGCCCTACCTCAATGATACTCACAGGCGCCTATTAAGACTGGATCGCCTTGTTCTCACTCCACCAATCCCTATGTTTGATTTCCCAGTGGTGGGCCTGGGAGGGGTGGGGAGGGTGGCCGAGGGCCCCCAAATACAAACCATAATTAACTGTTTTTAACACGCACGTTTCCCCAGGACGCACCAGAATCGATCTCAGTGATTCAGAATCTGAATAAAAAAATATCCTAGGAAGGGCTCATAATCGTGGGAGGGAATACGCACAATTCCATAGTTCAAGCGTTATATCGATCTAGTCCCCCCCCCCCCCCACCATTTCTAAAATATGAAATGGATTTTTTTTATCTAGTAGGGGCGTAGCCAGGATTCTATAATGGGGAGGGGGTAGCCATTGGGGGGACAATCATGATATTTTGAAGGTCGTGGTGGGGTTTGCCCCCCTTCCCCCCCAAAAATGCAAACTGTCACATACTGTTATTAACCCCTACCTTTCTTCGGGAGGCACCAGAATTGATCTCCCCCAAAGTCTAGCTACTTAACCTTCTTCCCAGTGGTGGGACGGGGGTGGGGCTCCCAAATGCAAACTGTCAATTATTGTTTTTAACCCTCACCCAGGTCTTCGATTGAGGATCCTCGCTCTGCCACTGGGGCCACTGTTGATATTGTATTTAGAGAATGTCATGGTTTAGTGATCAGTGTCATTCAGTGCTAATCTCAACTGGAGATTGGGGAGGCCCCACAGCGACCATATCATGAAAGGGACAATCTCAGATGTCAGTTGCATGGTGGAGGAAACGATTCTAAGCCTTACATGATCTCGGACGATCGCCTCAATCTACATGAAGTTTTAGCTATTCTCAGTAGCCCAAATATGGACCTTATTTCGACGACAAATACAACAAGGCCAAGTGGTGGTAACGTGTTTGTGTTTGATTCCACAACATTCTCCAAGGTACACGATTGGCGTTGTGGTGCGTATAAGTGGGAAAACACTGGGTGTAGGAAAGCATGGCCATCTAGCCAAATTATAAGAAAAACTATTTTTCATATCAAAATGCCTGGTGGAAAGCATAGTTGTTCACCATTATTCATAAAAGTGGAACACCAGCTTGCCCTGAATGGGCGTTTCATCTTAGTGCAGTACATTGGTGATGAAAATGTACCATTTGAAGGTTGTTTGGTGCAGAAGCCACCCACCCTGTTTTTTTTTTAAGTTGCTTCAAATCCCTGCCCATTACGCACATACGATTACATTGAAACTGGCATCTGAACACAATCCCTTCTGCTTTTCTCTGACACACACTGGCGCTTTAGGCTATCTTGAACTTGCACTCCAAGATTGGGCATCAAGTAATTGGAAGCATTCCAAATCTATTGCTTGTTAATTCCAGTCGCCCACTATACATATTGTGTATGATAGACACTAGTGTGTATAGCGGGCGATTGGAATTAATAACTAATGAATTGTTTACGATAATGTGTTTCTGGGGAAGTCTAGCTCTAGTTAGGCCTGGGAGGGACCCTACAACGACCTTCCAAATATCATGATTGCCCCCCCCCCCCCCCCCCCATTTACAGAATCCTGGCTACGCCACGCTATATATATAATCCATTTCCCGTATTTTCGAAATGGTGGGGGAGGGAGCAAGATCGACATAACGCTGGCATATTTCAATGGCGTGAACTATGGAATTTGGGCGTATTCCATCCCACGGTTTTGGGCCCTTTCCCGGATATTTTTTTCTCTTCAAATTCTGAAGCTCTGAGATCGATTCTGGTGCTCCCGAGGAAATGTGTGGGTTAAAAACAGTAAGTTACGGTTTCCCCCCCCCCCCCCCCCCCACCCCCCCGGGCCCAACACTGTAAGACCACACATAGGGATTGGTGGAGTGAGCACAAGGGGCCCTAGTCTTAAAAGGCTCATGTGGGTATTACTGAGGTGCGACGTACAGGAATCTAGAACTTGTATCCACTGATGTATGGTTGGTTTTAAAATTTCTTATCACCTCGGCATGTATTTGGCGAAACGCTAACTGAAAATAAAATATGAACTCCCGTTTTAAAAAAAAAGCTTGAACACAACATTTTGCCGGTAAAAAGGACGGTAAGCGTATAAAAACTGTTTTAAAGTACTAAATGTACCTCTGAAAGGGTGAAGTGACAATTTAATGGTGCATGCGCAATATAAAACGAAGATTAAGTATTGTTTGTTTTATTGTAGACTATTTTCAAATTATAAATGGTTTCTCTCCAAAAAAAAACTTTTTGTTAAATCCCCTCGTAGTGAGCAGAAACATCTAAAATTAGCTACACCCGCGTCGAGTAAGTATGATAATATTCACCCCGTCGTGCACCTCAGTGAATTCGTTGTTTTCCTTGCACAAAATGACGTGTCGATCAGTGTCGATGGCGAAATGATCTATTTTGTTTTGAAAATAGTCTGCAAAAAAACAAACAATACTTAATCTTCGTTATATATATTTATTATTGCGTTAGCTTCCTTAAATAATCACTTTTCATACATTCAGAGGTACATTTGGTACTTTAAAACGTAGTTTTTATACACTTACCGTCCTTTTTACCGGATACCGTCCTTTTTACCGGCAAAAAGTATTACCCTGAAACGGCGCAAGTTCAGTTTTCCAACATCACCTAATTTTCTCAGGAACAGGATGTGGAACGGGAACGGGTACCTAATCTCGGGAATGCAAGAACAGAGAGAAAGTGCATTTATCAACGCAAGTGAATAAACTTTATTCAAATGAATGCCCACCATAACAACACACTAATCATCCTTTTATCTCCATGTGCCTCTCGTCTATGTAATTTGTAAAATGTGTCTTTTTCTCGCCTTTATCAATTGTCATTGAATTCACAGGAACAGTTACCGCCGGATGGGAGTAAATTTCAGCAGCCAAATATTTCTGCTCGACAGGTTTTTTTTATTTATTAAACATTCACCAGATTAGTACCGATTACATCCTGTTGTTTAATGTTGTTTCAGTGAACTATTAATACAAGATGTAGTTTATTGTTATATCAAGTTATTTTTGAAAGATAATAAATCAAACAATTTGCTTTAACGTGTTATTTTCTTATAAAATCCAACATGAAGTAGGTGGGGTTGATGCTGTCACTACGCACCGTACTATCGGGTGGGGACGTAAAATGGCTGGCTTCTGTGCAGGGAGAGACACACCCTCTGCAGACTAAAGATCTCTCTGTGGTAGCCTAGAACAGAGCTACAGATATTCGTCCCACAAGCCTAGCTGACAAAAACCGAAACAGTGAAACGGGGGGCGCACAGTGCCACTTCGTTCCCCGCAGGCATACAGCCGTAAAAAACTTTCTCTACTAAAGGGAGGAAATAACTGACTGACTGACCATCATTTTTTCGGAAATTTGGAGGGAGAGGATTTGGAATTCTAGGACAACCAGATAGGCGTACCGCATTTTTTTTTCACACACGACATCCTATCTCATCTTATCCTACCCAGGAAAATGCTTCTAAACACATCAATTTAAAAAAAAATCTGTGGCAGAACCCTTAGATGTTCCCATCAAATCTTTTGCGCCTACGGCATTCACGTGTCGGGATTTCACTACCCAATGTTCGGACAAGTCAACTCATCTGTCCCCTTAACCAAAGTGTCCCCATACGCCCATGGGCTATCCTTTCACAAAACCTGAATTGAAGAAAATTCTAGAATTTAAAAAATACAAGCAAATTTTCAGTGACGTTAAAAAATTCTGTTTCGGGCCAAGAGGCCTGCCTTGTCTTTATTCACCATTTCGGTATTTGATGAATTTAAATCGTGCAGCAGTGATAATATTCCCAACAATTCGTCCGATGCTGATTGCGCATGCGCAACTTTCGGGAAAAACTGAGTCTACATTTTAACACTGTGGCCTATGGAGAAAATATTTTAAACATTTATTAGTTTAAACAATATTTTATTTCCGGTAAGCAAAAACATACAAGTACAAACATATATACATACATACAAATAATTGACGGAAAATGGATCCAGCAGCAAGCTTAAGCTTATGTAAACCGTCTCCATTGCATTTAAGTACATTTAGCTGATTCGATATAGCAAGATTGATTAAATACCAGAATAGAATATTTGAATTTAAATTAAAAAAGTAAATATCTTGTCTCTTGTGAATACTGGTGGTTGTTGGGGTCTAGGATGCACAGTATAAGAGGAGATATGCTGTAGGTCACTCACATGAGAAGTCAGCTCTCAATTATCCTCCGCTGGCAATACCAAACCTGGACACCACCCCTCGTGAGTCACCTTGCGAGCTTTCCAGGAGATGGCGCCCAGGCCCGGAACCATCAACAGAGTGAAATGAGAATGAGGCGTCTCAATTACTAACCCACAACTCCCTCCTCTGGCATTGCACATTAGGTATTGGTCCAGTGCTATATGGACTCGACCGAAAATGAATTTATTATTATTAATGTACTGGTGTTTGGGGTAACTTTTCAGCGGCCATGGCTAATTGCAACCACAACATGGGCATTAAGTCAAGTTTAAACAGTCATATATACCAATATTACCCATTTTAGTGGACTTCCAACACAGGCATTAATGACCGGGTCGAATTTTTCCAACAAACTGAAATAGTTTACCGACGTAAACAAGCACTATTTCACTACGAGGAGGTTCCCACGAGGAGAATATATTTTTAGTAACCATAAATTAGGGAAACGTTTAAGCCTAAGGGGCGTACCTTAGTGCTTGAAAGAAAATAATTTGGGTCCACACAATGGAATGAGATAAACTCACAGAATTTAGAAACGCGGGATACTCAGTGTCAATCTCAAATGAACTAAAGAGTAGTGACATGGTATTTGGTTTGGAATCGAGTTTGGAACGTTGGTGATCTTTAATAATTTAACAATGTCGTCGACCATATAGCACTGGTACGGTACTATAGTTGCGGATAAGATAGACTGGTCAAACCAAAGGGGCCAGGTGGAATGTTCACTAAAACTCAAGCGATCCGTATATTGAGCCTCGTCGATTTGGGGGGTACATCGCAAAGAGGGAAAAACCTCCCATTGAAGGGAGTACTGATTCTACGTTAATCCAAATAACTAGAATCTACCCGATGCTTCGATAAAGTCATGCACACAATTAGCAACTGCTTCATTAGTTTGGACATTATAGGACGGATTTCCGTACAACAAAGTGTCGATGTCAGAACCACAGTTCAGCCTTCCAAGCGTCGCACGTCTTGCATCGGAATGCAGCGGACAATCTAATAGAAAATGTTCAGCAGTTTCACGAACCCATCAACCGCAAAAGGGCGAGCTTGTCAAATGATAGTTATACAGATCACAGTTGAGATTGCTACACCCTAGGCGGAGCCGACAGTGATATATTTGGGTTCTTCGGGATTTGCTGAAAAGGAAAAAGTTGGGAACAAAACTCTTTTCTCTATTGATGCACAAGTCGAAATTGCCCAAAGACGTATTTTCTCGGATCGTCGTTGGAAGGAGATTCCACAGCCTAGTTAGTTGATTTTAAAAGGATCTTTGGTGCTGCACTGTACGAGAGAACGGCACAGACAAGTCCGTATTAGAGCGCAAAGTATATTCATGACCATCCGATAATAATGGGGGAACTAAAGCTGATATATAATTAGGAGTGATGTGGTGATACATTTTAAAATATTGTTTTAATTTGTGCTTCTCGTGTCGGGTCTGTAATGTTTCCCACCCTGTCTCGGCGTATAATAACTCCTTACTGACACTCCTAGTTGCCCCCGTAATGATTCGGGCGGCCTCAGTTTGGATTTTTTCGAGCTCCATGGTCTCGGTGTCGGTACAGTTGTCCCATACCGTGTCCGCATATTCAAGAACAGGGCGTATGAATGCAAAATATATTTTTTCCAAGGTTTTACGATCGAGGGAGAATTTGAATTTCCTGATAAGGGCAATTATTTTCCAGGCAGTTGAGGTTATGTTACTGATATGGTTTCCCCAGGAGCCATGGTTGTTAAATGTCAACCCCAGATGTTTGTGATGATCAACCTCTTCGATATTTGTGTTTGACATTAAAAGGGTGGGGTGCTTGGTTTCGGTCCGTTTCCGTGTAATAACCAATGATTCGGTTTTGTTTGGGTTGAAATCCACCAGCCATTGGCTTGCCCATCCTTCGATCGTTTTGATATCTCTTTGCATAACTTCTGCAGCTCTCACAGGGTCCTCAATGATAATATAAAGGGAAGTGTCATCTACGAACAAGCGAATATCACAACAGATATCATCGATAATATCACTGAAGTAAATTAGAAATGGCAGGGGCCCCAGTATAGATCCTTGAGGAACACCAGGTATAATGTTTCTCCAGGAGGATGGCTCAGAGTTAATTACGACACGTTGTTGCCTGTCGCTCAGATACGATTTGAACCACTCTAGGGATTTTCCAGTAATACCTATTGTTTCTAATTTGTGGAATAATCCTTTGTGCCAAACTCTGTCAAATGCCTTACTGATGTTGCAGAAGATGAATCGTATTTCTTTTCCTTCGTCTAGAGCCTGGCTAATCGTATTGTAAATTTCGGTAAGTGGGAGCACAGTAGAGTCTTTCGGAACAAATCCCGACTGGAACTTAGTTAACAGGGAGTTGGATTCCAGAAATGCAAAGACTTTCTTAAAGATACATTTTTCAAAGACTTTGCCGATGCAGCCCAAGAAAGAAATCGGTCGATAATTGGACACAAGGATTGGAGTCTTTTTAAAAATGGGAGAAACATTTGCCCTTTTCCACTGAGAGGGGAAAAGTGTTCATTAAGGTAACGGTTGAAAATACTAGTTAATGGTTTTGATAACGATTTCGAACACCCCTTAAGAACTCTTGGATTTACATTGTCGGGGCCACAAGCTTTAGAGACATTCAGTGATCGAAGTGCCTCTGAAACATCTTTTTCGTCTAAGACAACTTCCGCAAGTGTTGGGTGAAGAGAGTCGTTTGAAGCGGACGGAGGGGATGCATTGGAATCATCTATACTAGAGACTGAGCAGAAGTATTTGTTAAAAGCTTCTGCTTTATCAGCGTTCGTTGAAAGGGTAATGCCATTGTGGTAAATATCAGGTAATTCAGATTTATTTTTACCTATAAGTAATTTTAGCGTTTTCCACCATGTGTGTGGCGGTGTAGTGTGGGAACCAAGCGTATTTTCAATTTTTGATATGTATTTAGATTTAGATTGCCTTATCGCAGATGTTGTTCCATTTCTTTTTTACGATACATTTCCCAAGCCTGATGAGTATTTCTAAATTTGGCCAGCCTGTCTAGACGTTTTCGCTGGCGAATTAGCCGTCTAATTTCTGAATGCATCCAGAGAGGTTCGTTTTGACGACTAATAATTATTTTATTCGGAACAAACTTGAACAAGAGATTTTCTAGATGCGATGTAAAGTTGTCTACCAAGAGCAGAGTATTATTTTGGTTAATGATATTCTCCCAATTGGCTTTGAGAGGGTCTTGTTGAGGCCTTCAAAATTTGCGTCGGCATAAAGCCATACTCTTCGCCTAATGGAGTGGTGTTGTTTAATTGGTAACTTGAATTCTGCAATTATTGGACAATGGTATCGGATTAGCCGATAGGGATCACCAACATGCTGGGATGCTATAAGCTGTGTATCATTCGTGATTATTAGGTCAAGCAATGAAGATGATGTTTCGGTAAAAAATGTTGGTTACTGAATTACTTGGGACAGATTAAATTGGTGAAGCACCCTTTGAATTGGTCCGTTACGGTGCGAAATTTGATCATCGTTAAAATCACCTGTTATAATAACTGAATTTGGGTTCGAAACGATTGCCCGTTCTATTGACGTAGATATTAAATCCCAGGTGGTAATTTCTGAGTTTGGGGGTCGGTAGAAGGACCCGAGGAGAAAATGTTTATTACCAAACGCAATTTCAAGCCAAATGCATTCAACATTGTCAACTTCCAAGTCTAGTCGATGTTTGAAAGAAATTGTATTTTTGAGGTAAATAGCTATACCACCATCTCTTAGGAGGCAGTCTTTTCTGATAGGTTCGAAAAATCCTGGTATTTCTAGGTTCGAATTTGAGTCAGAAACATTAAGCCATGCCTCTGTAAAAACACAAATTTCATAGTTTATTAACTTCGCCCGAAGAATATCAAGTTTGGTTTTAGGCTTTGGATATTAAGATGAAATAGTGTTAATCCCTTGTTCTTTGATGCACACTTATCATCGAAGTCAGGAATATTATCTGAGTATTGGGATGAATGGCTGTGTGGACCAGGGTTGGTTTCAATGTCGGCGGAGAGGAGTAAAAGAAGAAAGACCCATAAAGTCAGAATAGCGCAAAACACGTTTGATAAAATGTGATGAGACTCGTCCCTTATGAGTTGCTTAAAGATTGGTTCTTGTGCCCATGGGACAAGGATTAACTGGGTCATGTATGAATGTTTGTGAAGGACGTTGTGAATGAAAACCATCATGGTTATTCCTCTCAAGCCAAAGCCAGATATAAGGTTTGCAAACACTACTTCCAAAGAGTTAGGCGGCGTTTGGGTGCACCCCGGAATGAGCAACCGGCGCGAAGAGACCCACTCTTAGACTGTACATGGCTTCGTTAGCCATTGTCATTTTTGTCTGCTACAACATATAATGTTCTGAGAGTGGGTACACAACATATCACTGGTAATTCATGAAACATTCCATCGAGGCTCCTGAGGTGACAATCGTTAGATGTGGAAGTTGGGTTGCTGGGAATGGAAAGAGATAATAGTTTACTGTCTCTTGTTACTACTGAATTGATAGAGGAGTAGTAAATACAACTGAGAAGACGAGATAACGGTAACAAAAATAGAAAACAAAACAAAACATATTTACATGATTGGACAAACAATGGGTTGGACATAATTGAATAATTTTGGAAGGCGAGTTGAATATCGTACTGTTGAGGTCCCAGGGATTTCCGTTGCCCGAACAGCCATATTTCGTTAATATATCGACACTGAACACCATCCTGGCCCCACTCCATCCCATACAGGCACATATTATCTGGAGGTAGATCGATTGTATAGAAAGAACCTTATATGGGCTAAGTTGTTCTACAAGGAGTTAGAAGTGCAATTACTTGCGAGGGTCTAGGGGTTATATCGACTGCCCAGTTGGGAATCGGATCAGATAGTGGAGCTTCACGAAGACTGAAGGAGATCAACATACTCCCCCCCCCCCCCCCCACTCCTCACTAACCTTACCCCGCAACCAACCAAGATTTCTAGTAAAATGTTCAGAGCCAAGTTCACCACCCCCCCCCCCCCCACCCACCCCAGTGATATCTCTATGGCCACTCACAAACGTTGTGGTGAATATTGGGTAACTTGAATTGCGAAAGATTACATCAAATATAGTCAACAAAGCTGGGGATGTTGGCGAGGTTCTTTTGCTGTATAACAGTTTCCAGGAGGGTGTTGTGAGCAACCCCATCGCATCCAACAACTAGCTAGTTATTGCAAAATAGTTGCGGATAGATAAGTAGACGCTACCTTTCCAGAGGCGGTTTGACACCAAGACAGTCAGCTCGGTAGCTACTCTGGAGCAGCCAGCTGATGATTACCAAGAGGCACTCACCAGCAAACTGCACCAAACTGGTGAGCAATTTGTAACTTCTCGAAAAGGTGCATCAAGTTATGTGAGCATAACGGGTGAATGTAGTTGGGCATCGCGATACATTTGCTTTTGTTGGATCCGATGCATGCTGAACCGACCACCAGAGCATATTACATCAGAGTTAAACCTACCTTTCAGGAAATAATGTTGGGCGATGCCAATCAGCTAGGTGACTATATTAAAAGAATCGGACTGAGGTACCCCAATGGGCGCCCACCGACAAATTATACCAGATAAGCCACTTCTGAGTAGTTTGGAACATTACAGAGTTACATAATGCAATATGTGAAGCGACAGCTACTGGCGACTCGCAGTAGGTCACGAAAGAAAAAAAATAATAAAAAGAAAAAATTACTTCTCGAGGCAACGGGTCTTTTCCACAACGCAAGTTGTCAACTACACGGAGGTTGCTTTTTAATAAATGGGAGTTCTCAATCCTCGATTCCAAAACACGGCCCACGGCCCCCACCCTAGTTGAGCTCATTGGGCCCACTCCAGTGAGGGGCCACAGGCTATGCCATGGAAGCAAGAACCGAGGAAAAAAAGGATAAGAGAGAAAGAAAAAAAAAAGATAATAAAAAGAAAGGAAAAAAATTGTCTTCCTTCCCTTCCTTCTATTTTCGAGTCAGAAGCTAATTTGTACGAAGTGCGCTGGAGACAACGGTAGATAGAAGATGTATCAATCTTTTCGGTTAATTACAGCAAATGGTGAACAATTAATTTAAGTTTAAGGCCTCAGTGCGTGAAAAGTTGTTTTTGTTTTATATGATACTTAGACTCTGCAACAATTTCCAGGAGAGCCTTAGGAGCCCCCCCCCCCCCCCCCCCCCCCCTCCACGACGACTAGGTAACTATTGTAAAAAAGCAGTGGTGACTGAATAGGCAGATGCGACCTTTAGGGAGCTGGCCTGGTACCAATCCGGTCGGTTCAGTAGCTGCTCTAACACAGTCGTTTGGGGACTGCAGGGAGGCACACATCAACAAGTTGTGCCAGGTCAGCCATTGATGAGCAAACTGTGACTTCTTAAAACAAAACGCGTCACAGGGTGTATACATAAAGAATGGTAGAAGTTGTAGCATCACAATATATTTGCCCTTACCGAATCCTATGCAGAGTGCCATGTCCACTCCAGCATGCTATCGAAACTAATACCTTCCTTTCTGGAAATAAATTTGTGACATGCCTGTCAGGTAAATAACTGTAATATGACAATCAGACAGAGATTGCCCTGGGGCGCATGTTGGTAGTCGATGGATCGCGATATATTTGCCTTGCAGAATCTGATGTTTGGTGTTTCAAGGCAGTCAATCAGAGATCGCCTAAAGGCTCCCACCAACAAATTATACAAGAACATCCGCTGGTGAATAATTTATGACCTCCACGTAGGGGGCGAATAATCGATTGACCACAGAGAAAAAAATAGTTGCTTCTCGGGGCAGCTTACGTTTTCAACAACGCAAGTTGCAGACAATACTAAAGTTTGTTTATATTGATACCTGCAATTTTTTAGTCCTTGTCTATCAAAACACAGTCTACGACCCTTCACCGGGGCGAGCTCAGAGCTCACTCCAGTGAGGGGTCACAAGCTGAGTCTTGGAAGCAAATACTGAACTTTTTTCAAGATATATGGGGCCAATTTTTGCGTAATGCTCTCTGGCCATGATGGTAGATAAAAGAAAAAGTTTTGTGTTTGCAAGTCATATTCAACTGGACTGTATGATTCTGGAGAATTGTGGCTTTTCCCGATGAGATTCCATGCTTTTTCACTACCCCACAGTGTCTGATGAATTGTTTTTAACTGTCTCACTGAAGTTCCTTCATTGATGTTACGAGAAAGGTGAGTATAGTAGTCTCAAATGACTCAGTTTGATAAAAAATTGTTTAGGTAAAAACCATCATCAACGGTGGAGAGGGTTAATATCAATTTCGTCGTCCACCGAGTCAATGACCGACAAAAGAAGTTATGTTTGTTTGACTCATACCCACTGAGTGCTGTGTCTATTTGAAAATGGTCCATTGTATCTCAAATGTATCCAAATATTGATGTCTGGCAGCTTTGTAGAGGGTTAACAAGTGCTAACAGGAATATTTATTTATGCAACGTGTAATGTCACACCAAGAACTGCAAATGGCCATTTTTTCTTTAAGATCTACAAGATGTTTTCAGAGAAATCCAGGGAGAACATGAATTTTAAGCTTTTGATGGGTATCATTGTTTATCCCTCCCAAAACGGGATAAGTGTTGTTTTTGGAATACTCTTATTACTTCTCAAAATAATTCTTAGTGAATTCTACTTCCACTTATTTTGATCTCTCCTCTCAACTTCGGGTGCTGTGGGTACGCAAACACAGCACATTTTATCAACATTTTGATGTTTGAGAACATGCATAGGGTTAACAAATACTTACAGGAATATTTTGTACATGCAACTTGTAATGTCACGCCAAGATCTGAGAATGGCCATTTTTTCTTGAAAATCTACGAGATGTTTTCAGAGAAATCCTCGGATAACATGAATCTTTAACCTTTTGAGAGGTATCGCTCTGTAACCAGCCCTAAAATGGGTTAATGCTTGATTTTGTGAATATCTTCATTACTTACAAAAATAATCGTCGGTGAATTCCAATTCCAATGAAGGAGGTTATGTTTATCTTGCAGGTACACATCTGGTGTTATGGTTGCCCAAGAACAGCCCATTTTCTCCAAATGTCTATGCTTGGCAGCCTCTGAAGGGTTAACAAACGCTTACCGAAATATTTTGTCCATGCAACATGTAATGTCACTCCAAGACCTGCGAATGGTCAATTTTTCTTGAAAATTATTTTTTTTGAGAAATCAACAGAAAACTGGAATTTTAAGCTTTTAAGGGGTATATCTCCTCAACTAGTCAAAAATGGGTTAAGACCTCGATTTTGAATACACTTACTACGTACACAAATGTTTCCGTCAGTTTTGCGTCCGGTAAAAGAAGTTATGTTTCTCTGTTGCATTCCCATTTGATGTTGTTGGTGTCCAAAAAACAGACTATTTTTCAAAATTTTAACATTTAGCAGCTCATGGAGGGTTAACAAATGCTTACCGGAATAATTTTTCCAATCAACTGGTAATGTGACACCAAGACCTATGAATGGCCATTTTCCCTCGAAAACCCTACCAGATGTTTGTAAAGAAATCCAGGGAAACATAAATTTTTAAGCATTAGATGGGTATCACTATTAACAACCAGAAAAGGGGTTAACGCTTGGTTTTTTGAATACCCTTATTACTACAAAAATGGTCCTCGGTAAATTCCACTTCCAACAAAGGAGATTATGTTTATTTATCAGGTACACGTTAGGTGCTGTGCGTGTCCGAAAATAGCCCATTTCAACAAAATTACTATGTTTGGCAGCCTGCAGAGGGTTAATAAACGCTCACCGGAATATTTTGTCCATGCAACTTGTAATGTCACACAAAGTCCTGCAAGTTGTCAATTTTTCTTGAAAACCTACGGGATGTTTTTAGAGAAACCCACAGAAAATGGGAATTTCAAGATTTTAAGGGGTCTCTCTCTTTGGCCTGTCCAAAATGGGTTAAGACTTCGACTTTTGAATACCCTTACTACTTACAAAAAAGTTTTCGTATAGATTGTGCGCTCGATAAAAGAAAGCACTTTTCTTTGTGGCGTAGCCATTGGGTGCTGTTGGCGTCCAAAAACAGCCCATTTTATCACAATTTTGACATTTAGCAGCTAGTGGAGAGTTAACAAATGCTCACCGCAGTATTTTGTCCATGCAACTTCTATTGTCACACCAAGGCCTGGGAGTGACAAATTTTTCTTGAAAATCTACATGACTCGTTTAGAGAAATACACGGAAAACATGATTTTTTGAGCTTTTGGGGAGGTATTTCAGTTTAACCAGCCCAAAACGGGTTAACGCTTGGTTTTTTTGAACGCTCTTATTACTTACAAAAATGATCCTCGGTGAATTCCATTTCCAATAAAGGAAGTTATGCTTATCTCTCGTGTATCGTTTGGGTGCTGTGCGGGCCTGAAACCGGTCCATTTCATCAAAATTTCGATGTTTGGCAGCCTGTGGGGGGTTACCATATGCATCGACTGATATGTCGTGTGTATCAAAGGTCGCGTCACAGGCAGATCTAGCAACGATGAATGTTTAAAAAAAATCTACAAGACCTGTTTCGAGAAAGTGCCGATAAACCCCAATTTTGGCATTTTTTTGCCATTCTGACGAAATAAGGGTAAAATCGAAAAATCCGCTTCGGTACATTTTTAGATTTTGTGCTCCTCTATGCGTGTGCAAAAGTTTGTGAAAATCGGTTCGAAAATGGCTTCTGAATCGTACGGACTACATGTGCCCCCCTACTCCTCCTCCACCTCCCCCTCCCCCCCCCCCCCCACTAAAAAAAAATAATAATGCGAAGAAAAACAATAGTCTTTTCCAGAGGGAAAAGCTAATGAATAGGGTTATTCAGTTAAGAAGTACACAATTAAGTGTGCTTCAGTGTATACCTATCGACACACATTTAATGCGGGACAAACTTTTTCCCGGATCCGGATCCGGATTCGTGACTTTTTTCCGGATCCGGATCCGGATTTGAAGGCCAAATCCGGATCCGGAAAAAGTCAAAAAACGTGGACGAGGTGATGTGTTTGGGGTACGCTATCAACCAGAAACATCATGTTTCACGAGATAAAATGAAGTGCAAGGCAGAGCAATAATTATAATATAATAATCAGAAACAGCAACTTCACGGTCATGAAACATTTCAGAGGGTGCTTAATTAAGTTCCAGGTGAAAAGATGAAATATTCTAGTCCTGAAATTATTGTTCGTTTGTGCTCAAGTTAAGGTTAATTACATTTCAGCTCCCGTCGAGTCATAACAACATTTTCAGCATCCAGGGTCATATTGTATTGGACAGTTTTATGGGCAGGGGAAGCTGGAAGCTGAATTCCTCCCCACACCCGACATAATGTAATTTTGGCAGAGTTGCATTCCGAGAAGTATCTCACGACATCTACCACAGCGATAGGGTGTGATGTTTCCAGGTGTTGGTGGTTTAAAGCTTGAATTTTCTAAGCTTTAACATTTTTCTTTTCTAATTTTGCATTTTTTAGGGGGGGGGACTCTCTTCAGTGGTGGTTCTACCCCCCCCCCCCCCGCACCCCCACCCCCATCGTCACGACAACCCTCTCCTTTATTGTGGGATTGTCGGTGAATCCCTTGTCCACCCCCTGTCGGAGAAATCCTGGCGCGACCACTGCCTCCCTCCCCTATCCCATTGACTCACCCTTGTCTGGGTGAAGAAAAAACAAACGTGAACGCCATCGAGGAACATGATTTTTCTACAACATAACAGGTAACATGAAGTGAGTATACTTCATCTAATTCACCTACACTATGGTTACAGACAGAAAAAGGGCGGCAACCTCCCCCTCATCTCATACACCTATGGTTCTAAAAACAAATTTAAATGACCTTAATTCCGTGAATTAATGCTATGTGTTGGTTCACGACAGTTTACAATGTTGAGACATTGTAACTATTTCACTTAGGAAGGTAGATAATATAGACAGAAAACAGTACTTACGGCCAGGAGAGGCGGAAGCCCGATAAAAGTGGAGGGGCACAAAATTACAGTGCTACCATGGCTCGACCCAGTGTGAGAAAAGTTACAATCGTATATCGGTGTATATAGCATGACTGTACTTAATGTTTCAGATCGTTCAATAGAAACACTACACACTGGTACTTTTAAAATTCTAAAGATATCTGAATGATCGATTGATTGATTCTTTATTCAGCAGTATTTTGGCAACATACATATATACAAAGGTACTATATAGTAGTTGTGTAATAACGTGTATATACCTGTAGTCTCCCGGAAAGTTGTATCGTGCAACAGTAGTAGTGCTCGCACGTTTCAGATGGAGGTTGGGGGACCTCGGTGAGGGACCTCGGAAGTGACGTCATGTCACGTGATGTAGTGGCGCCATGTTGTGTTGTCATGGTAACCCGCGTGAGCGACCATGTTGTGACGTCATCTCCATAGTGATACGTGGTGTGAGTGCGCATGCGCAGCGCGTGTTGTTAGGGTGATACGTGTTTCCGTCGTCCATTTTGTATACTGGAGGCCGCCATCTTGGTTTCTATGGTAGCACGTGATTGCTATGTTACCCAAGGCCTACAATAGGATAGGGGTATGTTCGGTGGGTATGTTCGATTGAATCGGAGTAAATCTGATTACCACAAACAACCCGACAATCCCCCAAATCACCAAAATCCACCCGAAATCACCGAAATTGACTTTATTTCCCCTATTTATCAGCTTAGCACGTAGTGCTATAGTACTAAAAGGGGTATAAGGGGTGCGTTCGATTGAACAGAAGTAATGTTCTGGCTTAGAATTCGCCCAGATTCCCTTTTTTGATCCCTATCCCATGACGTTGTTCCCACTAAAAGACACGTTCCTTTGGTCATTACCCAGAATTCTCTGCTTCTATCTATATATGCAATACTTTTCGTCTACCTGACCATGTTCCTTTATCCTGGAGTATACTCCAGTAGCGTAGAAGAGCCTATTATTTGGAACAGCTTTGCTTATTATTACTATATTTAGCTATTCTAGTCTATTCTTGTTAGTTCTGACCCTATTCCGTGTACTCTTGTTGTTTCATTTATCTAGATCATTTATATAAATTATAACTAACCAATCAGATTGCTTGATTTCCCATAACCTGTATGCAGAGTTATCTCCCTTGTGTACAACAAAAGCCAATATCATTCCCAATGGCAATATCCCCAGGCGCCCCAATTTTAGCACCCCTTTTTTGAAAACACCTGTGGCTATGGAATCCCTTTTTTGTCATATGTGCTTACGTGAAAAAGCACAATGTGACACGATGTGACCTAGCACAAAGGCACATGCTTTATGTGCCGATATGTGCTTATGTGAAAAAGCACAATGTGACACAATGTGCCCTATCACATAGGCACATACGGGTATTTGAGGATACCTTTGGCCTGGTATTGTATTATTTGAGGATACCTATCGAGGATACCTACTGGAGAATCCCTTTTTTGTCATATGTGCTTATGTGAAAAAGCACAATGTGACACAATGTGACCTAGCACAAAGGCACATGCTTTATGTGCCGATATGTGCTTATGTGAAAAAGCACAATGTGACACAATGTGCCCTATCACATAGGCACATACGGGTATTTGAGGATACCTTTGGCCTGGTATTGTATTATTTGAGGATACCTATCGAGGATACCTACTGGAGAATCCCTTTTTGTCATATGTGCTTATGTGAAAAGGCACAATGTGACACAATATGCCCGATCACATAGGCACATGCTTTATGTGCCGATATGTGCTTATGTGAAAAGGCACAATGTGACACAATATGCCCTATCACATAGGCACATACGGGTATTTGAGGATACCTATGGCCCGGCATTGTATTATTTGAGGATACCTATTGAGGATACATATCGAGGATACCTTTTGGAGAATCCCTTTTTTGTCGCATTAGGCTATGTAAAAGCCCTCAATAGGTCTAATGTAGTCTTACACCGCTTCCATCTTGTCGCCAAAGCTCCAAGGCCATTACAGGTTATGGCCTATCTGTCCTATCATTAGCTTCTACAACAGTATTGCTCCATTGCGGCCTTGTACCAGTCCTATTGGCTTCTGTTATTCTGCCCCATATCTCATCCATTACTTCCTAGCTATACCTATCTCAGTCTCGACTATAACATTGATCAAGGTTGAATCAGATTTCCCCTGTATACGTATAAGGCATTCCGTTATTGAGATTCCTAGCCGAGTCCGTAAAATTTGGATTCCGTGTTTTAACATCAATACTCGAGGGTATGGAAAGAGACTGGTAATACCCAATTCAGCAATGACTACAAGAACCTGAACAGAGACAACCAACCACTACAAAATAACAAAGGTACAGATCCAACATAACCAAGATCGAAGTAAACATAACAAAGTGAAAGAATGTCAAACTAGTCGGATTGATCGAACAAGTTTGACAGACTTAACAGAACTGATTTATGAACAGATACAAGACAACTGTTCGAATGAATTGAACGAAGATCCAACAGAAACAAGATCGTAGTGAACATAACAAAGTTTTCACCTGAATGAACCGTAATCCCTAAATATAACCCAATGTTAACCCCCTTGAATTGAACAAACCTGAATGAACCCTTTGAACTGAACAAAGTTTAGAACTATAACCCCTAAATATAACCCTTTGAACTGAATGAATGAACTATATATAATATATATATATAATATAAATAAATAGTTAACCCCTTTGAAGTGAATGAATTTTTTGAATGAACTTTTTATATCTAATATAAATAAACACCCTTTGAACTGAATGAATTTTAAACTTAATGAAAATATAACGAAAGGTGATCTGAATTTTTAAACTACAACCCATTGAACTGAATTCTTCTAATAGGGGAGGGAAATACCCTCGAGTATTGATGTTAAAACACGGAATCCAAATTTTACGGACTCGGCTAGGAATCTCAATAACGGAATGCCT
Source organism: Pictodentalium vernedei (assembly GCA_031216915.1). Lineage (NCBI taxonomy): Eukaryota > Metazoa > Mollusca > Scaphopoda > Dentaliida > Dentaliidae > Pictodentalium > Pictodentalium vernedei. Next base: position 105,093,840 of record CM062296.1, on the reverse strand, counting down.
TATACGTATACAGGGGAAATCTGATTCAACCTTGATCAATGTTATAGTCGAGACTGAGATAGGTATAGCTAGGAAGTAATGGATGAGATATGGGGCAGAATAACAGAAGCCAATAGTACTGGTACAAGGCCGCAATGGAGCAAGACTGTTGTAGAAGCTAATGATAGGACAGATAGGCCATAGACCTGTAATGGCCTTGGAGCTTTGGCGACAAGATGGAAGCGATTGGTAAGACTACATTAGACCCATTGAGGGCTTTTACATAGCCTAATGCGACAAAAAAGGGATTCTCCAAAAGGTATCCTCGATATGGATCCTCAATAGGTATCCTCAAATAATACAATGCCGGGCCATAGGTATCCTCAAATACCCGTATGTGCCTATGTGATAGGGCATATTGTGTCACATTGTGCCTTTTCACATAAGCACATATCGGCACATAAAGCATGTGCCTATGTGATATGGCATATTGTGTCACATTGTGCATTTTCACATAAGCACATATGACAAAAAGGGATTCTCCAGTAGGTATCCTCGATAGGTATCCTCAAATAATACAATACCAGGCCAAAGGTATCCTCAAATACCCGTATGTGCCTATGTGATAGGGCACATTGTGTCACATTGTGCTTTTTCACATAAGCACATATCGGCACATAAAGCATGTGCCTTTGTGCTAGGTCACATTGTGTCACATTGTGCTTTTTCACATAAGCACATATGACAAAAAAGGGATTCCATAGCCACAGGTGTTTTCAAAAAATGGGTACTAAAATTGGGGTGCCTGGGGAGATTGCCATTGGGAATGATATTGGCTTTTGTTGTACACAAGGGAGATAACTCTGCATACAGGTTATGGGAAATCAAGCAATCTGATTGGTTAGTTATAATTTATATAAATGATCTAGATAAATGAACAACAAGAGTACACGGAATAGGGTCAGAACTAACAAGAATAGACTAGAATAGCTAAATATAGTAATAATAAGCAAAGCTGTTCCTAATAATAGGCTCTTCTACGCTACTGGAGTATACTCCAGGATAAAGGAACATGGTCAGGTAGACGAAAAGTATTGCATATATAGATAGAAGCAGAGAATTCTGGGTAATGACCAAAGGAACGTGTCTTTTAGTGGGAACAACGTCATGGGATAGGGATCAAAAAGGGAATCTGGGCGAATTCTAAGCCAGAACATTACTCCTGTTCAATCGAACGCACCCCTTATACCCCTTTTAGTACTATAGCACTACGTGCTAAGCTGATAAATAGGGGAAATAAAGTCAATTTCGGTGATTTCGGGTGGATTTTGGTGATTTGGGGGATTGTCGGGTTGTTTGTGGTAATCAGATTTACTCCGATTCAATCGAACATACCCACCGAACATACCCCTATCCTATTGTAGGCCTTGGGTAACATAGCAATCACGTGCTACCATAGAAACCAAGATGGCGGCCTCCAGTATACAAAATGGACGACGGAAACACGTATCACCCTAACAACACGCGCTGCGCATGCACACTCACACCACGTATCACTATGGAGATGACGTCACAACATGGCCGTTCACGCGGGTTACCATGACAACACAACATGGCGCCACTACATCACGTGACATGACGTCACTTCCGAGGTCCCCCACCGAGGTCCCCCAACCTCCACCTGAAACGTGCGAGACATACTACTTGCAACAGTTGAATCTGACTGCGAGCCAATGCGAGGCATCTTATAACCTGCTTAGTCGCTGGCCTCTTCAACATTTTTGCAAGCTGTTTGAAAGAAAAACAAGATTTTCCCGCGGATTGCTTCCCTATACACCTTATACTGTATGAATCCTTTCCAAGACAAGAAAACAGACACTTTGTGTACACTTCGACAATATAAGTTATCTCCGTCAACATGTATGGTATATGGAGATTTAATACCTGAATGTCAGTTTTTAAACACCGAGTCGCAGGCAAGGTGTTTTAACTCTTTGATACTTTTATACGTCTTATTACGTACGAAATCAAACAGCGCGTTGATACCTTGTGGTAATTTGTTTTGTTATTATTTTTAGATTTTTTACAGTTTTAACCTCAATTCTTATTTTCTCCCGAATTGTGTTCGGTAACAACCGTTGAGCCAAATGTTATTGCAGCTTAAAATACTAATTTTATCCTGCTGTCAAGAGTTCTTAGGTGGTTGAGTGCCAGAAGCCACTATCAGGGCTTTCAATACCAGAGCAAAAGCCAACACTTTCCTTGCTTATATTTCATATTCAGTCAAACACAAATAATATTTTGTTTATATAAATTTGTTTTATTACAAAGTATTGGAGACTGCCTCTGTGCACTCTCCAATAATTTGTAATAAAACAGGTTTCGAATAACAAATTCAGACCACGAAAATTAGTCTATCCCTCAAACAGATAGTCACAAAAGTGAAAACAATCTTGTTATTTTCACTTTCCGATGTTTGACGTTCCAGGTGAAGTTTGAACGTCAGGATAAATAAAGTTTCAAAGGGTCAATGAAACATCCAGGTACTAAATCTCCATATACCATACATGTTGACGGAGATAACGTTTTTGTCCCGTTTGAAATACAATACAAACATAGTGGAAATAAATTTGTGGACGCATTTCTCGCGCTCCGCAATCACTTGGACCAAATTCGTGAATATTTTTGGCTTTTACAAACGCAGAAGACAACAGATAGAGTTACATCCCTTTGGTCGTTAAGGAAACGAGTAAACAATACTTTGTTGGCACATCGTCTCCTGAGTTCCAATGTGTTCCATGTGCTTACTGGCACATAGAACACACTGGAATTCAGGGAACGATATTTGCTCTTATTTTATTTTTCTCAAGTTGTTTTATTTAATTACTCGATTATTCGATTTATAGCGGCAAAATATGATCGAATCTGATAACATTTGTGACAATTTTCAGTTTTTTTGGTCCGATGTGTATACCGAGGCGAGTGAATGCGAAAAGCTTTCATTTAAACCATATACCCCCGATGTTTCGCGTGCGCTTATACCCTGAATGTCACACGCTCTCATATATCTTGGATGTTGGGTGCACCCTTTGCCATGGCTATTTGTCCATGGCATTCTGACCAATCAAGAGACAGAATTTATCGAGCTGGTTCTAATGATATCCATATTTGTATGGTTTTATTGAAAAATTGTGAAATTTGTTTTCGAAAAATGTGAAATTTATCTTTTTTCAGATTCTGTGTTAGGTAAAAGGTTAACTTGTTTTGAGGGAGCGAAAAAATGATAGAACTCTCCAAGCTTTAAGGGCACTTTCAGAATATGGGGCTAGAATCAAAATTGATTCTCACTTTCCTTGCGAGAATTATTTGTGAGAAACGATTCTGATTCCTGTATGACTTGTAAGCCCCGCCCACCTTGCATTCGATGTTACAACTACAGTGATCATTGTATTAGGGCAATTTACCAACGCGCCTGGCTGGTCTGGATCTTATAGTCTCCTGATAAATCGGTCGTATTGTGTCCGAGAGGCTGACGTATCAAGCCTCGGCTCCCGCCCTTTTCGCCCGATCTGTTACACCAGAATGGGAAGAATTTGGGGTAAAATAACATTTGCTTACGAAAATAAATGTTAAGATTATTATGTGCTGAATTGCGCTATTAATTGACGAAACAAACGCTAAAAACGTTGAGATCATAACGGGGGGTCGAACCCACGCCCAGAGAGTTTTCAATGGTGCGAACAGCCCAGAGAAAACTACACTAAACCACGTACACCACTCGATTGTAGCGTGATTTCGAACTCACGGCGAGAGAGTTTCCTTCGGCTCCAACCACCTAGCGAAACTGTATTAAGCCACGCACGGCACTTGACACTCGATATAGTTTCACAAGGCGGTTGTTGCAAAGGAAACCCTCTTATGCCATTTGCTTTATAACCAGCGCTCTTTTTTTATTCTATGGCACTCTGGAAATTTGAAAAAGAGATGTTTGCGGCGATTTCCAGTGAAGTATAGTATGGAAAAATTAAGATGTTATATAAGTAAGGGTAAACAATTTACTATGAAACAGCAAGTCTGAAATTCCATAAGTTCCAAATAAATATATACAAATTATACATGGAGAGGAATGTTGTGGTGTACAGAACACGAAACATGTAATACGTGTGTCGCTCAGTTAGCCAATAGCAGGCAACCAAGGTTCCCGAAAGTCTGCTACCGTATTCGTCCCAGAACCGACAACAAAAAAATATTTCATGAAAACAAGTCGTGACCACATATGATTCTGGTATCCAAGAACGAAACTTAGCATTCAAAATATTTCCAAATGCCGGCTATCAATAAAGGCCTGCGATCAACTACATGTATGCGAGTTGACCACGTGTATTGTTTGTGCTCTATACACCACAGCCTTCATTTTGATATATAATTTTGTTTTTATTTATTTAGAATTTATGGAATTTCAAACTCGATGATTTCAGAGTAAACTATTTTCATTACTTACATTGCACCTTAAGTGATGAAATCTGAAACTGCTGAAAGCTTGATTTTGCCCACATGTATGCACCCCATTAAATTTTCTTTTTTAAATTAAGGAGGGGGGGGGGGCGCGATACTGTGGGTCTGCCTTGTCTAATTTCATTACTGGAAGTCTTACTTTCAACCAGGGACGGACTGGGCCAAAAAAAGTTACCGGGAAATGCACTAGCAAGAGGGCACAGTCTCGGTGGGAGCGCAGAAAATTTTGATTTTTTCATCTGAACGAATGTGGGCTTCCATGTATCTGAGCTATCAATGACAGTCCAAATAGAGGACATCTCGATGGCATTTTTGTATCATCTTCTTCGATCATTCGGGAAAAATGGTTCTACGAGAGGTACCCATCGGGGAGACCATAGTTAGGCCCAATTGGAGAAAATTTAGATTTTTGAAACCGAAGGAACGCTGTTTCCTTTCATCTGAGCAATCAATGGCAGACTAGACTGCTGGTATACCGGAATGCCCTGCATATGGACTGCCAGAGGCAGTCCACACAGAGAGCATGTCGATATACCGGCGGTCTATCCAATCAGATTCATTTCGCTTTTTGGGTCATTTTCACTATATGTCACGCACCAACAGGTGTTGGGCTGCATCAATTTTGGGGGACCCAGAGGGAACCCAATAGGGGGCCCACCGAGAATTTACACGGTGGACCATTAGACCAGTACGCCTCTGCTTTCAACCCCAAGTCTGGACGATTTTCTGGAGGTCATCCTAAATTGCAATATTCAGACACTTTTCAGACGAAACGGGCGTGAAACATAAAGGTTACGCAGGAGAGAGAGAGAGAGAGAGAGAGAGAGAGAGAGAGAGAGAGAGGGGGGGGGGGGCAGAGAGTGGGGGCAGGGGTTAATGCTAACAATATCTTTAGTTACTGGAATCATATTGGGGATTAGCGGGAAGGAGTGAACGGAACTTTTACTCGTAAGATTTGCCCAAAGATTCCTTCGTTTGATTTGCCTCTACTTAAAATAGGAAAAATGCTAATTTTTGGCTCTTTCTTAAAACTGTGCGTTTTTCTCAATATGGAAGTGTGTAAGTCCCAAACATAGATTTTTGTATTGTATTCCTATATGATGTATCTAAGGCACATGGGTTATCACTGATATTTCGTCGTCTGAGTGCTAGAATGTTGTATGTCCACTGGGGACACAGAACATTCTAGCATTCGGGCGACGATTTAGAGGTTATTATTTGGTTAGTTTCATATCAGCCGAGATACCAGTCTGTGGTAACGTCATATCAGCCTGAAACCGAAGTTACAGAGCGGGATGATATCTCATGCGATATTAACCTTTTACCCAACGTAACGGCCAAAACCGGCCAGCGCTGTTCTCATAAATTGTCAATTAATGTTCATTAGTTTTTATTTTCTGTCTCAAAGACATAGGTTATGACCCCCTCGTTGAAACGAGCTCGTCGAGCTCGTTCCAACGAGGGGTCATAACCTATGTTTTTGAGACAAAAAATGAGAAAAATTAGTTATTCAAGAATTTTTTTGGAAAGTGTCGTCTGCTTTTCTTGCTAGGTAAATGGTTAAACTAACCAAGTAATAACGTCTTTATTTATTAACCCATATCAAATAATTACAAAAATACTCAGATCTGTTACATTTTTCTGACAGTGTTATAGTTTTTCATTTTTTTCTGGGAGAGGAAATGGTATGCAATAACAAATATATCAGTATCCGGGTGCCCTTGTAAAAACGTGCATATCCAGGTTCGAAATACTTACTACGTACTTGGTTAACCCTTTACCCAACGAATCGCCCGCATCCGCCCGCGTAATATGCAAATTCAGCAGCTGAAGAAATATTATTTTTCGAAATATTTCAACAAACCCATATCATGTGACCCCTCTTTGGAACGAGCTCGTAGAGCTCGTTCCAAAGAGGGGTCACATGATATGGTTCTGTTGAATTTTTTTGAAAAAATTTAAAAAATGATATTTAAAATAATAAATTTTGATATCGTCTGCGTTGGGTAAAGGGTTAAAAGTGATATATGCTTTGGGGGTCAGAGATTTGGGGGAACAACAGAGGTAGTGGCAGAGGCATGGGCTACAGCCCCCGTGGGGAGGGTGAGCCCCCCCCCCTCAAACGGGGAAATCGGCCAAATTCGTGAGGGGGTGGGTTAAAATTATGCAAACTCCATGATTACAGAGGTAATACTCCCGAAGACCCGATGAACGTGTACATTGAGAGAGTTCTATTTTAGTCCGTACCAGAAACTTTCTACACAATCACTGGTCGTCACCCCTCGGAAACAATGGTTGGTTTCTTGTTTCGAGAATTGCTTTCCACGTGTACAGGGGACTATGTGCACTCATTGTAAAGTAACGGCATCTGTATTGACCAGTCAAACACTGTTTTGATTTGTATGGATCCAGTGACATGTAGTCGCGTAGTGTTACGTAGTGAACATCCGGGATATTTCTAGTTAGTAACCCGTATAAATACACATCCTCTATCCAGAAAAAGTGTGTGTGCGACGCCGCTGAGTAAAGCAATGGAATCAAGTCACCGGACATGAATACGGTAAATCCAAGACAATATTGTGTTGGATAAACGTTCAAGCCTTTAAAGTCATTGGAATCCACGAACCACTTTCCTCCGACACTGTTGGGATCTCTGATGATTGGCGCTGTGTTATTGGGGATATGGTAACAAATAAACGTCTGTTTGTGAGTTTTCAAATAAGTTAGTAAGTTTTCCAAAATAAGAAAAGTGTTCGGTATCATATCATGGTCAATTTTAGCGACCATATCGACATTTTTACAGTATTCAGTTATCCACCTGAATGCCATGACACCTTTATTGGTGAGATTCCTATAGGAATCGATGAAGTCTCCTTGGAGGATATCGTTAAATTTATCACTTTCTTTCTTTAGTTGTCTATTGGTGAAATTGTCGGCAGTACCAAGTGTGAATAAAACTCGAACATTGAAAGGAAGATATAGCCCTTTGTCTCCCCAATTTGTCCTGATAAAATTTCTTTCTGCTTCGTTGCCCGGAGATGATGGTACAACCACTAGCAGGTTGACTTGTGTTAACTTTCCGCACAGGTTTATATTATTAATGATATAAGCTGAAGTCAATGTTACTGGACGAATATATTTAACCAACTGCTTAACACGTGATCTATTTTTCCAACGCTTCATTCTTTTACGATACAGTTGCAAAGTTTCATTTATTATTTTCTTTAAACTTGACTTTGACGATTGTAACCAAAACGAGGAAGTTGAAATTTCGCCTTCGTTCCAGGTATCGTTTTCCGTACTTGTATTTTTAGAGGCTTCTTGGGAGTCTTTAGAGCTGTTGGAGTGATGACGTGCTTCATCGGATGCCCATATGCTTTTCTGATGGTCGATTAGGTCAGATATAGGTGAAGGCATTGTTTTCCACAGGACTTTCTGTTTACGAAGTTCCCAATCCGAATACATGTCATGATGAAGAACGTTGCCTTCATTTTGTTCCCGAGAAAGAGTAACAGCATCTTTCTCATCAACCATTCTTGTTGCATGGTAAGTTTCACTCATAACCCGTCCAGAATCTGTTCTGTTTGGTTCAATAAAAAAGTCGTTCGTGTAGCAGAAAAGCAGTAACAAACAAACCAAAACCAAGAAAGCCAAGATTGTTTTTCGCCGCCGAAACATTCCACTTGAAAGCAATGGCTACATAACCATATCGCAATTAAACTGTCAAATGGTCGTCATAAGGTTCCTGAAATATGAAGTAAAACTGTGCTTCTAGACATGCAGGGATTTTTTAGGGACCTAGTTCACCCACCCACCCTATTTATGAGCCAGGAACAATGTGAAGAAATTGACGATAAAAACTGAATACAATACAATAAATAAATATGGCGGGACGTGACAACCGTTACTTATTCCCGCTTCCTTATTCGACATCCGCTATCGAAAAATAGGACTCCAAACGAACGACGCGTAACGCCTGTAATGATTGCAGGCTTTACACTTCGTACGACCGACGATGTGATGTTATAAGTCAATAAAAAAAACCCACACGAATAGCAGTCGTATCGCAGCTAAGTTAAGTAGTCAGAATCGGGTATTACAGACATCCGTTGTATGAGTGACTATGTGTGTGACACAAGTCCATGAATCGGAATTTCAGGTGTTAACACTTCATACTATCGAAGACGCAATAGATGTTGTCACATATATTATAAATCAATAAATAAAATAAAATACTTGATAGTAGTTGTAACGCAACTTTTTATTCAGTTAAGTAGCTAGAATTGGGTATTACAGACATCAATTATAAGAGTGACCATGTGTGTGAGACAAGTATGACCAAACGGTCCGCCTGTAAAGTGGAACCGCGCGTTACTTTCACTGGGGAGTCGCTCATTCAGGTGTCTATATAGGTGTTAGCACTTTCTGATAAATAGAAATTACTGTCCCCAGGAACGCCGCTGTGGCAACGTCTTGGAGAGAGTGAATATTTATTTGCCAGAGGGCGCTTGTCAGCGGAGGGCCAAGGCTGGGGTTGATCAACTTTGCTGGGGACCTAAGATACTCTTTCACCGTGGACAGGGGATATTCACTAGCTCACTTTTGTAGATCGCAATTGCTTATTCACAAGCCACAGAGTAGCGCCGCGCTTTAATCAATTGCTTTCAACGGTAATGACCTAGCATGAGCTAATTTCTTGGCGGGGCTGAGGTTCCATCAATTCCTAGGGTACTCAGGGCTTCTTCATTAATAAGATAAAGACTATTAACAATCCAACAAATTTTATATATAAATCTTCTATACTCTTATTTAGAAATAGCCAACAAATCCTAAATAAATAATCTCAACACTACTGAAATGAGTTTTGTGACTAGTCACTGAATCCCACCGAAAACAAGTACTAAAATATCATCTAAAATTAAATTGTTTCCCAAACTTATATTCGTAGAGAAAGGTCGAAGCTGCGACTACTGATAAGAAATCACGAAATCTTTCACTCAACCGCTCATGCGCGTATTTATCCTGTTGCGCCTACCACATTATGGAGAATTACCTTTAATACTAAATTTCACCCTTTAGAATATCTTATCACCTACAATTCCTGCTAATAGTGCTTCTAACTCGCAATAATAACAACTGATCATCTAATAACACAGATTCACTAATACACTTAAAACTGTTAACTAATAACTATGTAATTACGACGTGTTATCACAACTAAATACTATAAACTAAATACTACACATACTCGTCGAGTCTTCTTCGGCGTCTCCCTTCGATGCAAATCATCAGATCGGGAATCCTGTCGTCCAAATGACGGCTTACCGGAACCACACAAAAACCTTAACTCTTTACTGCACCGCGTGAACTAACGATTATTCCATCCTAGCGAGTCTGTCTTGAAGTTAACTCGAGGGGTCTTATATAGGCGCGCGCATCACCAATCAAAAACTTATTTGGGCAAAGGTGCTAATTTAGAAAAGACGGCTTTGATGACTTGCAGTGACATGAACTGACTTTTCAATAAGTTCTAATTTGGAATGCATTGTTTACACAGTCCCTGCATGACGGCGACTGAACAAAGAACACTTTCCGAATACGAACTTAATTAAATTAATGCGCTTACCCAGTTTACTCACACTGATTATTAAAAAGTTTCTTTCTTGCATTTATTCTAAATAACTCGAATTGTTTACTTATTTTTAAAATTTAGAATGACCTTAAAATAACAACCCTGTGATACAAGCACTAGATCGTAATTCTTGCACTTCGTATGACCAACGATGCGATAGATATTGTCACATACATGTATGTTATAAGTCAATAAATAAAAAAAACGTATAGTAGTTGTAACGCAAGTTTTTATTCAGTTAAGCAGCTAGAATCGGGTATTACAGACATCAATTGTAAGAGCGACTTTATATGTTACACAAGTCCTAGAATCGTAATCCTCATACTTCGTACAACCAACGATGCGATAGACATTGTCACATAATTGTGTTATAAGTTAATAAATAAAATATTCGTATTGTAGGCGTGACGCAACTTTTCATTCAGTTAAGAAGCCCGAATCGGGTATTACATACATCCATTGTATGAGCGACTATGTCTGTGACACAAGTCCAGGAATCGTAACGCCTGTAATGATTGCGAGAATTGCACTTTGTACAACCGACGATGCAACAGATGTGGTCACATATATTCTATACGAGTTCCCGAATACAGTGACAGACAGATTGATTGCCATCTGGGGTCAAACGTAGGCACCGCCCTATCCCCATACATCGCTAAGTATTGCTTGATGGTTGGTTTGAAGTGGTATCGTTTGGACATCTGGGTTTATTGGCTGAGTTTTCGACTGCAAGAGCTACCGCTCGGACCATTACCCATCCCCGAGGGGACAGTACCCTAGTTTACTTCATGTATCGCTAAGTATTTTTGGTAGCTGGCTTTACATAGACATCTGGATTTCATGGCTTTAGTGGCATATTTTGACATATTTTGCCATCCCGGGCAGCAAAATATGTCACTAAAGACACGAAGAGATGCCGGTCAGGCGGTCACTCGCCACTGTCTCCCAACAGGAAAAACTTTCATGCTTTTCCTGATTTACAACAAATATTGGGATATTGTTCAGGATCTGAAGATGGCCATTTTGTAGTCATTTTCTTGTCAATGCATATACTGTACAGCAAATTTAAAACAAATTTGGTATAAAACTTAAAATCACAAATTTGTTGTTGATGGTCCACCATTAGTCTACCCGATGCTCCTCGAAGTACATGTTTGCTTTTTGGTACTCAAGCTTCCATCTGATTATTATTATTTATTAGTGTTTAAGGTCATTTTCAGCAACTGTGGCTGTATCATGACCACAACACAAGTACGAAGTCAAGTTCATCCAAATTTAATAGGTATACTGGTCATCCCAGGCGTTATTTGCCGGATCATATTTTACCAGTAATACACAACATACTTACTACAGTTAGCAAACGCGGCTATGCTGTGAGAAGGCTCGTAGCTAGGATTTCAGCATTTTTTCTCACGTGGTGCAGGGGCGTAACTAAGGGAGTGGATGGGTGGGTTACATTCTTCCAATAATTTTCCACTTGGGATATTTTCGTCAGGACGGGAATCCAAAAATATCAAAACTCTTTTCTTAGTAATCACATACTCGCTTAAAAGACCAAATTTGATTCTTGAACTTTTGTCACACAAATAGTCGATCATACATAGAGGATATGGAATCAGTGTTTTTTCTCATATAATATTTATGAAACGAGTCTAAGAATTTTCCGTTTTGACGAGCCCAAACGGAAAATTCGGACGAATTTCATAAATATTATATGAGAAAAAAAAAACTCATTTCATATTCTATTTATCATATGACACACACACACACAAATTAGCCACTTAGTATAACTTTTTAACCCATCACCTAACTTGAGTTGCAGACGGCACTTGGAAAAAACATCCCCGTATAACTAACAAATTTCATTTTTTGCTTCCAAAACATAGGTTATGACCCCTCATTGGAACGAACTCGTCCATATTTCAGGTTCATCCTATATTAATTGAGGATGAACCTGAAATAATTTGTCCGACCCTGGATCGACCATAATTATTGTTTCGTGTTGAACCAGGTTCGACATAAATATTTCAGGTTCACCCTATATTAATTGAGGATGAACCTGAAATAATGTGTCCGACCCTGGATGGACCATAAATATTGTTTCATGTTGAACCAGGTTCGACATCAATATTTGAGGTTCATCCTATATTAATTGAGGATGAACCTGAAATAATTTGTCCGACCCTGGATGGACCATAATTATTGCTTCATGTTGAACCAGGTTCGACATAAATATTTGAGGTTCATCCTATATTAATTGAGGATGAACCTAAAATAGTTTGTCCGACCCTGGACCGACCATAATTATTCAGGATGATGCTAAAATCCCACGATGCAATACGCTCCACGAGGCAATCAGTTGAGTCGATACAAACGCGAACAATGGGACATAACTGGGGGAAAAAAGCAAGATAAACGTGATGCAGGCACACAGCTTCAGACAAAGAATCCCGCTGAGAGATTGTTTTGTATGCGCCTCACACGATTCTTTTTTCGACCCTTTGTAATCACGCAAAATCAATAAGATTTTTTCCCATGAAAATGTCAAATGGGCAGTGTTGATTGTTTACTGTACTGTTACAAACAAGTTGTGTTTTAATTTTGAAATATGACTCGCTAACCAATAGTGTTACGGACCGGACCGCAAACAAACGATCCGGTACCGGTCCAGGCGTGGTCCGCGGTACGGTCCGATGAGGACCGGGCCGCCCCTGCTGTACCGGTACACAAGCACGCTGGACCGGTCCGGGCGATCCAAGGGACCGGTCCAGGGAGACGCAAAGGGAAGTTTTGCACTCTCCCAATTGATACACAAACTGATAATTTCATCTTGATAGACGGTGAATACATTGAAGTCGAGTAAGTTTGAAGTAACTGTCAACTATATTGAGCCAATCTGTCACCAATCAACCACCTGCATCCTGTGATTCCTGTCACGGGTGTCGGGTGAAGGAATCAGCGATGAGCGGTTCTACAAAAGAGTTCCCAAAGTAGCGAACGCTCAAATTCGGTGACAAGAAACTGTCATTCAATTCCTTTGTCGGCAAAGAATTTCAATGTGTATTGTGTATCTATTTCTATAAACCCCGATCTGGATTATGTGCACATGGAAACTATTTAGTTGGAAGTAACTTGGTCCCTATATTTCATCTGGTAGCTTTGGTGTGGTGACCCTATTAAATTGGACCATGGGCGCAGATCATGGGGGGGGGGGGGGGGGGGGGAGGGGGAGGGGACCGTGTGCCCCACAAAGTTTTTCGGGGGGGGGGGGGGCATTACATGTTATGTCCCCCGCGCTCCTCCCACATATATAGGTCCGATAGCAGCTGATATTGTTCGAGCAATGCTGCAATAGGCGAAAATCGCGTATTATCAGCTTGCTTTTTCAAAATTTTCTCCCGCAGGGCCAAACCATGCTTGGCCCTGCGCGTTGTGTGTCCAAGAAATGCTGCAATAGGCGGAAATCGTGTATTTTCAGCTTACATTTTCAAATTTTCCGCCCGCAGGACCAAAACATGGTTGGTCCTGCGCATTGTGTAGCCCCCCCCCCCCCCCCCCCCCCGCCACACACACACACTCTAAAGAGAGAGACCTGTGCCCCTGAATTGGACCGCCTTGGAACAGCCCATCTAGAATATCGGACCGTTATTTCTTGGACCGGACCGGAACACCGTTGGCGGTCCGGTACGGTCCGCATCACTGCTAACCAACATATCGGGAAGACGTCTCGTGAAGTTTAAAAATTTAATGGAGCAGTTCAAAAAAGTGCCTCTGTGGGGTAGGGTGGAGAAGGGCAAAAATGATGGATTTCGTATGTATGTTTGTTTGTCTGTGTGCCTGCTATAGAAATAAATATGGGGCCATCCATAGTCATTGTCAGGTTTAAAAAAGTGCAGGGGTGGGATTGGAGAGGGGCACCAAAAGCTATGACCAATTTGTTTTTTACTGATATAGGTCCTCAAAGGGGGTCTACTAGTGGTGACTTCTTATCAGGAATCTTAAAGGTTTCAAAAAATTGCCGGTGGTGGTGTTGGGGAGGGGCAAAACTTGTGGATTTTGTATGTATGTCTGTATGACCACTATAAAAAGGCATACGGAGCCACCCACAGTGCACAAGCTGGTTCTGCTAGGGTTTTTTTTTCTACACCGGGAGTCATGGATTGAAAAAGTCAGGATTGAAAAAGTGCCGTGGTGGGGAGAGTCACCCAATGTCATCACAATTTTTCTTTTCACCTCTATAGATCTTCAAAGGGGTCTACCTGAGGTAACTTTTTACCTTATGGTGCGGTTAGGGCCGCAGGCCTGCCCAAGTTACTCTTTTGAAGTCAGAGCTGTGGTTTTATGAACTGTTTTTTCTTAGAAATTTACAGTACAGCATCGGGTAACCCTGCTAGTATTTGTTAAAACCTGTTTTGACTCATCATTTTCACAGAGGTAACAATGTTGGGAAGCGGTTTAGTATGCCAGAATGCTCGAAATGCATCCCCCCCCCCCCCCCCCCCAACAGAATTTCACATTGCTCTGTGGCTCCTGGGTCAGCATGTTTTCGGTGTCATTGTGGTGCATGTCACGGTGTTATGTTCATGGAAGCAGGTTACTGTTTTGAACAAATCACGCGATAATGCCTCAGCTGTAGGGCCGTCGCTAGAGCCTTTTAATGGGGGTGGGGTGGGGGTGAGAGCCCTCGAAATTCCAACTGCGTAGTGGGCACCTTCTTGACAAACTATTAGAACTGTAGATCTTCCTAATTCGGCGAGCACGGTCGCGCCGGGCCGTGAGAAAATTGTTAAATTTGGCATTAAAAGGAGCAATTTCATGGCTTCTGGAGTGTCAATCCCCACTTCAGAATACCTCAAAAAGTTTCATTTGGGCCGATTTAGGGCGGGAAAATATCGAACCTGGTTCAACATGAAACAATAATTATGGTCCATCCAGGGTCGGACAAATTATTTTAGGTTCATCCTCAATTAATATAGGATGAACCTCATTTTTTTGTCGAACCTGGTTCAACATGAAACAATAATTATGGTCCATCCAGGGTCGGACAAATTATTTCTGGTTCATCCTCAATTAATATAGGATGAACCTGAAATATTTATGTCGAACCTGGTTCAGCATGAAACAATAATTATGGTCCATCCAGGGTCGGACAAATTATTTCAGGTTCATCCTCAATTAATATAGGATGAACCTGAAATATTTATGTCGAACCTGGTTCAACATGAAACAATATTTATGGTCCATCCAGGGTCGGACAATTATTTCAGGTTCATCCTCAATTAATATAGGGTGAACCTGAAATATTTATGTCGAATCTGGTTCAACACGAAACAATAATTATGGTCGATCCAGGGTCGGACAAATTATTTCAGGTTCATTCTCAAGGATGAACCTGGAATATTTATGTCGAACCTGGTTCAACATGTAATTATGGTCCATCCAGGATCGGACAAATTATTTCAGGTTCATCCTCAATTAATACAGGATGAACCTCAAATATTGATGTCGAACCTGGTTCAACATGAAACAATAATTATGGTCGATCCAGGGACGGACAAATTATTTTAGATTCATCCTCAATTAATATAGGATGAACCTGAAATATTTATGTCGAACCTGGTTCAACATGAAACAATACTGAATTATAGTCCATCCAGGGTCGGACAAAGTTATTGATCGCGTACGAGAGGGTCATAAATATTATTTTAGGATGAACCTGAAATAATATAGGATGAACCTGAAATAATATAGGATGAAGCTCAAATAATATACGATGAACCTGAAATAATATAGGATGAACCTCAAATAATATAGTATGTACCTCAATAATTATTGTCGAACCTGTTCGTACGCCATAGGTACATACGTGTTGCCTAATAGCTTGCGGAGCATGCGACCCCGCGGGTCGCTTTCGCTCGCTATAAACCCATAAAATAAGTTCAATTTGATGTAGTTCTTTCGAGCCTCGACTTGTCTAGTAGTGCACAGTATTACAATTGGAATCGGCATCGGAATCGGTCGATTGTGAACTCAAATATCCTGTAATCGGTCTGCTGCCATTTTTGGTAATCGGTTGAACACTATCATTTTTGTCGACTTGGTCCGAGAGAAAAACGCCCATAAATTTGATTTGAAGGGTGTCCGTATGATCAAACTTGTAGCCGTCCATCTGAAAAATATTGAAGTCGGTACGGTAGCTCAATACAGTTCGGTTGTGTTCGAGCCGATATTCACAATAGATTCACAATAGCTTCCGAGGTGAAAATATAAACACAGACATTTACATGGAGAAGGGACGTTTATTGTATGATATTTTACTGGGTTATTGTTTAGAGAACTAAATATGTCATTTAGTTGTCTTTGTAAGACTGTGACCCGGGGCCCTCCTGGCCCTCACAGTCTTTGAGCAACCCGGTCAAATTTCATCTGACTAAAACTGAAAGAAACTGGCCGCATTTGGGTCGACTCAATTCACGCTTCATATCGAAGACAAAAATCACATAATCAACATTCTACATGTCGTATTCAGCCCAAATATAATTTAAATAAGTTAAAAACATCATGTTTCAAAGATAAACAAATTGTACTACGCATGCGCACAGATGCTGTGCGCATGTGTAGTACAATTTGTTTATCTTTGAAATCGATGTTTTTTAATGTGGTGAAGTCGGATATTTTTCAACATTTCTTGAATTTAATGCTGTGTTTGCGTTAAAAAATGATGCAGACACGTAAATAAATTATATTTGGGCTGAGTACGACAAGTAGAATGTTGATTATGTGATTTTTGTCTTCGAAATGAAGCGTGAACTGAGTCGACCCAAATGCGGCCAGTTTCTTTCAGTTTTACTTTTAGTCGGATGAAATTTGACCAGGTTGCCCAAAGACTGTGATGGCCAGGAGGGCCCAGGGTCACAGTCTTACAAAGACTAGTCATTCAGCTGCAAAAATTTAAAATTCTATCTAGATTACGGTATGAAATAAAAGGTAACAAAGTTTAAAGGGCGTGATAAGATTTTAAACACGCGCTAGAAATAACATCCAAGTCTTAAAAATGAAAACGAGGCCTCTTCTTTCATCGATAAATTGTGCGCGAATGATTTTTTTTCTCACTGAGATTGATCACTGCACTGAAACAGGATATACAAAAACTAGGTCAGACAAGTCATTTTAACACTGAAAGCCAACAGGAGAATGCAAAGAAACGTACGAAAAACTCTCTCATTGATTTAACACTGAGATAAACACCCGACGTGTGTAATTTCTGGCAAATCTATCGAAATTTCAATGCTAATCTCCCATAGGGTGAGTAAATCTGGAACGCCATGGGATGGAAGCAGCTGCCTCGACAACTTGGACAAGTCAATTTAACACTGAAATCCCCATTATTACCACTCAATCTATAAGTTACTAGTCGATTAACATAAGTTTGGAGGCCAGTTAAAACTCCATAATTTCAGTGACGTCATTCGACGGAGCCGGGCCGTGGGCGATAATGGTATAAATAGCCATTAGCAGCCCGCAGCCCGGCTATTTTTTAGATTCAAGTTAGCTGTAACAGGGAGTGGTAATAATAGTAATAACATGATTGTTGTCAGGCATCATGATTCATTAGCGGCCCTGCAGCAATGATGGACAGCCCTTGGGCTTATTAACGGCCCTCGACTTCGTCTCGGGCCTTTAATAAACCATCGGGCCGTTCATCATTGCTGCAGGGCCGCTAATGAACCATAATGCCCACCAAAATCATGTTATTGTTATATTGACAAATGCGCGAGTGCCAAAAAAGATGTTGGAAAGTGTCCGAGTGTGCTAGAAATTTCTCCCATTACATTAGCACTGGATGAGGTGAGGTGAGGTGGGCGAGAACGGAAGATTTGTTAGGTTTTTTCAGATTTTGTAATTTTTTAAATTTTTTTTTAGTTTTTTAATTCTCTAAGTAAAATTCCCATACATTTTCCCCATAAGATTTTTCGAGATCACTTCTTTTTACAGCCCACTGGTCTGGAAATTTCCTGTGGGAATTTAACCATGAATGTGTTATTTTGAGGGTTGGTCTGGAATGCCCAATGTATATCTACTCCCGATTCTGACTGCTGGGGTCAGGGATGCCAGAAACACGGGGGCAGAGGGAACAGATGCGCTCACATCCTACGGACCACAGGGGCAAGAGGAGGGGGGGGGGCAGATAATGCCCTTCCCAGCTTCGTCAGTCAATTTTTTTCAATGATTTATTCTCGAAGGAAAGCCAAAATACACCCCAAATCCGTTCTAAGATCTTTCAAAATTCAATGGGGATTCGGGAGCATTTGACAGGAGGTACCCCCTCCAAGTGGGAAGGGGACACTTCTTCTCAAACTCACCCATCTCGGGCCTTCGGATTTCGAGACACGCATGCTTCGGAAGTTCGGCATGTCATGGCGGGTCTGCTAGTTAGAGTAGATGCCCTTTTCCGGGGATCTGAACTCTTCCCCCTGCCCTGAAGTGCTTCTTCTGGCACCACTGGCTGGGGCCATATCTTGACCAATTTAAAGTACGTGTTAACTGAATAAAAGTTGCGTCACGTCTACTATACGTGTATTTTATTTATTCACCAATAAATTTCCAAGAAGTTTTTTTTAACCCTTTACCCAACGCAGACGATATCAAAATTTATTATCTTAAATATCATTTATTTAAATTTTCAGAAAATTTCAACAAAACCATATGACGTGACCTCCTCATTGGAACGAGTTCGACGAGCCCGTTCCAAAGAGGAATCACATGATATGCTTTTGTTGAAAATGAATAATAGTATTTTTTCAGCTGCTGAATTTGCATATTACGCGGGCGGATGTGGCAGGTTCGTTGGGTAAACTATAATCCGGCTGATTGTTATTCAAACTGAATCATCGGGAGCACGGTGGCTTAGTTAGGTGAAACATATTTTTGCTTGCCAAAAATAGTTTGCAAATTGAGATAGGAGGATAAGTGCTTTCCACTAAGTGTAACCTCCACACCCTTAACATGATACAAGAAATCAATACAATAGCGAAACAAACAAATAGGAGAAAAGTAAAAAATATATACAAGAAAATCTAACTTCGAAATAAGAGAGAGAGAGAGAGAGAGAGAGAGAGGGGGGGGGGGGGGGGCGCCCATGCGCTGCACTGAGTGGCTGCACTTCCCATAACACTAAACTTCCGTTTCCACTATAGCTACCACTACCATTACTACTACTGCTACCACCATCACCACTGCTACTGCTATAGATAATACTTGTACTATCGCGCTCAAATCTTACGACAGACATAGCACTCCTGCGGCGAATAATAATAATAATAATAATAATAATAATAATAATAATAATAATAATAATAATAATAATAATAATAGTAATTACATATTATTTTCTGTAATCATCCATTGGTTACAGTTTCGCCGCCTAATCACGCGCCTAAGGAGTCGCAATGAACTGCATGTGTTAAACAATACCAAGGATGGAAACTCATTATCGAATCTTCGAGTGTTACGAGTAAAATTTTGAACAAATTTTAAAAAGTGGGGTATTAGTTTTATGTTCTAAACCGGGATCGCCGCACAGTAAAATATCAACGGAGTTCAAATTAACATTAATTTCCAATAGTTTACCAATGAGAGCGTTGCGAGATTCTGAATAAAAGGGACAGAAGAGTAAATAGTGCTCTGCGTCCTCATCAACAGCTGGACAATGGGAACAGTATGGAGATTCGGAGATGTAATTGAGAAACGTATCACTGTTCAAATCGTTGCAACCAGTTCGAATTCTGCTATGAACAATGTTGTATTTTCTGACACGACAGGAGAAGAATTCTGGAGGTCTCCCTTCAGGCGGTGATATGAGTTTTTAACCCTCTACCCAACGTAACGGCCAAAACCGGCCAGCGCTATTCTCAAAAATCGCCAATTAATTTTCAAAATATTTTCATTTTTTGTCTCAAAAACATAGGTTATGACCCCTCGTTGGAACGAGCTCGTCGAGCTCGTTTCAACAAGGGGTCATAACCTATGTTTTTGAGACAAAAAATGAAAAAAATTAGTTATTCAAGAATTTTTTTTGCACGTGTCGTCTGCTTTTCATGTTACGTAAAGGGTTAATTCATTAAGTGAACTGCTGTTTCGTTCGGATTCTGGTAGACTATTCCATGTTCTTGCACACGAGAGAAAAAAAAGATCGTTTGAATAACTTTGTTCGCGGCAATAAGGCACATAATTTGCCGAATTTCGAAGGTTATAATCAGTTGTGTCACGAACTCTTGGTGGGAGAAATTCGTGGAGATAATCGGGCGTATCGTTGTTTACGAGTTTGTAGAAGGTACACATCTTTTGCATGTGCCTTCTTATTTCGAGACTGTCCAACACAACTTCAATCAAAAGGCGATCTCGCGATACTGATCTCGTCAGACCTGACACGATTCGTGCGGCATCACAGTGTATATCCTCTAGAAGCTCCATCAAATATTGAGGAGCTCCGCACCAAAGCGGACTCCCATATTCCAATGTTGGCAAATTGAAGGCATTATACATCTTACTCAAAATCTGTCGATTGAAAATATGCTTTAGGTGGCTCAGTGGTAGACTGTTAGACTTCTATGCTGGTGGTCCCGAGTTCGATCCCCGTCCGGGAAGGCCCGCGTTGTGTCCTTGAGCAAGGCACTTTATCCCGGTTGCCTACATGGGGGCACGATGATGCCTTGTAGTAATGCGTACTGCACGTCGAGGGTGTACATGTCTCCAACCGCTGTAACCCTGCTTGAGCGGAGCTTGAACAGAGTTAGAATGTTGAGGAGCTGACAGTTGCTCGTCGATGCTCGGTGGTTCTCTCCGGCTTCCTTCGCCCGTAAAACTGTCACGGTCACGACTAGCCATTGTGCACAAGTATGTGACCTTAAACACCAATAAATAAATAAATAGCTGAATCATCAAGATGAGAGTTGATATATTCTGACAGTGTTACGGGGCAATTGACCTTGGTATGAACTTGTTACCGAACTGAATGTACTTCTTTTAAACAACAATATCCGAAACGTGCCCAAAATGTTCGTTTAGGCCCCACAAAGTAGATCTCCTGTTTCTCAGACCACTTTTTGTAAAATTGCACGTGGGCGGGAGGTTTTTTATTTTATTTTTTTAAATTTTTGTAATGATTTTTTTTGCCATCAAAAATTCATATTCTTGGGTAGTTTTATGTTTTAGGTCTCATAATCTACAGAATAGCATGGGTGGCGGTGTATTTCGTCCCTTGAGTGTAAGAAGGCTCTGCAAATGCTGAAGCATTGCAAAGCCTTGTTGCACTCAAGGGGAAAAATTGTCAGTTTTATTAACTTGGGTAAAATATCAGACATGTACCATTTAATTTTTATTTTTTTGAGTTTGCATTGGCTATAAAAAGAGAGCATGCGGCTGCAAATTTTGAAAAATTACTTCGTTTAACAAGGGTGGGTGGGTGGGGTGGTCTGGAAAATATTTACAGACACGGGGTCCAAAAAATATTTTCCGCCCTTCAGACGCCCACCACCCCTCTACCTGTAATTTGTCTTATTTTTTCCGGGCCATTTTTGGGGACCCACCCCCTGAAATCTGGAGAAAAAGCATAAAATGCAGACCTAGCCCTGTTTAACAGGGAATTGTTCCATTTCTTAATTTTCAAGACTATTTCACTGCCTATTCCAGCATTTTAATAAACCTCTGAGGCTGCAAGGGAGGTATTTCTAATGAGTTTGAATGGAAATAGTGACAAAATATCTTTAAATTTGTCTGAATAAGTCACTGAATAAGTCAGAATAAGTCCTGAATAAGTCTGAGGTAATTACATTCCCTGACACCCCAGTCTGTACTAGATTATTTAGCAATTCTCCTAAATAGAACAACTCTTCATTCCTCATTTTGGAGCTAATAAGGATAGCAAAAATTCACCTTCCCTATTCCTACGGTATGCACATGTGACACGAGGGAAGTCTGAATGTCTGCATATCTTGCTGCGGTGATGAAGGTTATTGATTTATTCTAATAAACAATGTCCAATTTATGTTAATTAAGCCTGGCGGTGGGGGTGGGGGTGGGGGGGGGGGTAGTTGTTTTTGTTTTATTGTTTTGCACCAGTGGTATTATTATTTTTGTTTATATAAACTTTCTGAAATTATTTTGGACTATTTTCGCCTTCAATTAACATGCAATGGTCAGATATACTACGAAGGATAGATTCAAGCCTGTGCCTATACATCCAAAAACCATTATTGCACACTAAATCAGACTGATTAAATCACCATTTCAAGTAGTTTCAAATTAATGTTTGAAAATACTTGCCATGTATTTCAGTTTGTGTGATGCGAATTTGCCAACGACTGTGGCAACCACTTTTGTTATACCGCCCACTTTTGTTATACCTCACCAGTTTTGTAACAGCGATCGCCCATTTTTGTTACACCTCACCAGTTTTATAATAGAACGCCAGCTTTTGTTATAGTACATTAGACCCCACTGGACATACACCCTCTATAAGTCTACCAAGGCCTTATGTGGTAAGTTTCGCCAAATGAAAAATTATACCACATTAAACATTTTAAAATAACAACTAGAATGTGGTTTACCACATTATCCCAAAAAACAACTTAAGGACGTCCTGGACGCAAGATTTACCACATTAGGTACAAAATGTAAACACGGACGAACGGACGGATGGACGGACGAACGGATGTACTTGTCAGGTGATTTCAGTGTTAGGTACGGGTAAAATTCCACACCTACGACCGTTTTTGCACCTCAAAAGTGGGTGTTTTGAGGGGCCGCTCCTGAGAAGAGGGGACTGGACCAGTGGTTAAATCACGGTTTGTACAAGTAATGTCTGTACGCACAACTTGTGAACGGTCAGACAAACGGACTGACAGACAGACAAGCGGGTGGTCAGGCGGGAGGGCTTCGGAAGGGCTTCCTGGTGATCATCGGACAGGCAAGCTAGGATGCAGGCAGGCAGGCAAGCGGGCAGGCCGGTCGGTCAGCAGGCAGACAGCAGGCAAGCATGCAGGCCATCGAATAAAAACGAATTTGTGTTTCCCTTAGTTTAGTGTAAACATATTTTATTTGCTCACAAAATCGCAAAAGGGATTGGAGTACAAGTGCTTACCACTTAGAAACACTCCTCTCCCATACATAAAGTTCATATAGGTTTACATGACAGCAAAACAACTGCAATACAATTAATTTCTGAACAAAACTAATAATTGGGGAAAAACAAAACAAAAATACTGTCAAAAAGCACAAAATAAAAGAGAGAAAAAATAATAATAAAATCATATATAACATGTAACTTGATACCACAGCCCCCTCCTCCCCCCCCCCCCCCCCCCCACCCTTGAACGACGCGGAAAGCATATCAAAATTAATGGCAAGCTGAAATTCAAAGGACCAGAAATGGAATGAACTACTGCGGTTCTTGTTCAGACTACGAAGTTAGTGAAATAGTGACCCAGTCGAAGTCTCTCCCTCTCCCCTGCAATCAAGAGCTGCATCGTACATACGGCTCATCTAACACGCTAGTTAAATCTCCTTGAATCTGAAATATAGCGCTGTACAGCAGAAAAAATTATCTCATTGTTTCTTTTTGTGAGGCTACCTTCGCCATATAAAATCTGCTGTACCCTTGTAATATTGAATTTTGTCAAGGTCTGAAACATGATAATTCTTATATTGTCATAGTTTGGACAGGAGAAGAAAAAGTGGTTAGCATCCTCAAAACCGACCCCACACGAACAACGAGGAGAATCAATTAAATAGTTCTCATATTTATCTGAGTTGAGATCACTACACCCATTTCTAAGCTTACAGTGCACAACATTGACTATTCTTTTCCCAAAATTGAAATATGAGGGTGGTTTAACGGGTCTTCGTGATATAAGACGTCGGAATGAATAGACCGAAGGGCTGCTTTTAACAGTATGTGAATAATTATTCCAGATAGCAATACAGGCTGGGAAAAATGACCGTTTGAATAACTCAGTTCGCATGTTATACTGTACGAAGTTGTCAGCATCTCGTAAATTGTGCCGGGTCACGTCACGAAAGGTAGGTGGTAGTATATTTTGAAGAAATCTCGGTGCATTTCCATGCACGATATTGTAAAACGTACTCATGGATTTAACAAATCTTCTCTCCTCAAGAGACTGCCATCCAAGTTCTAGGAGCAGCCGCTCGTGAGATACAGATCTAGTTATGCCGGTTACTATGCGAGCAGCGTCATGATGAACGTCGTCTAATCTCTTAAGTAAGAACTTGGGAGCCCCAGACCACACTTGACTACCATATTCGAGAATAGGCAAAATAAAAGATAGATACATTTGTTCTAGAGTTTTGCGATTCAGGGTGAACTTTAGTTTTCTCAGTTGCGATAGTCGTGAATAGGCTTGTTTGCAGATATTAGCAATATGTTTGTCCCAACCAAGGTTTGACTGCAGAACGATCCCCAGATGTCGGTGTTCTTCTGAAAAATCGAGAGAAATGCCACGGAAAGTGACGTCTGGATAGATAAAATCTTCGCACAGGGTAAAGAGCATTGCCCTTGTCTTTTCAGGGTTAAAATTAACAAGCCATCTTTTGGACCACTGTATAACTCTGTCGATATCAGCATTCAATTTCATGGCTAATATCGCTGTGAACCGTTCACTTTGAGTTAAGCAGGTGTCGTCCGCGAACAATCTGCAGAAGCACTCTAGATCTTCCGCAATGTCATTGATGTAGACCAAAAACAGGAACGGACCAAGGACGGAACCCTGTGGGACACCGCATGGCACATCGCGATATTGGGAGAAAATAGAATTAATTCGAACTCTTTGTTTCCGATCTATCAGATAACTTCTAAACCATTTGAGCAGACTACCAGAAATTCCATATTGTTTTAATTTAAAGATCAGACCTGGATGCCAAACTCGATCGAACGCTTTGGATATGTCACAAAATATTGTGTTTCCCTTTACCTTACATGTACGTTTCAAATACACCCCAACTCCAACCAAAATCACTTCCATCAAACACACGTTAGGATAGGGGCGAATGCAAGTTTTGATTTCCAGTATTACAAAAGCTGGCGATTTATATAACAAAAGTGGCTAGCTGTTTTTTTATAACAAAAATGGGCGATTTCTATAACAAAAATGGTGACCTCAAACTATAACAAAAGCTGGCGTTCTATAACAAAACTGGTGAGGTATAACAAAAATGGGCGATCACTATTACAAAACTGGTGAGGTATAACAAAAGTGGGCGGTATAATAAAAGTGGTTGCAACAAATGACTTCTCTAAAAACATGTGAACAGCATTAGCAGCGGGTACCAATGAGGAATTTATAGGGATTTGGACTTATCTACTCCCATAATATGGTAGTTTGTATGTTTTAAATGCCCCATATAGTTGATAATAAAAGGTTAACCCTTTACCCAACGAATCACCACATCCGCACGCGTAATATGCAAATTTAACAGCTGAAAAAATACTTTTTCCAAAAAATTCAACAAAACCATATCATGTGACACTCTTTGCAATGAGCTCGTCGAGGGGTCACATGATATGGTTTTGTTGAATTTTTTTTTTAAAATTAAAAAAAATGATATTGAAGATAATAAATTTTGATATCGTCTGCGTTGGGTAAAGGGTTGACCCTTTACCCAACGAATCGCCCGCATCCGTCCGCGTAATATGCAAATTCAGCAGCTGAAAAAATATTATTTTTCGAAAAGTTTCAACAAAACCATATCATGTGACCCCTCTTTGGAACGAGCTCGTCGAGCTCGTTCCAAAGAGGGGTCACATGATATGGTTTTGTTGACATTTTTTGAAAAAAATTTAAAAAATGATATTTAAGATAATAAATTTTGATATCGTCTGCGTTGGGTAAAGGGTTAAATAAGCACAGAACCTAGTGATTTTCTGTGGAGTAAAAAATTACATTTTTGGTCTTTTACGCGTTTTTCCGGACCCGAATCACCCGCCCATCCCCTCCCTGGGTCTGGAAATTTTCGGGTGATCCCCTCCCCCTCCTTGCGTTTAACGAAAGTAATTCTTTAAAATAAAAGTAATAAACAAACTTTTGTAGAAGGATACATGAGGCATAATGGTATTTTTGAATTGCGAAAATCGTGAACAGTTATTTTTTTAAAATTAGCTGCTTTCAGAGAAAATGTTGGCGTGCGGGAGGGCAACTTGGCCATTTTACAGACATACAACAGACATTTTCGATAGACGTGGACCATCGATCCAGGCTTGATTTCCAGGGATTCCCACTGGTATCAACTTGACAAGCTTTCACTGAACAAGGAAGTTGGTTTACAGGTACCTGCTGAAAAATGCACAAGACAATTAAGGAGGCACAGACTTTTAATGAATCCTAGAATTCCTCACGTCATATACTACTCAAAGTTTGCTGAGCACCAAGTATATCCAGCTACCTGTTTTAGTTGAAATATTGTAATGAAAAGTACATATAATTTTTTATTTAATTATATCTTTAATGATTTAAGTACAGAAATTAAGATTTTATTTGTGTTTGACATTATTTTTTAGCTTTTGAATACGATAACCATGGAAAATGGATATTTTTGGTAAAAGAGGAAATTTTTCAATTTGCCAAAATGTTGACGGAGCGAACTGGTATGGGTTCAATATTGAGTATGAGACCCATTACTGTTAATTATAGCTGGGCAACGCCTTCTCGTGCTCCCAGTCAGGTTCCTGGTGGTCCTTTGTGGGATGTTGTTCCATTCTTGGACCAGCATGGCACCAAGCTCCTGGACACTTCTTTGCTGGACTGGACGAGCTGAAAATGCAAGCTGCAACTCATTCCAGTCATGTTCGATTAGACTGAGGTCAGGGGATGTTGCTGGCCAATTCATCCCCTCCCTCTGTCGGTACTCCCCGACAGCATGGGCAACATGAGGACGGACATTGTCGTCCAACAGGATGAATCTATCATCCACTGAACCTGTATACAATCTGACGTGGACGTCCAGGATCTCATCAATATACCGCTGTGAAGTTAATGTACCACGTTGAAGGACACAGAGCTCTGTACATCTACCTCTGCAGATGCCGCCCCAGACCATGATTGACCCTCCACCATAGCGGTCGTTCTCAGCAATGTTGGCTACATGGAATCGCTCTCCTGGTCTTCTCCATACCCCAGAACGCCTATCTGTGTGGTCTAAGCAGTACCTTGACTCATCTGTAAAAAGGACAGGTCGCCAATCTTCTCTGGTCCATCCAACGTGGTCCATGGCCCATTCATATCGTGCCTGGCGGTGGTTCTGGGACAGCGGAATGCGAATACATGGTCTTCTCGATCGGAGACCACCTTCGTGCAACCTTGCCCGGATAGTCTGCATTGAAGCATTTACCCCGGATGCATTCTGAAGGTCACTGCGAAGCTGGTTTGCTGTGGCAAAGCGGTACCTACGGGCATGAATGATCAAAAACCGGTCTTCAGCAGCAGATGTTCCCCTGTCTCTGCCACCACCATGCCGTCTTACTGGCGTGTCATACTGCTGAAATCTTGCCAAGGCTCTGATGAACACCGTATGGCGCACACCTAGGGCTTCACCAACCTGACGATGGGTAGCCCCTTGCTCCACCATCCCTACAGCCCGCCTCATTTCTGCCTCAGACAAATGTCTTCTTACATTTGCATTTTCCATATTCAGTCGTTAAATCACAAGTGTTTGTGTTGAAATGAAGATTGAATACCCTATCCGTCGTGAATATGTAGAGAGTACACGAAAACATCATGAAAATCAAGGGGTACATGCTTTCCATGACTGACACGAAAAGTCTGCCTGTCAAGAGAGCTAATGTAAACACTGGGGACCATCTCAATACATTCCTCAATCATATCCACCAAAAATATCACAAATATGTCACAATGATGAGTCAAATATTTGGTGCTTATCAAACTTTGAGTAGTATATATACAGAAGCCTAAAGTACTAATCTATAACTTACAGTATGTGTATATGTTAAATTTACTTATCATTATATACAGTTATCTCAATTCAATTATCTCTTTCACCCTTTACCTAACATGAAAAGCAGACGACACTTGCAAACAAAATTCTTGAATAACTAATTTTTTTCATTTTTTGTCTCAAAAACATAGGTTATGACCCCTCTTTGGAACGAGCTCGACGAGCTCGTTCCAAAGAGGGGTCATAACCTATGTTTTTGAGACAAAAAATGAAAAAAATAATGAAAATTAATTGGCGATTTCTGTGAATAGCGCTGACCGGTTTTGGCCGTTACATGCAATGTTTATTACTACTAGACAATTTTTCGCTAACGGTGAAACAGCTTTTCCTTCAATAAACTTACTGCGTATGCCTAAATATACTGTGTGGGGGTGGACCCCTCCCCACCTCAGGCGCGTAGCCAGGATATCAAAGTTAGGGGGCAAGAGAAATATCTAAGGGGCATACAGAATATCATTCGCTGCATCATCCGAGCCCCGCAGTGGTAATATGGGGGAGAGCACAAGAGATGAGTGTTCGAGGGGGTCCCCCGGAAAAAATTTTGAAACTCGACTCGAAATCAATTTGTGTCCATAATTTATAAGTTGTGAAAGGCATCACATTTAAGCCACAATGCGGCCTAATTGTTGATGCTTTTCACAAATTATAAATGATGGACACAAACTGACTAGGAATCAAGGAAATTGCTAGATATTCAAATTTCTTGCCTGATGTTGCCTATATGGGTTAACATGGGAGGGGGGATGACTGAAATTTGGGATGCGGGTGGGTTGTGACCCCCTATGGCTACGCCACTGCCTCACCTTGACCACCTCCTGTTATCCCGGTCATGCATTAGGTACAATATTATTGACGCTGCTTCAATAAGCAAGCTGGTTTTCTAGTGTTTATCTTCACTTTGACGTGTCTACCACAAATACTTACAAACAAGAATTCCTCGGGCAACCTCACATTGCATTCCACGAAATAAGCCGCCTTAAAAAACGTGTTTTGTAATGAAAATATTCACTAGCTGTTTCTTCATTGATAAATTATCTTCGTTTGTGGTTGTGCAATAGGTTTCTTCCACTCCGTTGAGTCTAAATGGCCTCATTCCCCTTGTGAGAAATGAAAGACTTGACGTTAATTTTAAAAGAAACAGCGTCCTTTGCAGCTCAGAATAGCTTTACGGTTCAATAAAAAGTAATAAAAGCCGTATACAAACCCAGCAATTATAAATACTTTTTGCCGACAGCGACATGTGGATCAGCTTACATTCTGTTCAACGTACACCTTTTGCAATCATGAGATATTTAGCCCAAGAACATTAGGTTTCACTAGGGAAAAAAATCGGAGAAAGCTGATTTTTTCAGGGAATGTCGAGTACATGTCACTGAACGATTAGACAAAAGTCCCCTAAAATCCCAGTTCAGCTTTTTTTTCTACAGCCTTTTTTCGAAAACGCGTTTGAAAAAAATAAAAAAAAATCGCACGAACTTTGTAACCTCGAATTGATCCAACTGTATTTTTTGTTTACGCGTATTTCGAGCTACATAATGTCTAATATACATTTACCTAGAGGAAAATGTGCATTCTGTGACAATTTCTGCGAAAAATTATTGAAAATTCACAAAAAAGTATCGGATTTACGCAAAAAATGACGATTTTTCCTAACGGATTTGCCCAAAGGGTCGTAGTACAGAACGGGATGTTAGTTGGACAGACGATAAAAAATCCACCACCATTTGAAGACTTTTATCATTGCTTACAAACTAGACATTATGGAAGACCCCCTCTGCTTCTGGCCGAGTTCCCCTTTTGGCATAAAATTCGTCAGCATGAGAACTCAACTATTTTCGGGCTTGGGACCGAACAGACACGTCTGTGGCAGCATTAGATCAATAAATTATATTTACAGAATGTACAAAAATCAATAAATAATATTTACAGAATGTACAAATCAATCAACATGGATTAAGTTACATTGACTATTATCAACGCTATATACAGAAATGACATGACCTATATACATATTATTCATCGAACTCAGAAATTTCCGACAGGACAGTGTTTCTGCGGTTGTTACAAGAATCCGAACTGCAATTACACAAACCTGAGCAAGAGAGTCCTGCCTTCTTACACCCACCCCTTTTTGTACAAGCACTCTTGCAACCACAACTGATCAGATTCAGTAGGTTATCGGGGGCACATGGCTTTGTGGCTGCAGTCGGTACAAGAAGTCCATTGTCTAGCGACCACCCCCAATCCGTCGGAGGAAGCGAAGTGCCCAGCCATTGTTGGACCTGGAGATAACATCTGCAGACATGTTGTTGTGCAGCATCGCTGCTTGGTGGGAGTGAGGCTAGGTCGATGGGTTTATTCAGTTTAGATTTTGCTACATAACGCTTGTAAGTGACATATCTATATTGGTCGAGAGAGGAAACAGTTTTACTCCCGTATAAGATCAGGAGAAGTTGTTCCCCGGCAGCGGCTACTGCACTTGGTGTACTGTCATCCGCCAAAATTGTGTTGACATACTGTTGTGAGTCGCTAGTAACATCGGAGACAATTGTACTGAATACTTTCTTCTTACCAACTCGAAAGAGTGCAGAAGTAGTGTCACAACCACTTATAGAATGTGCTACAAGGAGGTTGCTTCTATGGTCACCCATTTTGGTTGCTATTTCACTAACTGAAACTAGTAAGTTTGGGGTAATGGAATACATCATGTGAATATTACATCCCGGTTGAACTCGAGAGGTAAGAATGACTAACAAGTCTGTGTCTGTTCCCACAACGACAACATTGTTGTCATCTTGAGCGATGTCAAGTGCAGTTTCGGCTATCAGTACATCAGCATGAGCCTCGGCCTGCTTGGACTGAATATTGATAGCAGATAGCTCCTGCATTAGAAGATCGATCAGTTGGGTTTTGTTCTTGGCATTTGCAAGGAAATCGGATTGGGGTGTGGTGGCTGGTAACTCGGGTGAGATATTGATATCAATGGAATACCTGTCTTTAGATCTACGGGCTTGTTCCATGCCCTTTGTCGACATTGTACAAGCATAACCATCAAAAACAACCACGACGTTCGCCCCAAAATGTCTCACTAGATAATTGGAATATGATGTACATATGTCCTTATATGACGACTGTTTAGGCCATACAACTGCCCTCAATAAAAATCCACCATCTACAACAAACAGAAAATGTTCTGGGATTTTAGTTTGCTCGGAACCGTATGTTTTGAGGATCTTACCGAGCGTGCTTTTCTGTGTCTTCCTCATTCCAGCAGAATCAAACAATGCTGGTGGTTTCGGGGCGAGTTCATATTTGAGATACTCTTCCATCTCTGCTTGTGACTGAATAACACACATGATGCGGTTGAACAGAATTGTGGGGTCAATCACTACCTTACTTCCACGGACTTTGATGCTATTTGCCATCGATGCGAAAGACTTCACAGTGTCAACACGTCGTAGTTTGATGCTGTTGAACGTTTTGCTTACCACATTCGATACGCAACATTCACCAATTTTGCGAACTTGGTCACAATTCACAGTTTCGTCGGCCACAAGCCCGGTCGCTATAGAGACTAATTGTAGTGGATCTCCATTCTGAAAGGGGGGAATGCACTCTGAGCCAGTTCAATAATTTGGTGATATCATTGGCATCAGTCAGTTGTGAACTTTGACGGAGATCCCGATGTTGTTCGCCATGACCAGTGTGAACATGAACAAAATTTTCGAGAGCATTACATATCGGAAGGCAAAGAGGTAGTCCATGTACCCATTTCGCAACAGTGCTATCGGTTATTCCCCTGCCATGTGTGAGACCACCAGGGAGCTTGAACATTCTCATTAAACACTGCTCTATGGTCTGATCAGAATATATCCCGTCCAAGAATTTATCTGAGCGCCTTATGGTAAAGTAACTTTTCTCAGTGAACAACTTCAAATCATCCTGTTGCATTATTTCTGTTAGCTCATTCATCTGCTGCAAATAGAGATGAGAACTTTTTGCGTATGCAAAATAACCACCTGCGTGAAATACTGGAATCATATTGCGAACACAATATGTGTGGAGTTCCCAGTCGCCTGTGCGCTCTGCTCTCAAGAACAACTGGAGAAGACCTATTTGCTCGTAGTATTGTACCCAAAGCTTTCCTGTGCGTCCTATGAACGCATTCTGGAGCAGTTCGTGTAATTTTGACAGTAGATGGTTGACACTTTCTTGATTGACAGTGTCAGCTGTTGTACAGTCACCTCTGGCAAGTCCACAGAATATTTCATTGACTTCTGTGCAGTCTATGTTATCTAGTGTTCGGCTTTCTTCAAACACAAGTTTTGTAGTGGCAATTTGTGTTAGCAAATGGGCACGAACTGCTCTTGAATATGCATGACCACTGATCAAATGATGGATTGACCCACCAGCATAAACAGTCCCCCAAAGTTCATCCAAGCCGCTACCAGCCATGATCGAACCAACTGCCCCTAAATATGACATAATCATATGGAAGCCGCCGAGTCTAACAAATTTGTTTATGAGTACACATCAAGGGCGTGCACACATTACATGCCAATGCATCTTGAGTGTAGGCGAACACCACATTATGTGATTTAATCGAACATGGAAATTGAAACAATGATGCTATAATACGGTATTTGAATGAGAAAAGTCGATGCCGTTTGAATTTGAGTTTAGGGGGTATGGTTAATATTTCACACGTTTCACCAGTTCATTATGGAATAAATGACTATTGTTATATATCATTATAAAGCCACTGCTTTTCTGCAATTTTTGATATATAATTTAACTCCCAAAGTAGTCGTAGATTTGATTTAATGGACGTTGTGTACCGTTGTGTGTATGAAAACAATAAATTTTTTTTCGTAATTTTGTACATTTTTGTGAATATTTCACCATTGAGTGTGAGGATTGGTACAAAGTTGGCATTTTCTGTTGGGGATATGTATTCTCAATATAATTCAGCACGATATTTATGATTCTCACCCTACTAAGGCGAATAAGAATGAGAAATATGGAGCTGGGTCGAATTTTTTTAAAAAATTTTTTTTCATCAAAAAAACGCTATAACTAAAAAAGCTCAACTCGGATTCGCGGGGACTTCTCACACTTTATCCGTAATGTGTGTCCCGGAAACATATAAAAACATCAGCTTTCTCCGATTTTTTTCCTTACTTTCTCATTTTTATGTCTAATGTGCCTGGACTAATTATTATTATTATTTATTGGTGTTTAAGGTCATATATTTATGCACAATGGCTAATCATGACCGTGACAGTTTTACGGGTGGAGGAAGCCGGAGTACCCGGAGAGAACCATCGAGCAACGACGAGCAGCTGCCAGCTCCCCAACATCGTAACTCCGCACTGCAGCACAGGCAGGGTTAGATTGGTTGAAGACATGCGCACCATCGCCGTGCAGTACGCCTTAGTACACGGCGTCATCGTGCCCCCACGCGGGCGATGGAGATGAACTGTCTTGCCCAAGGACACAACGCGGTTGCCGCAGGTGGGATTCGAACCGAAGACCCCTCGGCTGGCAGCCTGCACCTCTACCTACTGAGCCACCGCGCTCCCAGCAATCATGAGATGGATGGATGGATGGATGGATGGATGGTGTGACCTGACGCTAAAGGTGCAACTTTTACCCCATCCTTTCCTATATGCGGAAGAACATATTATTTTTTTTAACAGAAAATAAAATATTCATCGTCTTTATTATAAACAGATATAGGCTAACCATGATTCCGAGACGAACTAATAAATTAGCAAGAAATACCGGTTAACCATTTACCTAACATGAAAAGCAGACGACGCCTGCCAAAATAATTCTTGAATAACTAATTTTTTCATTTTTTGTCTCAAAAACATAGGTTATGGCCCCTCATTGGAACGAGCTCGACGAGCTCGTTCCAATAAGGGGTCATAACCTATGTTTTTGAGACAAAAAATGAAAAAAATAATGAAAATTAATTGACAATTTTTGAGAATAGCGCTGGCCGGTTTTTGCCGTTACGTTGGGGAAAGGGTTAATGCTAACACATCTTTTGCAAGGGAACTCTTTCTGGCTATTTTCTGCAAACACAGGGCATGATCCAGGAACGTCGATACAGAGATTGGAGACGATCCCACCCCACCGCACATTCAGACTTGAAATACCAAAACGACGATGATGGCGACGCTGTACACTATCAACACCAGCTTAATTGTATGTCACCTGACCTCTCTTTCCCTATCGTGACAGTATCGTCCCAGTGTACATCCTTCTAGGATATTAGAGTTTTGGAACTTAAACGGGTAATATAACTGCCGTATGCATTCTGTTATACAAAACAAAAAAGACGGACGTGACGACCCATTACTTATTCCCAATTCCTTATTCGGCATTCGTTATCAGCCGATTTTATCGATTGATAACGAATGTCGAATAAGGAATTGGAAATAAGGGACAGTTGCAATGCCCCCATACAAAAGGTAATCTCCCGCAGAGTGGAAAAATGTCGGCCGCGTCGTCCAGGGTTTCTGCAAGAAATAATGGAAGAGTCAATGACACTGTAGCTTAACCTGACTGTGTGTTGTGCTTGATGAAAAGGATAATGTTCAATGTTTATGAAAGGATTTTGAAATAAGACAAGAATTGTGATAATTGGGAATATGTTAATTTCTGCTCCCTGTATGCTATGTTTTCAATAAAAATAATTTGAGGTGTAGATTGTACTAAAGAATTGAGGGGTGGGTTAATGTGGCTCTCACAGTTAATGTATGTGGCCCTCACTTAATGTTTGTCTGCCAAAGTTACCAAGTTACGGTGAAATTATTCCAAAATGAGTCATCCTATCAAGTTACAATGAAATCCCTTCACAAATACGGCATGTGCACTGTGCTAAAGGTTTTCGGGCTTCGGGCCTGTGTAGTGATCATGGTTGACCGACCGCAACCAAAAGAGGACGTCCCCATCTAGACATCATACAGAGTCATCCTACCAAGTTAAAATGAAATCCCTCCATCTTAAATATGACCTGTAGATTGTGCTTAAGGTTTTTGGGCTTCGGGCCCCTGTAGCCCTCACAGTTAACCAATCGCGACCAAAGGGGGATTTTCTCATCCAGACATTATATCGAGTTATTCTACCAAGTTACAATGAAATCCCTCCATAAATACGACCTGTAGACTGTGCTAAAGGTTTTCGGGTTTTGGGGTCGGGCAGCCATCATGGTTGACCAATCGCGACCAAAAGGGGATGCTCTCATATAGACATTATATACTGAGTCATCCTACCAAGGTACAATGAAATCCCTTCATAAATGCGATCTGTAGTCTGTACTAAAGGTTTTCGGGTTTTGGGATCGGGCAGCCATCTTGGCCCAAAAGGGGGCGTTCTCATCTATACATTATCTGGAGTCATCCTACCAAGTTACGATGAAATCCCTTCATCAGTATGACTTGTAGACTATGCTAAAGGTTTTGGGGCTCCGGGACCCTGTAGCCGTCTCAGATGACCAATCGCGACCAAAAGGGGGCCTTCTCATCTAAACATTTTATGGAGTCATCCTACCATGTTACAATGCAATCCCTCCATAATACGACCTGTAGACTGTGCTAAAGGTTTTCGGGTTTGGGGCTCGGGCAGTCATCACGGTTGACAGATCGTGACCAAATGGGGAAGTTCTCATCCTACCAAGTTACAATGAAATCCCTCCATATTAAATATGATCTGTAGACTGTGCTAGAAGTTTTGGGATTCGGGCTTGGGCAGTCGTCACGGTTGGCAGATCATGACCAAAAGGGGACGTTCTCATCTAGATATTATACAGAGTCATCCTTCCAAGTTACCATGAAATCCCCTCGCAAATACGACCTGTAGACTGCGCTAAAGACTTTCGGGTTTTAGGCTCGGGCAGCCATCACGGTTGACCGATCGCGACCAAAAGGGGACGTTCTCTCGTCTGGACATGACCTAAAATCTGCATATGAAATTTCGTGACGATCGGGCAAGAATTACGGTACGGGGTGTAGCTTGTGCTAAAGGAAAATGTGAACAGACTCACAGACTAACAGACTTCCGCACGCATGATGGCAATAGCTATCTTGAGTTTGTCAAGTTAAGCTAATAATGTTCCGCAATCTTAAACTGATGTCGCTTCATACATACATACCTAAAACAGCAAATTTTGAAATCCAGATAGGATCAAAAGATACCCATTCTCCGCTCAGATGCAGTACTGGCGTGAAGACAGTTTTCATGCTTTGAAACTCAAACACAACACCATTTACAGTCGGAGAGGCCAGAGGGTTATAACCCTTTACCTAAAATGAAAAGCAGACGATACTTGCAAAAAAAAATCTTGAATAACTAATTTGTTTCATATTTTGTCTCAAAAGCATAGGTTATGCCCCTCATTGGAACGAGCTCGACGATATCGTTCCAATGAGGGGTCATAACCTATGTTTTTGAGACAAAAAATGAAAAAATAATGAAAATTATTTGACGATTTTTGAGAATAGCGCTGGCCGGTTTTGGCCGTTACGTTGGGTAAAGGGTTAATTGAACATACTATCGTGTATGAAAGATTGGTGATGCTCTCGAGTTGTGAGTTCCGTGAAACTATTGAAGAAAACCTATTTCTTAAGATGCGCATTCCTGGCGTTTGGGGGCAGGGAGCGCCCAAAAAATACTTTTAATTGCACTTTCGCACATGCCCATGATTTTCAGATCGAACGTTCTCTTATTTTCGCTGATCGCAAAAGCCCATCTTAAGAAACGAATTTTCCTGGAGTTTTCATAGAAAAGAATGGTGGTCTTCTTGCTCCCCCCCCCTCCCTCACCAGGAAAGGGAGGCCTTCTTGACCCCCCCCCCCCCCTCCACACACACACACACACACACTCACTAAGCCCAATTTCTACTTTCATTATACCTCTACGTACGAGCATGCAACTTGCCGCGATATTAGCTCTACATGTGTATGTTCAGACATCTATAAAATAAGTTTTAAGGAATGAAAGTTCATGGCATTTTCAGACAAGGAGTCTTCCGTGGACACCCCCTCCCCACACACACCACAAGTCCAAATTTCACTTTTACTCACACTTCTGCGTACGACCAAGAAACTCGGCACTGTTTTAAATTCATGTCTGGACTTTCTGAAAATGCATCTCGAGTAGTTACTGACTTTCCAAATGATAATATCTGATATAATGCGAATGTCTGTATATGTCTATCAATCATCTTTTCTGGGTGAACTCCTCCGTTTCTCCACCGATCGATCTCAAATTTTGTACACGGTGGGAATTCGTCCCTGCGAGTTACATGGGTGCCGCGCCCATACGGGGTGACCGTGACCATGAATGTGATGACCTTGACCTTTTATTTCGAAAACGGCTGTGCCGAAGGGGTTAAAATTTTATATGTACGGGTATATTGACCCATCTATCATTTTGACTTTATCGGGGTGTCAATGACGTCAGGCTTCTGATATAACCACTTTCTCCCGTGCAACGCCGGGTATTCACCCGCTAGTAATAAATATATACTACTCAAAGTTTGCG
This sequence comes from Pictodentalium vernedei, assembly GCA_031216915.1. Classification (NCBI taxonomy): domain Eukaryota; kingdom Metazoa; phylum Mollusca; class Scaphopoda; order Dentaliida; family Dentaliidae; genus Pictodentalium; species Pictodentalium vernedei. Next base: position 105,056,138 of record CM062296.1, on the reverse strand, counting down.
AAGCACCAAGTATATCCAACTACCTGTTTTACGTTTTAGTTGAAATATTGAAATGAAAAGTGTATATATTTTTTTATTTAATTATATCTTTAATGATTAAGTACATAAATTAAGATTTTATTTGTGTTGGACATTATTTTTTAGCTTTTGAATAAGATAACCATGGAAATTGGATACAATTGGTAAAAGAGGAAATTTTTCAATTTGCCAAAAAGTTGACGGAGCGAACTGGTAGGGGTTCAGTATCGAGTATGAGACCCATTACTGTTAATTACAGCTTGACAACGCCTTCTCATGCTCCCAATCAGGTTCCTGGTGGTCCTTTGTGGGATGTTGTTCCATTCTTGGACCAGCATGGCACCAAGCTCCTGGACATCTCTTGGCTGGACTGGACGGGCTGAAATTGCAAGCTGCAACTCATTCCAGATATATTCGATTGGATTGAGGTAAGGGGATCTTGCTGGCCAGTCCACACTCTCAATCCTCTCCCTCTGTCGGTACTCCCCGACAGCATGGGCAACATGAGGACGGACATTATCGTCCAACAGGATGAATCTATCACCCACTGCACCTGCATACAATCTGACGTGAACATCCAGGATCTCATCAATATACCGCTGTACAGTCAATGTGCCATGTTCAAGGACACAGAGCTCAGTACGTCCATCCCTGCTGATGCCGCCCCAGACCATGATTGACCCTCCACCATAGCGGGCATGCTCAGCAATGTTGGCTGCATGGAATCGCTCTCCTAGTCTTCTCCATACCCTAGAACGCCTACCTGTATGGTCTAGGCAGTACCTTGACTCATCATATCGAGCCTGGCGATGGTTCTGGGACAGCGGAATGCGAATACATAGTCTTCTCGATAGACCACATTCGTACAACCTTGCCCGGATAGTCTGCGTCGAAATATTTACCCCGGATGCATTCTGGTCACTGCGAAGCTGGGTTGCTGTGGCAAAGCGGTTCCTACGGGCCTGAATGATCAAAAACCGGTCTTCAACTGCTGATGTTGCCCTGTCTCTGCCACCGCCATGCCGTCTTACTGGTGTGCCATACTGCTGAAATATTGCCCAGGCTCTGGTGATCACCGTATGGTGCACACCAAGGGCTTCACCAACCTGACGATGGGTAGCCCCTTGCTCTACCATTCCTACAGCCCGCCACATTTCTGCTTCAGACAAATGTCTTCTTATATTTGCATTTGCCATATTCAATCGTTAAATCACAAGTGGTTGTGTTGAAATGAAGATTGAATACACGTCATGTACATGTAGACAGTACACGAAAACATCATGAAAATCAAGGGGTACATGCTTCCTGTCAAGAGAGCTAATGTAAACACTGGGGACCATCTCAATACATTCCTCAATCATATCCACCAAAAATATCGCAAATATGTCACAACTGAGCAAATTTCACTATGATGTGTCAAATATTTGGTGCTTAGCAAACTTTTAGCACATATATTGGTCGGACATGAATACATAAAGTCAGCAATATTTCGACGGACGCAATAATATTAGATTCCAAACAATAATCATCAAATATTTAATTACTGAAGCACTGGGTTCATCCCGGGTACAAACCGATGCTTCATTAATTAAAATTTTGCTGCTGCGGACTTTTATTACCTGGTAAAAACATGCGTGGACATCGCTGCCCACGCATGGATTACAACCAGTGCATGGCGACTGTATACTGTACCTTGTAATTACACACTGGATATCCGGACAACCGGGCCAACCTTTTAATCGGACGGCCAGAGGTGAAATTCGCGGTAAAAAAACTTGTGGTCGCTCGGTATTTTAGCCGTTTAAAAGCATTCAACATACTGGAGATTAAGGATTTAACCATGAAGCAGTCGGTAAGTTCATATTTTATACATTTATGCTTCAATTTGCTTTATTTCGTGACAGTTTTAGGCTATATCAACAAAATATGTTATTACTAATCACCGAAATATCACTTTTTGACCCAAATGCACAGATTTAACACCGTATTTTGCGATACAGAATGGTGTTCTCCTAATTATTTAAACGCTCGTTGCAGTAGTAAACATTATTAAACATTATATGTCAGTTTAAAAAATATCCCGCGCATAGTATGAGGTGTTTTGGTATTTCAAACATCGGCGTAGTTACAAAGTGTGGATAAGACGTCCACATGGCGTTAATAGGACGTCCGTCAACATTATTTCTTCGGTGGATAAGACGGCCGCCGAGTCATCAATATGTTTTCAGCATATAGTTTCATATAATTTCACACCCAAAACAACGCTCGATGTGTGTTATAATGTTTCTAAACGCTAAACTATATACGAAAGTCGTATGCAACGTCTGTATTCATTCAAAGTCACACATATTCTTTTTCTATACAAAATTTATTCTTATTTCAGGGCAAGCACGAAAGCTACAGGAAATACCGTTGTTGTAAATGTAAATTCGACTGCGACCAGTTGCAACAAATGGTGGACCATATTAGTGACATACATCCCGATGATGTTATAAAATACAGAGAACTCGTCCTGCATACATCGACAGGCAAGATTCAATATCAGTCGAAGTCGCATGAGGGCATGACGGTAAACAGTGTCCGGAAACAAGGAAAACATATTGAAGTAAATGAAAACAAAATGTACCTTGTTGAAAATGTTAAAAGAAAAAAATTAAACACTCCTGTTAAATTGAGAGAACAATTTTCAAACAGTTCCCAATCAAAAGTGTCTAGGAAGGCAATGTCGTTTCAATATGCTGACAATACAAACATCGACAGCGATGACTCAAACGAAAGAGATCATGTTACACTGACAAGAGAACTTGAATTTCTGTTACCAGATGTAATAGAATACTTAGAACGCTGTGGTGAAACGGAAACATTTATGCGCTTCATCAATTTATTGGCAGCAAGGAAAATACCGTTAACAAATATTAGTTACATTTTGTTTGCTGATGTTATCCGCTGGTACTCTTTAGAAAATACTTCGATGATGAGGTACAGACCAGAAACACTCGCTGATAGCATCAATTGTGGGTTAGCTCTGTCACAGTGCACCGTCCTATCGGGTGGGACATTAATGGCTGGCCTCAGTGCGGGGAGAGACACGTCCTGTGCAGGCTACAGATCTCTCTGTGGTTGCCTAGAGCGAAAACTCCAGAGCCTCATCCCACAAATATCCGCGCCAATAGGCCAAGGAAAGGCGTTAGTATAAGTTGTAGAACTTTGACAATCCTTGTAAAATGAATAAGGTTAAAAAAAACTTCTTTACCTATCCCGTACTCAATAGAGGGTGGCCCCGGTAACGGCCTAATGAAATGATCCCACCCCTGTCAACCCTTCCACACATTTTTAAATACTTTTTTGTTCTCCGAAAAATAGAATAAAATTGGCAAATGTTGGCAAACGGAGGGTGTATGGTGAAAACTAAAGATCAGACAAAAACATCTTTGATGTACAGGTCGAGCGGCCGTCCTATCCTTTTAAAAATTCTGTAGTGCGGCCGTCTTATCCGCAGTAATCTTCACCCACGTAAGAAAAATACAAATATTAAACATCTAATGGACAGAAGCGATGTTTTCTATTTTGGCAATGAATTATCGGGTTTACAAGCATTTGCGAGTAGGAAAAGAAGTAACAAAGCACCATTCTGTATCGCAAAATACGGTGTTAAATCTGTGAATTTGGGTCAAAAAAGTGATATTTCGGTGATTAGTAATAACATATTTTGTTGATATAGCCTAAAACTGTCACGAAATAAAGCAAATTGAAGCATAAATGTATAAAATATTAACTTACCGACTGCTTCATGGTTAAATCCTTAATCTCCAGTATGTTGAATGCTTTTAAACGGCTAAAATACCGAGCGACCACAAGTTTTTTTTACCGCGCGAATTTCACCTCTGGCCGTCCGATCAAAAGGTTGGCCCGGTTATCCGGATATCCAGTGTGAATTACAAATCACTAAATCAAGCGCGTAGCCAGGATATCAAAGTTGTGGGTGGGTGGGTGGGGGGGGGGGGGGGCAGGAGTAATATCTAGGGGATTGGTTCAGTGACCTGAACGTAGCGACTACCCCCCTAACAAGAGGGGTAGCCGCTACGTTCAGATCGCTGAACTACTAAGTGGCATACAAAATAGGATGCAGCAACCTCCCAGCCACGGGATAATGGCGAACACAAGAGGGGGGCACCCATATTGCTGGAGGGGGTGGGGGCACCCCCCGGTACATTTTTTGAAATTCGAGACAAATAAACGCAAAGGCATCCATAATTAGCGGGGGGGGGGGGGTACTAAAATTTGGGAGAGCATATGACCCCTCAGCCCCCCCCCCCCCCCCCCCCCGGCTACGCCACTGTACTAAATTGTAATTTCAAGTTAGGCAACTTTAAATTAAAAGTTAGCTAAATTGAAATTATAAGATAAAAACTTGTCATTACAATTTAGTATCTTGTAGTAACAATTTAGTATCTTGTTGTTACCAATTAGTGTCATGTAATTACAATATAGTAAGCGAAGACCAGTGGTGGCTCTAGCTGCCATAAATTCAAGATCGCTGACATTGATGCATTTTAATTTTGAATGCCAACGGCATGACAAAACTTTTAACAGTCTTTCCTCAATTAAGCACTGACAGGCCTGGGTGAACAATCATTCCTTAACAAAATTCAGAGAAGGAAAAAAACATGTTATTCTTTTCAAATAATAATAAAATAAAGGAATTGTATTTCTCGATTTCTTTTAATATCTGACCAGCAGATACAACTATAAAAAAAATAACAATATAAAAATATTATGCAAAATATACATCTAATAGTGATTATATAATTTAGCAAAATGATATGCACATGGTAGTGTTTATTAGAATAAACTAAAGCCTCAGATTTAGACTGTACAAAAGGCAGATCCTCAGGTGTGGAAGATTTTTGCACCACATAAGTTTCTCTGCATTTTTTCAGACATATGCCTGGGCATTAGCAGTGGACAGTGTGGTGTGGGGTGGGGGAACTTGCCCCCCCCCCCCCCCTAAAGATAGGCCAAGATTAATGATCTTAGTATAGGGAAGCCTGTTAATTAAATTGTCACTTTGCCAGTTGTTTATTTATGTATTTATTGGGATTTAATGACACTTTTGACAGCCAGTCACCTTGCGTGGACAGTTTTATGGATGGACGAAGCTGGGTACCTGGAGAAAACAACTGAGCAATGGCAAATAACTGTCAGACACCCCAATGTACTACTCCACATAAGCAGGGTTAGCATTGGCTGAAGACTAGTGCACTGTCAACGTGCAGTACACCTTAGTACACAGTGCCACCATGCCCCCATGTGGGCAGTCGGCATTAAGTGCCTTGCCCAAGGACACAACACAGTTACTCCTGGTGGAGATCGTATTGTAGAACTTTAATTTTGAAGTCCAATTCTGTAACCAGTGAGTCACCAAGCTCCCCCACTTTGCAGAGAAAATTATTCAGTGGACAGAAATATTAAATTAACAGGGATTTGGTCACTTTATTGTATTCTGAAGATAAACTGAGCATTTATTCTATTTTATTACTTTCCAAAGTGTGATTTACTGGGATTTTCGGGTTTGATTATAAACGATAACTTCACAAGTGAATTATGCAATCAACAATTGGGCCATGTATCCGTGCGCACAAACAAAGATGCTTTGCCATGGGTGTAATGGGGACTTCATTGTTTTTCTGTTTTTTTAACCCTTTACATAACATGAAAAGCAGACGACACTTGCAAAAAAAAATTCTTGAATAACTATTATTTTCATTTTTTGTCTCAAAAACATAGGTTATGACCCCTCATTGGAATGAGCTCGTTCCAATGAGGGGCCATAACCTATGTTTTAGAGACAAATGAAAGTGTCAATGACACTGTAGCTCAACTTGTCAAGACAAAGACATGTACATGTATAGTATGTGACAAAGCAATGACAAACATCTAGGTAATGACCTGATAACAAAGGTACATATAAAGTATTGTAACGGTCTGTATATAAATACTGACCGTTGCCTGTAACAAATGTATAGGTAAAGTATTGTAAAGGTGGGTGACAGTCAGATGCTGAACTAGAAAAAATCTTTGAATCCCAGAGTGGGTCTGACTGAACCCCAAAATATTTGTTCTCATAGCACAGTGATAACAAAGGCACCCCAAAACACACTCGTTCCTGTCCCAAGGTGAAAACAAAAGTACTCAAGAAGTTTTGTGAAGATCAGTTCATAAATACGAGCTGTATAGAACTTGTGACAAAAAAACCTAATTTCGGTACAAAATGGCCACTGGCAGCCATCTTGAATTTTGGACCGTACCCAGAAACACTCATTCTCATCCCAAGGAGATAACAAAGGTACCCAAGAAGTTTTGTGAAGATCGGTTCATAAATACAGCCTCTACCCTGAGCCGTATTGACATGTGTGCTTACATTGTGTAAGTAGCACTGAATAAATCAAAGTTCATCTAATTTGCATAATTTCTGCACGAAAAAAAACCCCTTACAATATGTGATGTATTCCATGTTACTAAACATTCATACAAAAACTTATTCAAATCAGAACTTTCATACAGAAGTTCTATACAAAAGACTGATTGCACTAATTTTGGTACAAAATGGCTGCTGGTGGCCATCTTGAATTTCGGACCACACCCAAAAACACTCGCTCTCATCCCACGGTGATAACAAAGGTACCCAAGAAGTTTCGTAAAGATTGGTTCATAAATATGGCCTCTTGTCTGAGCTGTATAGAAGATGTGTACAAAAAACGGATTAGACCTAATTTCGGTACAAAATGGCCACTGGCAGCCATCTTGAATTTTAGACCGCACCCAGAAACACTCGTTCTCGTCCCAAGGTGATAACAAAGGTACCCAAGACATTTCGTGAAGATCAGTTCATAAATACAGACTCTAGTCTGAGCCGTATTGACATGTGTACTTACTGTGTGTAAGTCGCACTGAAAAAATCAAAGTTCATCTAATTTGCATAATTTCTGCACGAGAAAAATACCCGTATTATATGTGATGCATCCCATGGTACTAAACATTCACACAAAAATATTATTCAAATCAGGGCTTTCATATGGAAGTTCTGTGCAAAAATCTGATTGCACCTAATTTTGTACAAAATGGCTGCCATTGGCCATCTTGAATTTCGGACCGGACCCCAAAACACTCGTTCTCGTCCCACGGTGATACCAAAGGTACCCAAGAAGTTTCGTAAAGATCGGTTCATAAATACGGCCTCTAGCCCGAGCCGTATTGGCATTAGCACTTACAGTGCTGAAAGTAACCCCAAAAAACATCAAAATTAGTCTAATTTGCACAATTTACGTACGAGAAAAAAACCCGTATTATATGTGATGTATCCCATGGTACTAAACATTCATACAAAAAATTATTCAAATCAGAGCTTTCATATGGAAGTTCTGTACAAAAAACAGATTTCTGCATCGTCGGTACAAAATGGCAGCTGGCAGCCATCTTGAATTTCGGACCGCACCCAAAAACACTCGTTCTCGTCCCACGGTCATATCAAAGGTACCCAAGAAGAATCGTAAAGATCGGTTCATAAATACGGCCTCTAGCCCGAGCCATAGCAGCTTGGCACTTACAGCTCTGAAAGTAACACTAAATAAATCAAAGTCAGTCTAATTTGCATAATTTACGCACAAGAAAAAAACCCGTATTATATGTGATGTATCCCATGGTACTAAACATTTATACAAAACTTTATTCAAATCAGAACTTTCATACAGAAGTTCTGTACAAAAAACTGATTTTTGCATCATCGGTACAAAATGGCCACTGGCAGCCATCTTGAATTTCGGACCACACCTAAAAACACTCGTTCCCGTCCCAGGGTCATAACAAAGGTACACAAGAAGTTTTGTAAAGATCGGTTCATAAATACGACCTCTAGCCCGAGCCATAGCCAATTGTTGACGTACGGACAGACGGACGGACGGACAGACGGACGACGGGCCATGACAATAGCTCAAATTTGACTTCGTCAAAGTTGAGCTAAAAATGGAAAAAATAATTATAATTTATTGGTGATTTTTGAGAATAGCGCTGGCCGGTTTTGACCGTTACATTAGGTAAAGCATTAAATAATATAATTATCGTTAATAATGAAAAGTAATAAACAGAGAAATCGCTTGACTGGACTGGTTACGTGAAATAATTCTTTCGAGGCGAGGGACTATATTGTAAAACACTTGTGTGCATTCGCGCACTCGTGTTTGTACAACGTCCCTCACCTCTCATAAATTATTTCACGTAACCAGTCCAGTCAAGCGATTACTCTCTATGTATTTTGTTTGACAGATCTCTCCTTCCAATAATTTACCCAATGCACACAATGCCATAATTTGTTATATTTTAATTACTCTTTTTCACATTTTTCACATTTTTCACATTTCCACTGATCATACCATGTGACCCCTCATTGAATGAGCCCTTTTGTTAGAATTTTTTGTGTAAATATTTTTTATTTTCAACTGCTCAAGTTATAATAGATTAAATGCCCTGGTTGGATGTAGTGAGGCTAAATAGGTCTATACACTGATGGACGTGACAACCGTTTCATGTACTTATTCCAAGTTCCTTATTTGACATTCATGCCCAATTGATTTTAAAGGCTGATAATGAATGTCAAATAAGGAACTGGGAATGAGTAATGGTTGTCACATACCCTATAAACTGGAGAATTCAATGATTATCAGGGAAATTTCTGGTTATATCATAAGATTTTTTATTCAATTAAAAGGACTTTACTCTTACCCATTTGCAATTACCAGGTGAAATTTGTACTGAAGATATGGTAAATGGTTTTGTGTTTGGAAGTCATATTCAATGAACAGGGTTAATCAATTAAGAGATATACAATTAAGTGGGTTCCAATGTATACCTATCAACATACATTAAAGTTACTCATTTTCTATTGTTTTTGCTCATTTACCAAATTTTCAGTGCAAATTTGGGCGGGTGGGTTACAGCAATGGACTTTGAACTGAAAGGTTCATGGTTCAATCCCTGCCAGGGGTAACTTCTTGGTGTCCTTGGGCAAAGCCCTTAATCAGTGGTTCTACCTGGGAACTCTGGCTTCCTCCACTTGTAAAACTGTCCGACATGAGGTGACCCTGGCTGTCGAAAGTGTCATCAACCCCCCCCCCCCCCCCCCCCCCCACCAAAAAAAAATAATAAATAAATAACTGCACTTAATTGAATAAACAATATGGTGATTCATTGAAGATTAACCTGACAGCCACTGAATTCTCCATGTTCATCCCTTTACGTAACGAATCGCCCGCATCCGCCTGCGTAATCTGCAAATTCAGCAGTTGAAAGAAAGAAATTTTTCAAAATATTTCAACAAAACCATAGCATGTGACCCCTCATTGGAACGAGCTCGATGAGCTCGTTCCAGTGAGAGGTCACATGATATGGTTTTGTTTAAATTTTTTTTTTTTTTTAATTTTAAAAAATAGTAATTAAAATAATAAATTTTGATATTGTCTGCGTTGGGTAAAGGGTTATATACCGGTCTGATCTCAATATTTATTTATTTATTTATTAATTTATTTTGTTTAACAACACTTTCAACAGCCAGGGTTATATTGTGTTAGACAGTTTTATGGGCAGAGGAAGCTGGAGTACCTGGAGAGAACCACTGAGCAATGGAAAGTAACTGCCCGACTCTCCAACTTACTAACCCCACACAGGCAGGGTTAGCAGAAGTTGATGGCACATGTCCCATCAATGTGCAGTAGGTATTGGAACACTGTGCCACTGTGTTCTCACTTGAACACAATGCAAATGATGTGGATCAGGATCCAACCTACAGTTGAAACTAGAAGTCATGTAACAATCAGCAGAGAAAATGCTCGTTAGTTAATGCTCTACTTACTGCAGAAAAATGAAGTAGTCTCAAATACACAAAAAGCGCTTGCACTGTACAATACAAAATATAATGTGCTAATAATGAGTTCAGCAGTGAAATTATGAACTGAACCGATGAAACAGAAAGAAAATATTGAGACTACTGTATGTGGAGGGTGGATTACTACTAAATCGCAGCGGGATACATTTTTCACTCAGTAATCATTCACAACTTCTGAGGACAAAACAAGAAGCACTTGCAAACTTCAATCACATGGACCACTGGGTGAAACCCAGTGGTCCAGGCGATGAAACTTTGCAAGTGTTTCTTGTGCTGTTATTTATAAATCTTTTCGAGTGGAGAATATATGGCATCATGATTATGTACTAATCCACTCTCTCCATTCTGTATATGCAGTCAAATTTTAATATCTATTTACATCATAACATGTTCATGTATCCCAGTAGAGGTTGGGAATGATGTTAATGAACTCTATTTGCTAGTATACAATTGAACACGCTTCTTTTCTACAGGAATTGAATTATGCTAATGGTGCAGTTTGACAGGGACAAAAGTGCACCAACTCAGCACGCTATATTACTTAGGGGATAACTATGTTGTATTTGATTGTTTGGGGCCATAAACAATGGTTTTACTGTCGCAAATTGAGTTTTGCCGGCGATGCGTTAGCGGAGCCAGTAAAATGGATATTTGCGACAGTAAAACCATCGTTTACGGCCCCAAACAATCAAATACAACATAGTTATCCCCATTCTAATATAATTCGGCTGAAAATGGAGATAGTATTTGATCTCCCAACTATAAAACAACGCCTTGTTGAAGACAACACTGTCAACAATTTAAAACTGAAAATACAGTCTTCGTGACATCATTTGGGAGTTCCGAGCCAAATCACGAAATATATTTTACGCTGCCACAATACAAATAATTCCAAACGTATTAGTCATTTTATCACCAATAACAAAATATATTTATATTTGTACTGACAACATTTATCATGTTTCAATGTTTGTGACAATCTGAAAACAAAATACGCCGGCTGCTTTCTCTGTTTAAAATTTAGAGTTCATCTTGTGATGTTTCACTTTCAGTCGGTATCGGAAAGCACTCGAGGATTTACCATTAAAGTTAAAAAGTTTGAGATCTTTGATTGGAAGCCAATGTTTAACAGTAATAATTACTTATGGTTACAGAACAATTGTTCATTTCAAACTGTTTCTAGGAAGTGATGTCTTGTGGAATTGGGCTGCTGATATTGACATAATTGTTGCAGAACGAATAATTCACCTCTCTCAGTGGTGAACGCATTTCTGTAGCTGCACATGTGGTGCCACGAACGCAGGTAACAAATTAGAAAATAAAAGGACCGCTTGCACTTGAAGTCGATGTTATGACATCGCTAACGGATCTGTCAGAAATATTTAGCCTTGGACAATTAAAATTATTATTGCCAGTTGTCGGAATTTTGGTTTTCTATTTCGCACATAGCATCCATAAATTCTTCATCGTACAAAAAATGGCTATTTATAAATTATATTTTAATATCGCTTACTAATACTGGTTCCACGTGGTTGCCGTTAAGCACGTCGAAATTAGTTTTTTCAACACTCATTTCATTACTCAGCAGTCTCTGCCAAACCCCTATTCCACATTAATATTAAACTTTCCAACGTCATCCATATTAAATACAGTTAATTACAAGAAAGATAGAGAACGTTTTTTACAGCAAGTCAACGCGTTCACAGCGTTTGTTTACATTGGATATTGTAGTCATTGACCCCAAATGGAACGAAAATAGAATGCCCACGAATACATCTTGACTTCCTGAAATAGTTTTCGACAACACAAAATTTGCGACAGGTTAAGCTGATTTTACTGTTGCAAATTTTATTGATTAACCAATCAAATTTCGAGATTTATAGTAATTGTATTAGAATTCAAAATAGTGTACAATACAATCACAGAGCTTCTAGTTTCAATTCTATGACCTTTTGATCTCAAATCCAATGCTCTAACAAACGAGTGACCATTCTCATGATCTCAGTATCTAATAAAGTATTTAATCTCTAACAGCTCTGCCCAACAAGATATAACAGAAATTATCTTACAATCAACATGTATTTTGTCTGTATTAACTCCGCAGCTGTCGTGTATCCGACCCCCTGATACAGATGTTTATATCAGGGGGTCAGATACAAACACATTCCTTTCGCATGAGTTCCATTTTTTTTCTTTTTGTTCATCTGTATGAATAAATAGTTCATTATATATTCGTCTACATTATTGACTTATCCCCAGTGTATTGTAAGATAAAATGATTATTACCATTATGTGGATGTACAAAATATGTATCCGAGTCTCGCTCCGGATTCTAAGGGTGGATCATGACTCGTCTTCGACTCGTCGTGATCTGCCCTTAGAACCTGGAGCTCAACTCTGATACATCCACATAATGGTAATAATCTCTATATATTATCAGTGGGCTTCCAAAAGATTGTATCTCCCATTTTTGCATGAAACACTTTTCAGAATCCCCAGGTCAAATTGCATAAGATGTGCCAGAACAGAAGCAAATGGTCTGGGCAAATTGTGTTTTTTGGTCATACATGTTCACATATATAGTTCCTAAATGTTGTATCTTTAAAGCATTTGTAAAAAAAACGGAATGCTGATTCTAAAATTTATATCTCAAAATTCTTGTGTCGTGAATGGCGGCAAACGGCTTCTTTCTAATAGGTGGAAATGAGATGGGTGGGAAACACAGACCAACCAATCTTAACCATTCAGCGAATGTACACAAAATTTATTATTTTAATCATTCTTGTTTTCAAAATTTTTCACAACAGTTCCAGTTATTTATTGGTGTTTGAGGTCAAATATTTCTGCACAATGGCTAATCATAACCACGACAGTTTTACGGGTAGTGGAAGCCAGAGTATCCGTCAAGACTCGAAATATTTTTTTCCCGTGCAGGTTAAAATGTTCTGCCCCAAGTAGTTGGTGTAGGTCATTTTAAATTTGGTGCAGGCCATTTTCAACATATTGCTGTACGCATTGTAAATGACATATGATGACTACTAAATGAGGAAATGACTTATTAATTGGCAATGGAATTTAAGTTTAAACCGAATTACCAATGTTTTTTAAACCTTTACCTAACATAGTGGCCAAAAATAGCCAGAAAGTTAAAAAATTTCTAGTAATTTATATATTTTTTATACTTACCAATGACCCAGACATAGCTGGTGCTAACTCTTAAAATATAGGGCCAAACACAAATTTTGCCCCCCTATCCCCAAAATTTGCATCTAAAACTAAAGAAAACATGTCCTGAAAGGCCCTCCACACTTCGCCCCTACTGCGCATGCGCAGTGTCAAGGACGTTCCGAAATTGGCGCCATTTATCATTCTAATAACCAGTGCCTGGTAAGCGCTATGTACTCAGCAGGGAGGCAAGAGTTCCCAACTCCTGGGAGGGCCATCCCCGTCTGGGTCATTGGTAAGTATAAAAAATATATAAATTACTATAAATTTTTTAACATTTTTATACTGTACCAATGACCCAGACATAGCTGAATAGTAAAAAGGCTGGAGGGCCAAGGACATAGAGCAAAATGGAATACGCTCAATAAAATAAAATAGAGTCATCCCCTGTAGGGAAAAGAAGTAATAGGCCTTACATGTATCTTTCTTATTTATGATAAATTAGAAAGATACAACACCTTCCAAAATTGAGCTTCATACATCCATGTACTCTATTAATATCCAATATAATCCTTATACTAATAATTTTTAAAGTAAGCCAATAATAAAGTAAGTCTAGAGAATAGAGACTCTTGTACTCCTAAAAGTGTCTGAGAATTGCATAATCATGTCTGTTGACATATGCAATATTCAAAAGCTATACTTTAAAAACTAAGACTTGAATGAATTTTATAAACTTAAACTTCTCACTAAACAACCATCCCAATAACAGCTCAGAATTACTAACTCCGGAGGAGGTATCCCCTTGTTTTCATAGTAAAACAGGTGACCCAAGGGAACACCCTCCCCCCCCCTTTTTCTTGCCCTGGGTCAAATAGCCCAGAGCGAAGAGGGCAGCCGAAAGGAGACACTGCCGAAACAGACAGCCTACCTAGCTATAGTAGCAACTGTTAAGTGAATGACATTCTGAGCAGTAGATAATAGACCTAACAAAAGAGGCCTCAAGAAATTGACTCGATATTTCTAAGATAAAATTCATGAATGTGGATGGCTGAGCGCAATGAGCGGCCTTCAAAAATCTATAATAGCGACACTATTAATGTAAGCCCAAGAAGTAGAAGAACTCTTACTTCATGAGCCGAAATCTTAAGCACAACTGCTAAGTCAATGATATACCATAAGCAGTACCGATAGTTAATAGAATCCATTAACAATAAAATGGAGCGTAACGTCCTTCTACTAGACATCAAAGACAGAAGAAGCTTACGCCCTTGTAATAAACAGATATCTGTTTATAAATACATAAACTGTACCCGGAAAGAGTAAAGGCCTATGCCCATACGAAGACGGAAGGACCTTAAAATAATAGGTTCCGGATAATAGGAGCCTAACTCTTATGCAACAATCCAACCTAAATAGTAACAGAAGTATTGAATCCGAAACTATGAAAGTGAAAATCATCCATCGATAGTGCATGAAACTCACTGACTCTACAGTAAAAGAGAAACCAACAGAATTACTGTCTAAAAGGTCAGAATTTGAAAACTACTGTTTCCAGAGGCTCAAATGATTACTTAGCTAAATAAGAACCGAAGTTAAAATCCGTATAGGAATTTAATCTAAAGATTCTAAGTCTATTTATCAAAAAGTTACTAACTGACTTAGATAAAGAGACAAAAGACTCAATTGTAAACTATCGTAGAGTGCATAGGTATGAGGTAACATAAACCTATAACCTAAATAATAACAGGCTGCAGTAGATCTTGTGAAACAAGTATACTAAAAAATAGCAATGAGTAGTATGGAGGGATCAACAATATGAACATAATGATCCCTACACCACGACGGAAGAGCCTCCACTTAAGTCGCATAGAATAGCGAAGAAGAGGATCTCCTATAGTAAGAAATCGCGTCCAAAGCTCGTCCAGTACAGTGCTTACAATGCAATACGGACCACACAACGGAATACATGAAGGTTGCGACCTTGCTGGTTGTGATAAAGATGACACGATTTACCCAGTGAAAAAAGATCCTCACATAGAGGAAGATTTCACGTTAAGACCCACAGTAGACAAGAGAGTAAATTACTCATGATCTCTGTGAAGATAGAGATGCTATCAACAGAAATGTATTGTGGTTGTTTATCTTAGCAATACCTGCTAAAACAACAGCGCCGGAGGATACGCGTATCCTATCATTCCGTCCTATAGATCAATAGAGCGTTAACACTATTAGCTCAGAGATCTGGACAAGCCAACACATACGTCTGCAATTGATTAGCAAGCTGTGTCATAAATAAATCATCATTGGGCGCTCCCATAGATAGCAAATCTGATTGAATACTTGTTTGTTGAGAGTCCATTCTGACAGCAACAAGCGACCCGTAAGAGAACGGGAGTCCGATAAAACAATCAGACGACCCCGAATATGACGGACCAAAACTGAACTTGGTGTACTATAACCAACAGACAGATTCTTTCCATTAAATTGAATAACGGAAACGAAAGAGTGCCTCCCTGGTTCCGGAGATACGCCACTACTGTCGAATTAAAGGACAGGAATTTGGGCATGCGTTTCTGAATAATGTTCATGCAATGACATAAAGCAAGCCTAAAAAACATTATTCCGCGGAAGTTAAACTGATAGCTAAAAGACTGTGGAACCCAAAGACCCTGGCACTTCGAATCCGTAGGGATCAGTATATATCCCAATCTGTTTGACTGGCAACCGTCATAACAGCCACACTCGGGTCCGGCAACTGCGGCGGCACTCTCTGAGTCAACCACCGAATGTTTGCCCCAGTCTGAATCTCTTGTAACACTAGATAGACAAGAGAACGTATAAATCGAGCAATTCATGGATTGCCGGAAAGTTGCCGTCGAAGAGAAGCTCCTCCGAGAACGAAGCAACTCTGAGAGAGTTCTTAACCTTACTATCCATGCGTGTGGATGTAGCTAGGGCTGCGTCACGTCTAACCAACTCCAATCAGCCACTGAAGGGCGGAGTTATACGTGAACAAACTACTGCCCTCAAAAGAAATTACATTGAGAATAATATCCCGTAAATCTTTTCTTGAAGACGTAATGATAACGCCTCAGAAAGGCGGATTACGTATAATAAAGCGTCTAAGTTAAGTCTACTATACATAATGTCGTTCCCAACATTGAAATTGGAAAAGACATAAACGGCGAAAAAGAATATATGCAGTCTTTAATCACACCGTCTAGACGCATATGAACTCTCGGTATGCCCTGCTCTGCCAAAATAAACTATTTGTAAAAATGATAAAATGGCAGAAATGAGCAACGCGGACAAGAAACTAAACTATCATGCTTAGTAGCAGGCTTGTATATATATATATATAGCGTCGAAAAATAAAACACATGTTGTAATGACAATATTGGACTGCGTCGGTAAGTCAGGGACAATGTCCCTGTACCGATCGAAAAATCCGAGTCCAATGACGCTATAAGTCTCTTATCCAAGATCGCAGCAATGAAGTCCGAAATAATAATCACTGGAAGAAATGCCAGAAGATATGAAAGGCATCTTCCGATACTACTAAAGGGAAAACTCGAAATCTTTCGAATCCCTTTCGCCATCCTGTCGGACCCTATAAAGCGTTGGTTGTCCGTAGCTGATGCAACTGCGGACCGCACCGACCCAGCGCCGTCGGATAATTCCTGATTCGACCGAGAAACTGTCAATTGCTGGGATGCTGCGAAACAACTGTGCTAACTCGGATAGCACGTCCGTCACTGAGGCCTGAGGAGAAGCGGTCTTACGATGCATTGCCGCTGGAAGCTCCATGATCGTTACCCCGTGCATACTTACAATATGCGAGCGAACGGAGTGTATAGGCCTTGTGTCCCTTGGCTACCGGATGGCGCGACCTATTCGCCGTGGAATCACTGAATGCCGAAACTGATCGGATACTCGAAGGCACGTAGCCAATGTGCGGTCGTGTGCCCTGCTGTGAGGATGAGGAAGCATTAAAGACAGTCTCTCGGACTGTCAATATAACGGAGCGTCCCGACCAACGGACATATGCTCCGAATGTAAAATATCTGAACCACAACATGCGGTCCCCTATGTTGTTGGGCGAGAGAGGAACCTCTCTCGCTCACAGCCCGGACGGACCTGGACAAGCCAGGAACCGGACTAACAGGCTTCCTCCGATCTGTCCTCAATCTGCCGTCACTGGGTGAGTACTAAAGTAATTAAAGTGCTCGCATCACCCAAATCTCCTTCCTAGACCGCAACGGACGAACCCGGCAGCCGAACCTTTAGATGAATGTACGCTACACCGGGTGAGCTAGCGAATGTCACTCCGTAAGCGATAGACATATTCCATGAGCACTTATTGCCGCTAACTCTTCATTAACTATGACGACAGAGGCACACTTTTGAAAGACATCTCCATAACTCTTCGAACAAGAAACCAGAAATGCTTGGATAGCAAGCATAAAATAATAATATATATAGCGTCGTTCAATAATTCGAAAGTTTGTGTGACATTATTGGACTAAGTCGGAACTGAGGGACGATGTCCCTGAACCGAACCAAAAATTTCTAAGTCCACCGATGCTATCAGTTTCTTATCCGGCATCGCAGCATATGTTGTTCCGAAAGGGAAAGCTTGAAATCCTCCGAATCCCTTTCGGTATCCCGTCGGACCGGATGAAACTTTCGGACGTCCGTACCCGCTTCCGCGGAGCGTCCCGACCCAGCATCGTCGGATAAAATATATGCGACAGATTCAGTTGATGCTGGGATGCTGCGATAAACTGTGCTATTAAGGAAAGCACGTCCGTTCCCGAGGCCTGTGCAGTAGCGGACTTACGATGCATTGCCGCCGGAAGCTCCGTGTACGTTGACTCCCGCACACTTCCTATGCGAACGTCCGGAGTCTGCAGGCCTCGAGTCCCCGGCTACCGACCCAGCGCTGTCGGATAATTCTCGATCCGACACCGTTTCTGTCGGCTGCTGGGATGCTGCGATAAGCTGTGCTATGTGCACAAGAATGTCCGGCGTCGAGACCTGCGGAGGCACAGTCTATCGCTGCTTCGCCGAGGGCAGCTCCGCATCAGATGGCTCCCGCATACTTTTCCTATGCGAACGTCCGGAGTCCATCGGTCTCGAATCCCTGGCTGCCGGATGGTGTGACCTGGTCGCCGAAGAATCCTTGATCGGCGAAGCTGGTAATATATCGGCGGTCACGCAGCCAAGGTGCGGTCGTGTGCGCTGACGAGAATAGGAAGCCTTAGCAGTCTCAGCGGACTGCCTATACAACGGAGCGTCCCGAGCGACGGACGTATGCTCCGCTAGCGACACATTTTGTACCACAACATCTGGGGCCAGATGTTGTTGAACGAGAGAGGGGCCTCTCTCGCTTGCCGTCCGGATGGACCGGAACGAGCTATGAACCGGACTAAAAGGCTTCCTCCGTTCTCCCTCCGATCCGCCGTCACTGGGTGTGCATTAAGTTAATTTTATAGTGCTCGCATCACCCCAAAATTCCTTCTAGACCGCAACGGACGAACCCGGCTGCCGAACCATTCGGTGAATGGACGCTACACCGGGCGAGCTAGCGGACGTCAAAGGCCGTCGAACCTACTAGGGTCCTCTTAGGCAATTGGCGTATTACATGAGCACTTTTCCGCTAGCCCTTCATTAATTGTGACGACGGAGCCACACTGTTGGAAGACATCACAGATACATCACCCTAATCTTGATCGTCTGAAATAGAAATTGATAAAGTAGAGTGACCCTGCGGGGAAAGGACCGGAGTGTCCAAATCCCCAACAACATACCGTGACATACGCTTCCCATATTGTCATCGAAATCATACGATACAGAACAGGAGTTAATGCGAGTACACTGACCACATATAGAATGATAATAAAGTCAGAGGAAGACTTCCTCTTAAAACAATTGATCAATATCCTTTCAATGTGAAAAGAAAACAAGTCCTGGTACTCGCACTAACCCCTGGCAATCAAAATACATAATAATAATATGATCCATTAATATAGAAAAAATAATTGAAATCAAAATATTTTGAAAAAATATTTTTTCAGAACAGCCCAAGTTTCTGAAAAGTAACGTTGAGCCCAATGGATCCCAAGCCTAAGTGTGGACAAAAATTTTAAAAATATTTTAAACAATTTATTCAACACTTACGAACAATAATAATGTATCTAGTTATGATTAAAATAACATAAGATATTATTTTTTAGAAATCCCCCCCTCACACAGAGGGCTGTTGTAAATGTAAACAATGAGTGTAAAAACACTAAAATAAGACTCCAGGCACCCAGGCCCGAAATCAGTTACCAAAAATACACTATCTGATGCAAAACAGAGACTTCCAGGGAAGAAACTGCAGAACATCAGATGGTAGATGCAGAACACAACGCCTAACCACCCGTAGGTGAAGACGTAAACATGGGGAAAGAACAGAATTCATTCTGTTATTCAGCTAAAACTCCCAAGAAATTTTAGTAATAATAATTACAGAAACTATGCCAAAAGCATGGGAGAATAGCAAGGGGGAACTTAAAGGACAGGGAGAGAGGAAAACACTTGAAAAAACAGTGTAACTAAATAATCAGAATGACAACAAAATGGCTGCTGCCTTGAAAATAGGTAACTTAACATAATTTCATTAAAAAAATTTAAGTTACAGCCCTGATAATATTCTGTCACACATTCTTTTCCTCTCCTCCTTCTCTATCCTCCTTAGAATCACCATTTCACTAATATTTATGTGTCTGGCATCATTTAAACTGAGATTTAAAAGCACAAAGATCAGTCAGATGTTAACTGATGAAGGGCCAAACTTAGAATGATAAATGGCGCCAATTTCAGAACGTCCTTGACACTGCGCATGCGCAGTAGGGGCGAAGTGTGGAGGGCCTTTCAGGACATGTTTTCTTTAGTTTTAGATGCAAATTTTGGGGATTGGGGGGCAAAATTTGTGTTTGGCCCTATATTTTAAGAGTTAGCACCAGCTATGTCTGGGTCATTGGTACAGTATAAAAATATAAATTAACTAGAATAAGTCTACCACAGCCTAAAATATCTCGGAAGTTTCTCAATAAAACCATAGAAATATGGATATCATTAGAACCAGCTCAGGGAGCTGGTTCTAATGATATCCATATTTGTAACGTTTTATTGAAAAATTTAAAAATTTGTTTTAAAAAAAAGTGAAATTTAATTTATTTTTTAAAAATACTATGTTAGGTTTACGGGTAACTCAGATTCTAAAAAAATTGAGCAAAATTTTGTGTCGGTCGAAATGTCCTATGGATTTCAAAGTTTGTTGATCAAAGCAAGTTTGGTGTCATCATTGTCCTTGTCCCACCACTTATTTAGAGCCTTGGTACCCGTAGAGAACCATCAGTCAATGGCGAGCAACTGTCAGCTCCCCAACATACTAACTCCACACATGCAGGGTTAGCATTGGTTGAAGACAAGTGCACCATCGACATGCAGTATGCCTTAGTACACAATGCCACCATGCCCCCATATGGGCAATGGGGGTGATATGTCTTGCCCAAGGACACAATGCAGTTGCCACAGCTGGTATTTGAATGAGGACATCTCAGCTCGCATCCTGCACCTCTACCTGCTGAGCCAATGTGCCCTCTTCACAACAGTTCAACAAAAGCATATCATGTGATCCCTCAGTGGAACAAGCTCTTTGAGCTCATTCCAGTAAGGATCACATGATGTGCTTTTGTTGAAATTTTATCCAAATAATTTGTTTCTGCTGCTCAGTTTACAAATTACCAGGACAGATGCAGCCGATTCATTAGGTAAGGAGTTTTCAAGAAAGGTTAAAAATTGAAGGACTAACATTCCAAGTCCTTGGTAAGGGGCTTCTGAGTTGTAGACCTTTCAAGAAATTCAAGGGGCTATAGAAATCCTGGATACATGACCATAACCAACAAACAGTAGGCCCCCTGTATTGTCCTAGGATTAACTGACCACACTGACTCACACAGGATGTACGGAAAAGTTACTCAAAATTAACCAAAATTTGATCAATGATACAATGGACGGATTTCACATTTTTCATGGGCTCAGAGTCTTGCTGCTGATAGTGAAATATTTTTTTCATAAATAAATAAAATCAGTGACTGTCCAAAAGGGTGTGTGGGGATCCTCACCCAAACAGATAGTGAGTTAATCAAAAAAATGTCAGAAGCAGGATTCTCAATATACCATGATTGGTGCTTCAACTATTGGTACTCCTATGGTACTGACAAAAGTACCACAGTACAGGTAGTCAGGGGTGCTGGAAGCACTCCAGAGCAGGGTGTCAGACCCTAGAGAAGGGGGAGTTTTGAGAGATGCCTCCCTCCCATTGGGAGGGGGGCACCTACTCCCAAACACCCCCAACTTCCCCAATGAATTTTGAAAGCTTTCAGAACAGATTTGGGGTGTATTTTAGCTTTACTTGGAGAATAAATCATTGAAAATAATTGAGTGACAAACCTGGGAAGGGCACTATCTGCCACCTTTCACTCCTGTGGTACGTAGGCAGGGACAACAGCTGTGTCATTTACAATGCGTAAAGCAATATGTTGAAAATGGCCTGCACCAAATTAAAATGACCTATACCAACTACTTGAGGCAGAACATTTTAACCTGCACTGGAAAAAAATATCTCGAGTCTTGACAGGTACTCCGGCTTCCTCTACCCATAAAGCTGTCCCTCATATGATTCTGGCATCCCTGCATGTAGTAAAATGTGTCCAGTGACTACCAGGGTTGAGGTAACATAAATACCACTGGTCTCTGTACAAATGAATTGCTGGAATGCAGTGGAAAGGTGTCCCAGCTCAATCTACCCCACCTCTTCCCCTCCCACCAATATGGTGTCAACATGTTAACTCATCCCATCAATGATGTTTGATGATGTATAAATTGTTATGCTGTGACTTCAGTTACAGCATAACAGTGTTCACATCATCAAACGTCAAAGGAAAGCCAAGCACTAAAACCAGTAACAACATGGTATCAGAGACATCAAAAAGATATTTGAAAAGTGATCGGCGAGGCATTAGAAAACTGAAAATCCTGTGAAGATTTTTTTTTATTTATATATATACTTATGAAGGGCACTTTGTAAAAGATGATGGCAGCAGTAATTGTGATGGCACTGCTGAAAGCCAACACTAATCCCGAGGACTTCCACAGCTACACTGGAAATTTGCTTCATTTTGTGATGCTAAAACAGGCAAAGGGGCATGCAGTTATGAATGGCACTTCGTAAAAGTTGACAGCAGCAGTATTTGTGATGGCATTGTCGAATGCCACCACTAATCCCGTGGACTTTCTCAGCCACACTGGACATTTGCTTCATTTTATGATGCTAAAACAGGCAATGGGGCATGCAAAAAGTTGATATGTATGATATTGTTTAGTAAAAGTGTTGTTAACTCCTACTGCTAAGTAGTACCGACAACTGTCATATCACACCTGTACTGCAAATTTATTTATGTGTGTTTAGAGTCACATATTTATACACATTCGCTAATCATGACCGCAACATGGATATAAAATCAAGTTCAGCCAATTGTTTAAATCCATGTTGCCCATAACCGATGCTGCAAAAGTTAAAAAATTTATAGTAATTTATATATTTTTTATACTTACCAATGACCCAGACATAGCTGGTGCTAACTCTTAAAATATAGGGCCAAACACAAATTTTGCCCCCCAATCCCCAAAATTTGCATCTAAAACTAAAGAAAACATGTCCTGAAAGGCCCTCCACACCTCGCCCCCACTGCGCATGCGCAGTGTCCAGGACGTTCCGAAATTGGCGCCATTTATCATTCTAATAACCAGTGCCTGGTAAGCGCTATGTACTCAGCGGGGAGGCAAGAGTTCCCAACTCCTGGGAGGGCCATCCCCGTCTGGGTCATTGGTAAGTATAAAAAATATATAAATTACTATAAATTTTTTAACATTTTTATACTGTACCAATGACCCAGACATAGCTGAATAGTAAAAAGGCTGGAGGGCCAAGGACATAGAGCAAAATGGAATACGCTCAATAAAATAAAATAGAGTCATCCCCTGTAGGGAAAAGAAGAAATAGGCCTTACATGTATCTTTCTTATTTATGATAAATTAGAAAGATACAACACCTTCCAAAAATTGAGCTTCATACATCCATGTACTCTATTAATATCCAATAATCCTTATACTAATAATTTTTAAAGTAAGCCAATAATAAAGTAAGTCTAGAGAATAGAGACTCTTATACTCCTAAAAGTGTGTGAGAATTGCATAATCATGTCCGTTGACATATGCAATATTCAAAAGCTATACTTTAAAAACTAAGACTTGAATGAATTTTATAAACTTAAACTTCTCACTAAACAACCATCCCAATAACAGCTCAGAATTACTAACTCCGGAGGAGGTATCCCCTTGTTTTCATAGTAAAAACAGGTGACCCAAGGAAACACCCTCCCCCCCCCTTTTTCTTGCCCTGGGTCAAATAGCCCAGAGCGAAGAGGGCAGCCGAACGGAGACACTGCCGAAACAGACAGCCTACCTAGCTATAGTAGCAACTGTTAAGTGAATGACATTCTGAGCAGTAGATAATAGACCTAACAATAGAGGCCTTCAGAAATGGACTCGATATTTCTGAGATAAAATTCATGAATGGATGGCTGAGCGCAATGAGCAGCCTTCAAAAATCTATAATAGCAACACTATTAATGTAAGCCCAAGAAGTAGAAGAACTCTTACTTCAAGAGCCGAAATCTTAAGCACAACTGCTAAGCCAATGATATACCATAAGCAGTACGCTAGATAATAGAATCGATTAACAATAAAATGGAGCGTAACGTCCTTCTACTAGACATCAAAGACAGAAGAAGCTTACGCCCTTGTAATAAACAGATATCTGTTTATAAATACATAAACTGTACCCGGAAAGAGTAAAGGCCTATGCCCATACGAAGACGGAAGGACCTTAAAATAATAGGTTCCGGATAATAGGAGCCTAACTCTTATGCAACAATCCAACCTAAATAGTAACGGAAGTATTGATTCCGAAACTATGAAAGTGAAAATCATCCATCGATAGTGCATGAAACTCACTGACTCTACAGTAAAAGAGAAACCAACAGAATTACTGTCTAAAAGGTCAGAATTTGAAAACTACTGTTTCCAGAGGCTCAAATGATTACTTAGCTAAATAAGAACCGAAGTTAAAATCCGTATAGGAATTTAATCTAAAGATTCTAAGTCTATTTATCAAAAAGTTACTAACTGACTTAGATAAAGAGACAAAAGACTCAATTGTAAACTATCGTAGAGTGCATAGGTATGAGGTAACATAAACCTATAACCTAAATAACAACAGGCTGCAGTAGATCTTGTGAAACAAGTATACTAAAAACTAGCAATGCGTAGTATGGAGGGATCAACCATATGAACATAATGATCCCTACACCACGACGGAAGAGCCTCCACTTTAGTCGCATAGAATAGCGAAGAAGAGGATCTCCTATAGTAAGAAATCGCGTCCAAAGCTCGTCCAGTACAGTGCTTACAATGCAATACGGACCACACAACGGAATACATGAAGGTTGCGACCTTGCTGGTTGTGATAAAGATGACACGATTTACCCAGTGAAAAAAGATCCTCACATAGAGGAAGATTTCACGTTAAGATCCACAGTAGACAAGAGAGTAAATTACTCATGATCTCTGTGAAGATAGAGATGCTATCAACAGAAATGTATTGTGGTTGTTTATCTTAGCAATACCTGCTAAAACAACAGCGCCGGAGGATACGCGTATCCTATCATTGCGTCCTATAGATCAATAGAGCGTTAACAGTATTAGCTCAGAGATCTGGACAAGCCAACACATACGTCTGCAATTGATTAGCAAGCTGTGTCATAATAAAACATCATTGGGCGCTCCCATAGATAGCAAATCTGATTAAATACTTGTTTGTTGAGAGTCCATTCTGACAGCAACAAGCGACCCGTAAGAGAACGGGAGTGCGATAAAACAATCAGACGACCCCGAATATGACGGATCAAAACTGAACTTGGTGTACTATAACCAACAGACGGATTCTTTCCATTAAATTGAATAACGGAAACGAAAGAGTGCCTCCCTGGTTCCGGAGATACGCCACTACTGTCGAATTAAAGGACAGGAATTTGGGCATGCATTTCTGAATAATGTTCATGCAATGACATAAAGCAAGCCTAAAAAACATTATTCCGCGGAAGTTAAACTGATAGCTAAAAGACTGCGGAACCCAAAGACCCTGGCACTTCGAATCCGTAGGGATCAGTATATATCCCAATCTGTTTGACTGGCAACCGTCATAACAGCCACACTAGGGTCCGGCAACTGCGGCGGCACTCTCTGAGTCAACCACCGAATGTTTGCCCCAGTCTGAATCTCTTGTAACAGTAGATAGACAAGAGAATGTATAAACCAAGCAATTCATGGATTGCCGGAAAGTTGCCGTCGAAGAGAAGCTCCTCCGAGAACGAAGCGACTCTGAGAGAGTTCTTAACCTACTATCCACGCGTGGATGTAGCTAGGGCTGCATCACGTCTAAACACTCCAATCAGCCACTGAAGGGCGGAGTTATACGTGAACAAAATACTGCCCTCAAAAGAAATTACATTGAGAATAATATCCCGTAAATCTTTTCTTGAAGACGTAATGATAACGCCTCAGTAAGGCGGATTACGTATAATAAAGCGTCTAAGTTAAGTCTACTATACATAATGTCGTTCCCAATATTGAAATTGGAAAAGACATAAACGGCGAAAAAGAATATATGCAGTCTTTAATCACACCGTCTAGACGCATATGAACTCTCGGTTTGCCCTGCTCTGCCAAAATAAACTATATGTAAAAAAGATAAAATGGCAGAAATGAGCCACGCGGACAAGAAACTAAACTATCATGCTTAGTAGCAGGCTTGTATATATATATATAATATATAGCGTCGAAAAATAAAACACATGTTGTAATGACAATATTGGACTGCGTCGGTAAGTCAGGGACAAAGTCCCTGTACCGATCGAAAAATCCGAGTCCAATGACGCTATAAGTCTCTTATCCAAGATCGCAGCAATGAAGTCCGAAAAATAATCACTGGAAGAAATGCCAGAAGATATGAAAGGCATCTTCCGATACTACTAAAGGGAAAACTCGAAATCTTTCGAATCCCTTTCGCCATCCTGTCGGACCCTATAAAGCGTTCGGTCGTCCGTAGCTTGATGCAACCGCGGACCGCACCGACCCAGCGCCGTCGGATAATTCCTGATTCGACCGAGAAACCGTCAATTGCTGGGATGCTGCGAAACAACTGTGCTAACTCGGATAGCACGTCCGTCACCGAGGCCTGAGGAGCAGCGGTCTTACGATGCATTGCCGCAGGAAGCTCCGAGATCGTTACCCCGTGCATACTTCCAATATGCGAGCGAACGGAGTGTATAGGCCTCGTGTCCCTTGGCTACCGGATGGCGCGACCTATTCGCTGTGGAATCACTGAATGCCGAAACTGATCGGATACTCGAGGTCACGTAGCCAATGTGCGGTCGTGTGCCCTGCTGTGAGGATGAGGAAGCATTAAAGACAGTCTCTCGGACTGTCAATATAACGGAGCGTCCCGAGCAACGGACATATGCTCCGAATGTAAAATATCTGAACCACAACATGCGGTCCCCTATGTTGTTGGCTTCCTCCGATCTGTCCTCAATCTGCCGTCACTGGGTGAGTACTAAAGTAATTAAAGTGCTCGCATCACCCAAATCTCCTTCCTAGACCGCAACGGACGAACCCGGCAGCCGAACCATTCGATGAATGTATGCTACACCGGGTGAGCTAGCGAATGTCATTCCGTAAGCGATAGACATATTCCATGAGCACTTATTGCCGCTAACTCTTCATTAACTATGACGACAGAGGCACACTTTTGAAAGACATCTCCATAACTCTTCGAACAAGAAACCAGAAATGCTTGGATAGCAAGCATAAAATAATAATATATATAGCGTCGTTCAATAATTCGAAAGTTTGTGTGACATTATTGGATTATGTCGGAACTGAGGGACGATGTCCCTGAACCGAACCAAAAATTTCTAAGTCCACCGACGCTATCAGTTTCTTATCCGGCATCGCAGCATATGTTGTTCCGAAAGGGAAAGCTTGAAATCCACCGAATCCCTTTCGGTATCCCGTCGGACCGGATGAAACTTTCGGACGTCCGTACCCGCTTCCGCGGAGCGTCCCGACCCAGCATCGTCGGATAAAATATATGCGACAGATTCAGTTGATGCTGGGATGCTGCGATAAACTGTGCTATTAAGGAAAGCACATCCGTTCCCGAGGCCTGTGCCGTAGCGGACTTACGATGCATTGCCGCTGGAAGCTCCGTGTACGTTGACTCCCGCACACTTCCTATGCGAACGTGCGGAGTCTGCAGGCCTCGAGTCCCCGGCTACCGACCCAGCGCTGTCGGATAATTCTCGATCCGACACCGTTTCTGTCGGCTGCTGGGATGCTGCGATAAGCTGTGCTATGTGCACAAGAATGTCCGGCGTCGAGACCTGCGGAGGCGCAGTCTATCGGTGCTTCGCCGAGGGCAGCTCCGCATCAGATGGCTCCCGCATACTTCCTATGCGAACGTCCGGAGTCCATCGGTCTCGAATCCCTGGCTGCCGGATGGTGTGACCTGGTCGCCGAAGAATCCTTGATCGGCGAAGCTGGTAATATATCGGCGGTCACGCAGCCAAGGTGCGGTCGTGTGCGCTGATGAGAAGAGGAAGCCTTAGCAGTCTCAGCGGACTGCCTATACAACGGAGCGTCCCGAGCGACGGACGTATGCTCCGCTAACAACACATTTGTACCACAACATCTGGGGCCAGATGTTGTTGAACGAGAGAGGGGCCTCTCTCGCTTGCCGTCCGGATGGACCGGAACGAGCTATGAACCGGACTAAAAGGCTTCCTCCGTTCTCCCTCCGATCCGCCGTCACTGGGTGTGCATTAAGTTAATTTTATAGTGCTCGCATCACCCCAAAATTCCTTCTAGACCGCAACGGACGAACCCGGCTGCCGAACCATTCGGTGAATGGACGCTACACCGGGCGAGCTAGCGGACGTCAAAGGCCGTCGAACCTACTAGGGTCCTCTTAGGCAATTGGCGTATTACATGAGCACTTTTCCGCTAGCCCTTCATTAATTGTGACGACGGAGGCACACTGTTGGAAGACATCACAGATACATCACCCTAATCTTGATCGTCTGAAATAGAAATTGATAAAGTAGAGTGACCCTGCGGGGAAAGGACCGGAGTGTCCAAATCCCCAACAACATACCGTGACATACGCTTCCCATATTGTCATCGAAATCATACGATACAGAACAGGAGTTAATGCGAGTACACTGACCACATATAGAATGATAATAAGGTCAGAGGAAGACTTCCTCCTAAAACAATTGATCAATATCCTTTCAATGAGAAAAGAAAACAAGTCCTGGTACTCGCACTAACCCCTGGCAATCAAATACATAATAATAATATGATCCATTAATATAGAAAAAATAATTGAAATCAAAATATTTTGAAAAAATATTTTTTCAGAACAGCCCAAGTTTCTGAAAAGTAACGTTGAGCCCCAATGGATCCCAAGCCTAAGTGTGGACAAAAATTTTAAAAATATTTTAAACAATTTATTCAACACTTACGAACAATAATAATGTATCTAGTTATGATTAAAATAACATAAAGATATTATTATTTAGAAATCCCCCCCTCACACAGAGGGCTGTTGTAAATGTAAACAATGAGTGTAAAAACACTAAAATAAGACTCCAGGCACCCAGGCCCGAAATCAGTTACCAAAAATACACCATCTGATGCAAAACAGAGACTTCCAGGGAAGAAACTGCAGAACATCAGATGGTAGATGCAGAACACAACGCCTAACCACCCGTAGGTGAAGACGTAAACATGGGGAAAGAACAGAATTTATTCTGTTATTAAGCTAAAACTCCCAAGAAATTTTAGTAATAATAATTACAGAAACTATGCCAAAAGCATGGGAGAATAGCAAGGGGGAACTTAAAGGACAGGGAGAGAGGAAAAACACTTGAAAAAACAGTGTAACTAAATAATCAGAATGACAACAAAATGGCTGCTGCCTTGAAAATAGGTAACTTAACATTATTTCATTAAAAAATTTTAAGTTACAGCCCTGATAATATTCTGTCACACATTCTTTTCCTCTCCTCCTTTTCTATCCTCCTTAGAATCACCATTTCACTAATATTTATGTGTCTGGCATCATTTAAACTGAGATTTAAAAGCACAAAGATCAGTCAGATGTTAACTGATGAAGGGCCAAACTTAGAATGATAAATGGCGCCAATTTCGGAACGTCCTGGACACTGCGCATGCGCAGTGGGGGCGAGGTGTGGAGGGCCTTTCAGGACATGTTTTCTTTAGTTTTAGATGCAAATTTTGGGGATTGGGGGGCAAAATTTGTGTTTGGCCCTATATTTTAAGAGTTAGCACCAGCTATGTCTGGGTCATTGGTACAGTATAAAAATATAACCAAGTTCTGACAGTACCAGCTCCGGTACCTCTTGAGAACCATGGCCAGGAATGATTTCAAATATCAACCTCGACACTATAAAGTTTAAAGCTACTTTGATAGAATCAAGTCTGGAAATAAGCAATTTGTTGTGTGCAGAATGAGGTCTCCTGAGGGTGAATTTGCTGATGTTATCCCATCCAGTGGGCTAGAATTCCCCAATTTAACCCTGGGGGGTACTTCTTTCTGTTTAGGCTTGAGATCTTGATTCAGACTGAGGTTCACAGAGGGTAAATTTAGTGATGCTACCCTGCCTTGTGGGGTAGCACCAATAAATTCCCCCTCTGGGGACCTTATTCTGCAGATGACAGTCTGCTTATTTCCAGGCTTGGATAGAATATCGTTAAGTATTCTTGAAGGATGAAGCAAACAAATAAAATATACACATATATACACAATGGAATGAAAAGAAAAACATGAATGAGCAAATACCAATCAAATAATAAAACAAATCCAATGTTAGTAAATGTGAGTAGAAACACATACAAATACATAAACACAGCTGCGTTGTATTAAACATGCTGGTCATACAGCAAATGAATATGGCACACTGCAAGGTTGAAGTGAAGAAGGTGGGTGGTGGAGGTCTACCCTACCCCTTCTCATAAGGGAAACTACCTCCTTTATTATGGGCTTGTTGATGAATACCCTGACTGACAGACATTGTTGAGGAACACATGCTCCCATGTCAGGGAAATCATGTCACCACCCCTGTGTCCCTGTACAACAATATAATGCAGTTAACCCTTAAGCCCCCATATAGCCCCAAACCGCCCCTTTTATATTGCATTGAAGCAGGTGCTCCCTTGTGTAATCTTTTTTATTACTCTTGTGTGTAGACTGAATTTTCCCTGGCAGTGGTTCTACATCACTGCTGGCTGCCTGTATAGGCAGCCAGCAGTGATGTAGAACCACTGCCAAGTCATCAATAACTATGTAAACAGAAAAAGGCCATAAATACTTTAAAATTAATCTGAGGACTTAAGGGTTAAGAGTAATTTCTGTCAAGACACAAATCTATTCAGAAAATTTGTACCATGAATCATAGGTGCAACAGTCCAAAATCTGTTATCCTGATAGCTTGAATATTTGCACAGTGGTATGTATAATGGGAGAATAACTACTGTCTCGCATATTTTGGTACAATTCCTGCATAATTATTATATATTTGAACAGTTTGTTTCAGAATAGCATTGCTAACGCAAAATAGTATGTATCTACTTATTTTATGTAAGTAGCAGAGATTAATTGAATATTAAATCCCTTGTACCATATCATCAGTGGTGTATAGGTGTTTTTTGTTTAAATACCACTACTGGTGAGAACGTCCGGCCATGTGAACTAATATAAAAATGAGTGTAATAGAACAGGTATAGTTAGATATTATTCTCAAGATAATAGAGGGTTAACACATGCCGTTTACTCATTATATCAAGATGACCAGTTCTGTCACAACAAAAGCAGAGAGTGTTTTGAGTGCTTCATGACTTGGTCATGATTCAGACAAAATTCTCTCTCTGTTTAACTCTTAGAGCTCTGATTCTATCTTTAACTGGTTGAGCACTAGAAGCCTCTTCTCTTCTAGGACTCTACTGAAAAGTGCTGGAAGCCACTTTAGTGGCTTTATACTATATTCATTGCCTTGTTTGCTCAGCAGTTGAAACACAAAAATATTAAATACAATTTTTTTATTACAATTTATTGGAGAGTGCCAAGAGGCACTCACCAATAAAGTGTAACAAAACAATTATTTATGAACAAAATCTTTTTAAACTGGGGCTCCTTTTGCTTGTAACATGGTACCCTTGAAAAAAAAATACTCAAATCACCTTTGAAAAATAATATAGTTGTCCACCAGTTAATCCTTTACCTAACGAATCGCCCGCATCCGCCCACGTAATATGCAAATTGAGCAGTCGAAAAAATTAAATTTTTCAAAATATTTCCACAAAACCATATCATGTGACCCCTCATTGGAATGAGCTCATTGAGCTCATTCCAATGAGGGGTCACATGATATGGTTTTGTTGAACTGTTTTGAAAATTTTTTAAAAATTATATTTAAAATAATAAATTTTGATATCGTTTGCATTGGGTAAAGGGTTAAATACTTTTTGCTACAACAAAACAGGTGTCTCAACATACATTCTTTTGGTAAAATTGCAAGTTAACCCTTTACCCAATGCAGACGGTATCAAAATTTATTATTTTAAATATCATTTTTTGAAATGTTTCAAAAGTTTCAACAAAACCATATCATGTGACCCCTCGTTGGAACGAGCTCTGCAAGCTTGTTCCAACGAGGGGTCTCACGATATGGTTTTGTTGAAATTTTGTGAAAAATAATATTTTTTCAACTGCTAAATTTGCATATTACGCGGGCGGATAGGGGCGATTCGTTGGGTAAAGGGTTAACCTTGAAACCCTGGAAATTGTTTCTAGGCAAGTCTTGTTTACCTATACTACTGTTTTTTTTGTATTGGGGTTCAATGATACCTTTGACTGCTACAGTCACCTTGTGTCAGTTTTAAGGGTGAAGGAAGCCACAGTAACTAGGGAGAACCACCTAGTAATGGTAAGTAACCATCAGACTCCCCAAAATACTAATTCCACCCGAGCCGGGTTAGCATTGGTTGAAGACAGATGCAGCAGGGAAATGCCTGAAAGCAACTACTTCCAATCAATGAAAAGTTAAAAAATTTATAGTAATTTATATATTTTTTATACTTACCAATGACCCAGACTTAGCTGGTGCTAACTCTAACAAAACCAGGGCCAAACACAAATTTTGCCCCCCAATCCCCAAAATTTGCATCCAAAACAAAAAGAAATCATGTCCTAAAGGACCTCCATTCTACGCCTCTACTGCGCATGCGCAGTGACGCAGACGTCCCGAAATTGGCGCCAATTATCATTCTTACTGGCAGTGCCTGGTCAGCGCTATGTACTCAGCGGGGAGGCAAGAGTTCCCAACTCCTGGGAGGGCCATCCCCGTCTGGGTCATTGGTAAGTATAAAAAATATATAAATTACTATAAATTGTTTAACATTTTTATACTGTACCAATGACCCAGACTTAGCTGAATAGTAAACAGGCTGGAGGGCCTAGGACATAGAGGAAAATCCAATAAGCTCAACTATATAATAAAGAGATAACCCCTTAAGGAGAAAAGGAGTATTAGGCTTTACATGTATCTTTCTTATTTAATATTAAATTAGAAAGATGCAATACCCTTAATAATTGAGCACCATAATATTCATGTTCTCTATTAACATCCAGTATATCCCTTATACTAATTATTTTTAAAGTAAGCCAATAAATAAAGTAGTCCAGAGAATTGAGACTCTTTATAGTCATTTAAAAGTGTCCGAGTATTGTATATTAAAGCCCGTTTGACACTTGACATATACAAATGCTTCACACCGAGCTACACTTTAAAAATAAGACATGAATGAATTTTAATATTAATATTACACTTTAAAACCATCCCGGAAGCGACTCAGAAATACTGACTTGGAGGAGGCATTCCCTTGCTTTTCACTATAAAGCAGGTGACCTAAGGGAACACCCCCCCCCCCCCCCCCCCCCCTTCCCCTTGCCCTGGGTCAAATAGCCCAGAGCGAAGAGGGCAGCCGGACGGAGTCACTGCCGGAACAGAAAGCCTGCATAACTATAGTTGCAACTGTTTAGTGGACGACATTCTGAGCAACAGATAACGGACCTAAACAATGCAGGTCTCCAGAAATGGACTCAATATTTCTGAGATAAAAATTCGTGAATGTGGATGGCTGAGACCAATAAGCAGCCTTCATTAAATCTGTAATAGCAACACTATTAGCATAAGCCCAAGAAGTAGCAAGAGCTCTTACTTCATGAGTGGAAATCTTAAGCACAGACTGCTGAGAAGAAGATAAACTCTCATAAGCAGTACGGGTAGTTAATTGAATCCATCTAGCAATAGAATGGACCGAAATGTCCTTTCTATTAGGCATCAAAGACAGAAAGAAACGTTTTCGTCCCTTTCTGATGAACTGAGATCTCTGTTTATAGATACGTAATGCTCTAACAGGACAGAGTAAAGGCCTACGCCCGTCTGAAGACGGAAGAGCCTTAATAACAATAGGTTCCAGATATTTATTAGGAGCCTGATTCTTAGCTAAAAAACCCACATTAGTAGTGAAGGTGATAGTGTTCCCGACACTACGATAGTGAGAATCATCCACCGACAGTGCATGAAGCTCACTGACCCTTCTAGCAGAAGTGAAAGCTAAGAGAAAAGCTGTCTTATAAGATAAGAATTTGAAATCTACTGTCCCAAGAGGTTCAAATGGCTTTTCCTTCAATTTAAGAAGAACCCAAGCTAAATTCCACTTAGGAATTAATCTAAGAGTTCTGGGTCTATTTATCGAGAAGTTTCTAACTAACTTAGATAAAGAGACATTAGATCCAATTTGTAAACTATCATGATGTGCATAGGTATCAGATAACATAGACCTATAACCCTTAATAGTAACAGGCTGCAGTTTGATTTCGTCAAACAAGTATACTAGAAAGTTTGCAATGTCTGGTATAGAGGAATCGAATACATCTACAGAATGATCCCTACACCAACGACGAAAAACCTTCCACTTAGCCGCATAGTTTAGCGAAGAGGAGGTCCTCCTACAGTTAGAAATCGCGTCCACTGCTCGTCCTGTAAAGTGCTTGCCATGCAAGAAGGACCGCACAACGGAAAAACGTGAAGGTTAAGACCTTGCGGGTTGTGATGGAGTTGGCGCGATTTCCCCTGCGAAAGAAGATCCTCCCGCGGAGGAAGCTTTCGCGGTAGGTCCCACAACAGACACCTGAGTAGATTTATCCACGGTCTCTGTGGCGACAGAGATGCTACCAACAGAATCTTGCATTGAGATTGTTTTATCTTCAGCAATACTTGTTGAATTAACGGCGCTGGAGGATACGCATATCCTATCATTCCGTCCCAGGGGATCGACAGAGCGTCTACTGCAAATGCTCT
Source organism: Pictodentalium vernedei (assembly GCA_031216915.1). NCBI lineage: Eukaryota > Metazoa > Mollusca > Scaphopoda > Dentaliida > Dentaliidae > Pictodentalium > Pictodentalium vernedei. The sequence goes on along the minus strand of CM062296.1, from coordinate 105,021,338 downwards.
TGGATCCGGACACGGAGACACATACGTCTGCAACTGATTGTTGAGATGTGTCGCAAATAAATCTATCATTGGCCGTTCCCATTGGTAGCAAATCTGATTGAATACTTGTTTGTTGAGAGTCCACTCCGACGGCAACAAGCGACCCTTTCGTGAAAGGGAGTCTGCTAGCACATTCAGACGACCCGGTATGTGACGAACCGAAAGAAGAACGTGATGTTCTAGCACAAACAGAAGGATTCTTTCCGTTAGATTGAACAACGGAACTGAATGAGTGCCTCCCTGATTCCGTATATACGCCACTACTGTCGTATTGTCGGATAGGATTTGGACATGAGCATTGTGAATAATGTCCATCCAGTGACGTAACGCAAGCCAAATTGACATCATTTCCTTGATGTTTATGTGCTTGCACAGGAATTGCGGATCCCAAAGACCCTGGCATCTCGAATCCGTTGGGATTAATGATGCACCCCAACCTGTTTGACTGGCATCCGTCATAATGGTAAAACTCGGATCCGGCGACTGCAGCGGAACTCCCTGAGTTAACCACTGAATGTTTGCCCAAGTCTGAATCTCTTGTTTCACTTGATCTGACAAGAGAACGTCTACGTCGAGCGAATGAATTTTCACACTCCAATTCTGAGTCAAGAAAATTTGAAGAGGACGTGTGCGTAACCGCCCCATCGGAATGAGATCCGCAGCGGCTCCGCACAGACCTATCAGTCTCATAAATTCTCTCGCTGTGACTTTGTCTGCGTGCAGACAATAGTGAGCATAACAACTGACTAATTTCGCTCTGGTTAACGGCAGACGAACGAGATTGTTGTGCGTCTCGAAGCTCATTCCCAGATGAGTGAATGACTTGGACGGCACCAGATCCGACTTCTCCTCGTTTACTATAAAACCGAGACGTCAGAGCAAAAGAAGTAGATTCTGAACATCGTTCTGAAGCGTTAACTCGTTGCCGTACCTCTGAAGAATGTCGTCCAGGTAGGCCGACGTTACCGCAGACGAATGAGCTCGGAAATAGATCATTACCGAGTTCATTACCCGAGTGAAAGCCCAGGGTGCTAGATTCAATCCGAAGCACATCGCCCGGAATTGATACACCACTCCTAGGACTGCGAAGCGTAGATACTTTCGGAATGTCGGATGTACCATGACGTGAAAGTACGCATCTTTGAGATCTATGCTTGTTGCATAATCGTTCACCCGAATACTCGCTCTGACCGACCGAATCGTCTCCATATAAAATTTCGGAGCGACGATCAGCTTGTTTATCCAGCTCAAATCTATGACTGGACGGAACGAGCCGTCTGGTTTCGGAACCAGAAACAGATGGCTGTAGAATCCCGGAGTTTCCTGGTTTTCTACGACCTCTACCACGTTCTTCATTAAAAGAGACTGCACCTCTGATAACAGAGCGTCTCTTTTCTGCGGATTTGACGGAAGTTGAGTCCACTTTGGACTGCGAGTTAATGGAGGCTTTCGTTTGAAGGATATCTTTAGACCTTCCGAAGTCACTCCTCTCACCCAAGGGTCGTCCGTAATCGACGCCCATTCTTGTGAAAAGCTCGACGTCCTTCCGCCAACCGGTACGCGATAGAGGTTTAAGCCATCACCTCCTGGACCTGCGAGGCCTGCGGTAGGAGAAACCACGTCCTCCACGACCCGCACCTCGCCCCATCGACCTCGGGGCGTCCGACCGATTGTCCCGGCCCGAAGGACGTCCCGAACGAGAGTCGCTACCCTGACGGTCTCTCGAATAAGACCAAGAGGACCCACCGGAACCTCTATAGGAACCTCTCTTGGGCGCATTAGACCCAGAAGTGCCTGTCTTATTCTTGTCTGCTGTATCCGGCTTCTTAGAGGCAGATTTGAACAACAGAGAATCCGAAGCTTTCTTTGTAATTTTATCATAAGTAGCAGAAAGCTTGCCGTCAAAGAGAAGTTCTCCGGAGACCGAAGCGACTCTGAGTTCTTCACCTTAGAATCCACAAGTGTGGATGTAGCTAGGGCTGCGTCACGTCTAACCAACTCCAGATTTGCCACTGAAAGGGCGGAGTTACACGTGGAATAAGCTACTGCCCTTGAAAGAAGTCTTAAAGAGGATTGTATATCCTGAAACTCTTTCCCTTGAAGGCGCAGTGATAACGCCTTAGTAAGGTGATCTGCGTAAGATAAGGCATCTAAATTGGCTCTGTTAGACGCAATAGCCGTTTCCAACACCGCGGTTGGAATAGAAGTCGACGACGGTAATGATAGCTCTAAGTCTTCCGCCTCGTCGTCCATACGCAGAGGAACTCTCGGTATACCCTGTCCTGCCGTATCGAATTTATTCCTTGCATTAATGAAAGGCAGGTTGAGAGTATTAGCGGACAAGAAACCTGCTTTCCCCGTCTTGGAAGCAAGTTTAAATATAGCGTCGTTCAATAATTCAAATGTTCTTGCAACATTATTGGACTGCGACGGAAACTCGGGAGCGATGTCCCTGAACCGCTCAAAAAATTCAGAGTCCAATGACGCTATAATCCTCTTGTCCGGAACCGCAGCAGTCTGGCCCGACGGAACAACTTGAGGGAGAAAGTGCCGGATGAAGTCCACGGCAGCTTTATGTTGTTCCGAAAGGGATAGCTCCAAATCATCCGTATCCCATCCGGTCGGACCTCATGATGATCCCGGTCGTCCGCCCCCGATGCTTTGGCGGAGCGTACCGACCCAGCGCCGTCGGATAATTCTCGATCCGACACCGTTTCTGTCGGCTGCTGGGATGCTGCGATAAGCTGTGCTATCTGCACAAGAATGTCCGGCGTCGAGACCTGCGGAGGCGCAGTCTTCCGCTGCTTCGCCGAGGGCAGCTCCGCATCAGATGGCTCCCGCATACTTTTTCTATGCGAACGTCCAGAGTCCATCGGTCTCGAATCCCTGGCTGCCGGATGGTGTGACCTGGTCGCCATAACATCCTTGATCGGCGAAGCTGGTAATATATCGGCGGTCACGCAGCCAAGGTGCGGTCGTGTGCGCTGACGAGAAGAAGAAGCCTTAGCAGTCTCCGCGGACTGCCTATACAACGGAGCGTCCCAAGCGACGGATGTATGCTCCGCTTGCGACACATTTTGTACCACAACATCTGGTCCCAGATGTTGTTGTACGAGAGAGGGGCCTCTCTCGCTCGCGGCCCGGCTGGACCTGGACGAGCTAGGAACCGGACTCAAAGGCTTCCTCCGTTCTCGCTTACTATCCGCCGTCACTGGGTGTGCATCTATTATGTTTATAGTGCTCGCATCACCCAAAATTTCCTCCTGGACCGCATCGGACGAACCCGGCTGCCGAACCATTCGGTGAATGGACGCTACACCGGGCGAGCTAGCGGACGACATTTGTCTAATCTCCATGAGCACTTTTGCCGCTAGCTCTGAATTCATATGTGACGACGGACGCACACTTGTAGAAGATAACATGGAAACATCACCCTGTTCTTGTTCCTCTGAAATAGAAACTGAGAGAGTAGAGTGACCTTGTGGAGAAAGAGCCGGCATAGCCCTTTCTCCAGAAACAACATATCGTGACACACGTTTCCAATGTTTCTCATCCCAATATTCACATATAGGACAGGGATTAGTGCGAGAACACTGACTACAATTAATACAATGATCATGAAAGTCAGAGGAAGATTTCTTCCCATTACAATTTGAACAATGTCCCTTCATTGTGAAAGGACAACAACAAGTCCTAGTTACTCGCACAAACCCCTGACACAAAGATACATAATAACATGATCCATTAATAAATGAAAAAACAATTGCAAATCAAAATAATTTTGAAAAAATATTTTTTCAGCAAAGCCCAAGTTGCTGAAAAGTAACGTTGAGCCCCAATGGATCCGATGGCAAAGTGTGGTCAAAAATTTTAAATTTATATTAAATAATTAATGAGACACTTACGGACAATATAAATGTATCTAATAGTGAGATAAACTACACCAAAGGCAAACAGCCCCCCTCAAAAAAGGCTGTTGCCAATGTAAACAAACAGTGTAAAATACCAGAAAACATGACTCCAGGCACTGAAAAAACTGGCCCGAAATCAGTCAACCAAATTACACTCTATCTGATGCAAGACAGAGACTCCCAGGGGAGAATCTGCAGAACATCAGATGGAAGATGCAGAACACAACGTTTATACACCCATGGGTGAAAACATAACTATGGGGAAAATAACAGAAAACATTCTGTATCCAAGCAACTCTCCCAGGGAAATTTTAGAAATGAACTTTCTCAAAAATATGCCAAAAGCATGGGAGAATTGCAAGGGGGGACTCTAGAAGGCTAGGGGAGAGGAAACACTGAATAAGCAGTGCAACATTTAGCAAGAATGACAACAAGAGGCCCATGCCTCGAAAATAGGCAACTTAACATAATTTCATCAAAAAATTTTAAGTACAGCCCTGATTATTTTTTGTCACTTCTTTTTCCTCTCCTCCTTCTATATCCTCCTTAGAATCACCATTTCTCCAAAAATTACGTGTCTGGCATCCTTTAAACTGAGATTTACAAGCACAAAGATCAGTGAGATGTTGACTGATGAAGGGCCAAACAGAGAATGATAATTGGCGCCAATTTCGGGACGTCTGCATCACTGCGCATGCACAGTAGAGGCGTAGTATGGAGGTCCTTTAGGACATGATTTCTTTTTGTTTTGGATGCAAATTTTGGGGATTGGGGGCAAAATTTGTGTTTGGCCCTGGTTTTGTTAGAGTTAGCACCAGCTAAGTCTGGGTCATTGGTACAGTATAAAAATATCAATTTTTGACCCTTAAAACATGATTTACTATTTAAATCACGTTTTTCTTCAACAAAGCAGGCGTCCAACATGCAATCTTTGGTTAAACTTGCAAGCTGTATTCAATGTGATTTGGCAGTTGTTTTGGGGCAAGTCTTGCCTGGAAACAACTGCAAAGTCGCAGGATATACAGAGTCAAAGTGTAGAAAAATGTATAAACATCCTCAAGCCCATATGGGTTAAATCACAAAATTTCGGGAAAGGTTCTGCCCAAACACTTAACTAGTTGAGTGCTAGAAGCCACTATCAGGGCTTTATTGAATAGTGCTGAAAGCTGTTATAGTGGTTTTACACTGTGTGCATTAGCTTGTCATTTGTGCAGCAGGAGATTACGAAATGTTCCTACAAAATTGTTTTGTTACAATTTATTGGAGAGTGCCAATAAATAGTAACAAAACAATTATTGATGAATAAAATCTTTTTTAAGCTAAGACTCTCTTTACTGGCAGCATTGTATCATTGTTAAAAAAATAGTCATGTTACAAATCACCTTCAAAAAATAATTTAGCACTCTACCGGTTAATTATTCCATTCTGTAAGACAAGAAAGCTGAAAGGAGTATTTTCTTCAGAAAAGTCCATCTGAATTTACTTAAGATACAATAAGAGTAGCCTTTTGACTTCTATTTGTAAAATCATTGTTTCGTGTACACATATAATGGTATTTGTTTTTCTTGAATTTCAGTACAACTCCTGCATATGATGCTGGAGCATTGTCCAACAGAGAATTTATCTTTGCTTTTGTTTCCACTGATTCTCCACTGCAATCTACTTTCTTCAGACACCTATAAAGTTAAAAAGAGAATATTACACTAGTCTTCAGATATCTTATATAGTTTTTGTATAACCCTTTACCTAACATGAAAAGCAGACGACATCTGCAAACAAAATTCTTGAACAGCTAATTGTTTTCATTTTTTTTCTACAAAACATAGGTTATGACCCCTCTTTGGAATGAGCTCGTTGAGCTCGTTCCAAAGAGGGGTCATAACCTATGTTTTTGAGACAAAAAGCGAAAAAAATAATGAAAATTATTGGCGATTTTTGTGAATGGCGCTGGCCGGTTTTGGCCGTTATGTTGGGTAAAAGGTACTAAAACAGAAAAAAAACATGAGCAAAATGTCCCTAAATATATATTTTCTGTTGCAATAACAAATTCTCTTGAAAATCCTTCCTGTTCATTTCTACTGTTTACCAAGAACTACCTCCTGCCTGCAAATACTCTCCCCCCACCACACACACACACACAGACCTCAAATATGATGATTATCTGACATCAGGCCTCAAGCCAGGTTCTAAAGCTTTTCTGACATGGTGGGGTGTTAATTAAAATGTTTCCAGACAGTATTGATTGTCGGTATGAACTTGAAACCAAACTCAAAATATTTTTTTTAACCCTTTACCTAATGAATAGGCTGTAATTTACAAATTAACCCTTTACCCAATGAATCGCCCGCATCCGCCCACGTAATATGCAAATTCAGCAGTTGAAAAAATATTATTTTTCAAACAATTTCAACAAGACCATATCATATGACCTCTCGTTGGAACGAGCTCGTTCCAACAAGGGGTCACATGATATGGTTTTGTTGAAATTTTTTGAAAATTTTTTAAAAATTATACTTGAAATAATAAATTTTGATATTGTCTGCGTTGGGTAAAGGGTTAAGCAGTTGAAAAAAACATTTTTGACAAGTGGGGCACTGCAAAGCATGGGATAACGCCCTCGACCGGCAATAAATGTTCTAATTCGAAAGAGTGAAAAAGTGCCATAACTCTGGAAAAAAATGTGTGGAAGAAACTCACACTATACAGGTATCATTCCGACCTGATCCTCTATCACAACACCAAATATTCAAATCGGAGTGACAGAGATACAAGAGAAAATGTTGGTACGGACGGACGGACAGATGGAGGTCTCCACTAGATACCCCTTCAACTTCAAGTCAGAGGCATAAAACAAAACCATGTCATGTCACTCATGTGACTTCTTATTGGAACAAAACCTTTTAACCCTTTACCTAACATGAAAAGCAGACGACACTTGCAAAATAAATTGCACATGCAAAATAAATTCTTGACTAACTAATTTTTTCCATTTTTTGTCTCAAAAACATAGGTTATGACCCCTCAATGGAACGATCTTGATGAACTCGTTCCAACGAGGGGTCATAACATATGTTTTTGAGACAAAAAATGAAAATAAGAGGCCCCACGGGGCCTGAAGCACTCATCTTGAACAGGACACGATTTAATCAGAGTTCATGAATGAGTCTACATTAAGCAATCCACCTCCATAGGATACACTGTCAATCCTTGAGCCCCTCAGGAGTGACAAAAACAGTCCAAGCATCATGCCTTTTCTTCAGTTGATCATATTGTAAAATGTGGATTAATCTTAGTTACACACCTCTAGAGGGTACTGAATACAAAATTATTAATTCCTCAGCAACATGGCAAATTCCGGCTCCCATAGGGAGCCCAAATATCAACCCAGGCTCTCGATTTGAACAAAGTTGAATCTGACTTCCCTAGAGATGTTGTGTACCAAATATGAAAACATTCTGACTGTTGGATCTAAAGAAGAAAGAAGTTATTGCACTAAGTTAAAATTTGGGCTACCATAGCGAGCCCAAATATTAACCTACGGATCAAATTTGAACAAACTTGAATTTGACCCTCCTAGAGATGTTGGATACCAAATATGAAAGCATTCTGACTAGTGAATCTGAAGAAGAAGATTTTTGAAGAAACTCCCTCATATTGTACTAAGTTAAATTTCAGGCTCCCATATGGAGCCCAAATGTTAACCCAGGCACTCGAATTGCACCAATTTGAATCTGACCCCCATAGAGATGTTGTATACCAAATATGAAAACATTCCGACTGGTGGATCTGAAGAAGAAGATTTTTAAAGAAATTTCCTCATATGGCACTAAATAAAAATTTGGCATGCAAAGACTAGACATGGAAAAAATACTGTATAACTGAAGAAATATTAAAATTTCAAAGGTGTAAATTTTCCCATAATGCAACTAGGAATTTGAGCTTCTTCAAACAAGACTGAGTTAGTTAAATTCCTAGTTGCATTATGGGAAAAATCTGCAGCTTTAATGTTTGGTATTTTGACATCAGTATGAAGAGGGTTATTTATTTATTGGAGTTTAATGACACTTTTGACAGCCAGAGTCACCTCATGTTTGACAGTTTTACGGATGAAGGAAGCCAGATTACCCAAAGAGAACATCCGAGCAACTGTCAGACTCCTCAATGTACAAACTCCACACAAGCAAGGTTAGCAGTGGTCGAAGACAGGTGCACCATCGATGTGCAGTATGCCTTAGTACACAGCACCACACTGCCCCCATGTGGGCAATCAGGACTAAGAACTTTGCCCAAGGACAATGCGGAGGCTTAACTCCTGACCTAACACAAATAGAGATGACACTTGCAAGAAAATTTTTTGAAAAAGTTAAAAAATTTATAGTAATTTATATATTTTTTATACTTACCAATGACCCAGACATAGCTGGTGCTAACTCTTAAAATATAGGGCCAAACACAAATTTTGCCCCCCAATCCCCAAAATTTGCATCTAAAACCAAAGAAAACATGTCCTGAAAGGCCCTCCACACTTCGCCCCTACTGCGCATGCGCAGTGTCAAGGACGTTCCGAAATTGGCGCCATTAATCATTCTAATAACCAGTGCCTGGTAAGCGCTATGTACTCAGCAGGGAGGCAAGAGTTCCCAACTCCTGGGAGGGCCATCCCCGTCTGGGTCATTGGTAAGTATAAAAAATATATAAATTACTATAAATTTTTTAACATTTTTATACTGTACCAATGACCCAGACATAGCTGAATAGTAAAAAGGCTGGAGGGCCAAGGACATAGAGCAAAATGGAATACGCTCAATAAAATAAAATAGAGTCATCCCCTGTAGGGAAAAAGAAGTAATAGGCCTTACAAGTATCTTTCTTATTTATGATAAATTAGAAAGATACAACACCTTCCAAAATTGAGCTTCATACATCCATGTACTCTATTAATATCCAATATAATCCTTATACTAATAATTTTTAAAGTAAGCCAATAAATAAAGTAAGTCTAGAGAATAGAGACTCTTATACTCCTAAAAGTGTCTGAGGATTGCATAATCATGTCCGTTGACATATGCAATATTCAAAAGCTATACTTTAAAAACTAAGACTTGAATGAATTTTAAAAACCTAAACTTCTCACTAAACAACCATCCCAATAACAGCTCAGAATTACTAACTCCGGAGGAGGTATCCCCTTGTTTTCATAGCAAAACAGGTGACCCAAGGGAACACCCCCCCCCCCCCCCCCCCCCCCCCTTTTTCTTGCCCTGGGTCAAATAGCCCAGAGCGAAGAGGGCAGCAGAACGGAGACACTGCCGAAACAGACAGCCTACCTAGCTATAGTAGCAACTGTTAATTGAATGACATTCTGAGCAGTAAATAGACCTAACAATAAAGGCCTCCAGAAATGGACTCGATATTTCTGAGATAAAATTCATGAATGTGGATGGCTGAGCGCAATGAGCGGCCTTCAAAAATCTATAATAGCGACACTATTAATGTAAGCCCAAGAAGTAGAAGAACTCTTACTTCATGAGCCGAAATCTTAAGCACAACTGCTAAGTCAATGATATACCATAAGCAGTACTGATAGTTAATAGAATCCATTAACAATAAAATGGAGCGTAACGTCCTTCTACTAGGCATCAAAGACAGAAGAAGCTTACGCCCATAGTAATAAACAGATATCTGTTTATAAAAACATAAACTGTACCCGGAAAGAGTAAAGGCCTATGCCCATATGAAGACGGAAGGACCTTAAAAATAATAGGTTCCAGATAATAGGAGCCTAACTCTTATGCCAAAATCCAACCTAAATAGTAACGGAAGTAGTGATTCCGAAACTACGAAAGTGAAAATCATCCATCGATAGTGCATGAAACTCACTGACTCTACAGTAAAAGAGAAACCAACAGAATTACTGTCTAAAAGGTCAGAATTTGAAAACTACTGTTTCCAGAGGCTCAAATGATTACTTAGCTAAATAAGAACCGAAGTTAAAATCCATATAGGAATTTAATCTAAAGATTCTAAGTCTATTTATCAAAAAGTTACTAACTGACTTAGATAAAGAGACAAAAGACTCAATTGTAAACTATCGTAGAGTGCATAGGTATGAGGTAACATAAACCTATAACCTTAATAATAACAGGCTGCAGTAGATCTTGTGAAACAAGTATACTAAAAAATTGCAATGAGTAGTATGGAGGGATCAACAATATGAACATAATGATCCCTACACCAACAACGGAAGAGCCTCCACTTTAGCCGCATAAAATAGCGAAGAAGAGGATCTCCTATAGTAAGAAATCGCGTCCAAAGCTCGTCCAGTACAGTGCTTACAATGCAATACGGACCACACAACGGAATACATGAAGGTTGCGACCTTGCGGGTTGTGATAAAGATGACACGATTTACCCAGTGAAAAAAGATCCTCACATAGAGGAAGATTTCACGTTAAGACCCACAGTAGACAAGAGAGTAAATTACCCATGATCTCTATGAAGATAGAGATGCTATCAACAGAAATGTATTGTGGTTGTTTATCTTAGCAATACCTGCTGAAACAACAGCGCCGGAGGATACGCGTATCCTATCATTCCGTCCTATAGATCAATAGAGCGTTAACAACATTAGCTCAGAGATCTGGACAAGCCAACACATACGTCTGCAATTGATTAGCAAGCTGTGTCGTAAATAAATCATCATTGGGCGCTCCCATAGATAGCAAATCTGATTGAATACTTGTTTGTTGAGAGTCCATTCTGACAGCAACAAGCTACCCGTAAGAGAACGGGAGTCCGGTAAAACAATCAGACGACCCGGAATATGACGGACCAAAACAGAACTTGGTGTACTATAACCAACAGATGGATTCTTTCCATTAAATTGAATAACGGAAACGAAAGAGTGCCTCCCTGGTTCCGGAGATACACCACTACTGTCGAATTAAAGGACAGGATTTGGGCATGCGTTTCTGAATAATGTTCATGCAATGACATAAAGCAAGCCTAAAAAACATTATTCCGCGGAAGAAAGCTGATTGCTAAGAGACTGCGGAACCCAAAGACCCTGGCACTTCGAATCCGTAGGGATCAGTATTATATCCCAATCTGTTTGACTGGCAACCGTCATAACAGCCACACTCGGGTCCGGCAACTGCGGTGGCACTCTCTGAGTCAACCACCGAATGTTTGCCCCAGTCTGAATCTCTTGTAACACTAGATAGACAAGAGAACGTGTAAATCGAGCAATTCATGGATTGCCGAAAAGTTGCCGTCGAAGAGAAGCTCCTCCAAGAACGAAGCGACTCTGAGAGAGTTCTTAACCTTACTATCCACGCGTGTGGATGTAGCTAGGGCTGCGTCATGTCTAACCAACTCCAATCAGCCACTGAAGGGCGGAGTTATACGTGAACAAACTACTGCCCTCAAAAGAAATTACATTGAGAATAATATCCCGTAAATCTTTTCTTGAAGACGTAATGATAACGCCTCAGTAAGGCGGATTACGTATGATAAAGCGTCTAAGTTAAGTCTACTATACATCATGTCGTTTCCAACATTGAAATTGGAAAAGACATAAATGGCGAAAAAGAATATATCCAGTCTTTAACCACACCGTCTAGACGCATATGAACTCTCGGTATGCCCTGCTCTGCCAAAATAAATTATTCGTATAAATGATAAAACGGCAGAAATGAGCATTGCGGACAAGAAACTAAACTATCATGCTTGGTAGCAAGCTTATATATATATAGCGTCGATAAATAATACACATGTTCTAATGACATTATTGGACTGTGTCGGTAAGTCAGGGACAATGTCCCTGAACCGATCGAAAAATCCGAGGCCAATGACGCTATAAGTCTCTTATCCAAGATCACAGCAATGAAGTCCGAAATAACAATCACTGGAAGAAAATGCCCGAAGATATGAAAGGCAGCTTCCGATACTACTAAAGGGAAAACTCGAAATCTTTCGAATCCCTTTCGCCATCCTGTCGGACCCTATAAAGCGTTCGGTCGTCCGTACCTGATGCAACCGCGGACCGCACCGACCCAGCGCCGTCGGATAATTCCTGATTCGACCGAGAAACTGTCAATTGCTGGGATGCTGCGAAACAACTGTGCTAACTCGGATAGCACGTCCGTCACTGAGGCCTGAGGAGAAGCAGTCTTACGATGCATTGCCGCTGGAAGCTCCGTGATCGTTACCCCGTGCATACTACCAATATGCGAGCGAACGGAGTGTATAGGCCTCGTGTCCCTTGGCTACCGGATGGCGCGACCTATTCGCCGTGGAATCACTGAATGACGAAACTGATTGGATACTCGAGGTCACGTAGCCAAGGTGCGGTCGTGTGCCCTGCTGTGAGGATGAGGAAGCATTAAGGACAGTCTCTCGGACTGTCAATATAACGGAGCGTTCCGACCGACGGACATATGCTCCGAATGTAAAATATCTGAACCACAACATGCGGTCCCCTATGTTGTTGGACGAGAGAGGGACCTCTCTCGCTCACAGCCCAGACGGACCTGGACAAGCCAGGAACCGGACTAACAGGCTTCCTCCGATCTGTCCTCAATCTGCCGTCACTGGGTGAGTACTAAAGTAATTAAAGTGCTCGCATCACCCAAATCTCCTTCCTAGACCGCAACGGACGAACCCAGCAGCCGAACCATTCGATGAATGTACGCTACTCCGGGTGAGCTAGCGAATGTCACTCTGTAGGCGATAGACATATTCCATGAGCACTTATTGCCACTAGCTCTTCATTAACTATGACGACAGAGGCACACTTTTGAAAGACATCTCCGTAACTCTGCGAACAAGAAACCAGAAATGCTTGGTTATAGCAAGCATAAAATAATAATATATATAGCGTCGTTCAATAATTCGAAAGTTTGTGTGACATTATTGGACTATGTCGGAACTGAGGGACGATGTCCCTGAACCAAACCAAAAATTTCTAAGTCCACCGATGCTATCAGTTTCTTATCCGGCATCGCAGCATTCTGGTCCGACGAAAGAAGCTGTAGAAGACCAAGTCAGATGACATACGCAACAGCATATGTTGTTCCGAAAGGGAAAGCTCGAAATCCTCCAAATCCCTTTCGGTATCCCGTCGGACGGATGAAACTTTCGGACGTCCGTACCCGCTTCCGCGGAGCATCCCGACCCAGCATCGTGGGATAAAATATATGCGACAGATTCAGTTGAGGCTGGGATGCTGCGATAAACTGTGCTATTAAGGAAAGCACGTCCGTTCCCGAGGCCTGTGCAGTAGCGGTCTTACGATGCATTGCCGCCAGAAGCTCCGTGTACGTTGACTCCCGCACACTTCCTATGCGAACGTCCGGAGTCTGCAGGCCTCGTGTCCTTGGCTACCGGATGGTGTGACCTGGTCGCCGAAGAATCCTTGATCGGCGAAGCTGGTAATATATCGGCGGTCACGCAGCCAAGGTGCGGTCGTGTGAGCTGACGAGAAGAGGAAGCCTTAGCAGTCTCCGCGGACTGCCTATACAATGGAGCATCCCGAGCGACGGACGTATGCTCCGCTTGCGACACATTTTGTACCACAACATCTGGGGCCAGATGTTGTTGAACGAGAGAGGGGCCTCTCTCGCTTGCCGTCCGGATGGACCGGAACGAGCTATGAACCGGACTAAAAGGCTTCCTCCGTTCTCCCACCGATCCGCCGTCACTGGGTGTGCATTAGGTTAATTTATAGTGCTCGCATCACCCCAAAATTCCTTCTAGACCGCAACGGACGAACCCGGCTGCCGAACCATTCGGTGAATGGACGCTACACCGGGCGAGCTAGCGGACGTCAAAGGCCGTCGAACCTACTAGGGTCCTCTTAGGCAATTGGCGTATTTACATGAGCACTTTTCCGCTAGCCCTTCATTAATTGTGACGACGGAGGCACACTGTTGGAAGACATCACAGATACATCACCCTAATCTTGATCGTCTGAAATAGAAATTGATAAAGTAGAGTGACCCTGCGGGGAAAGGACCGGAGTGTCCAAATCCCCAATAACATACTGTGACATACGCTTCCCATATTGTCATCGAAATCATACGACACAGAACAGGAGTTAATGCGAGTACACTGACCACATATAGAATGATTATAAAGTCAGAGGAAGACTTCCTCTTAATACAATTGATCAATATCCTTTCAATGTGAAAAGAAAACAAGTCCTGGTACTCGCACTAACCCCTGGCAATCAAAATACATAATAATAATATGATCCATTAATATAGAAAAAATAATTGAAATCAAAATATTTTGAAAAAATATTTTTTCAGAACAGCCCAAGTTTCTGAAAAGTAACGTTGAGCCCCAATGGATCCCAAGCCTAAGTGTGGACAAAAATTTTAAAAATATTTTAAACAATTTATTCAACACTTACGAACAATAATAATGTATCTAGTTATGATTAAAATAACATCAAGATATTATTTTCCAGAAATCCCCCCCCTCACACAGAGGGCTGTTGTAAATGTAAACAATGAGTGTAAAAACACTAAAATAAGACTCCAGGCACCCAGGCCCGAAATCAGTTACCAAAAATACACTATCTGATGCAAAACAGAGACTTCCAGGGAAGAAACTGCAGAACATCAGATGGTAGATGCAGAACACAACGCCTAACCACCCGTAGGTGAAGACGTAAACATGGGGAAAAGAACAGAATTCATTCTGTTATTCAGCTAAAACTCCCAAGAAAATTTAGTAATAATAATTACAAAAACTATGCCAAAAGCATGGGAGAATAGCAAGGGGGGACTTAAAGGACAGGGAGAGAGGAAAACACTTAAAAAACAGTGTAACTAAATAATCAGAATGACAACAAAATGGCTGCTGCCTCGAAAATAGGTAACTTAACATAATTTCATTAAAAAATTTTAAGTTACAGCCCTGATAATATTCTGTCACACATTTTTTTTTCCTCTCCTCCTTCTCTATCCTCCTTAGAATCACCATTTCACTAATATTTATGTGTCTGGCATCATTTAAACTGAGATTTATAAGCACAAAGATCAGTCAGATGTTAACTGATGAAGGGCCAAACTTAGAATGATTAATGGCGCCAATTTCGGAACGTCCTTGACACTGCGCATGCGCAGTAGGGGCGAAGTGTGGAGGGCCTTTCAGGACATGTTTTCTTTGGTTTTAGATGCAAATTTTGGGGATTGGGGGGCAAAATTTGTGTTTGGCCCTATATTTTAAGAGTTAGCACCAGCTATGTCTGGGTCATTGGTACAGTATAAAAATATAATTTTTTTCATTTTTTTGTCTCAAAAACTAAGCTTATGACCCCTCACCTGTCAGCATTCCAATGAGGGTAATGAGCTATATTTTCGAGGAAAAAAATGAAAATACTAAAATTTTTAATGGCTTATTTATAATGCTCATGATAGAACAAATAAAAAATCAGGACAACTTAGTTTAAACAGAGGCAGAATTTTTACATACCCCTCAGGACCAGATAATACTTGATTTACTGCGAGTCTCACATGCACAGGGAGTGATAACACTGTAATTAAATAAAACAAGAGGTCCAAAGGAGCCTTAATCGCTCACCCGACACAGTGGATTAAAGAACTATTTTGGATCACATTCAGTTAGTTATGGTTTATAAACACTACAGAGGAATGAAGTCATGAAATTATTCATAACTCTAGTGTACATGTTAGAGGATTATTATCCTGGGTCTTCCTGACTGCTTCCAATTCTATCAGTTGTAGACTAGTGTACTGCCAAACTTCCAAGGGTTTTTATGTCACTGCCCTCCCCCCGATCAAACAGAGCACAAATATTAACCCCCCCCCCCTCCCCCCAACCCCCGAGATGCTGTATACCAAATATGAAAGCATTCTGATGGTGGATCTGAAGATTTTCGATAAAATTTCATAGTACTGCGCTAAGTTAAAATTCAGGCTCCCATAGGGAGCCCAAATATTAACCGAGGGATGCAATTAGAACAAACTTGAATCTGCCCCCCTCCCCCCACGAGATACCAAATTTGTATACCAAATATCAAAACTTTCGAACTGATGGTTCTGGAGAAGAAGATTTTTAAAGAAATTCCTTCATATTGCATTTTTTTTCCACTGTTTCAATGACACCCCAGGGGTAGGGAGTGGGGTTGGTGGTCATAGGGGTATTTGGGGGTGGGGTGGGTTGCATAAAATCACTCTAAATCTTTCAAAATATATTTTTGCAGCCAAACATTTTGTTCATCTAACTGCCCTCCCTGCCCCCTCCCCCCCCCCCACCACAAGGAAGGGAGGGGAAGACATAAGGTAAAAACATTTTCACATCAAACCACTCTAATTCATCTAGGAACTCGATTTTGAAAAGAATTGAAAAAACAATTTCTGAATTTTGGTCCAAAATTTCCAAGTCGGAACCAGACCCAAAATTTTCAGGCTAAAAGAAAAAATTTCATCTCAAAATTGAAGAAAATTCATAAAAAATCCCCCGAAAAGTTTCCAAATTTCTTAGTCTGAACCAGGCTCAGAATTTTCAGGCTAAACATTTTTTTTTTCGTCTCAAAATCAAAATTGAACAAAATGCATAACAAACCAAAACAAATTTTTGGTCTAAAGTTTCCAAGTCGCAACCAGACCCCAAATTTTCAAGCTAAAATTGTTTTCTTTCATCTTAAAATTGAACAAAATGCATAAAAAGTTAAAAAATTTATAGTAATTTATATATTTTTTATACTTACCAATGACCCAGACTTAGCTGGTGCTAACTCTAACAGAACCAGGGCCAAACACAAATTTTGCCCCCCAATCCCCAAAATTTGCATCCAAAACAAAAGGAAATCATGTCCTAAAGGACCTCCATACTACGCCTCTACTGCGCATGCGCAGTGACGCAGTCGTCCCGAAATTGGCGCCAATTATCATTCTTACCGGCAGTGCCTGGTCAGCGCTATGTACTCAGCGGGGAGGCAAGAGTTCCCAACTCCAGGGAGGGCCATCCCCGTCTGGGTCATTGGTAAGTATAAAAAATATATAAATTACTATAAATTTTTTAACATTTTTATACTGTACCAATGACCCAGACTTAGCTGAATAGTAAACAGGCTGGAGGGCCTAGGACATAGAGGAAAATCCAATAAGCTCAACTATATAGTAAAGAGGTAACCCCTTAAGGAGAAAAGGAGTATTAGGCTTTACATGTATCTTTCTTATTTAATATTAAATTACAAAGATACACTACCCTTAATAATTGAGCACAATAACATTCATGTTCTCTATTAACATCCAGTATAACCCTTATACTAATTATTTTTAAAGCAAGCCAATAAATAAAGTAGTCCAGAGAATTGAGACTCTTTATAGTCATTTAAAAGTGTCCGAGTATTGTATATTAAAGCCCGTTTGACACTTGACATATACAAGCTACACTTTAAAAATAAGACATGAATGAATTTAAACATTAATATTACACTTTAAAACCATCCCGGAAGCGACTCAGAAATACTGACATGGAGGAGGCATTCCCTTGCTTTTCACTATAAAGCAGGTGACCTAAGGGAACACCCCCCCCTTCCCCTTGCCCTGGGTCAAATAGCCCAGAGCGAAGAGGGCAGCCGGACGGAGTCACTGCCGGAACAGAAAGCCTGCATAACTATAGTTGCAACTGTTTAGTGGACGACATTCTGAGCAACAGATAACGGACCTAAACAATGCAGGTCTCCAGAAATGGACTCAATATTTCTGAGATAAAAATTCGTAAATGTGGATGGCTGAGACCAATAAGCAGCCTTCATTAAATCTGTAATAGCAACACTATTAGCATAAGCCCAGGAAGTAGAAAGAGCTCTTACTTCATGAGCAGAAATCTTAAGCACAGACTGCTGAGAAGAAGATAAATCTTCATAAGCAGTACGGATAGTTAACTGAATCCATCTAGCAATAGAATGGACTGAAATGTCCTTTCTATTAGGCATCAAAGACAGAAAGAAACGTTTCCGTCCCTTTCTGATAAACTGAGATCTCTGTTTATAGATACGTAGTGCTCTAACAGGACAGAGTAAAGGCCTACGCCCGTCTGAAGACGGAAGAGCCTTAATAACAATAGGTTCCGGATATTTATTAGGAGCCTGATTCTTAGCTAAAAAACCCACATTAGTAGTGAAGGTGATAGTGTTCCCAACACTACGATAATGAGAATCATCCACCGATAGTGCATGAAGCTCACTGACTCTTCTAGCAGAAGAGAAAGCTAAGAGAAAAGCTGTCTTATAAGATAAGAATTTGAAATCTACTGTCCCAAGAGGTTCAAATGGCTTTTCCTTCAATTTAAGGAGAACCCAAGCTAAATTCCACTTAGGAATTAATCTAAGAGTTCTGGGTCTATTTATCGAAAAGTTTCTAACCAACTTCGATAAAGAGACATTAGATCCAATTTGTAAACTATCATGATGTGCATAGGTATCAGATAACATAGATCTATAACCCTTTATAGTAACAGGCTGCAGTTTGATTTCGTCAAACAAGTATACTAGAAAGTTTGCAATGTCTGGTATAGAGGGATCAAATATATCAACAGAATGATCCCTACACCAACGACGAAAAACCTTCCACTTAGCCGCATAGTTTAGCGAAGAGGAGGTCCTCCTACAGTTAGAAATCGCGTCCACTGCTCGTCCTGTAAAGTGCTTGCCATGCAAGAAGGACCGCACAACGGAAAAACATGAAGGTTGAGACCTTGCGGGTTGTGATGGAGTTGGCGCGATTTCCCCTGCGAAAGAAGATCCTCTCGTGGAGGAAGCTTCCGCGGTAGGTTCCACAACAGACACCTGAGTAGATTTATCCACGGTCTCTGTGGCGACAGAGATGCTACCAACAGAATCTTGCATTGAGATTGTTTTATCTTTAGCAATACTTGTTGAATTAACGGCGCTGGAGGATACGCATATCCTATCATTCCGTCCCAAGGGATCGACAGAGCGTCTACTGCAAATGCTCTTGGATCCGGACACGGCGACACATACGTCTGCAACTGATTGTTGAGATGTGTCGCAAATAAGTCTATCATTGGCCGTTCCCATTGGTAGCAAATCTGATTGAATACTTGTTTGTTGAGAGTCCACTCCGACGGCAACAAACGACCCTTTCGTGAAAGGGAGTCTGCCAGCACATTCAGACGACCCGGTATGTGACGGACCGAAAGAAGAACGTGATGTTCTAATGCAAACAGAAGGATTCTTTCCGTTAGATTGAACAACGGAACTGAATGAGTGCCTCCCTGATTCCGTATATACGCCACTACTGTCGTATTGTCGGATAGGATTTGGACATGAGCATTGTGAATAATGTCCATCCAGTGACGTAACGCAAGCCAAATTGACATCATTTCCTTGATGTTTATGTGCTTGCACAGGAATTGCGGATCCGAAAGACCCTGGCATCTCGAATCCGTTGGGATTAATGATGCACCCCAACCTGTTTGACTGGCATCTGTCATAACGGTAAAACTCGGATCCGGCAACTGCAGCGGAACTCCTTGAGTTAACCACTGAATGTTTGCCCAAGTCTGAATCTCTTGTTTCACTTGATCTGACAAGAGAACGTCTACATCGAGCGAATGAATTTTCACACTCCAATTCTGAGTCAGGAAAATTTGAAGAGGACGTGTGCGTAACCGCCCCATCGGAATGAGATCCGCGGCGGCTCCGCACAGACCTATCAGTCTCATAAATTCTCTCGCCGTGACTTTGTCTGCGTGCAGACAATAGCGAGCGTAACAACTGACTAATTTCGCTCTGGTTAACGGCAGACGAACGAGATTGTTGTGCGTCTCGAAGCTCATTCCCAGATGAGTGAATGACTTGGACGGCACCAGATCCGACTTCTCCTCGTTTACTATAAAACCGAGACGTCGGAGCAATAGAAGAAGATTCTGAACATCGTTCTGAAGCGTTAACTCATTGCCGTACCTCTGAAGAATGTCGTCCAGGTAGGCCGACGTTACCGCAGACGAATGAGCTCGGAAGTAGATCATTACCGAGTTCATTACCCGAGTGAAAGCCCAGGGTGCTAGATTCAATCCGAAGCACATCGCCCGGAATTGATACACCACTCCAAGGACTGCGAAGCGTAGATACTTTCGGAATGTCGGATGTACCATGACGTGAAAGTACGCATCTTTGAGATCTATGCTCGTTGCATAATCGTTCACCCGAATACTCGCTCTGACCGATCGAATCGTCTCCATATAAAACTTCAGAGCGACGATCAGCTTGTTTATCCAGCTCAAATCTATGACTGGACGGAACGAGCCGTCTGGTTTCGGAACCAGAAACAGATGGCTGTAGAATCCCAGAGATTCCTGGTTTTCTTCGACCTCTACCGCGTTCTTCATTAAAAGAGACTGCACCTCTGATAACAGAGCGTCTCTTTTCTGTGGATTTGACGGAAGATGAGTCCACTTTGGACTTCGAGTTAATGGAGGCTTTCGTTTGAAGGATATCTTCAGACCTTCCGAAGTCACTCCTCTCACCCAAGGGTCGTCCGTAATCGACGCCCACTCTTGTGAAAAACTCGACAACCTTCCGCCAACCGGAACGCGATAGAGGTTTAAGCCATCACCTCCTGGACCTGTGAGACCTGCGGTAGGAGAAACCACGTCTTCCATGACCCGCACCTCGCCTCGTCGACCTTGGGGCGTCCGACCGATTGTCCCGGCCTGAAGGACGTCCCGAACGAGAGTCGCTATCCTGACGGTCTCTCGAATAAGACCAAGAGGACGCACCGGAACCTCTATAGGAACATCTCTTGGGCGCATTAGACCCAGAAGTGCCTGTCTTATTCGTGTCTGCTGTATCCGACTTCTTAGGAGCCGATCTGAACAACAGAGAATCATTAGCTTTCTTTTTAATTTTATCATAAATAGCGGAAAGCTTGCCGTCAAAGAGAAGTTCTCCTGAGACCGAAGCGACTCTAAGAGAGTTCTTCACCTTAGAATCCACTAGTGTGGATGTAGCTAGGGCTGCGTCACGTCTAACCAACTCCAGATTTGCCACTGAAAGGGCGGAGTTACACGTGGAATAAGCTACTGCCCTTGAAAGAAGTCTTAAAGAGGATTGTATATCCTGAAACTCTTCCCCTTGAAGGCGCAGTGATAACGCCTTAGTAAGGTGATCTGCGTAAGATAAGGCATCTAAATTGGCTCTGTTAGACGCAATAGCTGTTTCCAACACCGCGGTTGGAATAGAAGGTGACGACGGTAATGATAGCTCTAAGTCTTCCGCCTCGTCGTCCATACGCAGAGGAACTCTCGGTATACCCTGTCCTGCCGTATCGAATTTATTCCTTGCATTAATGAAAGGCAGGTTGAGAGTATTAGCAACATTATTGGACTGCGACGGAAACTCGGGAGCGATGTCCCTGAACCGCTCAAAAAATTCAGAGTCCAATGACGCTATAATTCTTTTGTCCGGAAGCGCAGCAGTCTGGCCCGACGGAACAACTTGAGGGAGAAAGTGCCGGATGAAGTCCATGGCAGCTTTATGTTGTTCCGAAAGGGATAACTCCAAGTCATCCGTATCCCTTTCACCATCCGGTCGGACCTCATGATGTTCCCGGTCGTCCACCCCCGATGCTTCGGCGGAGCGTACCGACCCAGCGCCGTCGGATAATTCTCGATCCGACACCGTTTCTGTCGGCTGCTGGGATGCTGCGATAAGCTGTGCTATCTGCACAAGAATGTCCGGCGTCGAGACCTGCGGAGGCGCAGTCTTTCGCTGCTTCGCCGAGGGCAGCTCCGCATCAGATGGCTCCCGCATACTTTTCCTATGCGAACGTCCAGAGTCCATCGGTCTCGAATCCCTGGCTGCCGGATGGTGTGACCTGGTCGCCGAAGAATCCTTCATCGGCGAAGCTGGTAATATATCGGCGGTCACGCAGCCAAGGTGCGGTCGTGTGCGCTGACGAGAAGAGGAAGCCTTAACAGTCTCTGCGGACTGCTTATACAATGGAGCGTCCCGAGCGACGGACGTATGCTCCGCTAAAGACACATTTTGTACCACAACATCTGGTCCCAGATGTTGTTGTATGAGAGAGGGACCTCTCTCGCTCGCGGCCCGGCTGGACCTGGACGAGCTAGGAACCGGTCTAAAAGGCTTCCTCCGTTCTCGCTTACTATCCGCCGTCACTGGGTGTGCATCTATTATGTTTATAGTGCTCGCATCACCCAAAATTTCCTCTTGGACCGCATCGGACGAACCCGGCTGCCGAACCATTCGGTGAATGGACGCTACACCGGGCGAGCTAGCGGACGACATTTGTCTAATCTCCATGAGCACTTTTGCCGCTAGCTCTGAATTCATTTGTGACGACGGACGCACACTTGAAGAAGATAACATGGAAACATCACCCTGTTCTGGTTCCTCTGAAATAGAAACTGAGAGAGTAGAGTGACCTTGCGGAGTAAGAGCCGGCATCGCTCTTTCTCCAGAAACAACATATCGTGACACACGTTTCCAATGTTTCTCATCCCAATGTTCACATATAGGACAGGGATTAATGCGAGAACACTGACTACAATTGATACAATGATCATGAAAGTCAGAGGAAGATTTCTTCCTATTACAATTTGAACAACGTCCCTTCATTGTGAAAGAACAACAATAAGTCCTAGTTACTCGCAAAAACACCTGACACAAAGATACATAATAACATGATCCATTAATAAATGAAAAAACAATTGCAAAACAAAATAATTTTGAAAAAATATTTTTTCAGCGAAGCCCAAGCTGCTGAAAAGTAACGTTGAGCCCCGATGGATCCGATGGCAAAGTGTGGTCAAAAATTTTAAATTTATATAAAATAATTAATGAGACACTTTCGGATAATATAAATGTTTCTTATAATGAGATAAACTACAGCAAAGGCAAACAGCCCCCCTCAAAAAAGGCTGTTGCCAATGAAAACAAACAGTGTAAAAACACCAGAAAACATGACTCCAGGCACTGAGAAAACTGGCCCGGAATCAGTCATCAATTACACTCTATCTGATGCAAAACAGAGACTCCCAGGGGAGAATCTGTAGAACATTAGATGGAAGATGCAGAACACAAACGTTATACACCCATGGGTGAAAACGTAACTATGGGGAAAATAACAGAAAACATTCTGTAACCAAGCAACTCTCCCAGGAAATTTTAGAAATGAAATTTCTCAAAAATATGCCAAAAGCATGGGTGAATTGCAAGGGGGGACTTTAGAAGGCTAGGGGAGAGGAAACACTGAATAAGCAGTGCAACAATTAGCAAGAATGACAACAAGAGGCCCATGCCTCGAAAGTTAAAAAATTTATAGTAATTTATATATTTTTTATACTTACCAATGACCCAGACATAGCTGGTGCTAACTCTTAAAATACAGGGCCAAACACAAATTTTGCCCCCCAATCCCCAAAATTTGCATCTAAAACTAAAGAAAACATGTCCTGAAAGGCCCTCCACACTTCGCCCCTACTGCGCATGCGCAGTGTCAAGGACGTTCCGAAATTGGCGCCATTTATCATTCTAATAACCAGTGCCTGGTAAGCGCTATGTACTCAGTGGGGAGGCAAGAGTTCCCAACTCCTGGGAGGGCCATCCCCGTCTGGGTCATTGGTAAGTATAAAAAATATATAAATTACTATAAATTTTTTAACATTTTTATACTGTACCAATGACCCAGACATAGCTGAATAGTAAAAAGGCTGGAGGGCCAAGGACATAGAGCAAAATGGAATACGCTCAATAAAATAAAATAGAGTCATCCCCTGTAGGGAAAAGAAGTAATAGGCCTTATATGTATCTTTCTTATTTATGATAAATTAGAAAGATACAACACCTTCCAAAAATTGAGCTTCATACATCCATGTACTCTATTAATATCCAATAATCTTTATACTAATAATTTTTAAAGTAAGCCAATAATAAAGTAAGTCTAGAGAATAGAGACTCTTATACTCCTAAAAGTGAGTGAGAATTGCATAATCATGTCCGTTGACATATGCAATATTCAAAAGCTATACTTTAAAAACTAAGACTTGAATGAATTTTATAAACTTAAACTTCTCACTAACAACCATCCCAATAACAGCTCAGAATTACTAACTCCGGAGGAGGTATCCCCTTGTTTTCATAGTAAAAACAGGTGACCCAAGGGAACACCCTCCCCCCCCCCCCCCCCCTTTTTCTTGCCCTGGGTCAAATAGCCCAGAGCGAAGAGGGCAGCCGAACGGAGACACTGCCGAAACAGACAGCCTACCTAGCTATAGTAGCAACTGTTAAGTGAATGACATTCTGAGCAGTAGATAATAGACCTAACAATAGAGGCCTCCAGAAATGGACTCGATATTTCTGAGATAAAATTCATGAATGGATGGCTGAGCGCAATGAGCAGCCTTCAAAAATCTATAATAGCAACACTATTAATGTAAGCCCAAGAAGTAGAAGAACTCTTACTTCATGAGCCGAAATCTTAAGCACAACTGCTAAGCCAATGATATACCATAAGCAGTACGCTAGATAATAGAATCCATTAACAATAAAATGGAGCGTAACGTCCTTCTACTAGACATCAAAGACAGAAGAAGCTTACGCCCTTGTAATAAACAGATATCTGTTTATAAATACATAAACTGTACCCGGAAAGAGTAAAGGCCTATGCCCATACGAAGACGGAAGGACCTTAAAATAATAGGTTCCGGATAATAGGAGCCTAACTCTTATGCAACAATCCAACCTAAATAGTAACGGAAGTATTGATTCCGAAACTATGAAAGTGAAAATCATCCATCGATAGTGCATGAAACTCACTGACTCTACAGTAAAAGAGAAACCAACAGAATTACTGTCTAAAAGGTCAGAATTTGAAAACTACTGTTTCCAGAGGCTCAAATGATTACTTAGCTAAATAAGAACCGAAGTTAAAATCCGTATAGGAATTTAATCTAAAGATTCTAAGTCTATTTATCAAAAAGTTACTAACTGACTTAGATAAAGAGACAAAAGACTCAATTGTAAACTATCGTAGAGTGCATAGGTATGAGGTAACATAAACCTATAACCTAAATAACAACAGGCTGCAGTAGATCTTGTGAAACAAGTATACTAAAAAATAGCAATGAGTAGTATGGAGGGATCAACCATATGAACATAATGATCCCTACACCACGACGGAAGAGCCTCCACTTTAGTCGCATAGAATAGCGAAGAAGAGGATCTCCTATAGTAAGAAATCGCGTCCAAAGCTCGTCCAGTACAGTGCTTACAATGCAATACGGACCACACAACGGAATACATGAAGGTTGCGACCTTGCTGGTTGTGATAAAGATGACACGATTTACCCAGTGAAAAAATATCCTCACATAGAGGAAGATTTCACGTTAAGATCCACAGTAGACAAGAGAGTAAATTACTCATGATCTCTGTGAAGATAGAGATGCTATCAACAGAAATGTATTGTGGTTGTTTATCTTAGCAATATCTGCTAAAACAACAGCGCCGGAGGATACGCGTATCCTATCATTCCGTCCTATAGATCAATAGAGCGTTAACAGTATTAGCTCAGAGATCTGGACAAGCCAACACATACGTCTGCAATTTATTAGCAAGCTGTGTCATAAATAAAACATCATTGGGCGCTCCCATAGATAGCAAATCTGAATGAATACTTGTTTGTTGAGAGTCCATTCTGACAGCAACAAGCGACCCGTAAGAGAACGGGAGTGCGATAAAACAATCAGACGACCCAGAATATGACGGACCAAAACTGAACTT
Source organism: Pictodentalium vernedei (assembly GCA_031216915.1). Lineage (NCBI taxonomy): Eukaryota > Metazoa > Mollusca > Scaphopoda > Dentaliida > Dentaliidae > Pictodentalium > Pictodentalium vernedei. The sequence continues at coordinate 104,995,585 of CM062296.1, read as the reverse complement.
GGTGTACTATAACCAACAGACGGATTCTTTCCATTAAATTGAATAACGGAAACGAAAGAGTGCCTCCCTGGTTCCGGAGATACGCCACTACTGTCGAATTAAAGGACAGGAATTTGGGCATGCGTTTCTGAATAATGTTCATGCAATGACATAAAGCAAGCCTAAAAAACATTATTCCGCGGAAGTTAAACTGATAGCTAAAAGACTGCGGAACCCAAAGACCCTGGCACTTCGAATCCGTAGGGATCAGTATATATCCCAATCTGTTTGACTGGCAACCGTCATAACAGCCACACTCGGGTCCGGCAACTGCGGCGGCACTCTCTGAGTCAACCACCGAATGTTTTGCCCCAGTCTGAATCTCTTGTAACACTAGATAGACAAGAGAATGTATAAATCAAGCAATTCATGGATTGCCGGAAAGTTGCCGTCGAAGAGAAGCTCCTCCGAGAACGAAGCGACTCTGAGAGAGTTCTTAACCTACTATCCACGCGTGGATGTAGCTAGGGCTGCATCACGTCTAACCAACTCCAATCAGCCACTGAAGGGCGGAGTTATACGTGAACAAACTACTGCCCTCAAAAGAAATTACATTGAGAATAATATCCCGTAAATCTTTTCTTGAAGACGTAATGATAACACCTCAGTAAGGCGGATTACGTATAATAAAGCGTCTAAGTTAAGTCTACTATACATAATGTCGTTCCCAACATTGAAATTGGAAAAGACATAAACGGCGAAAAAGAATATATATGCAGTCTTTAATCACACCGTCTAGACGCGTATGAACTCTCGGTATGCCCTGCTCTGCCAAAATAAACTATATGTAAAAAAGATAAAATGGCAGAAATGAGCCACGCGGACAAGAAACTAAACTATCATGCTTAGTAGCAGGCTTGTATATATATATAAATATATAGTGTCGAAAAATAAAACACATGTTGTAATGACAATATTGGACTTCGTCGGTAAGTCAGGGACAAAGTCCCTGTACCGATCGAAAAATCCGAGTCCAATGACGCTATAAGTCTCTTATCCAAGATCGCAGCAATGAAGTCCGAAAAATAATCACTGGAAGAAATGCCAGAAGATATGAAAGGCATCTTCCGATACTACTAAAGGGAAAACTCGAAATCTTTCGAATCCCTTTCGCCATCCTGTCGGACCCTATAAAGCGTTCGGTCGTCCGTAGCTTGATGCAACCGCGGACCGCACCGACCCAGCGCCGTCGGATAATTCCTGATTCGACCGAGAAACTGTCAATTGCTGGGATGCTGCGAAACAACTGTGCTAACTCGGATAGCACGTCCGTCACTGAGGCCTGAGGAGCAGCGGTCTTACGATGCATTGCCGCAGGAAGCTCCGAGATCGTTACCCCGTGCATACTTCCAATATGCGAGCGAACGGAGTGTATAGGCCTCGTGTCCCTTGGCTACCGGATGGCGCGACCTATTCGCTGTGGAATCACTGAATGCCGAAACTGATCGGATACTCGAGGTCACGTAGCCAATGTGCGGTCGTGTGCCCTGCTGAGAGGATGAGGAAGCATTAAAGACAGTCTCTCGGACTGTCAATATAACGGAGCGTCCCGAGCAACGGACATATGCTCCGAATGTAAAATATCTGAACCACAACATGCGGTCCCCTATGTTGTTGGCTTCCTCCGATCTGTCCTCAATCTGCCGTCACTGGGTGAGTACTAAAGTAATTAAAGTGCTCGCATCACCCAAATCTCCTTCCTAGACCGCAACGGACGAACCCGGCAGCCGAACCATTCGATGAATGTACGCTACACCGGGTGAGCTAGCGAATGTCACTCCGTAAGCGATAGACATATTCCATGAGCACTTATTGCCGCTAACTCTTCATTAACTATGACGACAGAGGCACACTTTTGAAAGACATCTCCATAATTCTTCGAACAAGAAACCAGAAATGCTTGGATAGCAAGCATAAAATAATAATATATATAGCGTCATTCAATAATTCGAAAGTTTGTGTGACATTATTGGACTATGACGGAACTGAGGGACGATGTCCCTGAACCGAACCAAAAATTTCTAAGTCCACCGACGCTATCGGTTTCTTATCCGGCATCGCAGCATATTTGTTCCGAAAGGGAAAGCTTGAAATCCTCCGAATCCCTTCGGTATCCCGTCGGACCGGATGAAACTTTCGGACGTCCGTACCCGCTTCCGCGGAGCGTCCCGACCCAGCATCGTCGGATAAAATATATGCGACAGATTCAGTTGAAGCTCCATGTACGTTGACTCCCGCACACTTCCTATGCGAACGTCCGGAGTCTGCAGGCCTCGAGTCCCCGGCTACCGACCCAGCGCTGTCGGATAATTCTCGATCCGACACCGTTTCTGTCGGCTGCTGGGATGCTGCGATAAGCTGTGCTATGTGCACAAGAATGTCCGGCGTCGAGACCTGCGGAGGCGCAGTCTATCGCTGCTTCGCCGAGGGCAGCTCCGCATCAGATGGCTCCCGCATACTTCCTATGCGAACGTCCGGAGTCCATCGGTCTCGAATCCCTGGCTGCCGGATGGTGTGACCTGGTCGCCGAAGAATCCTTGATCGGCGAAGCTGGTAATATATCGGCGGTCACGCAGCCAAGGTGCGGTCGTGTGCGCTGACGAGAAGAGGAAGCCTTAGCAGTCTCAGCGGACTGCCTATACAATGGAGCGTCCCGAGCGACGGACGTATGCTCCGCTAGCGACACATTTGTACCACAACATCTGGGGCCAGATGTTGTTGAACGAGAGAGGGGCCTCTCTCGCTTGCCGTCCGGATGGACCGGAACGAGCTATGAACCGGACTAAAAGGCTTCCTCCGTTCTCCCTCCGATCCTCCGTCACTGGGTGTGCATTAAGTTAATTTTATAGTGCTCGCATCACCCCAAAATTCCTTCTAGACCGCAACGGACGAACCCGGCTGCCGAACCATTCGGTGAATGGACGCTACACCGGGCGAGCTAGTGGACGTCAAAGGCCATCGAACCTACTAGGGTCCTCTTAGGCAATTGGCGTATTACATGAGCACTTTTCCGCTAGCCCTTCATTAATTGTGACGATGGAGGCACACTGTTGGAAGACATCACAGATACATCACCCTAATCTTGATCGTCTGAAATAGAAATTGATAAAGTAGAGTGACCCTGCGGGGAAAGGACCGGAGTGTCCAAATCCCCAACAACATACCGTGACATACGCTTCCCATATTGTCATCGAAATCATACGATACAGAACAGGAGTTAATGCGAGTACACTGACCACATATAGAATGATAATAAGGTCAGAGGAAGACTTCCTCTTAAAACAATTGATCAATATCCTTTCAATGTGAAAAGAAAACAAGTCCTGGTACTCGCACTAACCCCTGGCAAAATACATAATAATAATATGATCCATTAATATAGAAAAAATAATTGAAATCAAAATATTTTGAAAAAATATTTTTTCAGAACAGCCCAAGTTTCTGAAAAGTAACGTTGAGCCCCAATGGATCCCAAGCCTAAGTGTGGAAAAAAATTTTAAAAATATTTTAAACAATTTATTCAACACTTACGAACAATAATAATGTATCTAGTTATGATTAAAATAACATAAAGATATTCTTATTTAGAAATCCCCCCCCTCACACAGAGGGCTGTTGTAAATGTAAACAATGAGTGTAAAAACACTAAAATAAGACTCCAGGCACCCAGGCCCGAAATCAGTTACCAAAAATACACCATCTGATGCAAAACAGAGACTTCCAGGGAAGAAACTGCAGAACATCAGATGGTAGATGCAGAACACAACGCCTAACCACCCGTAGGTGAAGACGTAAACATGGGGAAAGAACAGAATTCATTCTGTTATTCAGCTAAAACTCCCAAGAAATTTTAGTAATAATAATTACATAAACTATGCCAAAAGCATGGGAGAATAGCAAGGGGGAACTTAAAGGACAGGGAGAGAGGAAAAACACTTGAAAAAACAGTGTAACTAAATAATCAGAATGACAACAAAATGGCTGCTGCCTTGAAAATAGGTAACTTAACATAATTTCATTAAAAAATTTTAAGTTACAGCCCTGATAATATTCTGTCACACATTCTTTTCCTCTCCTCCTTTTCTATCCTCCTTAGAATCACCATTTCACTAATATTTATGTGTCTGGCATCATTTAAACTGAGATTTAAAAGCACAAAGATCAGTCAGATGTTAACTGATGAAGGGCCAAACTTAGAATGATAAATGGCGCCAATTTTGGAACGTCCTTGACACTGCGCATGCGCAGTAGGGGCGAAGTGTGGAGGGCCTTTCAGGACATGTTTTCTTTAGTTTTAGATGCAAATTTTGGGGATTGGGGGGCAAAATTTGTGTTTGGCCCTATATTTTAAGAGTTAGCACCAGCTATGTCTGGGTCATTGGTACAGTATAAAAATATAGGCAACTTAACATAATTTCATCAAAAAATTTTAAGTACAGCCCTGATTATTTTTTGTCACTTCTTTTTCCTCTCCTCCTTCTATCCTCCTTAGAATCACATTTTCTCCAAAAATTACGTGTCTGGCATCCTTTAAACTGAGATTTACAAGCACAAAGATCAGTGAGATGTTGACTGATGAAGGGCCAAACAGAGAATGATAATTGGCGCCAATTTCGGGACGACTGCGTCACTGCGCATGCGCAGTAGAGGCGTAGTATGGAGGTCCTTTAGGACATGATTTCCTTTTGTTTTGGATGCAAATTTTGGGGATTGGGGGGCAAAATTTGTGTTTGGCCCTGGTTTTGTTAGAGTTAGCACCAGCTAAGTCTGGGTCATTGGTACAGTATAAAAATATGAAAAGTTAAAAAATTTATAGTAATTTATATATTTTTTATACTTACCAATGACCCAGACATAGCTGGTGCTAACTCTTAAAATATAGGGCCAAACACAAATTTTGCCCCCCAATCCCCAAAATTTGCATCTAAAACTAAAGAAAACATGTCCTGAAAGGCCCTCCACACCTCGCCCCCACTGCGCATGCGCAGTGTCCAGGACGTTCCGAAATTGGCGCCATTTATCATTCTAATAACCAGTGCCTGGTAAGCGCTATGTACTCAGCGGGGAGGCAAGAGTTCCCAACTCCTGGGAGGGCCATCCCCGTCTGGGTCATTGGTAAGTATAAAAAATATATAAATTACTATAAATTTTTTAACATTTTTATACTGTACCAATGACCCAGACATAGCTGAATAGTAAAAAGGCTGGAGGGCCAAGGACATAGAGCAAAATGGAATACGCTCAATAAAATAAAATAGAGTCATCCCCTGTAGGGAAAAGAAGTAATAGGCCTTACATGTATCTTTCTTATTTATGATAAATTAGAAAGATACAACACCTTCCAAAAATTGAGCTTCATACATCCATGTACTCTATTAATATCCAATAATCCTTATACTAATAATTTTTAAAGTAAGCCAATAATAAAGTAAGTCTAGAGAATAGAGACTCTTATACTCCTAAAAGTGTGTGAGAATTGCATAATCATGTCCGTTGACATATGCAATATTCAAAAGCTATACTTTAAAAACTAAGACTTGAATGAATTTTATAAACTTAAACTTCTCACTAAACAACCATCCCAATAACAGCTCAGAATTACTAACTCCGGAGGAGGTATCCCCTTGTTTTCATAGTAAAAACAGGTGACCCAAGGGAACACCCTCCCCCCCCCCCCCTTTTTCTTGCCCTGGGTCAAATAGCCCAGAGCGAAGAGGGCAGCCGAACGGAGACACTGCCGAAACAGACAGCCTACCTAGCTATAGTAGCAACTGTTAAGTGAATGACATTCTGAGCAGTAGATAATAGACCTAACAATAGAGGCCTCCAGAAATGGACTCGATATTTCTGAGATAAAATTCATGAATGGATGGCTGAGCGCAATGAGCAGCCTTCAAAAATCTATAATAGCAACACTATTAATGTAAGCCCAAGAAGTAGAAGAACTCTTACTTCAAGAGCCGAAATCTTAAGCACAACTGCTAAGCCAATGATATACCATAAGCAGTACGCTAGTTAATAGAATCGATTAACAATAAAATGGAGCGTAACGTCCTTCTACTAGACATCAAAGACAGAAGAAGCTTACGCCCTTGTAATAAACAGATATCTGTTTATAAATACATAAACTGTACCCGGAAAGAGTAAAGGCCTATGCCCATACGAAGACGGAAGGACCTTAAAATAATAGGTTCCGGATAATAGGAGCCTAACTCTTATGCAACAATCCAACCTAAATAGTAACGGAAGTATTGATTCCGAAACTATGAAAGTGAAAATCATCCATCGATAGTGCATGAAACTCACTGACTCTACAGTAAAAGAGAAACCAACAGAATTACTGTCTAAAAGGTCAGAATTTGAAAACTACTGTTTCCAGAGGCTCAAATGATTACTTAGCTAAATAAGAACCGAAGTTAAAATCCGTATAGGAATTTAATCTAAAGATTCTAAGTCTATTTATCAAAAAGTTACTAACTGACTTAGATAAAGAGACAAAAGACTCAATTGTAAACTATCGTAGAGTGCATAGGTATGAGGTAACATAAACCTATAACCTAAATAACAACAGGCTGCAGTAGATCTTGTGAAACAAGTATACTAAAAACTAGCAATGCGTAGTATGGAGGGATCAACCATATGAACATAATGATCCCTACACCACGACGGAAGAGCCTCCACTTTAGTCGCATAGAATAGCGAAGAAGAGGATCTCCTATAGTAAGAAATCGCGTCCAAAGCTCGTCCAGTACAGTGCTTACAATGCAATACGGACCACACAACGGAATACATGAAGGTTGCGACCTTGCTGGTTGTGATAAAGATGACACGATTTACCCAGTGAAAAAAGATCCTCACATAGAGGAAGATTTCACGTTAAGATCCACAGTAGACAAGAGAGTAAATTACTCATGATCTCTGTGAAGATAGAGATGCTATCAACAGAAATGTATTGTGGTTGTTTATCTTAGCAATACCTGCTAAAACAACAGCGCCGGAGGATACGCGTATCCTATCATTGCGTCCTATAGATCAATAGAGCGTTAACAGTATTAGCTCAGAGATCTGGACAAGCCAACACATACGTCTGCAATTGATTAGCAAGCTGTGTCATAATAAAACATCATTGGGCGCTCCCATAGATAGCAAATCTGATTAAATACTTGTTTGTTGAGAGTCCATTCTGACAGCAACAAGCGACCCGTAAGAGAACGGGAGTGCGATAAAACAATCAGACGACCCCGAATATGACGGACCAAAACTGAACTTGGTGTACTATAACCAACAGACGGATTCTTTCCATTAAATTGAATAACGGAAACGAAAGAGTGCCTCCCTGGTTCCGGAGATACGCCACTACTGTCGAATTAAAGGACAGGAATTTGGGCATGCATTTCTGAATAATGTTCATGCAATGACATAAAGCAAGCCTAAAAAACATTATTCCGCGGAAGTTAAACTGATAGCTAAAAGACTGCGGAACCCAAAGACCCTGGCACTTCGAATCCGTAGGGATCAGTATATATCCCAATCTGTTTGACTGGCAACCGTCATAACAGCCACACTAGGGTCCGGCAACTGCGGCGGCACTCTCTGAGTCAACCACCGAATGTTTGCCCCAGTCTGAATCTCTTGTAACAGTAGATAGACAAGAGAATGTATAAACCAAGCAATTCATGGATTGCCGGAAAGTTGCCGTCGAAGAGAAGCTCCTCCGAGAACGAAGCGACTCTGAGAGAGTTCTTAACCTACTATCCACGCGTGGATGTAGCTAGGGCTGCATCACGTCTAAACACTCCAATCAGCCACTGAAGGGCGGAGTTATACGTGAACAAAATACTGCCCTCAAAAGAAATTACATTGAGAATAATATCCCGTAAATCTTTTCTTGAAGACGTAATGATAACGCCTCAGTAAGGCGGATTACGTATAATAAAGCGTCTAAGTTAAGTCTACTATACATAATGTCGTTCCCAATATTGAAATTGGAAAAGACATAAACGGCGAAAAAGAATATATGCAGTCTTTAATCACACCGTCTAGACGCATATGAACTCTCGGTTTGCCCTGCTCTGCCAAAATAAACTATATGTAAAAAAGATAAAATGGCAGAAATGAGCCACGCGGACAAGAAACTAAACTATCATGCTTAGTAGCAGGCTTGTATATATATATATAATATATAGCGTCGAAAAATAAAACACATGTTGTAATGACAATATTGGACTGCGTCGGTAAGTCAGGGACAAAGTCCCTGTACCGATCGAAAAATCCGAGTCCAATGACGCTATAAGTCTCTTATCCAAGATCGCAGCAATGAAGTCCGAAAAATAATCACTGGAAGAAATGCCAGAAGATATGAAAGGCATCTTCCGATACTACTAAAGGGAAAACTCGAAATCTTTCGAATCCCTTTCGCCATCCTGTCGGACCCTATAAAGCGTTCGGTCGTCCGTAGCTTGATGCAACCGCGGACCGCACCGACCCAGCGCCGTCGGATAATTCCTGATTCGACCGAGAAACCGTCAATTGCTGGGATGCTGCGAAACAACTGTGCTAACTCGGATAGCACGTCCGTCACCGAGGCCTGAGGAGCAGCGGTCTTACGATGCATTGCCGCAGGAAGCTCCGAGATCGTTACCCCGTGCATACTTCCAATATGCGAGCGAACGGAGTGTATAGGCCTCGTGTCCCTTGGCTACCGGATGGCGCGACCTATTCGCTGTGGAATCACTGAATGCCGAAACTGATCGGATACTCGAGGTCACGTAGCCAATGTGCGGTCGTGTGCCCTGCTGTGAGGATGAGGAAGCATTAAAGACAGTCTCTCGGACTGTCAATATAACGGAGCGTCCCGAGCAACGGACATATGCTCCGAATGTAAAATATCTGAACCACAACATGCGGTCCCCTATGTTGTTGGCTTCCTCCGATCTGTCCTCAATCTGCCGTCACTGGGTGAGTACTAAAGTAATTAAAGTGCTCGCATCACCCAAATCTCCTTCCTAGACCGCAACGGACGAACCCGGCAGCCGAACCATTCGATGAATGTATGCTACACCGGGTGAGCTAGCGAATGTCATTCCGTAAGCGATAGACATATTCCATGAGCACTTATTGCCGCTAACTCTTCATTAACTATGACGACAGAGGCACACTTTTGAAAGACATCTCCATAACTCTTCGAACAAGAAACCAGAAATGCTTGGATAGCAAGCATAAAATAATAATATATATAGCGTCGTTCAATAATTCGAAAGTTTGTGTGACATTATTGGATTATGTCGGAACTGAGGGACGATGTCCCTGAACCGAACCAAAAATTTCTAAGTCCACCGACGCTATCAGTTTCTTATCCGGCATCGCAGCATATGTTGTTCCGAAAGGGAAAGCTTGAAATCCACCGAATCCCTTTCGGTATCCCGTCGGACCGGATGAAACTTTCGGACGTCCGTACCCGCTTCCGCGGAGCGTCCCGACCCAGCATCGTCGGATAAAATATATGCGACAGATTCAGTTGATGCTGGGATGCTGCGATAAACTGTGCTATTAAGGAAGCACGTCCGTTCCCGAGGCCTGTGCCGTAGCGGACTTACGATGCATTGCCGCTGGAAGCTCCGTGTACGTTGACTCCCGCACACTTCCTATGCGAACGTCCGGAGTCTGCAGGCCTCGAGTCCCCGGCTACCGACCCAGCGCTGTCGGATAATTCTCGATCCGACACCGTTTCTGTCGGCTGCTGGGATGCTGCGATAAGCTGTGCTATGTGCACAAGAATGTCCGGCGTCGAGACCTGCGGAGGCGCAGTCTATCGGTGCTTCGCCGAGGGCAGCTCCGCATCAGATGGCTCCCGCATACTTCCTATGCGAACGTCCGGAGTCCATCGGTCTCGAATCCCTGGCTGCCGGATGGTGTGACCTGGTCGCCGAAGAATCCTTGATCGGCGAAGCTGGTAATATATCGGCGGTCACGCAGCCAAGGTGCGGTCGTGTGCGCTGATGAGAAGAGGAAGCCTTAGCAGTCTCAGCGGACTGCCTATACAACGGAGCGTCCCGAGCGACGGACGTATGCTCCGCTAACAACACATTTGTACCACAACATCTGGGGCCAGATGCTGTTGAACGAGAGAGGGGCCTCTCTCGCTTGCCGTCCGGATGGACCGGAACGAGCTATGAACCGGACTAAAAGGCTTCCTCCGTTCTCCCTCCGATCCGCCGTCACTGGGTGTGCATTAAGTTAATTTTATAGTGCTCGCATCACCCCAAAATTCCTTCTAGACCGCAACGGACGAACCCGGCTGCCGAACCATTCGGTGAATGGACGCTACACCGGGCGAGCTAGCGGACGTCAAAGGCCGTCGAACCTACTAGGGTCCTCTTAGGCAATTGGCGTATTACATGAGCACTTTTCCGCTAGCCCTTCATTAATTGTGACGACGGAGGCACACTGTTGGAAGACATCACAGATACATCACCCTAATCTTGATCGTCTGAAATAGAAATTGATAAAGTAGAGTGACCCTGCGGGGAAAGGACCGGAGTGTCCAAATCCCCAACAACATACCGTGACATACGCTTCCCATATTGTCATCGAAATCATACGATACAGAACAGGAGTTAATGCGAGTACACTGACCACATATAGAATGATAATAAGGTCAGAGGAAGACTTCCTCCTAAAACAATTGATCAATATCCTTTCAATGAGAAAAGAAAACAAGTCCTGGTACTCGCACTAACCCCTGGCAATCAAATACATAATAATAATATGATCCATTAATATAGAAAAAATAATTGAAATCAAAATATTTTGAAAAAATATTTTTTCAGAACAGCCCAAGTTTCTGAAAAGTAACGTTGAGCCCCAATGGATCCCAAGCCTAAGTGTGGACAAAAATTTTAAAAATATTTTAAACAATTTATTCAACACTTACGAACAATAATAATGTATCTAGTTATGATTAAAATAACATAAAGATATTATTATTTAGAAATCCCCCCCTCACACAGAGGGCTGTTGTAAATGTAAACAATGAGTGTAAAAACACTAAAATAAGACTCCAGGCACCCAGGCCCGAAATCAGTTACCAAAAATACACCATCTGATGCAAAACAGAGACTTCCAGGGAAGAAACTGCAGAACATCAGATGGTAGATGCAGAACACAACGCCTAACCACCCGTAGGTGAAGACGTAAACATGGGGAAAGAACAGAATTCATTCTGTTATTAAGCTAAAACTCCCAAGAAATTTTAGTAATAATAATTACAGAAACTATGCCAAAAGCATGGGAGAATAGCAAGGGGGAACTTAAAGGACAGGGAGAGAGGAAAAACACTTGAAAAAACAGTGTAACTAAATAATCAGAATGACAACAAAATGGCTGCTGCCTTGAAAATAGGTAACTTAACATAATTTCATTAAAAAATTTTAAGTTACAGCCCTGATAATATTCTGTCACACATTCTTTTCCTCTCCTCCTTTTCTATCCTCCTTAGAATCACCATTTCACTAATATTTATGTGTCTGGCATCATTTAAACTGAGATTTAAAAGCACAAAGATCAGTCAGATGTTAACTGATGAAGGGCCAAACTTAGAATGATAAATGGCGCCAATTTCGGAACGTCCTGGACACTGCGCATGCGCAGTGGGGGCGAGGTGTGGAGGGCCTTTCAGGACATGTTTTCTTTAGTTTTAGATGCAAATTTTGGGGATTGGGGGGCAAAATTTGTGTTTGGCCCTATATTTTAAGAGTTAGCACCAGCTATGTCTGGGTCATTGGTACAGTATAAAAATACATTTTTTTTCTTCAAAGTTTGGTCCAAAAAAAACAGGCCGAACCAGACCCAAAATTTTCAACCCAGGGACCCGATTTCAACAAACTTGAATCTGACCCCCTAGAGATGATGTATACCAAATGTTGAAAGATTCTGACTGGTGGATCTGAAGAAGAAAATTTTTAAAGACATTTCCTCATATTGCACTAAGTTAGGCTCCATAGGGAGCCCAAATATTAACAAAGGAACTCATACCAAATATGAAAGCATTCTGAATGGTGGATCTGACGAAGATTTTTAAAGAAATTTCCTCATATTTCACATAGTTAAAATTTGGGCTCCTACAGGGAGTACAATTATTATTATTAACCCAGGGACTCGATTTGAACAAACTTGAATCTGAACCCCCTACAGATGTTGTATACCAAACATGAAGCGATTCTGACTGGTGGATCTGAAGAAGAAGATTTTTAAAGAAATTTCCTCAAATTGCACCAAGTTAAACTTTGGGCTCCAACAGAGAGCCCAAATACTAATTCAGGGACCTGATTTGAACAAACTAGAATCTGCCCCCCCCTCCCCCCCCCCCCACGCCCCCCCCCCCCCCCCCCCCCCCCCCCCCCCCTAGAGATGTTGTATACTAAATATCAAAAGATTTCAACTGGTGGATCTGAAGAAGAAAATTTTTAAAGGATATTCCACATATTGCAATACCGGGTAAGTTAAAATTAGAGCTCCAATAGATAGCCCAAATCTTAACCCAGGGACTCGATTTGAACAAACTTGAATCTGACACACCTAGAGATGTTGTATAACAAATATGAAAAGATTCTGACTGGTGGATCTGAAGAAGACTTTTTTGAATTTTTAAAAAACAATTATGGGTGCTATCAGAGTTATGCCCCTTGTGATGCTCCCTGTGGGCACGGCAAGTTTATTTATACAAACTTGATTTGATTATGATAAGGAACATGTATACCAAATTTGGTTTAATTTGGTCCAGTAGTTTGTGAGAAGAATTTGATAATGTAAAGTTCATGATGGATGATGGCAAGTGATAAGTTAAGCTTCCTTCAGTGAGCTAAAAAGCCAGCTTCAACAACATCTTTCATGTTCTCTCCTATACTGCACTCGCTGACTAGTTGAAAATAAGTTGCAAGGTCACAGTATGCTAATACTGCTGGTCTGCCAAATTAAAATGAAATCTACATGTAAAACATCATGAGGGCACACTTTTTTGTGTGCTGCTTTTCGAATCTAGACATGTTATGGTGCACTAACACATTTAGTGCACCATAGCCTCAAAATCGAAAGTCTGCATTCCAATTAGATAAGTTACTTAATCGAATATCATTTCAATTGGACACAAGGTTCCCCTTTCCTCCACACACACACACAAACAAAATCCCCACTCACCAGTGATTTTGTAGGAACAAAATTTTCTGGAATTATGATCCATTTATGCTTAAAATAACTGTCAAAAAGTTAGAACCAAGGAGCTTGTCCCCTGTGGATACCCAAAGTTCCCAAATGGATAGCCATCGTCTCTTAAAATGGGTTTAAGGCCACAGAGTTTGGAAATGCAAACCACCATTTGCTATGAGCTGGAAATTTTAAGGTCTGACATTTTACAACCAAGAAAGATTTTTAAACTGAAATGTGGAGATTGTTTTAGGTATTTTTTTTTTGTTTTTGTCTTAAAATCTTGGAAAGTACAAACCCTCGCTAAGGTCATATGGTACTACCTTGGGCCTTACCTAGCAATGCTCACTCTAGAGGAAATACAATGGTACAGTATTGTATTTTCAACTGATATGCCTAATTTATAAATTAAAATGTCTGAAGTTGCTTATCATTGCATGGTAATTCTAAAGGTACTTTGGCTTTCTATGGACACATTTAGTACTGACCTCGAGGTTGCAAGCCACACTGCAATTATGGAAGGCCAGCCAGCTCGTCAACACAACGTTAAGGGTTTACTGGATGATTCATAAACTGTGGTGTAATGATTCACAACCTTGGAAAATATTTGTTGAATATTGCACTAAAATGTTCTGTGCTAAACTCTAAGCCTTACTAAACCTTTTAAAAATTGACAGCCCATGTACACAGCAGAATGTTTAATGAAAGTTATTATGGAGGCATCGCAACCTATGTTTCAGAATGAAATTAAAAATCTTTATTTACTTAACTGGACAAGTGCTAAATTATTTTTAGTCGTAAAAAATTTGGTCACATGACATTGCCTTATTACAATTTTAGGATACACTCTTCTCTAAATTGGAGCAAGATAAATCCCTACAGATTGAATAGTTTCACTTCGATGGAAATATGAAGCACATGCTCGAAATATGAATCCTTGAAGTTGCAATACCCACACTTCAGGATAAAGCCACACTGTGGGCTTCCAGCACTTTACTAGTTACGGAAAACTGTTCCAAGTGTTGTCTCCGACTTACACTGTATTTGGTAAAGAAATAACAGATTTGCATCATTTTCCACTTACTTATAATATCCTGAAGAGGATAAGTTGATTGCCAAATCTTTCTTTGAAAGGTCTTTATTACCATGATAAATCCACACGACTTCAGCTCCAGAAAACATTGTGGTTTGTTTGTAAGGTAATGGGTAATTTTCATCCATATCCATTATCTGAACAAAGTTATTTCTGTCAGTGCCTGTAATAGAAAATTATGTATACAGCATTAGGAATTTTCCAGGTGGTTACAGGTGCAGCTGGGAGGTTTTTTGGTTTTCCAGTTCAGTTCTGGTTTTCAAACCAAACTGCCATATCAAGCCAAAAAACAGCCAAATGTTTTTACTTTGTTTGTTCATAATCTTATCAAACCATCTTAATGGAAGGGAGGGGAGTGCAGGGGCTCAGTGGTAGACTGTTGGACTTCTATGCTAGAGGCCCCAAGTTCAATCCCCATCCGGGACAATCTGCATTGTGTCCTTTGGCAAGGCACTTTATCCTGGTTGCATACATGGGGGCATGATGACGCCATGTACTAAGATGTGCTGCGCGTCGATGGTGCACGTCTTCAACCTCTGTAACCCTGCAACAGAGTTAGAATGTTGAGGAGCTGATAGTTGTTCATCAATGCTCGGCGGTTCTCTCCAGGTACTCCAGCTTCCTCCACCCATAAAACTGCCATGGTCAAGATTAGCCATTGTGCATAAGTATGTGACCTTAAACACCAATAAATGAAATAATTAGAATAATGGAAGTGATCTAGACTTGTGGAACATATGGACTACCATCACTTATTTTATTGGGCAAATGGGAGAATGCATCGTGTTCTCATTATCACATTTTTCTTCCCCCACTATACATGAAACATACGCGTGTCCTGGGTGAGACAGCAGGTGATGTTATACATTTATAACGTTATTATGATGTTATGCATATCGTATCAGTTTCTTGCTACCAATTCATATTGACGTCATCAGAATGCAGTGTGATCAAAGTTTGATGCTCTAAAACTCTTCAACCCTCAAGCTGCCACTGTTCCTAAGCGATTGCTCTTTCCGATGGTGTCATCAGTTTCTCAAAACAACGAATACAAATTGAGTTGATTGAATCTGCATGTGACTCCCGATTACCTCTGGCTAACATAATCGCTGCATGGTGGTGATAGAAAAATCATCCTCGATGAGTCTGAAGGTGAGAATGGGAAATCTCACCCCCGGGGCAAGATATTTGAATCAGACCCTCAGCAGGCCTTGGGTCTGGTTCAAATATCTTGCCCCTCGGGTGAGATTTCCCCCATCCTACCTCCAGACTCATCGGGGATCATAATAATCCCTTATTGACATGTCCACAGGACGAGTCAATAAAGCAGAAAATGTGATAGTGAGACCACAACATAAAATAGATGAACTTAATTCATTTGTTACCCTGATTTATAAGGGTTTTTTTTCACTCAATAGATTTGGTAATTGATCCTATAGATGGAGACACTTGCAGACTGGGCTTTTTGTGGTGAGTTGTGTCTTACAAACTATTGCAAGTGGTAGATTTTTAGTGTCACAGATTTACAGTACAGTCGCCGTGGATTGGTCGTAATCCACACGTGGGCAGTTATGTCCACGCATGTGTTCACCATGTAGTAAAAATCATCATCAGCAAAATTTTAATTAATGAAGCATCGAGTTGTACCCGGTGCTTCATTAATTAAATTTTTGATGATTATTCCTGTAATTAGTGTTTGGAATCTAAAATTATAGCGTCCGTGGAAATATTGCCCACGCGTGGAAAGTAACCAGTCCACGGCGACTGTACCCGGTGCTTCATTAATTAAATTTTTGATGATTATTCCTGTAATTAGTGTTTGGAATCTAATATTATAGCGTCCGTGGAAATATTGCCCACGTGTGGAAAGTGACCAGTCCACGGCGACTGTACTGTACTTTCACCATATGTTGCCCTGTTGCATTTGATTGGATAGTGCCAAGAGGCACTATCCAATTAAATGTAACTGAACAAGGTGTCAACAACAAAATTTGATTCTTGCCAAGATCAATATGAAACAACCTCCAGTAGAGTGTAGATGTTACAGTCAAAGCCTGTGGTATTTGGTGAAGCCAAATATTGGCTTCCAGCACTCTTAAAAAAAAATATCAGTTTCCTTCAATTCAAATTTAATCATGGCATAAATACAGAACTTGGGTGCAGTATGAGGGACAGAAATCAACAATCCCTTCCTGAGTTTTTGCTGTATGTCACGCAAGTCATCAGTGCACATGAAATACAGGAAAAACTCTACCTCCGGTCACCAATTCCTCTTCCCCATATTCCCCAATCCTTGTGTTCTTCCTTACTCCTCAGTCCCTCAGGTATGATGGCTTGACAATTTGTTGTAGTCAAGTCTTAACTGCCCTTATACTTTTTGGGTGTCACACCTCACCCAAAGGTATGGTTAGGGTGTGGTTAAGGTATGATACCTGCTATGAAAATTTCTGAGGCACACACCTTAACCATACCTCATAATTCTACCACACACCTTATCCACACATGGCAGAAACCACTACAAATTTATATTTAGGCAAGTCACACCACAAAGGTACCTCAAAAGTACCCCAAACACACCCTGTATTCTTTAAAAACAATTATGTTGGATCCGGCACACCTCAAACATATCTTCATGACTGAGCAAATTCTCTTCAAAGGTAGCACATCTTAAGCATACCCAATTCTCTACATGACATCATTTGATACGTCACGTGATCTTTGTAAGTCAAAGATGGGATGACGAAGGGATGACATCACGGCAACCTGGCTCAATAGAGAATTTTCGGTCTTGTAGTTAGAAATGAATTGAAGTGTAATAGATTGAGGAACAGATATATTTTTATGTTTGAATGATGAAAGAAATTTATTGTGAATTCACTGGTGCAGATAACTGGAGTTATTGAAGGGTTATTCAAATAGAATCATGCTGACAAAAATTGATGTGACTCAAGAGCGCTGTTTTAAAAATTCCTTCCATACAGTGTCATGTCAATGAAGCTACAGCCAAGTCGTCCAACTGAAAATCGATGATGGATAACAAGTCTCAAAATTCTACGTTTTGCCTGGAGTGTCATGGGTGTGGAAAAGCCCAGCTTCAAAGGTAGCAAGAAGATTCACTTTTACTATTTGTGCTTGACATTCCAAACCCAAAGTTTGACTTGCTGTTTAAGAAATTATGAAAGACTGAAAGTGAAACTGAAAAGTGTACTGACCACGGTTCAACTGATGCAAATAAAGCCATTACTTCAGACTCTACTGTCTATACAAAGACTGTTTAAATATGTACTGACTGAAATATATGCAGTATCAGAGCATCAGTCTATAAATATCTGTCTTCCATAGCAATTGCATGAATGGACAAATGGGCAGAATCTTATATCATAGGGGGTTGTTGCAAACCTTGTCATGCTATCAAGAACACCAATGTAAGACACGAATGAAAGGAAGTGAAAACCACTCTGTAATTATCAGGACTGTGCATCGACCAGACAAAATGGGTGTATCTGTAAGATGCGGACAGCAGCACAGACCCACACAAAGAGTTGATGTTTTCTCCCAGGCCATTGGATAAATAAACTGCAAGCAACAAATAATCTTGCCACCTATGTCTCCTAGTAAGCCTTTTTAGTTATGGCCAATGCACCAGAGATGAAGGTAGGCGTGGTTACTGTACTAGGATGGAGATCAGTGCTAACCCTCCTTGTGTGGAGTTACTATGTTGGGGAGTCTGGCAGTTGCTCACCATTGCTCGGTGGTTCTCTCTGGATACTCTGGCTTCCTCCATCCATAAAACTGTCTAACATGAGGTGACCCTGGCTGTCAAATTTGTTGTTAACCCTTTACCCAACGAATCGGACCCATCCACCCGCGTATGGTTTTCTTGACATTTTTTTTAAAATTTTAAAAAATGATATTTAAAATAATAAATTTTGATATCCTCTGTGTTGGGTAAAGGGTTAAATCCCAATAAATAAATAAATACATGCAAGGAAGGTAACTGGAAAAGTAACCTTATGAACAACTTTTCACAAATTTACAAAGTTCTAAATTTCTTCCCAAAAGCAGCCAACAGCAGAAATTTCCCATTTGGAAGGGCTAGGCCCTATTTCCAAAGTATTCATGAAAATCAGGAATGTGCTGGCCCAGTGGTAATGGCATTGGACTTCAAACCAAAAGATCCACAGTCTGATCCCTACCAGGGGTAACTGTGTTGTGTTCTTGGGCAAGGCACTTAATTCTGCTTACCAACATGAGGGCATGGTGGCGCTGTGTACTAAGAACACACTATTAATTGAAAATAGAATGTGTTTTCATTTTTGGAATTCACTTCAAAAAATTTCCACAATCCAGTATACGTATTTCCAATAGTTCCTTGAATTCAGCACCTTATGTAACAACATGTAACTAACTTACCTAAAGCACTTTTACAGCCTTAGTCATTATATATTTTCATGTGATATGGCAGTTACCAATTTTTTATAACTGCACAGGGTTAGTCACACTTTCTGGTTAAAAAAAAATTTCATTTCTAACTTTTTAACTAAACCTGTGCACTGTATAGCATTAGGGTAAATGTCATCTATATCAACTCTTCACTCAATGTAATGGTTAAAACCAGCCAGTACTATTCAAACTCAGCTTAAGAACCCTCATTGGGTTTGTTTTTAGTGAATTCCAAAAATGAAAACATATTCTATTTTCACCTAATACCTTGTTTAAGGTGTACTGCATCTTAATGGTGCACTTGTCTTCTACCAATGCTAACCCTGCTTTTGGGGAGTTAGTATGTTCCGTCTGGGACAACCCGCATTGTGTCCTTGGGCAAGGCACTTTATCTTGGTTGCCTACATGGTGGCCATGTATTAAGGTGTACTGCATGTCATATGGTGCACATGTCATCAACCACTGTAACTGCTTGAGCGGAGCTTGAACAGAGTTAGAATGTTGAGGAGCTGACAGTTGCTTGTCAATGTTTGGTGGTTCTCTCCAGGTACTACGGCTTCCTCCACCCATAAAACTGTCACAGTCTCAATTAGCAACTGTGCATGAGTATGTGACCTTAAACACCAATAAATAAATAAACAGTATGTTGGGATGTCTAAGAGTTGCTCAGTGGTTATCTCTGGATACTGTGCCTTCCTCCACACGTAAAACTGTCTGACACAAAATGACCCTGGCCTGTCAAAAGTGTTGTTAACCCCCCCACCCACCCCTCCCCCCTCCAAAACAAAATATCAGGAAGATCACTCTATTTAATTAATAAAATATCATGGTTACATTTCAATATTTTTTTTCAAGATTATGGATAGATGCTATGAGATAATGATTTCACATAAAGTGTGTTACATGCTCCCTGCATTAGTCGTGAAGATACCCTTTTCTGAAGGAGGTGAGAACATAAAATGTCTGACATAAACTACATAAAGAAAATATTACTGCATGTTGTAAGTGTATGAGGTAATGCTTTGAAACACTGACATCTGTTGGAAATTTTATGTTTATGTATAAAGTGTAATCTTATTTTAAGTATTTATTTTTCAAATAACAACCTTCCATGCTTAATTAAAGCTTTACTTAACATGAAAAGCAGATGACACTTGCAAACAAAATTCTTGAATAATTTAATATTTTCATTTCTTGCATAAAAAAACAAAGCTTATGATCCCCCACTGGAACGAGCTCCCTGATATTGTTCCAATGAGGGGGGACATATGCTGTTTTTTTAGACAAAAAATGAACAAAATAATGAAAATTGAATGGTAATTTTGTGAATAGCACAGGCTGTTAGGTTGGATGAAGGATTAAAGACTGTGCACCACATGATATAATTAACACTGAAGGAATCGGTTTGTTTTACAAACGAATGCCTACAAAATCCCAGTGACCAGGAACTTAAACTTTCAGAGCCATTGCCAACAAAACAGGTTACACAGTTGGATGTTATACAAGCTGTCTGAAAGTATGTACATTGTAGAAGGGCAAAGCAAAATGAATCAATGTTCAGAAATTGTGCTTAAGAGAACATGCTGTAAAACACATGATAGAATGACAGTCTGCATTAACTCTTAACCTGCTGAGTATTTTAAAGATATTTTTCTCAAATCTAGTCATGGATGCTTTGAAGCAGCCATGACTAGATTTGATGAAAAATTAATCTAAATTTAACCAAAAAATCCATTCAATTTACAGGATGGTTAAATGTGCCCAAATTATACTTATTTCATTGTGAACAGAAATCCTGTTCTGGGCAGGTCTGCCAGCAGCATGCTAGGAGTTACCTGAATTCTTAAAAATGATGTAAAACATGTACAGTAGAACCTGTCTTGAGAGACCGCCCTTTGGGCCACACAAAAGTGGTCTCTCAAGACAGGTGGTCTCTCATAACAGGTTTCAAGTTTTCTCAAGTCAGTGAATAACCAACCACAAAATTCAGAAATGGAGAAGAATGGATTTTTGTAGTTGTTTTTCTGAAGTTTTTGTAACAAATTGAAATGGACTGTTATAAAAATAAATTAGTGTTGAAAATCTTCATTGAAGATTTTCAACACAAATTTATTTTTATAATCCTATCTGTCACATTTCAGGTATGTATGAAATTGTTTATTCAGCAATTATCCTAATCTTTTCACAGGGGTCTTTAAAAACATCTCAGTCTTTAATGAGTTATGTAACTGAATAGCAATTGAAACCCAATTAAGAGCATTTAATACTTTTAATTATGTTAGTATAACCACAATGGATTTTCCAATTCCAGAACAGGTAAAAAGTTTTTGTCATGGTTTCAGTCTTCAAAGGGGCGGTCTCTCAAGACAGGTCCATTATGGCAAAAAGATACAAGTTGGTACCAGGTCACACTGCACCTTTTCATACACTCACACCTTGGATTCCGAGGTGTCACCAACTACACAATGGAGCTCCCAATTGTTATACAAGAGACACCAGTCAGAGTGAAGGCAAACCTAGCTACCACCTGGAGCATCCAGGTGCTCAAGGTAAAATTCACCTGACAGTGGATTTTGAGAAGGAAACCGAACCGCCGTCCTTGGAGAGGTGTAGCACCTTTCGCGAGGGGATTTCCCCCTGCACTGGTCACCCTCCAAGTGATATGGACTCGCAGGATGATGCCAAGAATATGGAAGCAGCTGAAGGAAAGAAGAAAAGGAGAAGAAAGAAGGGACCTTCTGCCAGACGACGTGATGCCCGCCGACTGACGGTGTTCATGGAGAAGAAAAGGACGGAAAAGGGAAGAGAGGGAGGCTAAGGATGGCATTGAAAGCTCAATGCCTGCTACCCCTGGCCGTTCCACGTCCATGCCGGTACCCCCCACTCCTGTGGAGGGTCCGGAGGACGCTGGTTCACCAGGCAACACTCCAATCTCCAGCACATCACACCCTTCCTCGGAAAAGGAGATGGAGGAGGGAGGTTTGTTTATGGTGCAGGAAGTTGAGCCGGACAGCGCACATGTAGCTACACCCGCTCTTGCTCTTCCAGCCTTTTCCGACCAGGACACCATCCAGGAGAGTCCGTGGAAAGCATTCTTGGGGAAAAGGTCAGAGATGACGAACATCTAGCAATTCTCCAACAAACGCTGAATACCCTGGATAACCGAGGACTCTTGGAAAGCATGATTAGAGGAGCATTACAGAGTGTCAGTAACCACTATCTGCGCACTACTCCAGAAAGCTCTCCATCACCGGCAGCTGCAAGGCCTAGACCATACCAATCTAGTCAGCCCTCCAGCACCCCTCCTTCAACACCACCAAAAGAGGTATTACCATCACAGCCTCCTCCTCCAAAAAAGAACAGGAGGAAAAATAGACGGTGCTGAGTACCATTTCCATTTTCCATCTTTGCCACGCCCAGACAACCCAAATCATCTACAGTTAAAGAGGGTTGAAAGGGGCTTGCCGCATACTGTCCCTGCGCACCTTCGGTGCGCAAAACCATTTCATTCAGGTCACACTGGTCTCTCAAGACAGGTGGTCTCTCAAGACAGGTTGTCTCCCATAGTAGGTCCATTATAGAGTAAAACCAATCGGTGCCTGGCAGATGTGGTCTCTCAAGACAGGTGGTCTCTCAAGACAGTGGTCTCGCAAGACAGGTTTTACTGTAAATACCTGATATCGATTTTCATATATGTAATATACCATGTTTTAATCTAATAGAAGTTTGTTTTATGTCTTTTTCCCATAATTTGGATACGACAAACTTACTTCTCTATATGGATATAACAACTATCGATTGTACCAACACATTTTCACGGTCCCTGTGACTTTGCTATACCCAAATTTTACTGCATTTGTTATTTTTACGTTGAGCATAGATATGAAAAGCTTTGTTTTAATGCTTAAGTGTCAACAGTATGGCCATTGTGGACTGGTCACTTTCGATGGGTGGCAATAATTTTCCACAGACATAATAATATTAAATTCCAAACACCAATTTATTATAAGAATAATCATAAAAAATTTAATTAATGAAGCACCAGGACCAACCTGGTGCTTTATTAATTAAAATTTTTGCTGATGATGATTCTTATTACCTGATAAATGCATGTGTGAACATCACTGCCCATGCATGGACATTACGACGATTCCACGGTGGCTGCACTGTAGTTACAAGTGTGATCACTTTTCACTGCAGCAGAACAGTTGCACCAACATATAATCTCTTGGTAAACTTACATGCTGCATTCTAAGTACCTTGGCAGTAGTTTCTAGACAAGTCTGAGGGCTATTAATTAAATAGAGAGTAATCGCTTGACTGGATTGGTTACGTGAAATAATTCATGAGAGGTGAGGGACGTTGTACAAACACGAGTGTGCAAGTGTTTTACAATGTAGTCCCTTGCCCCGAATGAATTATTTCAAGTAACCAGTCCAGTCAAGCGATTACTCTGTTTATTACTTTACATTATTAACGATAATTATATTATTCAACCCTTTACCTAACATCATGGCCAGCGCTATTCTAAAAAATTGCCAATTAATTTTCATTATTTTTTAATTTTTTGACTTTAAAACATAAGCTATGACCTTTAATGGAATGAGCTCGTTGAGCTTGTTTCAATGAGGGGTCATAACCTATGTTTTTGAGACAAAACATGAATGAAAATAATAGCTATTCAAGAATTTGTTTGCCCGTGTCGTCTGCTTTTCATATTAGGTAAAGGGTTAAAAAAAACAATGAAGTCCCCATTACACCCACGGCACAACGTCTTCATTTGCAACACGGATACATGACACAATTGTTGATTGCATAATTCACTTGTGAAGTTATCGTTTATAATCAAACCTGGAAATCCCAGTAAATCACACTTTGGAAAGTAATAAAATACTAAAATTACCTCCCTTTCCTTGCCCAGCATCACCAGCCTGACCATCACCAGCAGGATTTCCATTATTATGGCTATTGGAACCTGAAGAAAAGCAAACACAAGTGAAGATGATTTTGACAATTAATAGAGTATTGCAAACGTGGACTGGCCACTTTCCATGGGTGGGCAATATTTCCATGGACACAATAATATTAGATTCCAATCATTATAATAACTAGAACTATC
This sequence comes from Pictodentalium vernedei, assembly GCA_031216915.1. Taxonomy (NCBI): domain Eukaryota; kingdom Metazoa; phylum Mollusca; class Scaphopoda; order Dentaliida; family Dentaliidae; genus Pictodentalium; species Pictodentalium vernedei. The sequence continues at coordinate 104,971,691 of CM062296.1, read as the reverse complement.
ACTGAAGGTGATTAATACCCCCGCTTTGGGTTTTTAGAGGAATGCACTTCTGATCATGTAGGCAAAGGCCATAAGGAAATGTATATATAAAGATCATTTTTTGTTGTTGAAATTTGTATTTGCATGTGGCCTTCCACAGAACAGCACTGAATACTTAAAGAGCCCACACATATATGATTTACATTTGAAAAAACACATTTACAATGTGCAACATGTATTCAAAATCGGTTCATTAATGTAGGAGGAGTTGCACACACAAGAATCCCATTTGAAAACCCATAATAAATCCAAGTTAAAGGGAGATAACCTGGTTAAAATTGTCGCAGATCAAAAATTTGGGAATATGCGTATGTTCACTTAGTTGTGATAATGTTTGAAAGGTTTCGTCAAAATTGATTGATAAATGTAGGAGGAGTTGCACGCACAAGAATTTCATGTAGAAACCCATAATAAATCTAAGTTAAAGGGAGATAACCTAGTTAAAATTGCCACAGCTCAAAAATTTTGGAATATGCGCATGTTTACTTAATAGTGATGATGTCTGTAAACTTTTGTCCAAATTGATTGATAAATGTAGGAGGAGTTGCGCACACAAGAATTTCATGCAGAAACCCATATTAAATCAAAGTTCAAGAGAGATAACCTGGTTAGAATTGTCGCAGATCAAAAAGTTTGGAATATGCACATGTTCACTTAGTAGAGATGATGTTTGAAAGGTTTCATCAAAATCGGTTCATTAATGTAGGAGGAGTTGCGCACACAAGAATTTGTTCGAACGGAAAGACATAATAAATCTAAGTCAAAGGGAGATAACCTGGTTAAAATTGTCGCAGATCAAAAATCTTGGAATATGCGCATGTTCACTTAGTAGTGATGATGTCTGAAAAGTTTTGTCCAAATTGATTGATAAATGTAGGAGGAGTTGCACGCACAAGAATTTCATGTAGAAACCCATAATAAATCTAAGTTAAAGGGAGATAACCTAGTTAAAATTGCCACAGCTCAAAAATTTGGGAATATGCGTATGTTCACTTAGTTGTGATAATGTTTGAAAGGTTTCGTCAAAATTGATTGATAAATGTAGGAGGAGTTGCACGCACAAGAATTTCATGTAGAAACCCATAATAAATCTAAGTTAAAGGGAGATAACCTAGTTAAAATTGCCACAGCTCAAAAATTTTGGAATATGCGCATGTTTACTTAGTAGTGATGATGTCTGTAAACTTTTGTCCAAATTGATTGATAAATGTAGGAGGAGTTGCGCACACAAGAATTTCATGCAGAAACCCATATTAAATCAAAGTTCAAGAGAGATAACCTGGTTAAAATTGTCGCAGATCAAAAAGTTTGGAATATGCACATGTTCACTTAGTAGAGATGATGTTTGAAAGGTTTCATCAAAATCGGTTCATTAATGTAGGAGGAGTTGCGCACACAAGAATTTGTTCGAACGGAAAGACATAATAAATCTAAGTCAAAGGGAGATAACCTGGTTAAAATTGTCGCAGATCAAAAATCTTGGAATATGCGCATGTTCACTTAGTAGTGATGATGTCTGAAAAGTTTTGTCCAAATTGATTGATAAATGTAGGAGGAGTTGCACGCACAAGAATTTCATGTAGAAACACATAATAAATCTAAGTTAAAGGGAGATAACCTAGTTAAAATTGCCACAGCTCAAAAATTTTGGAATATGCGCATGTTCACATAGTAGTGATGATGTCTGTAAACTTTTGTCCAAATTGATTGATAAATGTAGGAGGAGTTGCGCACACAAGAATTTCATGCAGAAACCCATATTAAATCAAAGTTCAAGAGAGATAACCTGGTTAAAATTGTCGCAGATCAAAAAGTTTGGAATATGCACATGTTCACTTAGTAGAGATGATGTTTGAAAGGTTTCATCAAAATCGGTTCATTAATGTAGGAGGAGTTGCGCACACAAGAATTTGTTCGAACGGAAAGACATAATAAATCTAAGTCAAAGGGAGATAACCTGGTTAAAATTGTCGCAGATCAAAAATCTTGGAATATGCGCATGTTCACTTAGTAGTGATGATGTCTGAAAAGTTTTGTCCAAATTGATTGATAAATCTAGGAGGAGTTGCGCACACAAGAATTTCATGTAGAAACCCATATTAAATCAAAGTTCAAGAGAGATAACCTGGTTAAAATTGTCGCAGATTAAAAAGTTTGGAATATGCACATGTTCACTTAGTAGAGATGATGTTTGAAAGGTTTCATCAAAATCGGTTCATTAATGTAGGAGGAGTTGCGCACACAAGAATTTGTTCGGATGGAAAGACACAATAAATCTAAGTCAAAGGGAGAAAACCTGGTTAAAATTGTCGCAGATCAAAAATCTTGGAATATGCGCATGTTCACTTAGTAGTGATGATGTCTGAAAAGTTTTGTCCAAATTGATTGATAAATGTAGGAGGAGTTGCACGCACAAGAATTTCATGTAGAAACCCATAATAAATCTAAGTTAAAGGGAGATAACCTAGTTAAAATTGCCACAGCTCAAAAATTTTGGAATATGCGCATGTTCACTTAGTAGTGATGATGTCTGTAAACTTTCGTCCAAATTGATTGATAAATGTAGGAGGAGTTGCGCACACAAGAATTTCATGCAGAAACCCATATTAAATCAAAGTTCAAGAGAGATAACCTGGTTAAAATTGTCGCAGATCAAAAAGTTTGGAATATGCACATGTTCACTTAGTAGAGATGATGTTTGAAAGGTTTCATCAAAATCGGTTCATTAATGTAGGAGGAGTTGCGCACACAAGAATTTGTTCGAACGGAAAGACATAATAAATCTAAGTCAAAGGGAGATAACCTGGTTAAAATTGTCGCAGATCAAAAATCTTGGAATATGCGCATGTTCACTTAGTAGTGATGATGTCTGAAAAGTTTTGTCCAAATTGATTGATAAATGTAGGAGGAGTTGCACGCACAAGAATTTCATGTAGAAACCCATAATAAATCTAAGTTAAAGGGAGATAACCTAGTTAAAATTGCCACAGCTCAAAAATTTTGGAATATGCGCATGTTCACTTAGTAGTGATGATGTCTGTAAACTTTCGTCCAAATTGATTGATAAATGTAGGAGGAGTTGCGCACACAAGAATTTCATGTAGAAACCCATATTAAATCAAAGTTCAAGAGAGATAACCTGGTTAAAATTGTCGCAGATTAAAAAGTTTGGAATATGCACATGTTCACTTAGTAGAGATGATGTTTGAAAGGTTTCATCAAAATCGGTTCATTAATGTAGGAGGAGTTGCGCACACAAGAATTTGTTCGGATGGAAAGACACAATAAATCTAAGTCAAAGGGAGAAAACCTGGTTAAAATTGTCGCAGATCAAAAATCTTGGAATATGCGCATGTTCACTTAGTAGTGATGATGTCTGAAAAGTTTTGTCCAAATTGATTGATAAATGTAGGAGGAGTTGCACGCACAAGAATTTCATGTAGAAACCCATAATAAATCTAAGTTAAAGGGAGATAACCTAGTTAAAATTGCCACAGCTCAAAAATTTTGGAATATGCGCATGTTCACTTAGTAGTGATGATGTCTGTAAACTTTCGTCCAAATTGATTGATAAATGTAGGAGGAGTTGCGCACACAAGAATTTCATGCAGAAACCCATATTAAATCAAAGTTCAAGAGAGATAACCTGGTTAAAATTGTCGCTGATCAAAAAGTTTGGAATATGCACATGTTCACTTAGTAGAGATGATGTTTGAAAGGTTTCATCAAAATCGGTTCATTAATGTAGGAGGAGTTGCGCACACAAGAATTTGTTCGAACGGAAAGACATAATAAATCTAAGTCAAAGGGAGATAACCTGGTTAAAATTGTCGCAGATCAAAAATCTTGGAATATGCGCATGTTCACTTAGTAGTGATGATGTCTGAAAAGTTTTGTCCAAATTGATTGATAAATGTAGGAGGAGTTGCACGCACAAGAATTTCATGTAGAAACCCATAATAAATCTAAGTTAAAGGGAGATAACCTAGTTAAAATTGCCACAGCTCAAAAATTTTGGAATATGCGCATGTTCACTTAGTAGTGATGATGTCTGTAAACTTTCGTCCAAATTGATTGATAAATGTAGGAGGAGTTGCGCACACAAGAATTTCATGCAGAAACCCATATTAAATCAAAGTTCAAGAGAGATAACCTGGTTAAAATTGTCGCAGATCAAAAAGTTTGGAATATGCACATGTTCACTTAGTAGAGATGATGTTTGAAAGGTTTCATCAAAATCGGTTCATTAATGTAGGAGGAGTTGCGCACACAAGAATTTGTTCGAACGGAAAGACATAATAAATCTAAGTCAAAGGGAGATAACCTGGTTAAAATTGTCGCAGATCAAAAATCTTGGAATATGCGCATGTTCACTTAGTAGTGATGATGTCTGAAAAGTTTTGTCCAAATTGATTGATAAATCTAGGAGGAGTTGCGCACACAAGAATTTCATGTAGAAACCCATATTAAATCAAAGTTCAAGAGAGATAACCTGGTTAAAATTGTCGCAGATTAAAAAGTTTGGAATATGCACATGTTCACTTAGTAGAGATGATGTTTGAAAGGTTTCATCAAAATCGGTTCATTAATGTAGGAGGAGTTGCGCACACAAGAATTTGTTCGGATGGAAAGACACAATAAATCTAAGTCAAAGGGAGAAAACCTGGTTAAAATTGTCGCAGATCAAAAATCTTGGAATATGCGCATGTTCACTTAGTAGTGATGATGTCTGAAAAGTTTTGTCCAAATTGATTGATAAATGTAGGAGGAGTTGCGCACACAAGAATTTCATGTCTGGAAAGACGTACGGACATACGGACGTACAGGGCGATTCCTATATAGCCCCCACTTCTTCGAAGCGGGGGTATAATAACCCTTTACCCAACGCAGACGATATCAAAATTTATTATTTTAAATATCATTTTTTTAAATTTTTCTAAAAATTTAAACAAAACCATATCATGTGACCCCTCATTGGAATGAGCTCAATGAGCTCGTCCCAATGAGGGGTCACATGATATGGTTTTGTTGAAATATTTTGAAAAATTTATTTTTTTCCAACTGCTCAATTTGCATATTACGCGGACGGATGCGGGTGATTCGTTAGGTAAAGGGTTAAGGTATAATCATCAAAACTTTAATTAATGAAGCATCAGGTACAACCCGTTTGTTTGTATTGGTTATAAAAAGAGATCATGCGGCAGCCAAAAGGACCATGCAGGGAGCCTGAGAAATGGATTTTTAACTTTTTTAGGCCTAAACTGTTTTAGACAAAAAGAGAATTTTTGAAAACATGTTTGTCACTTTGTATATATTGTGATATGAATTTTATGCCACATAAAATGTTTTATCACACACCTATTAATATAAAACACACTGTTCTGCATGTACAATAAAAATAAAGTTGGAAATTCCAAGTTCCTCATTTAGATTTGTTAACCCGGGATATTTAAACAATCAAATTGGAATAAAAAAATTTCAAAATAAAAATAACATTCTGACTGCTTGTTCCTTGACAAATACTTTCCACAACTGGTCATATAATGATGGAGAGTGCTAAACTTATTAGCTGTTTAAAAACTTTTTGTTGTGTTATTCCCTGTAGTTTAGTCAATATTTGAAGTTCGATCATCGTGACTGTGACACTGATCGCTGTCAACTGGTTTCGACTAATTGAATGCCGTAAAAATGAAAAAGCAAATTAGGGTTGGTGCCCTGCCAACTAACAGTGATGTCTCGTTGACGACGACGAAAATGCAGTAATTATCCAGCTGAAGAGTGCTTTTAGTTCAATTTTCGTGCAGTCTGGTTGTTTCAAGGGAGGTGTGTGATAAATACAGAACTCCACATACGTTTGAATAGGTTAAGAGTTATCGCACTTGACTGCTTTGGCCCAGGATATCACTCGAGCCTCATCATTCAATTTTTATTATTTTTTCAATTTTTGTCACAAAAACATATCTTATGACCCCTCATTGGAACAACCTCGACAAGCTCATTCCACCAAAGAGGGGTCATAAGCTATGTTTTTGAGGCAAAAAATTAAAAAAAATTAATGCTTCAAGAATTTTATTTGCAAGTGTTGTCTGCTTTTCGTGTTAGGTAAAGGGTTAAGAAAGATTACGCCACAGAGTGAGGGTTGAGTACAGGGCATCAGAATCAACAACTCAGGCCAAGGTGGTGTTTTTCTTGTCTTTTAAACGCACCAAAGGGAAATGAGAAACACAGGAAAAGTGGTTGCTGACTTCTGTCCCCTGTATTCTCTAAGAGTTGTGGTCTGTATTTATAACATTATTAAACTTGAATTAAGTGAATGAAGGTCTTATTTTTAAAGGAAAGTTTCACCTTTGGTAGTCTGAAAACTATCTTGCTTAAAACTGTTAGCATGACGAAGAATTTCATTCATGTCAAATTGTCACTCAAATGCGTAACATCCAATGCAGATGCATTGTTACATAACATTCTTACATATAATCCAGATTCCATATCTAGAACATTTCTCAGTATCTGTATGTAATGTTAAAAACACATGGCAATTGTGGTATGAATACAGGAACTGGCAAAGGTGAGTTTAAGAATACATGTGGTCTGGTTTTCCTGTTATACAGGTTTTATTCTCAGTAGAACTTCATAGTGGTACAGTGGTGCCCACTTAATTGGATATCTCTTAATTGACTATCCCTGTTAATTGAATATAATTTCCCAACACAAAACCATTTACCATACCTCCAGTACAAATTTGACCTGTTAATTGAATAGAGGTTATAGAGTAAACTCCTGTTAATTAAAAAATCTTGTAACCTGTCGAGAAATTACCCTGATTCTCCCCAGTTGTCATTTGTTTATAGACCTATTTGGTCTCAGTACATCCAATGCAGGCATTTAATCTATTATATCTTGTTTGACAGAGCTCAGGGAGCTCTGTCAAACAAGATATAATAAAATAAATGCTATGTTTATCTCTAGAATACAGGAAAGTGACACTATCCCTGTTAATTGAATACTCCTGTTAATTGAATAATTTTCATTGGCAAAGTGGCTATTCAATTAACAGGAAAAGCCACTTTGCCAATGGAAATTATTCAATTAACAGGAGTATTCAATTAACAGGGATTGTGTCACTTTCCTGTATTCTAGAGATAAATTTAGCATTTATTATATTATACAGTATGTGGAGAGTGTATTATCACTAAATCCCCTGCAGGGTTGAGATTCCATCCGATCAATAATTGCAAATTTGTTGCAAAGCATAACCAGCACCAGCAAAGTTTCAGCCAATGGACCCCCAGGTTAAACCCGGAGGTCCATTGGTTGAAACAGTGCTTGTGCATTTTGTCGATATATGCAAAATTTGAAAGTTATAGTGTGGGTGATAACTTCACTCCACAGGTGATTTAGTTACAATCCACTCTCCAGATTCTGTACCTTGTTTGACAGAGGTCCATGGGCTCCATGAGCTCTGTCAAACAAGATATAATAGATTAAATTCCTGTATTGGATATACTGAGGCCAAGTAGGTCTATAAACAAAGAAAAACTAGGGAGAGTCTGGATAATTTCTTAACATGTTTTAAGATTTTTTCAGTCAATCAACAGGAGTTTACTCTATAACCTATATTCAATTAACAAGTCTAATTTATACTGGAGGTATGGTAAATGGTTTTGTGTAGGGAAATTATATTCAATTAACAGGGTTATTCAGTTAAAGGATATCCAATTAAGTGGGCTCCATTGTATTATGTTCAGTGTAAAACAGCAGATTCCACTCAATTGGAGATTTATAAATTGAGTATTCTTATTAACCCTTTACCCAATGCAGACATTATCAAAATTTAGTATTTTAATGTTTTTTTCAAATTTTTCAATAAATTTCAACAAAACCATATCATGAGACCCCCTCATTGAAATGAGCTTGATGAGTTGTTCCAATGAGGGGGTCACAGGATAAGGTTTTGTTGAAAATCTTTGAAATATGTATTTTTTTAAAATACTTAATTTGTTAATTACGAGGGCGGATGCAGCCGATTCATTAGGTAAAGGGTTAACCCTTTATGTAAAGAATCTTGTGGAGCTGTCTGTATAATTCACAAAGTGAGCAGCAGAAAAAAATATTCCAACAAAACCCTATCATTTGACACCTCATTAGAATAAGCTTCTGAAGCCCGTTCTAATGAGGAGGGGCACATATGGTTTGTTGAAATATTTTTTTTTAAAACTGTGAAAAAAAAATACAAATAACACATTTTGTTATGTGCATTGGGTAAATTTATTTATAATTGATTAGGGTTCAGTAACACTTTTGACAGCCAGGGTCACCTCATGTCAGACAGTTTTATGTGTGGAGAAAGCAGGAAACCCTAGAGAGAACTACCAAGCAGCAGCAAGCAACTGTTGGATTTCTCAATGTACAGTATCTGTACAAAAGGGGTTAGCATTGTTTGATGGCAAGTGCACTACTGATGTGCAGTATGCTTTAGTACACAGCACCACCGTGCCCCAACAAAGGCAATCAGGGCAATGGGAGTGAAGTGTCTTGCCTAAGGACACAACACAGTTGCCATAGGTGGATTCGAACCAAGGACCTCTTGGCTTGGAGCCTGTGCCTCTACCTACTGAACCACCATGCCCCCCCCCCCCCCCACCACCACCCCCCTTACAGATCTAACAGTAATCAACAAGCAACGGCGAGCAACTGTCAGACTCTCCAAAGTCCTGACCTCAGACAAGCAGGGTTAGTATTGATTGAAGACAGGTGCACCATCAACGTGCAGTACACTTTAATACACAATGCCACTATGCCCCCAGTTGGCAATCAGGATTGAGTGTCTTGCCCAAGGACACAATGCAGTTACCACTGGTCAGCCTTTCAGTTTAACATCCAGTGCTCAAACCACTAAGCCTAAAGCTTACAGAGTTATATAGTGTGTACGAAATATTCAAAAAGGTAATATAATCAAAAGAATTGTGCCCTGACTCAGGGCAAAATTTTGTTGATTATAGTACCTTTTTGACCAATATCTCTGCCATTTACACACAGTCTATGGAAATCTCAAACTATGATGTATACCATAGACTCTAAATAAAAGGGATGTGCCTTAGAGTTATCAATATTTGCTTATACATAAACACGGGTATGGACATGTTAGAAGATAACTAGTGTGAACAGCCTGGTGAATACTAATTAGAAAATTAAATTATCAGTATTATAATGAATGTAGCCTCGTTCGATTTTAATATCCACTCACTTTTCAGCGGACAATTCCAAATGATTGTGTTGGTAGGTGTAACAGGTGTATGAAATTTGCAGATTTTCTACTCACCTGGTGAAAGTACAATTAGACATGTCAGCAAGTACAGTTAGACATGTCAGCAAGTTTAATCTCAAATCGGTAAGGTGGGGCAGGAAAAGAGTAAGATCATAAAAAATATCATTGATGGAAGAAAAACTCATTTCAAATATAATAAATCGGCTATCCTAAAAAGAAATTTAAATTACATGAAAATAACCAAATATTTCTGTTGACTGAATTTTTTCACTGGTGTTATTTTGACTATTCAATTTATAAAGTTTACTGTACATCCAGTGAAAAATCTATTTGTGTTCCTACAATTTTTTGTCATAGAAATCTACCAGAATCCAGTATATAATTGTTCCAAAATAAGAATTTTGCCCAATACCTAACAAATCCACCAAATCCACCAGCGTAATTTACAATTTGAGCAGCTGAAAAAAAAATTTCAGAAAATTTCAAGAAACCATAGTATGTGACCCTTCACTGGAGCAAGCTCATTCCAATGAGGAGTCACATGATATAGTTTTGTTGAAATTTTCAAAAAAGATTTTAAAAGATAGTATTTAAAATAAAAATTTTTGATATCGCCTGCATTAGGTAAAGGGTTAATAAAAAAAAGAAAACACAAAGTTTCAATTAAATTTCAAGAATTTGTTGAGTACAGATAATTTCATCACATGTCTAAAGGTGCTCTTCCATTATTGTGAAACCTCTTATCTCTGCTGTCCACTCTGGGGATGGTAAGTTTCACAATTTTAATATTCTCTCAGATACTCTAGTTTAGCATAAAATAAAGTTAAGGCCCCACAAAGTATACCTTCTGTTTCTCTGACAATCTATGGATTAGCATGGGTGGTGGTGTATTTCGTCCCTTGAGAGCAAGAAGGCTTTGCAATGCTAAAGCATTGCAAAGCCTTCTTACACTCAAGGGACACATTTATCAATTTTTTTAACTTGGGTAAAATATCAGACATAAACCATTTAATTTTTATTTTTGTAAGTTTACATTGGTTATAGAAGGAGGGCATGCGGCAGCCAAAAGTACCATGCAGGAGGGCCTGAGAAACAGATTTTTAATTTTTTTAGGACTAACATCATTTTCAAGTACATTTTGGCATTGAAATAGTTGAAATGCACAGTTGTCAAAAACCCGTCAGAACCATATAATCAAACAAATAAATACAATATTCTCTCACCTGTCCACTGTATATGAACAAGATCTTTTTCACTGATTTGCAATGTAGTGGGGAAGAAATCATATTCCACTGCTGGATAAACCTGGACTATATTCCCTCTCTTTCCTCTAACATTAAGATTATAGAGTTTCTGCGTTTTCATATTGTTTGGTCTTGGTTCTAAATAGAATACATGACTTCGATCCTGAAAGACTCTACCATATTGTGCAGTGTTGATAGCCAGTCGAAGAGGTGATTTTCCAGCACCATTGTCCACATAGGGATTCTGCTGTACAGGTGATGCTTTTCCAGTTTCCCTTTAATCCAAAAAATAATCATTTGAAAATGTTTATTACAAAGCAATTACATTAAAGAGCCATTAACAATCTTTACCTATTAACTTACAAATCGAGCAGTTGAAAAAAAAAATTCAACAAATCTTTATCAAGTGACCACTCTTTAGAACAAGCTCAAACTACAGAACAACTGAAATTTTGCTCTTTGCAGTGAGTTGCTTGTTTTTTTTCAACATTTTTCACAGTGTCCTCTACAAAATTCAATTCCATTCAAAATTATTCAGATTTATTTTTTTATTAGGGTTTAACAACACATTAACTGCCAAGGTCATATCGTGACGGTGACAGTTTTACAGGTGGAGGAAGCCGAAGGACCCGGAGAGAACCACCGAGCAATGACGACCAGCTTCCAGCTCCCCATAACTCTGCACTGCAGCACAGGCAGGGTTAGATTGGTTGAAGACATGCACACCAGTAACGTGGAGTATGTCTTAGTACATGGCATCATCGTGCCCCCATGTGGACAATCGGGGTGAAGTGCCTTACCCAAGGACACAACGCGGGAGTCTGAATCGATCGAGTGGGCAGTCACCTATCCTAGGATTAACCGGGCTCGACATTGCTTAACTTCGGTGATCTGACGAGAAACGGTTACCACGATGCCACCACGTCCCCAAAATTAATCTGAAGATTTGATTCTATTAAATTTGAATAACGTGGATTCAGAAATTTTTGAATTGTAAAGCTGTTCTCAAAATTCCCCCCAAATGTCTCCTCTTGAACCTTTCTTCTATCATCAGGTTTCCTGTAGAGAACAACGCCCCCCCCCCCCCCTCCCCCGTAGAAGAGACCTGATAATAGAAGAAGAGTTCAAAGAGGTTCTTCTAACAAAACTACTTCGATTCTATTTTGGAATATTCCACTTTTTTTGATTGATCTTGCAAAAACAGGTTATGCTGCATACAATACAGTACAGTCGCCATGGACTGGTCACTTTCCATGCATGGGCAATATTTCCACGGATGCAATAAAATTAATTTCCAAGTGCTAATCACAGGAATAATCATCAAAAATTTAATTAATGAAGCACCGGGTACAACCCGGTGCTTCATTAATTAAAATTTTGCTGATGATGATTTTCACTACCTGGTAAACACATGCGTGGACATAACTGCCCATGTGTGGATTACGACCAATCCACGGTGACTGTACTGCACTTATGGAGGGTGACAATGTTTATGGTTGTAAGAGGCGAAATACCTACAACTTGAAGAGTGCTTAGATTTGATCCAATATTCAATTTATCTTTCACAACTTTAAGAGTGGTGAGATTTAATCTAGGATTCAATTTAATTTGAAATCCTCTGCCTGATTCAATTTGGGATTCAATTCCATTCAAACCTGAGATTTGCAGGACTATTTATTTATTGGAGTTTAACGACAGTTTCAACAGTCAGGATCACCTCATGCTGGACGGTTTTACACGTGAAGGAAGACTGAGTACTCGGAGAGAACCACCGAGCAACTGCTAGACTCCCCTATGTACTATCTCCATGCAAGCAGGGTTAGCACTGCAGTATGCCTAAATACACAGTGCCCTTGTGCTCCCACATGCGCAATCAGGATTAATTGCCTTGCCCAAGGATACAATGCAGTTACCTCAGGTGGGGATCGACCTTGGGCCCTCTTGGTTTGAAGTTCTATGCCATAACCACTGAGCCACAACACTCTCATTTCCAAGACAAATTTTTTTAGAAACAAAATGTTCAAACCATTAGACATTTAAATATCTGCGAGAGACACCCAGCCTTTCAACATCAATACAACTAAAATTAAAAATACTGCATTTAATAACAGATTCTAAATGCAGTAGAATTTATGCAGTTCAAAATAACACAATTGAAATGGCATATTTTTTGGTAAGCTGTTTTTAATCTGCATAGATGAGAAGTTATACATTGTTGAATTTTTCAATGATGAATTACACTGGTATTTTAGATGGAATTTGACGGTTTAAGAAACAGGTTCATTCACTGAACCCCAAACATCATGCTTCCAAGCACATGCAATTTCAGTGTGCATCATAATTTAAATTGAGCCAATTAACTGGTAGAGTGTTGGAAGCACATATTTGGGCTTTGAAAAAAATGTTTCAGCAAAATACTTACCAATTAGGATTACTGTTTGAATCTGTTCTATATGGATCATAGTCATCTGTTGAAATATTGTACCTAAAAAAACATGAATACACCCATTAATTCTTTACCTGACATGAAAAGCAGACGACACTTGCAAACAAAATTCTTGAATAACTAATTTTTTTTCATTTTTTTATCTCAAAAACATAGGTTATGACCCATAATTGGAATGATCTTGATGAGCTCGTTCCAAAGAGGGGTCATAACCTATGTTTTGGGGACAAAAAATGAAAATTGGCGCTTTTTGTGAATAGAGTTGGCCAGTCTTTGCCGTTATGTTGGGTAAAGGGTTAATTCTTTACCTAATGAAACAGCTGTATTCATTTGCATAATTTTAAAATTGAACAGTTAAAAAAAAAAATTTCAATTCATTTCAACAAAACGTCAGGTGACTCTTCATTGAAATGATCTCATTGAGCCCGTTCCAATGAGAGGTCACAAGATATGCCTTGTTGAAATTTTATGAAAGATTTGAAAAAAAAACAAGTAAAGTATCAAATTTTGATCTCATTTGCATCATATAATGGAATGAAAACAAGATACCAAAACTGATTGTTTGTGAGTAAAATAAAAGTTTAAACATGCCCAACAGATAGAACAAGTACACAGACAACCAACAGTTGCATACATGCAAACCAGAATGTGGAATATCAAGAGAGCACAGAGACTCGGAGTACAATATATGATGACACATCCACCGATCTCCAATGGCATAAAATGATGAACTCTACGTATCCGAAACAAACCAATTTGAGACCCTTACAAACTTCGTAGGTACAAAATAGGTGCCCTGTGATGAAATAATGAGAAAGTCTTCAATGGCTAGAATTCACTTACCGTAGATGTAGCTTGGCAGTGATTTTTTAGTAATGTATTGGCTTGTAATCACTGTCTGACACTAAACCTGCAAATTGTGTGTGGTGGAATTCAATCTGCAAAATATTCCAGGCCTTAAACTCTTAACCTGCTTAGTAATTTCAAAATATTTCTCCTCAAATCTAGTTATGGCTGCTGTGAAAAGTACATCTAAATTTAATGTGAGAAATCATTGGAGAAAACATTCATTCAATTTTAAGGAAAAATATTGGATTAAATGTTCCCAAATTATACATATTTTAATGTTAAGAATATTGCTGTACTGGGCGGGAAGATCTACCAGGAGCATAAGGTGTCAAGGATTAATGAAAAAAACTAATGAGTGTTCTCTGGCCCCCAGATCTTCATAGAAAAGGGTTCACATCGCCGATACAGGGTCAAGTTTTCATGACTAATGCAACAGTAGCTATGAACTAAAAAAATGGATCGAGCCCATTTTCGAACTCCATCAAGAAAAAGTTTCTGGAAACCCATATAACGAAAGTTAAAAAATTTATAGTAATTTATATATTTTTTATACTTACCAATGACCCAGACATAGCTGGTGCTAACTCTTAAAAATATAGGGCCAAACACAAATTTTGCCCCCCAATCCCCAAAATTTGCATCTAAAACCAAAGAAAACATGTCCTGAATGGCCCTCCATACTTCACCTCTACTGCGCATGCGCAGTGTCAAGGACGTCCCGAAATTGGCGCCATTAATCATTCTTATAACCAGTGCCTGGTAAGCGCTATGTACTCAGCGGGGAGGTATGAGTTCCCAACTCCTGGGAGGGCCATCCCCGTCTGGGTCATTGGTAAGTATAAAAAATATATAAATTACTATAAATTTTTTAACATTTTTATACTGTACCAATGACCCAGACATAGCTGAATAGTAAAAAGGCTGGAAGGCCTAGGACATAGAGGAAATTCCAATAAGCTCAATTATATAAAATAGAGTCATCCCCTCGAGGGGAAAAGGAGTATTAGGCCTTACATGTATTTTTCTTATTTATGATAAATTAGAAAGACACAACACCTTCCATAATTGAGCATCATAACAACCATGTACTCTATTAATATCCAGTATAATCCTTATGGTATACTAATAATTTTTAAAATAAGCCAATAAATAAAGTTAGTCTAGAGAATAGAGACTCTTTATACTCCTTAAAAGTGTCTGAGGATTGTATAATAACGCCCGTTTGACACGTGATATATTCAAAAGCTATACTTTAAAAACTATGACTTGAATGAATTTTTAAAACATAAAATTATCACTTAAAAACCATCCCAGTAACAGCCGAAAATTACTAACTCCGGAGGAGGTATCCCCTTGTTTTCATAATAAAACAGGTGACCCAAGGGAACACCCTCCCCCCCCACCCCCCCACCCCCCCCCCCCCCTTCTCCTTGCCCTGGGTCAAATAGCCCAGAGCGAAGAGGGCAGCAGGATGGAGTCACTGCCGGAACAGAAAGCCTACCTAGCTATAGTAGCAACTGTTAAGTGAATGACATTCTGAGCAGTAGATAATAGACCTAACAATGGAGGCCTCCAGAAATGGACTCAATATTTCTGAGATAAAAATTCATGAATGTGGATGGCTGAACCCAATGTGCAGCCTTCATAAAATCTATAATAGCGACACTATTAATGTAAGCCCAAGATGTAGAAAGAGCTCTTACTTCATGAGCCGAAATCTCAAGCACAAACTGCTGAGTTAATGATATACCATAAGCAGTACCGATAGTTAATTGAATCCATTAGCAATAGAATGGAGCGTAATGTCCTTCTATTAGGCATCAAAGACAGAAGAAGCTTACGTCCTTACTAATAAACTGATATCTGTTTATAAATACGTAAACTCTAACCGGACAGAGTAAAGGCCTATGTCCGTACGAAGACGGAAGGACCTTAATAACAATAGGTTCCGGATATTTATTAGGAGCCTGATTCTTAACCAAAATCCAACATTAGTAGTAAAGGAAATAGTGTTTCCGATACTACGAAAGTGAGAATCGTCCACCGATAGTGCATGAAGCTCACTGACTCTTCAGTAGAAGAGAAGACTAAGAGAATAACTGTCTTAAAAGGTCAGAATTTGAAAACTACTGTTTCCAGAGGCTCAAATGATTACTTAGCCAAATAAGAACCGAAGCTAAATTCCGTATAGGAATTTAATCTAAGGATTCTAGGTCTATTTATCGAAAAGTTTCTAACTGACTTAGATAAAGAGACATAAGACTCAATTGTAAACTATCATAGAGTGCATAGGTATGAGATAACATAGACCTATAACCTTAATAGTAACAGGCTGCAGTTGATCTTGTCAAACAAGTATACTAGAAAGTTGTAATGTCTAGTATGGGGGGATCAAAAATATCAACATAATGATCCCTACACCAACGACGGAAGAGCCTCCACTTTAGCCGCATAGAATAGCGAAGAAGAGGTTCTCCTACAGTACAAAATCGCGTCCATAACTCGTCCTGTACAATGCTTGCTGTGCAAGAAGGACCACACAATGGAATACGTGAAGGTTGAGACCTTGCGGGTTGTGAGTTGACACGATTTCCCCAGCGAAAGAAGATCCTCTCATGGAGGAAGTTTTCGCGGTAAGTCCCACAGTAGACACCTGAGTAAATTTACCCACGGTCTCTGTGAAGACAGAGATGCTATCAACAGAATTGTATTGTGGATGTTTATCTTAGCAATACTTGCTGAATCAACAGCGCTGGAGGATACGCATATCCTATCATTCCGTCCTATAGATCAATAGAGCGTTAACAACATAAGCTCAGGGATCCGGACAAGGAAACACATACATCTGCAATTGAATAGTGAGTTGTGTCGCAAATAAATTATCATTGGGCGCTCCCACTGATAGCAAATCTGATTGAATACTTGATTGATGAGAGTCCATTCTGACGGCAACAAGCGACTCTTACGTGAAAAGGAGTCTGCTAATACAATCAGACGACCCGGAATATGATGGACCGAAGTAGAACTTGGTGTACTATAACAAACAGAAGGATTCTTTCCGTTAAATTGAATAACGGAATCGAATGAGTGCCTCCCTGGTTCCGGAGATACGCAACTACTGTCGTATTAACAGGATTTGGACATGCGTTTCTGAATAATGTTCATTCAATGACATAGTGCAAGCCTAAATAACATCATTTCCTGGAAGTTAAGTGCTTGCCTAGAAACTGCGGAACCCAAAGACCCTGGCACTTCGAATCCGTTGGGATCAATATTGTACCCCAACCTGTTTGACTGGCATCCGTCATAATCATAAAACTCGGATCCGGCAACTGCAGTGGCACTCTCTGAGTCAACCACCGAATGTTTGCCCCAGTCTGAATCTCTTGCTACACTTGATAGACAAGAGAACGTGTATATCGAGCAATTCATAGATTACTGAAAAGTTGCCGTCGAAGAGAAGCTTCTCAGAGACCGCAGCGACTCTGAGAGAGTTCTTCACCTTACTATCCACGCGCGTGGATGTAACTAGGGCTGCGTCACGTCTAACCAACTCCAGGTTGCCACTGAAGGGCGGAGTTATACGTGGAAAAACTACTGCCCTTGAAAGAAATCACATTGAGGATCATATCCTGGAATTCTTTCTCTTGAGGACGTAATGATAACGCCTCAGTAAGGTGGTCTACGTATGATAAAGCGTCTAAGTTAAGCCTATTAGACAACATTGTCGTTTCCAACATCGTGGTTTGAATTGACATAGATGGCGAAAAAGATAATTCCCAGTCTTCAGCACCGCCGTCTAGACGCATATGAACTCTCGGTATGCCCTGTTCTGCCGATATGAATTATTTCCTAGAATTGAAAAAAGGCAGAATAGAGCATTGCAGACAAGAAACTAGACTATCATGCTTGGTAGCAAGCTTATATATAGCGTTGTTAAATAATTCGAATGTTCTAAAGACATTATTGGACTGTGTCGGTAAGTCAGGGACAATGTCCCTGAACCGATCAAAAACTCCGTGTCCAATGACGCTATTAGTCTCTTATCCAGCATCGCAGCAATGTAGTCCGACGGAACAACCTCTGGAAGATAATGCCAGAAGAAATGTATGGCAGCTTCTGTTGTTCCGAAAGGGAAAGCTCGAAATCGTCCGAATCCCTTTCGCCATCCTGTCGGACCCTATAAAGTGTTCGGTCGTCCGAACCTGATTCAACAGCGGAGCGCACCGACCCAGCGCCGTCGGATTATTCCTGATCCGACCGAGAATTGTCGTTTGCTGGGATGCTGCGATAAACTGTGCTATTTTGGATAGCACGTCCGTCACTGAGGTCTTACTACGCATTGCCGCTGGAAGCTTCGTGTTCGTTACCCTGTGCATACTTCTATTATGCAAGTGAACGGAGTGTATAGGCCTCGTGTCCCTTGGCTACCGGATGGCGTGACCTGTTCGCCGTGGAATCACTGAATGACGAAGCTGGCTGGATACTCGAGGTCACGTAGCCAATGTGCGGTCATGTGCGCTGCTGTGAGGATGAGGAAGCATTATCGACAGTCTCTCGGACTGTCAATATAACGGAGCGTCCCAAGCGACGGACATATGCTCCGAATGCGAAATGTCTGTACCACAACATCCGGTCCCATATGTTGTTGTACGAGAGAGGGACCTCTCTCGCTCGCAGCCCGGACGGACCTGGACGAGCTAGGAACCGGACTAACAGGCTTCCTCCGATTTGTCCTCTAATCCGTCGTCACTGTGTACTAAAGTTTATTATAGTGCTCGCATCACCCAAATCTCCTTCCTAGACCACAATGGACGAACCCGACTGCCGAACCATTCGATGAATGGACGCTACACCGGGTGAGCTAGCGAATGTCAACTCCGTCGATCCTACTAGGGACCTCTTATGCGATTGACGTATTCCATGAGCACTTATTGCCGCTAGCTCTTCATTAACTATGACGACAGAGGCACACTTTGAAAGACATCTCAGTAATTTTGCGAACAAGAAACCAGACATGCTTGTTAATAGTAAGCATATAATAATATATATAGCGTCGATCAATAATTCGAAAGTTGTGTGACATTATTGGACTGTGTCGGAACTGAGGGACGATGTCCCTGAGCCGAACCAAAAAATTTCTGTGTCCACCGACGCTATCAGTTTCTTATCCGGCATCGCAGCATTCTGGTCCGACGAAAGAACCTCTAGAAGATAAAGTCAGATGACATACACAGCAGCTTATGTTGTTCCGAAAGGGAAAGCTCGAAATCCTCCGAATCCCTTTCGGTATCCCGTCGGACCGGATGAAATTCTCGGACGTCCGTACCTGCTTCCGCAGAGCGTCCCGACCCAGCGTCGTCGGATAATACATAATGCGACAGAGATTCTGTCGTTGCTGGGATGCTGCGATAAGCTGTGCTATTTGGGATAGCACGTCCGTCACCGAGGCCTGTGCAGTAGCGGATTTACGATGCTTTGCCGCTGGAAGCTCCGTGTACGTTGACTCCCACACACTTTCTTATGCGAACGTCCGGAATCTGCAGGCCTCGTGTCCCTGGCTACCGGATGGTGTGACCTGGTCGCCGATGATTCTCTGATTGGCGAAGCTGACTGGATATCCGAGGTCACGTAGCCAAGAGCGGTCGTGTGCTACCATGAGGATGAGGAAGCCTTATTGACAGTCTCTCCGGACTGACTATATATTGGAGCGTCCCGAGCGGCGGACGTATGCTCCGAATGCGAAACACTTTGTACCACAACATCTGGGGCCAGATGTTGTTGTACGAGAGAGGGGCCTCTCTCGCTCGCAGTCCGGATGGACCTGGACGAGCTAGGAACCGGACTAAAAGGCTTCCTCCATTCTCTCCTCTAATCCGCCGTCACTGGGTGTGCATTTGATTGATTTATAGTGCTGGCATCACCCAAAACTCCTAGACCGCAACGGACGAACCCGGCTGCCGAACCATTCAATGAATGGACGCTACACCGGGCGAGCTAGCGGACGTCAAAGGCCGTCGAACCTACTAGGGTCCTCTTAGGCAATTGACGTATTTCCATGAGCACTTTTCCGCTAGCTCTTCATTAATTGTGACGACGGAGGCACACTTTTGGAAGACATCACGGATACATCACCCTGATCATGATCGTCTGAAATAGAGATTGATAAAGTAGAGTGACCCTGCGGGGAAAGGACCGGAATGGCCAATTCCCCACTAACATACCGTGACACACGCTTCCCATGTTGTCATCGAAATTAACACATACAGAACAGAAGTTAGTGCGAGTACACTGACTACATTATACAATGATTATGAAAGTCAGAGGAAGATTTCCTCTTATTACAATTGAACAATATCCTTTCATTGTGAAAAGAAAACAAAGTCCTAGTACTCGCACCAACCCCTGACAATCAAAATACATAATAACATGATCCATTAACATAGAAAAAATAACTGAAATCAAAAAATTCTGAAAAAATATTTTTTCAGAACAGCCCAAGTTTCTGAAAAGTAATGTTGAGCCCCAATGGATCCCAAGCCTAAGTGTGGACAAAAATTCTAAAAATATTTTAAACAATTTATGCAACACTTACGAACAATAATAATGTATCTAGTTATGATTAAATTAACATCAAGATATTATTTTCAAGAAATCCCCCCTCACACAGAGGGCTGAAGGAAATGTAAACAATAAGTGTAAAAACACCAGATCAAGACTCCAGGCACCTGGCCCGAAATCAGTTACCAATAATACACTATCTGATGCAAAACTGAGACTTCCAGGGAAGAAACTGCAGAACATCAGATGGTAGATGCAGAACACTACGCCTAACCACCCATAGGTGAAGACGTAAACATGGGGAAAAGAACAGAATTCATTCTGTTATCCAGCTAAAACTCCCAAGAAATTTTAGTAATAATATTTCAGAAAATATGCCAAAAGCATGGGAGAATAGCAAGAGGGGACTTAAAGGAAAGGGAGAGAGGAAAACACTGAACAAGCAGTGTAACTTGATAACAAAAATGACCACAACAGGCTGTTGCCTCGAAAGTTAAAAAATTTATAGTAATTTATATATTTTTTATACTTACCAATGACCCAGACTTAGCTGGTGCTAACTCCACAAAAACCAGGGCCAAACACAAATTTTGCCCCCCAATCCCCAAAATTTGCATCCAAAACAAAAAGAAATCATGTCCTAAAGGACCTCCATAGTACGACTCTACTGCGCATGCGCAGTGACGCAGTCGTCCCGAAATTGGCGCCAAATATCATTCTTACTGGCAGTGCCTGGTCAGCGCTATGTACTCAGCGGGGAGGCAAGAGTTCCCAACTCAGGGAGGGCCATCCCCGTCTGGGTCATTGGTAAGTATAAAAAATATATAAATTACTATAAATTTTTTAACATTTTTATACTGTACCAATGACCCAGACTTAGCTGAATAGTAAACAGGCTGGAGGGCCTAGGACATAGAGGAAAATCCAATAAGCTCAATTATAAAATAAAGAGGTAACCCCTTAAGGAGAAAAGGAGTATTAGGCTTTACATGTATCTTTCTTATTTAATATTTAAATTAGAAAGATACACTACCCTTAATAATTGAGCACAATAACATTCATGTTCTCTATTAACATCCAGTATAACCTTTATACTAATTATTTATAAAGCAAGCCAATAAATAAAGTAGTCCAGAGAATTGAGACTCTTTATAATCATTTAAAAGTGTCCGAGTATTGTATATTAAAGCCCGTTTGACACTTGACATATACAAATGCTTCACACCGAGCTACACTTTAAAAATAAGACATGAATGAAATTAAACATTAATATTACACTTTAAAACCATCCCGGAAGCGACTCAGAAATACTGTCTTGGAGGAGGCATTCCCTTGCTTTTCACTATAAAGCAGGTGACCTAAGGGAACACCCGCCCCCCCCCCCCCCCTTCCCCTTGCCCTGGGTCAAATAGCCCAGAGCGAAGAGGGCAGCCGGACGGAGTCACTGCCGGAACAGAAAGCCTGCATAACTATAGTTGCAACTGTTTAGTGGACGACATTCTGAGCAACAGATAACGGACCTAAACAATGCAGGTCTCCAGAAATGGACTCAATATTTCTGAGATAAAAATTAGTAAATGTGGATGGCTGAGACCAATAAGCAGCCTTCATTAAATCTATAATAGCAACACTATTAGCATAAGCCCAGGAAGTAGAAAGAGCTCTTACTTCATGAGCAGAAATCTTAAGCACAGACTGCTGAGAAGAAGATAAATCTTCATACGCAGTACGGATAGTTAACTGAATCCATCTAGCAATAGAATGGACTGAAATGTCCTTTCTATTAGGCATCAAAGACAGAAAGAAACGTTTCCGTCCCTTTCTGATGAACTGAGATCTCTGTTTATAGATACGTAGTGCTCTAACAGGACAGAGTAAAGGCCTACGCCCGTCTGAAGACGGAAGAGCCTTAATAACAATAGGTTCCGGATATTTATTAGGAGCCTGATTCTTAGCTAAAAAACCGACATTAGTAGTGAAGGTGATAGTGTTCCCAACACTACGATAATGAGAATCATCCACCGATAGTGCATGAAGCTCACTGACTCTTCTGGCAGAAGAGAAAGCTAAGAGAAAAGCTGTCTTATAAGATAAGAATTTGAAATCTACTGTCCCAAGAGGTTCAAATGGCTTTTCCTTCAATTTAAGGAGAACCCAAGCTAAATTCCACTTGGGAATTAATCTAAGAGTTCTGGGTCTATTTATCGAAAAGTTTCTAACCAATTTCGATAAAGAGACATTAGATCCAATTTGTAAACTATCATGATGTGCATAGGTATCAGATAACATAGATCTATAACCCTTTATAGTAACAGGTTGCAGTTTGATTTCGTCAAACAAGTATACTAGAAAGTTAGCAATGTCTGGTATAGAGGGATCAAATATATCAACAGAATGATCCCTACACCAACGACGGAAAACCTTCCACTTAGCCGCATAGTTTAGCGAAGAGGAGGTCCTCCTACAGTTAGAAATCGCGTCCACTGCTCGTCCTGTAAAGTGCTTGCCATGCAAGAAGGACCGCACAACGGAAAAACGTGAAGGTTGAGACCTTGCGGGTTGTGATGTAGTTGGCGTGATTTCCCCTGCCAAAGAAGATCCTCTCGTGGAGGGAGCTTCCGCGGTAGGTCCCACAACAGACACCTGAGTAGATTTATCCACGGTCTCTGTGGCGACAGAGATGCTACCAACAGAATCTTGCATTGAGATTGTTTTATCTTTAGCAATACTTGTTGAATTAACGGCGCTGGAGGATACGCATATCCTATCATTCCGTCCCAAGGGATCGATAGAGCGTCTACTGCAAATGCTCTTGGATCCGGACACGGGGACACATACGTCTGCAACTGATTGTTGAGATGTGTCGCAAATAAGTCTATCATTGGCCGTTCCCATTGGTAGCAAATCTGATTGAATACTTGTTTGTTGAGAGTCCACTCCGACGGCAACAAGCGACCCTTTCGTAAAAGGGAGTCTGCTAGCACATTCAGACGACCCAGTATGTGACGGACCGAAAGAAGAACGTGATGTTCCAACGCAAACAGAAGGATTCTTTCCGTTAGATTTAACAACGGAACTGAATGAGTGCCTCCCTGATTCCGTATATACGCCACTACTGTCGTATTGTCGGATAGGATTTGGACATGAGCATCGTGAATAATGTCCATCCAGTGACGTAACGCAAGCCAAATTGACATCATTTCCTTGATGTTTATGTGCTTGCACAGGAATTGCGGATCCCAAAGACCCTGGCATCTCGAATCCGTTGGGATTAATGATGCACCCCAACCTGTTTGACTGGCATCCGTCATAATGGTAAAACTCGGATCCGGCAACTGCAGCGGAACTCCTTGAGTTAACCACTGAATGTTTGCCCAAGTCTGAATCTCTTGTTTCACTTGATCTGACAAGAGAACGTCTACATCGAGCGAATGAATTTTCACACTCCAATTCTGAGTCAGGAAAATTTGAAGAGGCCGTGTGCGTAGCCGTCCCATCGGAATGAGATCCGCGGTGGCTCCGCACAGACCTATCAGTCTCATAAATTCTCTCGCTGTGACTTTGTCTGTATTTAGACAATAGCGAGCGTAACAACTGACTAATTTCGCTCTGGTTAACGGCAGACGAACGAGATTGTTGTGCGTCTCGAAGCTCATTCCCAGATGAGTGAATGACTTGGACGGCACCAGATCCGACTTCTCCTCGTTTACTATGAAACCGAGACGTCGGAGCAATAGAAGAAGATTCTGAACATCGTTCTGAAGCGTTAACTCGTTGCCGTACCTCTGAAGAATGTCGTCCAGGTAGGCCGACGTTACCGCAGACGAATGAGCTCGGAAGTAGATCATTACCGAGTTCATTACCCGAGTGAAAGCCCAGGGTGCTAGATTCAATCCGAAGCACATGGCCCGGAACTGATACACCACTCCTAGGACTGCGAAGCGTAGATACTTTCGGAATGTCGGATGTACCATGACGTGAAAGTACGCATCTTTGAGATCTATGCTCGTTGCATAATCGTTCACCCGAATACTCGCTCTGACCGATCGAATCGTCTCCATATAAAACTTCGGAGCGACGATCAGCTTGTTTATCCAGCTCAAATCTATGACTGGACGGAACGAGCCGTCTGGTTTCGGAACCAGAAACAGATGGCTGTAGAATCCCAGCGATTCCTGGTTTTCTACGACCTCTACCGCGTTCTTCATTAAAAGAGACTGCACCTCTGATAGCAGAGCGTCTCTTTTCTGAGGGTTTGACGGAAGATGAGTCCACTTTGGACTTCGAGTTAATGGAGGCTTTCGTTTGAAGGATATCTTTAGACCTTCCGAAGTCACTCCTCTCACCCACGGGTCGTCCGTAATCGACGCCCACTCTTGAGAAAAACTCGACAACCTTCCGCCAACTGGAACGCGATAGAGGTTTGAGCCATCACCTCCTGGATCTGCGAGGCCTGCGGTAGGAGAAACCACGTCTTCCACGACCCGCACCTCGCCTCGTCGACCTCGGGGCGTCCGACCGATTGTCCCGGCCTGAAGGACGTCCCGAACGAGAGTCGCTATCCTGACGGTCTCTCGAATAAGAGCTAGAGGACGCACCGGAACCTCTATAGGAACCTCTCTTGGGCGGATAAGACCCAGAAGTGCCCGCCTTATTCGTGTCTGCTGTATCCGACCTTTTAGGAGCGGATCTAAACAACAGAGAATCACTAGCTTTCTTTTTAATATTATCATAAATAGCGGAAAGCTTGCCGTCAAAGAGAAGATCTCCTGAGACCGAAGCGACTCTAAGAGAGTTCTTCACCTTAGAATCCACTAGTGTGGATGTAGACAGGGCTGCGTCACGTCTAACCAACTCCAGATTTGCCACTGAAAGGGCGGAGTTACACGTGGAATAAGCTACTGCCCTTGAAAGAAGTCTTAAGGAGGATTGTATATCCTGAAACTCTTCCCCTTGAAGACGCAGTGATAACGCCTTCGTAAGGTGATCTGCGTAAGATAAGGCATCTAAATTGGCTCTGTTAGACGCAATAGCTGTTTCCAACACTGCGGTTGGAATAGAAGCTGACGACGGTAATGATAGCTCTAAGTCTTCCGCCTCGTCGTCCATACGCAGAGGAACTCTCGGTATACCCTGACCTGCCGTGTCGAATTTATTCCTTGCATTAATGAAAGGCAGGTTGAGAGTATTTGCGGACAAGAAGCCTGCTTTCCCCGTCCTGGAAGCAAGTTTAAAAATAGCGTCGTTCAATAATTCAAATGTTCTTGCAACATTATTGGACTGCGACGGAAACTCGGGAGCGATGTCCCTGAACCGCTCGAAAAAATCAGAGTCCAATGACGCTATAATTCTCCTGTCCGGAAGCGCAGCAGTCTGGCCCGACGGAACAACTTGAGGAAGAAAGTGCCGGATGAAGTCCACGGCAGCTTTGTGTTGTTCCGAAAGGGATAGCTCCAATTCATCCGTATCCCTTTCACCATCCGGTCGGACCTCCCGATGTTCCCGGTCGTCCGCCCCCGATGCTTCGGCGGAGCGTACCGACCCAGCGCCGTCGGATAATTCTCGATCCGACACCGTCTCTGTCGGATGCTGCGATAAGCTGTGCTATCTGCACTAGAATGTCCGACGTCGAGACCTGCGGAGGAGCGGTCTTTCGCTGCTTTGCCGAGGGCAGCTCCGCATCAGATGGCTCCCGCATACTTTTCCTATGCGAACGTCCGGAGTCCATCGGTCTCGAATCCCTGGCTGCCGGATGGTGTGACCTGGTCGCCGAAGAATCCTTCATCGGCGAAGCTGGCAAAATATCGGAGGTCACGCAGCCAAGGTGCGGTCGTGTGCGCCGGCGAGAAGAGGAAGCCTTAACAGTCTCTGCGGACTGCTTATACAACGGAGCGTCCCGAGCGACGGACGTATGCTCCGCTAAAGACACATTTTGTACCACAACATCTGGTCCCAGATGTTGTTGTACGAGAGAGGGGCCTCTCTCGCTCGCGGCCCGGCTGGACCTGGACGAGCTAGGAACCGGACTAAAAGGCTTCCTCCGTTCTCGTTCACTATCCGCCGTCACTGGGTGTGCATCTATTATTTTTATAGTGCTCGCATCACCCAAAATTTCCTCTTGGACCGCATCGGACGAACCCGGCTGCCGAACCATTCGGTGAATGGACGCTACACCGGGCGAGCTAGCGGACGACATTTGTCTAATCTCCATGAGCACTTTTGCCGCTAGCTCTGTATTTAATTGTGACGACGGACGCACACTTGAAGAAGATAACATGGAAACATCACCCTGTTCTTGTTCCTCTGAAATAGAAACTGAGAGAGTAGAGTGACCTTGTGGAGAAAGAGCCGGCATCGCTCTTTCTCCAGAAACAACATATCGTGACACACGTTTCCAATGTTTCTCATCCCAATGTTCACATACAGGACAGGGATTAATGCGAGAACACTGACTACAATTAATGCAATAATCATGAAAGTCAGAGGAAGATTTCTTCCTATTACAATTTGAACAAGTTCCCTTCATTGTGAAAGAACAACAATAAGTCCTAGTTACTCGCAAAAACCCCTGACACAAAGATACATAATAACATGATCCATTAATAAATGAAAAAACAATTGCAAAACAAAATAATTTTGAAAAAATATTTTTTCAGAGAAGCCCAAGTTGCTGAAAAGTAACGTTGAGCCCCGATGGATCCGATGGCAAAGTGTGGTCAAAAATTTTAAAATTATATAAAATAATTAATGAGACACTTTCGGATAATATAAATGTATCTTATAATGAGATAAACTACCTCAAAGGCAAACAGCCCCCCTCAAAAAAGGCTGTTGCCAATGAAAACAAACAGTGTAAACACAGAAGAAAACATGACTCCAGGCACTGAAAAAACTGGCCCGGAATCAGTCATCAATTACACTCTATCTGATGCAAAACAGAGACTCCCAGGGGAGAATCTGCAGAACATCAGATGGAAGATGCAGAACACAAACGTTATACACCCATGGGTGAAAACGTAACTATGGGGAAAATAACAGAAAACATTCTGTAACCAAGCAACTCTCCCAGGGAATTTTTAGAAATGAAACTTCTCAAAAATATGCCAAAAGCATGGGAGAATTGCAAGGGGGGACTTTAGAAGGTTAGGGGAGAGGAAACACTGAATAAGCAGTGCAACAATTAGCAAGAATGACAACAAGAGGCGTTTGCCTCGAAAATAGGCAACTTAACATAATTTCAACAAAAAATTTTAAGTACAGCCCTGATTATTTTTTGCCACTTCTTTTTTCCTCTCCTCCTTCTATCCTCCTTAGAATCACATTTTCTCCAAGAATTACGTGTCTGGCATCCTTTAAACTGAGATTTACAAGCACAAAGATCAGTGAGATGTTGACTGATGAAGGGCCAAACAGAGAATGATATTTGGCGCCAATTTCGGGACGACTGCGTCACTGCGCATGCGCAGTAGAGTCGTACTATGGAGGTCCTGTAGGACATGATTTCTTTTTGTTTTGGATGCAAATTTTGGGGATTGGGGGGCAAAATTTGTGTTTGGCCCTGGTTTTTGTGGAGTTAGCACCAGCTAAGTCTGGGTCATTGGTACAGTATAAAAATATAGGTAACTTAACATAATTTCATTAAAAAATTTTAAGTTACAGCCCTGATAATTTTCTGTCACTCATTTTTCCTCTCCTCCTTCTATATCCTCCTTAGAATCACCATTTCACTAATATTTATGTGTCTGGCATCATTTAAACTGAGATTTACAAGCACAAAGATCAGTCAGATGTTAACTGATGAAGGGCCAAACAAAGAATGATTAATGGTGCCAATTTCAGGACGGCCTTGACACTGCGCATGCGCAGTAGAGGTGAAGTATGGAGGGCCATTCAGGACATGTTTTCTTTGGTTTTAGATGCAAATTTTGGGGATTGGGGGGCAAAATTTGTGTTTGGCCCTATATTTTTAAGAGTTAGCACCAGCTATGTCTGGGTCATTGGTACAGTATAAAAATATGAATTGGATTGGCTGACGTTTGTTTAAGTTATCACGCTATTGAGCACAAAATTTTGAAAAAATGACCAAGTCAGCCCAATAATTTTGCTGCTGTACATCGGACCAAGCCCACTTTTGAACTCAATCACAAACACTGTTCCTTGAAACCCAGTGCCAAATATCAGTCAAATCGGTTGAAGTTATTATGCTATCAAGCTCAAAATTAGTTGATTTTAACAAGGGGCCATAACTCATGTGAAAATCATACATCGAAGGAAGCCCATTTTTGAACTCGATCATTGTTCCTTGAAACCCATGTGCAAAATATGAGTCAAAACACTACTTATAACCACTCATTGAAATGAGCTCATTCCAATGAGGGGTCATAAGCTATATTCTTGAGAAAAAAAAAGAAAAAATTCAGTTATTCAAGAATTCATTGCAACTGTCATCTGCAATTCAAGTTCAGTAGAGGGTTAAAGACAGTTACTTTCCAGAAATACATGTAGGTGACAAGTAATTTTTTTTTAAACCTGCAACATATTTTTATCAGTCAATCATTTTTCTTCAATTTAAAGCAGCCACTGTTTGATTAAAATTCAAGAAAACAACAGTTGTACAGAAAGCTGTTGAAAAGAGTGTTAGTTTAGCATGACCACAATACTGGATACACTTGACGGCTTTGTTTGCTTGAAAAACAATTTTTTTCTTCACACACTGCTCCATTCAAAATTGAGAAGTAAGGCCACACAAAATAAATTAATTGATTCTCAGGCAACTTTTTTTCAAATCAATAGTGGAGGGGGGGGGGGGGGGGGGCGGATTTACTTTTAAGTGTTTTTTTTTGTGCATATATTGAGTATGGATTGAGATGCTTTCTGTGGTTTTTCACACACAGAATATACAGAAAGTGCATAATTATACAAATTAACCCTTTGAGTCTTTAATTATCCTGACGTTCAAACGTTTCTTGAACGTTTTTTCAAAATGTGACGTCAAACGTTGAAAAGTACAAATAACAAGATATTTTTCACAATAGTGATTAACTGGTTGAGAGCTAGATTATTTTGGGTGGTCTGAGTTTGTTATTCAAAACTTGTTTTATTACAAATTATTGGAGAGTGCCCACAGGCACTCTCCAATAATTTGTAATAAAACAAATTTATATAATATTATTTGTGTTTGACTGAATATGAAATATAAGCAAGGAAAGTGTTGGCTTGTTCTCTGGTATCCTCATTTTCTGAAAGCCCTGATAGTGGATCTAGCACTCAGCCAGTAAAGAGTTCTTGACAGCAGGATTATATTAGTATTTTAAGCTGCTATAACATTTGGCTCAACGGTTGTCATAGAGCACTATTCGGAAGAAAATAGGAATTGAGTTTAAAACTTTAAAAAATCAAAAAATAATAACAAAACAAATG
The DNA here is from genome assembly GCA_031216915.1 of Pictodentalium vernedei. NCBI lineage: Eukaryota > Metazoa > Mollusca > Scaphopoda > Dentaliida > Dentaliidae > Pictodentalium > Pictodentalium vernedei. The sequence continues at coordinate 104,941,867 of CM062296.1, read as the reverse complement.
ACCACCAAGTATCAATGCGCTGATTGATTTTGTATGTCATAAGATGTACAAAAGCATCAACACACTGTTTGATTTCGTACGTCATAAGACATACAAAAGTATCAAAGGGTTAACTCATTCAATTTTAGCTCTCAATGGCATAATTCTGACTTTGATGATCACATTTCACTGCAACAGAACAGGTGCTCCAACATACTGTCTTCGGAGAAATTTGCAAGTTTACATTGTAAGTGCCTTGGAAGTTGCTTGAACTGAAAAACTACATGATGTAAACTGTCTTTTGTTACAGTTAAAACTAAAAGTCCTGTCATGAAATTTGCGCTTATCGAGGCTTAATTGTGTGTAGGAATTGCGCGCAATTGCCATATCGAATGGCATTCAAAGCATGGCTGGTTCTCCTGGTTACTCATAGCAAACACAGGCAATGTTTCTGCCAATGGACCTCCGGGTTACCCAGAGGTAAATTGGGTGAAACATTGCTTGTGCACAGGCCATATGTACAGAATCTGATAGCCTTACTATGGTCATAACACGAAGATTAACGCTTATATCAACGTGCTATTTATGCGCCTTTCATGACAGGACTTCTAGTTTTAATTGTATGCTCTTCAGATTTCAGTTCCCAATATCAATCAAAAAGTGTAAAATGTTCCAAATATCCTGATTTTGCAGCAATATTGGAAGACACTGAAAGACAATGGGGTGGGGGGGGGGGGGGGGGGTGAATTTCAGTGATGGGTTGCTTGAGAATCAAAACTTTTTTTTTGGCCTCACAGGCAATAAAGTTTAACTTTATAAGTGACAAACACATACTTACCTCATTCTGAATACACATCTTTGACTTTTCTCAGAGGGAAAATAAGGAAGAGTCCAAGTATAATTATTGGCTTCTCCTTTCCTGCCATTCCCTAAATGATTTGATCTGCAAAGAAAATGAATTGCAATAAAAACGTTAGGACAAATCATCAAATAGAAGTACACTGATATATACAGAAACAGATATGATTTTCTTTCCCAGAATTTCCCATTATCAAACTCGACTGGTATGAATTAAAACTATGCAGATATGATACCAATCTCAGCTAGAATTGTTCCAATTGATGCATTACTTGGCACAACCAATTTGCTTGCAACAAAACCCTGCAGTTACTTTAAAAATGTAATTGGGAAAATGGGGTAGTTCAACCCTTTACACAATGGAGACGATATCAAAATTTATTATTTTAAATATAATTTTTTAAAATGTTTTCAAAAAATTTCAGCAAAACCGTATCATATGACCCCTCACTGGAACAAGCTCGATCAGCTCATTCCAAAGAGGGGTCACATGAAATGGTTTTCTTGAAATTTTTCCAAAAGTTAAAAAATTTATAGTAATTTATATATTTTTTATACTTACCAATGACCCAGACATAGCTGGTGCTAACTCTTAAAATATAGGGCCAAACACAAATTTTGCCCCCAAATCCCCAAAATTTGCATCTAAAACTAAAGAAAACATGTCCTGAAAGGCCCTCCACACTTTGCTCCTACTGCGCATGCGCAGTGTCAAGGACGTTCCAAAATTGGCGCCATTAATCATTCTAATAACCAGTGCCTGGTAAGCGCTATGTACTCAGCGGGGAGGCAAGAGTTCCCAACTCCTGGGAGGGCCATCCCCGTCTGGGTCATTGGTAAGTATAAAAAATATATAAATTACTATAAATTTTTTAACATTTTTATACTGTACCAATGACCCAGACATAGCTGAATAGTAAAAAGGCTGGAGGGCCAAGGACATAGAGCAAAATGGAATACGCTCAATAAAATAAAATAGAATCATCCCCTGTAGGGAAAAAGAAGTAATAGGCCTTACATGTATCTTTCTTATTTATGATAAATTAGAAAGATACAACACCTTCCAAAACTGAGCTTCATACATCCATGTACTCTATTAATATCCAATATAATCCTTATACTAATAATTTTTAAAGTAAGCCAATAAATAAAGTAAGTCTAGAGAATAGAGACTCTTATACTCCTAAAAGTGTCTGAGGATTGCATAATCATGTCCGTTGACATATGTAATATTCAAAAGCTATACTTTAAAAACTAAGACTTGAATGAATTTTAAAAACCTAAACTTCTCACTAAACAACCATCCCAATAACAGCTCAGAATTACTAACTCCGGAGGAGGTATCCCCTTGTTTTCATAGTAAAACAGGTGACCCAAGGGAACACCCTCCCCCCCCCCTTTTCTTGCCCTGGGTCAAATAGCCCAGAGCGAAGAGGGCAGCCGAATGGAGACACTGCCGAAACAGACAGCCTACCTAGCTATAGTAGCAACTGTTAAGTGAATGACATTCTGAGCAGTAGATAATAGACCTAACAATAGAGGCCTCCAGAAATGGACTCGATATTTCTGAGATAAAATTCATGAATGTGGATGGCTGAGCGCAATGAGCGGCCTTCAAAAATCTATAATAGCGACACTATTAATGTAAGCCCAAGAAGTAGAAGAACTCTTACTTCATGAGCCGAAATCTTAAGCACAACTGCTAAGTCAATGATATACCATAAGCAGTACCGATAGTTAATAGAATCCATTAACAATAAAATGGAGCGTAACATCCTTCTACTAGACATCAAAGACAGAAGAAGCTTACGCCCATAGTAATAAACAGATATCTGTTTATAAATACATAAACTGTACCCGGAAAGAGTAAAGGCCTATGCCCATACGAAGACGGAAAGACCTTAAAATAATAGGTTCCGGATAATAGGAGCCTAACTCTTATGCAACAATCCAACCTAAATAGTAACGGAAATAGTGATTCCGAAACTACGAAAGTGAAAATCATCCATCGATAGTGCATGAAACTCACTGACTCTACAGTAAAAGAGAAACCAACAGAATTACTGTCTAAAAGGTCAGAATTTGAAAACTACTGTTTCCAGAGGCTCAAATGATTACTTAGCTAAATAAGAACCGAAGTTAAAATCCGTATAGGAATTTAATCTAAAGATTCTAAGTCTATTTATCAAAAAGTTACTAACTGACTTAGATAAAGAGACAAAAGACTCAATTGTAAACTATCGTAGAGTGCATAGGTATGAGGTAACATAAACCTATAACCTAAATAATAACAGGCTGCAGTAGATCTTGTGAAACAAGTATACTAAAAAATAGCAATGAGTAGTATGGAGGGATCAACAATATGAACATAAGGATCCCTACACTACGACGGAAGAGCCTCCACTTTAGCCGCATAGAATAGCGAAGAAGAGGATCTCCTATAGTAAGAAATCGCGTCCAAAGCTCGTCCAGTACAGTGCTTACAATGCAATACGGACCACACAATGGAATACATGAAGGTTGCGACCTTGCTGGTTGTGATAAAAATGACACGATTTACGCAGTGAAAAAAGATCCTCACATAGAGGAAGATTTCACGTTAAGACCCACAGTAGACAAGAGAGTAAATTACTCATGATCTCTGTGAAGATAGAGATGCTATCAACAGAAATGTATTGTGGTTGTTTATCTTAGCAATACCTGCTGAAACAACAGCGCCGGAGGATACGCGTATCCTATCATTTCGTCCTATAGATCAATAGAGCGTTAACAACATTAGCTCAGAGATCTGGACAAGCCAACACATACGTCTGCAATTGATTAGCAAGCTGTGTCATAAATAAATCATCATTGGACGCTCCCATAGATAGCAAATCTGATTGAATACTTGTTTGTTGAGAGTCCATTCCGACAGCAACAAGCGACCCGTAAGAGAACGGAAGTCCAATAAAACAATCAGACGACCCGGAATATGACGGACCAAAACTGAACTTGGTGTACTATAACCAACAGACGGATTCTTTCCATTAAATTGAATAACGGAAACGAAAGAGTGCCTCCCTGGTTCCGGAGATACGCCACTACTTTCGAATTAAAGGACAGGAATTTGGGCATGCGTATCTGAATAATGTTCATGCAATGACATAAAGCAAGCCTAAAAAACATTATTCCGCGGAAGAAAACTGATTGCTAAGAGACTGCGGAACCCAAAGACCCTGGCACTTCGAATCCGTAGGGATCAGTATTATATCCCAATCTGTTTGACTGGCAACCGTTATAACAGCCACACTCGGGTCCGGCAACTGCGGTGGCACTCTCTGAGTCAACCACCGAATGTTTGCCCCAGTCTGAATCTCTTGTAACACTAGATAGACAAGAGAACGTGTAAATCGAGCAATTCATGGATTGCCGAAAAGTTGCCGTCGAAGAGAAGCTCCTCCGAGAACGAAGCGACTCTGAGAGAGTTCTTAACCTTACTATCCACACGTGTGGATGTAGCTAGGGCTGCGTCACGTCTAACTAACTCCAATCAGCCACTGAAGGGCGGAGTTATACGTGAACAAACTACTGCCCTCAAAAGAAATTACATTGAGAATAATATCCCGTAAATCTTTTCTTGAAGACGTAATGATAACGCCTCAGTAAGGCGGATTACGTATGATAAAGCGTCTAAGTTAAGTCTACTATACATAATGTCGTTCCCAACATTGAAATTGGAAAAGACATAAACGGCGAAAAAGAATATATGCAGTCTTTAATCACACTGTCTAGACGCATATGAACTCTCGGTATGCCCTGCTCTGCCAAAATAAACTATTCGTATAAATGATAAAATGGCAGAAATGAGCAACGCGGACAAGAAACTAAACTATCATGCTTAGTAGCAGGCTTGTATATATATATATAGCGTCGAAAAATAAAACACATGTTGTAATGACAATATTGGACTGCGTTGGTAAGTCAGGGACAATGTCCCTGAACCGATCGAAAAATCCGAGTCCAATGACGCTATAAGTCTCTTATCCAAGATCGCAGCAATGAAGTCCGAAATAACAATCACTGGAAGATAATGCCAGAAGATATGAAAGGCATCTTCCGATACTACTAAAGGGAAAACTCGAAATCTTTCGAATCCCTTTCGCCATCCTGTCGGACCCTATAAAGCGTTCGGTCGTCCGTAGCTGATGCAACCGCGGACCGCACCGACCCAGCGCCGTCGGATAATTCCTGATTCGACCGAGAAACTGTCAATTGCTGGGATGCTGCGAAACAACTGTGCTAACTCGGATAGCACGTCCGTCACTGAGGCCTGAGGAGAAGCAGTCTTACGACGCATTGCCGCTGGAAGCTCCGTAATCGTTACCCCGTGCATACTACCAATATGTGAGCGAACGGAGTGTATAGGCCTCGTGTCCCTTGGCTACCGGATGGCACGACCTATTCGCCGTGGAATCACTGAATGCCGAAACTGATCGGATACTCGAGGTCACGTAGCCAATGTGCGGTCGTGTGCCCTGCTGTGAGGATGAGGAAGCATTAAGGACAGTCTCTCGGACTGTCAATATAACGGAGCGTCCCGACCGACGGACATATGCTCCGAATGTAAAATATCTGAACCACAACATGTGGTCTCCTATGTTGTTGGACGAGAGAGGGACCTCTCTCGCTCACAGCCCGGACGGACCTGGACAAGCCAGGAACCGGACTAACAGGCTTCCTCCGATCTGTCCTCAATCTGCCGTCACTGGGTGAGTACTAAAGTAATTAAAGTGCTCGCATCACCCAAATCTCCTTCCTAGACCGCAACGGACGAACCCGGCAGCCGAACCATTCGATGAATGCACGCTACACCGGGTGAGCTAGCGAATGTCACTCCATAGGCGATAGACATATTCCATGAGCACTTATTGCCGCTAACTCTTCATTAACTATGACGACAGAGGCACACTTTTGAAAGACATCTCCATAACTCTTCGAACAAGAAACCAGAAATGCTTGGTTAGCAAGCATAAAATAATAATATATATATAGCGTCGTTCAATAATTCAAAAGTTTGTGTGACATTATTGGACTATGTCGGAACTGAGGGACGATGTCCCTGAACCGAACCAAAAATTACTAAGTCCACCGACGCTATCAGTTTCTTATCCGGCATCGCAGCATTCTGGTCCGAAGAAAGAAGCTGTAGAAGACCAAGTCAGATGACATACACAACAGCATATGTTGTTCCGAAAGGGAAAGCTTGAAATCCTCCGAATCCCTTTCGGTATCCCGTCGGACCGGATGAAACTTTCGGTCGTCCGTACCCGCTTCCGCGGAGCGTCCCGACCCAGCATCGTCGGATAAAATATATGCGACAGATTCAGTTGATGCTGGGATGCTGCGATAAACTGTGCTATTAAGGAAAGCACGTCCGTTCCCGAGGCCTGTGCAGTAGCGGTCTTACGATGCATTGCCGCCGGAAGCTCCGTGTACGTTGACTCCCGCACACTTCCTATGCGAACGTCCGGAGTCTGCAGGCCTCGTGTCCCTGGCTACCGGATGGTGTGACCTGGTCGCCGAAGAATCCTTGATCGGCGAAGCTGGTAATATATCGGCGGTCACGCAGCCAAGGTGCGGTCGTGTGCGCTGACGAGAAGAGGAAGCCTTAGCAGTCTCCGCGGACTGCCTATACAACGGAGCGTCCCGAGCGACGGACGTATGCTCCGCTTGCGACACATTTTGTACCACAACATCTGGGGCCAGATGTTGTTGAACGAGAGAGGGGCCTCTCTCGCTTGCCGTCCGGATAGACCGGAACGAGCTATGAACCGGACTAAAAGGCTTCCTCCGTTCTCCCTCCGATCCGCCGTCACTGGGTGTGCATTAGGTTAATTTATAGTGCTCGCATCACCCCAAAATTCCTTCTAGACCGCAACGGACGAACCTGGCTGCCGAACCATTCAGTGAATGGACGCTACACCGGGTGAGCTAGCGGACGTCAAAGGCTGTCGAACCTACTAGGGTCCTCTTAGGCAATTGGCGTATTTACATGAGCACTTTTCCGCTAGCCCTTCATTAATTGTGACGACGGAGGCACACTGTTGGAAGACATCACAGATACATCACCCTAATCTTGATCGTCTGAAATAGAAATTGATAAAGTAGAGTGACCCTGCGGGGAAAGGACCGGAGAGTCCAAATCCCCAATAACATACCGTGACATACGCTTCCCATATTGTCATCGAAATCATACAATACAGAACAGGAGTTAATGCGAGTACACTGACCACATACAGAATGATAATAAAGTCAGAGGAAGACTTCCTCTTAAAACAGTTGATCAATATCCTTTCAATGTGAAAAGAAAACAAGTCCTGGTACTCGCACTAATCCCTGGCAATCAAAATACATAATAATAATATGATCCATTAATATAGAAAAAATAATTGAAATCAAAATATTTTGAAAAAATATTTTTTCAGAACAGCCCAAGTTTCTGAAAAGTAACGTTGAGCCCCAATGGATCCCAAGCCTAAGTGTGGACAAAAATTTTAAAAATATTTTAAACAATTTATTCAACACTTACGAACAATAATAATGTATCTAGTTATGATTAAAATAACATCAAGATATTATTTTTTTAGAAATCCCCCCCTCACACAGAGGGCTGTTGTAAATGTAAACAATGAGTGTAAAAACACTAAAATAAGACTCCAGGCACCCAGGCCCGAAATCAGTTACCAAAAATACACTATCTGATGCAAAACAGAGACTTCCAGGGAAGAAACTGCAGAACATCAGATGGTAGATGCAGAACACAACGCCTAACCACCCGTAGGTGAAGACGTAAACATGGGGAAAAGAACAGAATTCATTCTGTTATTCAGCTAAAACTCCCAAGAAAATTTAGTAATAATAATTACAAAAACTATGCCACAAGCATGGGAGAATAGCAAGGGGGACTTAAAGGACAGGGAGAGAGGAAAACACTTAAAAAAACAGTGTAACTAAATAATCAGAATGACAACAAAATGGCTGCTGCCTTGAAAATAGGTAACTTAACACAATTTCATTAAAAAATTTTAAGTTACAGCCCTGATAATATTCTGTCACACATTTTTTTTCCTCTCCTCCTTCTCTATCCTCCTTAGAATCACCATTTCACTAATATTTCTGTGTCTGGCATCATTTAAACTGAGATTTATAAGCACAAAGATCAGTCAGATGTTAACTGATGAAGGGCCAAACTTAGAATGATTAATGGCGCCAATTTTGGAACGTCCTTGACACTGCGCATGCGCAGTAGGGGCGAAGTGTGGAGGGCCTTTCAGGACATGTTTTCTTTAGTTTTAGATGCAAATTTTGGGGATTTGGGGGCAAAATTTGTGTTTGGCCCTATATTTTAAGAGTTAGCACCAGCTATGTCTGGGTCATTGGTACAGTATAAAAATATAAATTTTTTTAGCCACTGAATTTGCATATTACACAGGCGGATGCGGGCGATTCATTGGGTAAAGGGTTGAGCTGAGTTTTTGTATGTTGAGGAATTGAAAATAGCAATAACTAATGATTAGGTGGATGAAGAGAAGAAAAAAAGAAAGTAGCGCAGAAAATTCAATGCAAATTAAGATTCTGAGTCATAAAGGGAGATTTGTTGAGGTGAGAGCAAATAGGGTAAATCAGGAAACTCTCGAGTATACAGTACAATTAATTTTGTAAAATACTTAACCCCCTGAATAGAAGAAGCTCTTTACCGACCCAGGGACAGGGTACATCATACTTTCATTAAGTAGGATGCCTGCTAAGTTAAAGGTGGGGTAGACCAATCAATATTTTCAATGTGCAGCCCCTAAATAATGAATATGAACTCTTCTAATTGCTCCATTTGAACTGACATAGAAGATATCATCAGTGTTCACAGGATGAAAGAGACAAACAGCCACTAATTTGAAAACAGATACTGACTCTCAGATTTTGCATGGAAAGTGAAAGAACATGTAAAAAATATATATTATTTATTTATTTATTGATGTTTAAGGTCACATATTTCTGCACAATGGCTAATCATGATCACAACAGTTTTATAGGTGGAGAAAGCAGAGAGAACCACCAAGCAATGGAGAGCAACTGTCAGCTCCCCAACAAACTAATGCCATACAAACAGGGTTAGCATTGGTTGAACACAAGTGCACCATTGAAGTGGGCAATTGGGGTGAAGTGTATTCCCCAAGGACACTACGCTGTTGCTGCAAGAGGGATTCAAACCAAGGACCTCTCGGCTTGCAACCTGCATCTCTACCTACTGAGACACCACACCCCTGACATGTAAAATAAAAAATGTATGCAAAGTATTGATCATCAGAAGCAACAAGAAATTAATTAAAACTGTGGTTAAAACACTTCCATGCAGTCAAATTTGCATAAGATATGACATTGCAGATATAAACAAAAGTGATCAGTTGTAAACAGAAAACCTTGTGTTAACATTTCTGATACACATGGAAATAATTGAATACCTAAGCTGCATTCTGAAGATTTGATCACCATGAACAACTGTGCATTATTTTAGAACTAACTGGGCATCATCAGATCAAAAACTTTGTATTTTTTCAAATGAAGTAGGCTTCAAAGTGTAGCAAAAAAATATATAAAAATCTAGAGGTCCTTAAGGGTTAAATCAAAGCTTATGATCCTTTATTGTAAACAGTTACATGCCTGGCATTCTGAAAAATGCAGGAGGGCAAAAAATCGCTCTCCTCAATCAGCTTAGAAGAGCAATTAGCTTTACACAGCATTTCAAGTATCCAGTTGAACAAACTCATTGAAACTGAAACCAACAGACTGCATCAGTGATTTTATTAACTTTACTAAGGTAAAGCAATATCTCTTAGACATCTAGATGTCTCACTCAACAACCGAACACACACTTGACAAGACCTGTGTGTGTACCCAGACCAGACCTGCTGTCCAAGAAAGTCATATGCCTACCACTACCACCTTCAACCCCCCAAGGGGGGTTGAAGGTGGTAGTGGAAGGCGTATGACTTTCTTGGACAACAGGTCTGCTTGAATCTACAGTCACATCCTGGTGCACGTACTTCAAGTGACAGGATAGTAGTAATGGTAGTATATTATAGTGTCAATATTCCTTGAATAATTACTCCTCAAACTGTGATATCAGTTGTTGAACTTGAAACTGACAGAAAAAAAAATATTGCTGTGACCCATTTTGCTTCAAATGATTGCAACTGTGTTTGGGTATGGTTGCAGCCATTACCTTTTACCACTAAACGACTTTCACAATGAAATTACGTGATGTTATGTGACTTCGAAGTTAAATTACATTTTTGCTTTACAACAAAAATTTAATTTGAGCATAATACATGTAATCTCAATCATCCCAGACCAAAATATTTAGGAGGGCAATTTTTTGCTCTCCTTAATTCTTAAAGGGGGGCAGGAAGGAGAGCTAAAAAATCGCTCTCCTGAATTTGCCAAGCCCATTTTAACTCATTCCAATAAGGGATGATAAGTTGCAATTTTAATCAAACCAGAGGCTCAAGTGAGCCTAAAATACTCACTTTGCTCAAATTGTCAAAACAGATGAGTGTATCAGCATGTGATCAGCAGCAAGAGCAATTTTTTTTGATTTGCTATGACCCAACCAAAGGCAACTTTATTGGCCATTCATTTCTGCAGGTCCTAGGAAAGCTTCCTAGCAAACTTTGTTCTGTGAAGTATTAAAACACAACAATTGAAAGAAATTTTTGTTTTGTTTTAAACTACTGTGGTTCTCTCTAGTACCACCCCTCCCCCCCCCTCCCAAAAAAAAGAAAAAAAAAAAATTAAAAAAAAAAACAAGAAAAAACAAGGGAATCGATTTGAACAAAACTTGAATTCAACATCCCTAGAGATGTTGCATACCAAATATGAAAGGATTCTCAATGGTGGATCTGAAGAAGAATTTTCAAGAAATTTTCTCATATTGCTCTAAGTTAAACTTTGGGCTTCAATAAAAAGTCCAAATATTAAGCCAGGGAGCTGATTTGAACAAACTTGAATCAGACAGGTGGATCTGAAGAACCAGAGGTGTTGTACACCAAATATCAAAAGAATCTGACTGCTGGATCTGAAGATGATTTTAAATGATAATTCCCCATATTGCACTAAATAAATATTTAGGCTCCCTTGGGGAACCCAAATATTAACCCAGGAACTCGATTTGAACAAATTTGAACCTTACACCTCTAGAGATGTCACATACTAAATATGAAAGGATTCTCGATAGCAGGTCTGAAAAAGAAGATTTTTTAAGAAATTTTTTCATATTGCACTAAGTTAAAATTTGGGCTCCAATAAAGAGCCCAAATATTCATCCAGGGATCCCATTTGAACAATCTTGAATCTAATCCCCTAAAGATGCTGGTGGATCTGAAGAAGAAGATTTTTAAAGTATATCCCCCCCTATTCCACCAAGTTAATAATCAGGCTCCCATAGAAAGCCCAAATATTAACTCAGGGAGTCGATTTGAACAAATTCAAATCTTACAAATCTTAGAAATGTCACATACCAAATATGAAGGGATTCTCACTAATGGGTCTGAAAAAGAAGATTTTTTAAGACATTTTCTCATACTGCACCAAGTTAAAATTTGAGCTCCAATAAAGAGCCCAAATATTCATCCAGGGTTCCCATTGAAACAAACTTGAATCTAACCCCCCTAGAGATGCTGCATACCATGTATCAAAAGAATCTGAAGAAGAAGATTTTAAAGATTATTCCCCATATTGCACCAAGTTAATATTCGGGCTTCCAGAAGACCAAATATTAACCCAGGGACTGAATTTAAACAAACTTCAATCTGACCCTGTAGAGATGCAGTATACCAAGTATCAAAGCTGACTGTACGATCTGAAGAAGAAGATTTTTAAAGCTTATTCCCCATAGTGCCCTAAGTTAATTATTTGGGCTCCTCTGTTGAGCCCAAATGTGAACCGAGGGGGTCGATTTGAACACACTTGTATTTGACCATCCTATGGATGCTGTATACCAAATATCAAAAGATTCTGATCAGCGGTTCAGAAGAAAAGTTTTTTTTAATTTTTGCAAATATGCTGACTCAGCATTTTTTTCAAACGCCCCTACAGAACACCCTAACACAACTGATGGCCATATTTTTTAGTCTATTCTACCGGTCAAAAGGATGCTTCATACCAATAACAGTTCTCTTTTCCGTGTAGTTCGGGAAATCTAGGCATCTGAATTTTTTTCTATTTTTAACCCCTGGGGTACCCACGGGGTAACAAAAAAAAAAAAAAAATTGGGGCATCAATCAAGTACTTTGGACCCACTCATGCTACATGCCAAATTTGGTTCAAATCGGCCCATCGGTTTTGTTATAGAAATTTTGGACAGAGCCCAAAATGGATATGTGCCCACTGAGAGCCCAAATATCCAACACCAAAGAGTGTTACATACCATATATTTCATGGCAAGATTTTTAAAGATTTTTAGGCTTTGGCATTGTTGCTCACAGTCCAAAGAAGGCAGCCACTCCATTTGCACAAAACAGGAAGGGTATACATCAGGGATGGTTTGTGCAATATATGTTTGAATTTGGCTGAATGGCTGTGAAGAAGAAGCCAGGTTTGCAAAAGTTAATGGACGACAGACGACGGACGCCGGACAACGGATGCCAAGTGATGGCAATACCTCACACTGACTTGCAGTCAGGTGAGCTAAAAAATTAAAGTGTCAATGACACTGTAGCTCAACTTGGCAAACTTGAACTTGGTAAGTTATAAGTGAAATGGCAAAATTGAAGATCATTGGTACCAATGTTATTTGGTGAAATTTAAACATAACAGCATTGTGTGTGCACAACGTCAGAGTAATCCATGGATTTTTTAATGTAAACTGTAAGCCTGGCTAAAGAAAGAATGTTGATACACAAATGCAGTAAGTTCAGAGGTTATTGTAAACTGCAACTTTTTTCACAGAAATGAATGCTAATCAAGAAATCCGGGCTAATGAGCACACCAAGTTCAAAAACAATCCTATGATAAATGTGGCCTGTTGGCCATGTCAAAGAAGAATGATGATGCACAAATGCAATAAATTCAAAGATTGTTGCTAACAGCAACAGTTTTTGATGGAAGTGAAAAGAATAGCAATAGCTCCTATATTTGTCACCCTGCATAAGCATACAAAGTTTCAAAACTACCTGATAATGAATGTGCCCTCTGAGGCATGCCAAAGAAAGATGTTAATGCACAAATGCACTAAGTCTGAAGTTCCTTGCTTGTGGTAATGTTTTTTTTTTTATGGAAATTCATAAATAAACCCTGCAGGGTACAAAAGGGATAAGTTGCTACACAAATGCAGTAAGTTCAAAGGCTGGTGATAATGACAATAATTTTTTATGAAAATGAACTCAATAGCTCACATCTGGAGGTCACCCCGAACACACATACCAAGTTTCAAAGTGATCCGATCATAAATGTGCCCTGAAGGGTGTGTCAAAGGGAAATATTGAGGTCTGATTAAACTAAGTTCAAAGGTCAGCAGCAACATGTTTAGACAGAAATGGAAGAAAGTCGATAGCTCCCATATAGATATCACCCCACACAAGCACACCGAGTTTCCAGGTGATCCAATCATAAATGTGCCCTGCAGGGTGTGTCAAAGGGATATATTGATGCATAACTGCACTAAGTTTTTACTAAGTTCATCAAAGGTCATTGCCAACAACAACATTTTTTGACGGACAAGGAAGAAAATCAACATTTTCTATCTAGAGGTCACCCCAAACAAGCATACCAAGTTTCAAAGTGATCCAATCATAAATGTGCCCTGCAGGGTGTGCCAAAGGAAAATATTGATGCATAACTGCACTAAGCTCATCAAAGGTCATTACCAATGGCAACATTTTTTGACAGACAAGGAAGAAAATAAATAAAATAGCTCCTATCTAGGGGTCACCCCAAACAAGCATATGAGGTTTCAATGCAATCCGATCATAAATGTTCCCTGTAGGGTGTGCCAAAGGGAAATATTAAGGTCTAACTAAACTAAGTTCAAAGGTCATGGCCAGCTGCAACATTTTTTGACAAAAATAGAAAAAAAGAGGATAGGTCCCATCTACAGGTCACCCCAAACATGCACGCCAGGTTTCAAAGAAATCCGATCATAAATGTGCACTGCAGGGAGTGCCAAAGGGAAATATTGATGCATAACTGCACTAAGTTCATCGAAGGTCATTGCCAGCGGCAACACTTTTTGACAGAAATTGAAGAAAATTGATAGCTCCCATCTAGAGGTTACCCCAAACAAGCAAACCATTGTTTCAAACCGATCTGATCATAAATGTGCCCTGTAGGGCATGCCAAAGGAATATATTGAAACTTAACCAAACTAAGTTCAAAGGTCATTGACAGTGGCGAGATTTTTTGTCAGAAATAGAAGAAAATCGATAGCTCCCATCTAGAGGTCACCCCAAACAAGCATGCCAGGTTTCAAAGCAATCCAATCATAAATGTGCCCTGTAGGGTGTGCCAAAGGGAAATATTGAGGTCTGACTTAATTAAGTTCTAAGAATGTTGCCAGCAACAACATTTTTTGATGGAAATGGAAGAAATCAGAAGCTTCCATCTAGAGGTCACCCCAAACAAGCATATCAAAGTGATCCGGTCAAAAATGTGCACTGCAGGGTGTACCAAAGGGAAATATTGATGCATAACTGCACTAAGTTCATTGAAGGTCGTTGCCAGGCAACATTTTTTGATGGAAATCGAAAAAAATCGATAGCTCTTATCTAGATGTAAACCAAAACAAGCATACCAAGTTTCAAACTGAACTGATCATAAATGTGCCCTGTAGGGCATGCCAAAGGAATATGTTGATGCCTGAGTAAACTAAGTTCAATGGTTGTTGCCAGCAGCAACATTTTTTGATGGAAATGGAAGAAGATCGATAGCTCCCATCTAGAGGTCACCCCAAACAAGCATACCAGGTTTCAAACCAATCTGATGAGATAAGTGCCCTGTAGGGTGTGCCAAAGGGAAATATAGAGGTCTGATGAAACTAAGTTCAAAGAACGTTGTCAGTGACTCCAAACAAGCATACCAAGTTTCAAAGCGATCTATTCATAAATGCAACCTGTGCAGTGTGCCAAAGGAAATTGCAGACATACGTACGCCGACTTTGTGAAGTTGAACTAAAAATGTAATTTTTCAAATATTCAAGAAAAACATGTCCTCTGGTCTCAGATTGTCATAAATAAAAGGTTAATGAAGCTGGACACAATGCAATTAGTTGATCTAGAAAACAATAAAGATTACCTTGACCAAGGTGCAGCCATACAGTCAGGTTTATCCAAAGCCACAAGACATTGTTTTACAGTGGGTTTAGTTGTATCATATGGAACCTGCCATATAAACTTCACTCCTTTACTTTTGTACTGATTATTGGCATTGTTACAAGCTGACTGACTACCATACTCTGTAAAAAAAAAAATAAATAAATAAAAGAAAAATTAAACACCTGAGTGCAACACATTGCATAATTCTTCACTGAACACTGTATGCGTATAAAATACCAAAACCATTCACCGACCTTCAGAAACAAATATGACCCTTTAACTGCATACCAGCATGGGTTCTGAGAAAATTGCTGTCCAGTGAATGGCTGAATGCAGATTTTTACAAACAATTACTCTGATAGCCCCTGATTACTTAGGAATAAGCAAATCACACAATTTTTTTGGAATCGAATCTCGAATCGAAGCATGTCTCTGATATTCATATCAAATCAACTCTCAAATTGAATCTTAATAGACAAGTTATTTGATATTGCACCAAACTGAAGTTACGGTACACTGCGATGACCCTAACAAGACTGACTGACACCTTAAACACCAATACCGGTAAATAAATATTCTCTGTAGCAACATCGCTGAAACAGGTAGGCCTATTATTCACAGTTTTAGTTTTTGAAGGCTTAACTTGTTACTATTCATGTTCTTTAAGAACATGAATAGTAACAAGTTAAGCCTTCAAAAACTAAAACTATGGATACAGGGGGCACGGTGGCGTTGTGGTAACCGGTTCTCGTCAGATCACCAAAGTTAAGCAATGTCGAGCCCGGTTATTCATCAGATGGGTGACCGTCTGAGCGATCAATTCAGACTCCTGCATTGTGTCCTTGGGCAAGGCACTTAACCCCGATTGTCCACATGGGGGTATGATGACGCCGTGTACTAAGGCGTACTGCATGTCGATGGTACGCATGTCTTCAACCAATCTAACCCTGCATGTGCTGCAGTGCGGAGTTACAGTGTTGGGGAGCTGGCAACTGCTCGTCATTGCTCGGTGGTTCTCTCCAGGTACTCCAGCTTCCTCCACCCGTAAAACTGTCACGGTCATGATTAGCCATTGTGCATAAGTATATGACCTTAAACACCAATAAATAAATAAATAACTATGGATACTGTTCTGGGCAAAATTCACTATTTACCTTTCAATTAACAATTGTCAATTACTCAATTAAATAGGAATTGAGCTAACATGAATGAATTGTCTAATGTTAATTTTATCCAATTTTTGTTGGAAATGTAACAAATTGAAGTTAGTACGAGAGATTAAAAAAAATCAAATCTTGAGACTGATTCGGGATCGTTCTCGATGCAGTCATATGGTATTAATATTGAATCAAATCACAAATGTTCGCCGGACCTTATGATTACCCCACATTTATAATCCTCTTTGGCTTTGGCCCTAATACAGTGGAACCCTATTAATTGAACGGCCTCTGTGAACAAAAATTACTTGATTAACAGGAGTATTCATTTAACAGGGATCTGGTCACTTTCTTGTATTCAAGAGATAAATTGAACATTTATTCTATTATATTGTGTGTGACAGAGCTCAGGGACCTCTGTCAAACAAGATATAACAGAATAAATGCCTACATTGGATGCAATGAGGCCAAACAGGACATTAAACAGGGGGAATTTGGTGACTGCCAGGGTAAAGTCTTGACAAATAGCAATATTTATTTTATTCAATTTACCATAACCCATTTTCAATTAACAGGTCACATTTGTATTGAAGGTATGGTAAATAATTTGGTGTTTAGAAGTCATATTCAATTAACAGGGATATCCAATTAAGAGATATCCAATTAAAAGGGTTCCTATAGATATCCAAAGTCATCACTTACAACATGCTACCTTATATAAGTGGAACCCTGTTAATTGAAAAGCCACTTTGTCACCGATATATATTCAGTTCAATTAAGAGGGGTTATACCCATTACCACTTATTGAGCTCTGTGAAACAAGATGTACTAGATTAAATGTCTATCTTGGAGTTAAAAATATCTACAAATATATGGAAATCAATAGATGTTAGAGTATTTCTTTGACAGAGTATAATTATTTTTTTTTTCAATTAACAGACGTTTACTCTATAACTTATAAGCAATTAACATTTTTTTATTTGTAATTTCTTATGCCCACAAATGAGATAACCATTGGGTGTCCCTGCCAAAACATTATTTTCTCTTTTTATTGTGAACCCTGGGGGCACAGTGGCTCAGCTGGTAGAGGTGCAGGCTGCAAGTCAAGAGGTTCTCAGTTTGAATCCTACCTACGGCAACCGCTTTGTGTCATTGGGCAAGACACTTCACCCTCATTGCCCATGTGGAGGCACTTTGGCATTGTGTACTAAGGCATGCTGCAAGTCAATGGTGGTCTAGTCTTCAACCAATGCTAACCCTGCTGGTGTGAAGTTGATATGTTGGCGAGCTGACAGTTGCTCGCCCTTGCTCGGTGGTTCTCTCCAGGTACTACGGCTTCCTCCACCCATAAAACAGTCATGGTCACGATTAGCCATGGTGCAGAAATATGTGACCTTAAACATCATTAAATAAATATTGTGCACTCTAAAGAAAAATTGTAGGTTTCTTCGGCAGTACGATCAGTGAAAGCATTCATTCCATAACACATCTGATTTTTGTTTATCCATTCCCTTGATGATATAGGCATTTAACAGATGCAGCAAATTTCCCTTGTATTTCTCACAAATCATTCACAATTTTTTTCAATGGGACAAAATTGTTTTAAAATAAGTATTTATCAACTGGTTGGGGGTGCGGTGGCTCAGTAGGTAGAGGTGCAGGCTGCAAGCTGAGAGATCCTCAGTTCGAATCCCACCTGCGGCAACTGCGTTGTGTCCTTGGGCATGACACTTCACCTCCATTGCCTACATGGGGGCACGGTGGCATTGTGTACTAAGATGTACTACACTTCGATGGTGCACTTGTCTTCAACCAATGCTAACCCTGCTTGTGTGGAGTTAGTATGTTGGGGAGCTGACAGTTGCTCACCGTTGCTTGGTGGTTCTTTCCAGGTACTCCGGCTTCCTCCACCCATAAAACTGCCGTGGTCATGATTAGCCATTGTGCAGAAACATGTGACCTTAAACACCAATAAATAAATCAAGAATTAACTGGTTGAGTGGTAGAAGCCACTATCATGGCACTCTTGATAAGTGGTGAAAGCCACATCAGTGGCTTCACACTGTGTAGAGTAGCTTTTTGTTTGCAACGTAATAGGAAGAAAAATATTTATATAGGACTGTTTTGTTACAATTTATTGGAGAGTGCCTACATGCACTCTCCAATAAATTGTAACAAGACAATTCTTTATGAACAAAATCTTGCCAAACTAAGGTTTCAAATGCTGGAGGCATGGTATCTTTGAAAAAAGTTAAAAAATTTATAGTAATTTATATATTTTTTATACTTACCAATGACCCAGACTTAGCTGGTGCTAACTCTAACAAAACCAGGGCCAAACACAAATTTTGCCCCCCAATCCCCAAAATTTGCATCCAAAACAAAAAGAAATCATGTCCTAAAGGACCTCCATACTACGCCTCTACTGCGCATGCGCAGTGACGCAGTCGTCCCGAAATTGGCGCCAATTATCATTCTTACTGGCAGTGCCTGGTCAGCGCTATGTACTCAGCGGGGAGGCAAGAGTTCCCAACTCCAGGGAGGGCCATCCCCGTCTGGGTCATTGGTAAGTATAAAAAATATATAAATTACTATAAATTTTTTAACATTTTTATACTGTACCAATGACCCAGACTTAGCTGAATAGTAAACAGGCTGGAGGGCCTAGGACATAGAGGAAAATCCAATAAGCTCAACTATATAGTAAAGAGGTAACCCCTTAAGGAGAAAAGGAGTATTAGGCTTTACATGTATATCTTTCTTATTTAATATTAAATTAGAAAGATACACTACCCTTAATAATTGAGCACAATAACATTCATGTTCTCTATTAACATCCAGTATAACCCTTATACTAATTATTTTTAAAGCAAGCCAATAAATAAAGTAGTCCAGAGAATTGAGACTCTTTATAATCATTTAAAAGTGTCCGAGTATTGTATATTAAAGCCCGTTTGACACTTGACATATACAAATGCTTCACACCGAGCTACACTTTAAAAATAAGACATGAATGAATTTAAACATTAATATTACACTTTAAAACCATCCCGGAAGCGACTCAGAAATACTGACTTGGAGGAGGCATTCCCTTGCTTTTCACTATAAAGCAGGTGACCTAAGGGAACACCCACCCCCCCCCCCCCCCCCCCCCCCCCCTTCCCCTTGCCCTGGGTCAAATAGCCCAGAGCGAAGAGGGCAGTCGGACGGAGTCACTGCCGGAACAGAAAGCCTGCATAACTATAGTTGCAACTGTTTAGAGGACGACATTCTGAGCAACAGATAACGGACCTAAACAATGCAGGTCTCCAGAAATGGACTCAATATTTCTGAGATAAAAATTCGTAAATGTGGATGGCTGAGACCAATAAGCAGCCTTCATTAAATCTGTAATAGCAACACTATTAGCATAAGCCCAGGAAGTAGAAAGAGCTCTTACTTCATGAGCAGAAATCTTAAGCACAGACTGCTGAGAAGAAGATAAATCTTCATAAGCAGTACGGATAGTTAACTGAATCCATCTAGCAATAGAATGGACTGAAATGTCCTTTCTATTAGGCATCAAAGACAGAAAGAAACGTTTCCGTCCCTTTCTGATAAACTGAGATCTCTGTTTATAGATACGTAGTGCTCTAACAGGACAGAGTAAAGGCCTACGCCCGTCTGAAGATGGAAGAGCCTTAATAACAATAGGTTCCGGATATTTATTAGGAGCCTGATTCTTAGCTAAAAAACCCACATTAGTAGTGAAGGTGATAGTGTTCCCAACACTACGATAATGAGAATCATCCACCGATAGTGCATGAAGCTCACTGACTCTTCTGGCAGAAGAGAAAGCTAAGAGAAAAGCTGTCTTATAAGATAAGAATTTGAAATCTACTGTCCCAACAGGTTCAAATGGCTTTTCCTTCAATTTAAGGAGAACCCAAGCTAAATTCCACTTAGGAATTAATCTAAGAGTTCTGGGTCTATTTATCGAAAAGTTTCTAACCAACTTCGATAAAGAGACATTAGATCCAATTTGTAAACTATCATGATGTGCATAGGTATCAGATAACATAGATCTATAACCCTTTATAGTAACAGGCTGCAGTTTGATTTCGTCAAACAAGTATACTAGAAAGTTTGCAATGTCTGGTATAGAGGGATCAAATATATCTACAGAATGATCCCTACACCAACGACGAAAAACCTTCCACTTAGCCGCATAG
Source organism: Pictodentalium vernedei (assembly GCA_031216915.1). NCBI lineage: Eukaryota > Metazoa > Mollusca > Scaphopoda > Dentaliida > Dentaliidae > Pictodentalium > Pictodentalium vernedei. Next base: position 104,921,320 of record CM062296.1, on the reverse strand, counting down.
TTTAGCGAAGAGGAGGTCCTCCTACAGTTAGAAATCGCGTCCACTGCTCGTCCTGTAAAGTGCTTGCCATGCAAGAAGGACCGCACAACGGAAAAACGTGAAGGTTGAGACCTTGCGGGTTGTGATGGAGTTGGCGCGATTTCCCCTGCGAAAGAAGATCCTCTCGTGGAGGAAGCTTCCGCGGTAGGTCCCACAACAGACACCTGAGTAGATTTATCCACGGTCTCTGTGGCGACAGAGATGCTACCAACAGAATCTTGCATTGAGATTGTTTTATCTTTAGCAATACTTGTTGAATTAACGGCGCTGGAGGATACGCATATCCTATCATTCCGTCCCAAGGGATCGACAGAGCGTCTACTGCAAATGCTCTTGGATCCGGACACGGAGACACATACGTCTGCAACTGATTGTTGAGATGTGTCGCAAATAAGTCTATCATTGGCCGTTCCCATTGGTAGCAAATCTGGTTGAATACTTGTTTGTTGAGAGTCCACTCCGACGGCAACAAGCGACCCTTTCGTGAAAGGGAGTCTGCTAGCACATTCAGACGACCCGGTATGTGACGGACCGAAAGAAGAACGTGATGTTCTAACGCAAACAGAAGGATTCTTTCCGTTAGATTGAACAACGGAACTGAATGAGTGCCTCCCTGATTCCGTATATACGCCACTACTGTCGTATTGTCGGATAGGATTTGGACATGAGCATCGTGAATAATGTCCATCCAGTGACGTAACGCAAGCCAAATTGACATCATTTCCTTGATGTTTATGTGCTTGCACAGGAATTGCGGATCCCAAAGACCCTGGCATCTCGAATCCGTTGGGATTAATGATGCACCCCAACCTGTTTGACTGGCATCCGTCATAACGGTAAAACTCGGATCCGGCAACTGCAGCGGAACTCCTTGAGTTAACCACTGAATGTTTGCCCAAGTCTGAATCTCTTGTTTCACTTGATCTGACAAGAGAACGTCTACATCGAGCGAATGAATTTTCACACTCCAATTCTGAGTCAGGAAAATTTGAAGAGGACGTGTGCGTAGCCGCCCCATCGGAATGAGATCCGCGGCGGCTCCGCACAGACCTATCAGTCTCATAAATTCTCTCGCCGTGACTTTGTCTGCGTGCAGACAATAGCGAGCGTAACAACTGACTAATTTCGCTCTGGTTAACGGCAGACGAACGAGATTGTTGTGCGTCTCGAAGCTCATTCCCAGATGAGTGAATGACTTGGACGGCACCAGATCCGACTTCTCCTCGTTTACTATAAAACCGAGACGTCGGAGCAATAGAAGAAGATTCTGAACATCGTTCTGAAGCGTTAACTCGTTGCCGTACCTCTGAAGAATGTCGTCCAGGTAGGCCGACGTTACCGCAGACGAATGAGCTCGGAAGTAGATCATTACCGAGTTCATTACCCGAGTGAAAGCCCAGGGTGCTAGATTCAATCCGAAGCACATCGCCCGGAATTGATACACCACTCCCAGGACTGCAAAGCGTAGATACTTTCGGAATGTCGGATGTACCATGACGTGAAAGTACGCATCTTTGAGATCTATGCTCGTTGCATAATCGTTCACCCGAATACTCGCTCTGACCGATCGAATCGTCTCCATATAAAACTTCGGAGCGACGATCAGCTTGTTTATCCAGCTCAAATCTATGACTGGACGGAACGAGCCGTCTGGTTTCGGAACCAGAAACAGATGGCTGTAGAATCCCAGAGATTCCTGGTTTTCTACGACCTCTACCGCGTTCTTCATTAAAAGAGACTGCACCTCTGATAACAGAGCGTCTCTTTTCTGTGGATTTGACGGAAGATGAGTCCACTTTGGACTTCGAGTTAATGGAGGCTTTCGTTTGAAGGATATCTTTAGACCTTCCGAAGTCACTCCTCTCACCCAAGGGTCGTCCGTAATCGACGCCCACTCTTGTGAAAAACTCGACAACCTTCCGCCAACCGGAACGCGATAGAGGTTTAAGCCATCACCTCCTGGACCTGCGAGGCCTGCGGTAGGAGAAACCACGTCTTCCACGACCCGCACCTCGCCTCGTCGACCTCGGGGCGTCCGACCGATTGTCCCGGCCAGAAGGACGTCCCGAACGAGAGTCGCTATCCTGACGGTCTCTCGAATAAGACCAAGAGGACGCACCGGAACCTCTATAGGAACCTCTCTTGGGCGCATTAGACCCAGAAGTGCCTGTCTTATTCGTGTCTGCTGTATCCGACTTCTTAGGAGCCGATCTGAACAACAGAGAATCATTAGCTTTCTTTTTAATTTTATCATAAATAGCGGAAAGCTTGCCGTCAAAGAGAAGTTCTCCTGAGACCGAAGCGACTCTAAGAGAGTTCTTCACCTTAGAATCCACTAGTGTGGATGTAGCTAGGGCTGCGTCACGTCTAACCAACTCCAGATTTGCCACTGAAAGGGCGGAGTTACACGTGGAATAAGCTGCTGCCCTTGAAAGAAGTCTTAAAGAGGATTGTATATCCTGAAACTCTTCCCCTTGAAGGCGCAGTGATAACGCCTTAGTAAGGTGATATGCGTAAGATAAGGCATCTAAATTGGCTCTGTTAGACGCAATAGCTGTTTCCAACACCGCGGTTGGAATAGAAGCTGACGACGGTAATGATAGCTCTAAGTCTTCCGCCTCGTCATCCATACGCAGAGGAACTCTCGGTATACCCTGTCCTGCCGTATCGAATTTATTCCTTGCATTAATGAAAGGCAGTTTGAGAGTATTAGCGGACAAGAAACCTGCTTTCCCCGTCCTGGAAGCAAGTTTAAATATAGCGTCGTTCAATAATTCAAATGTTCTAGCAACATTATTGGACTGCGACGGAAACTCGGGAGCGATGTCCCTGAACCGCTCAAAAAATTCAGAGTCCAATGACGCTATAATTCTCTTGTCCGGAAGCGCAGCAGTCTGGCCCGACGGAACAACTTGAGGGAGAAAGTGCCGGATGAAGTCCAAGGCAGCTTTATGTTGTTCCGAAAGGGATAGCTCCAAGTCATCCGTATCCCTTTCACCATCCGGTCGGACCTCACGATGTTCCCGGTCGTCCGCCCCCGATGCTTCGGCGGAGCGTACCGACCCAGCGCCGTCGGATAATTCTCGATCCGACACCGTTTCTGTCGGCTGCTGGGATGCTGCGATAAGCTGTGCTATCTGCACAAGAATGTCCGGCGTCAAGACCTGCAGAGGCGCAGTCTTTCGCTGCTTCGCCGAGGGCAGCTCCGCATCAGATGGCTCCCGCATACTTTTCCTATGCGAACGTCCGGAGTCCATCGGTCTCGAATCCCTGGCTGCCGGATGGTGTGACCTGGTCGCCGAAGAATCCTTCATCGGCGAAGCTGGTAATATATCGGCGGTCACGCAGCCAAGGTGCGGTCGTGTGCGCTGACGAGAAGAGGAAGCCTTAACAGTCTCTGCGGACTGCTTATACAACGGAGCGTCCCGAGCGACGGACGTATGCTCCGCTAAAGACACATTTTGTACCACAACATCTGGTCCCAGATGTTGTTGTACGAGAGAGGGACCTCTCTCGCTCGTGGCCCGGCTGGACCTGGACGAGCTAGGAACCGGACTAAAAGGCTTCCTCCGGTCTCGCTTACTATCCGCCGTCACTGGGTGTGCATCTATTATGTTTATAGTGCTCGCATCACCCAAAATTTCCTCTTGGACCGCATCGGACGAACCCGGCTGCCGAACCATTCGGTGAATGGACGCTACACCGGGCGAGCTAGCGGACGACATTTGTCTAATCTCCATGAGCACTTTTGCCGCTAGCTCTGAATTCATTTGTGACGACGGACGCACACTTGAAGAAGATAACATGGAAACATCACCCTGTTCTGGTTCCTCTGAAATAGAAACTGAGAGAGTAGAGTGACCTTGCGGAGAAAGAGCCGGCATCGCTCTTTCTCCAGAAACAACATATCGTGACACACGTTTCCAATGTTTCTCATCCCAATGTTCACATATAGGACAGGGATTAATGCGAGAACACTGACTACAATTAATACAATGATCATGAAAGTCAGAGGAAGATTTCTTCCTATTACAATTTGAACAACGTCCCTTCATTGTGAAAGAACAACAATAAGTCCTAGTTACTCGCAAAAACCCCTGACACAAAGATACATAATAACATGATCCATTAATAAATGAAAAAACAACTGCAAAACAAAATAATTTTGAAAAAATATTTTTTCAGAGAAGCCCAAGTTGCTGAAAAGTAACGTTGAGCCCCGATGGATCCGATGGCAAAGTGTGGTCAAAAATTTTAAATTTATATAAAATAATTAATGAGACACTTTCGGATAATATAAATGTATCTTATAATGAGATAAACTACCACAAAGGCAAACAGCCCCCCTCAAAAAAGGCTGTTGCCAATGAAAACAAACAGTGTAAACACACTAGAAAACATGACTCCAGGCACTGAAAAAACTGGCCCGGAATCAGTCATCAATTACACTCTATCTGATGCAAAACAGAGACTCCCAGGGGAGAATCTGTAGAACATCAGATGGAAGATGCAGAACACAAACGTTATACACCCATGGGTGAAAACGTAACTATGGGGAAAATAACAGAAAACATTCTGTAACCAAGCAACTCTCCCAGGAAATTTTAGAAATGAAATTTCTCAAAAATATGCCAAAAGCATGGGAGAATTGCAAGGGGGGACTTTAGAAGGCTAGGGGAGAGGAAACACTGAATAAGCAGTGCAACAATTAGCAAGAATGACAACAAGAGGCCCATGCCTCGAAAATAGGCAACTTAACATAATTTCATCAAAAAATTTTAAGTACAGCCCTGATTATTTTTTGCCACTTCTTTTTCCTCTCCTCCTTCTATCCTCCTTAGAATCACATTTTCTCCAAAAATTACGTGTCTGGCATCCTTTAAACTGAGATTTACAAGCACAAAGATCAGTGAGATGTTGACTGATGAAGGGCCAAACAGAGAATGATAATTGGCGCCAATTTCGGGACGACTGCGTCACTGCGCATGCGCAGTAGAGGCGTAGTATGGAGGTCCTTTAGGACATGATTTCTTTTTGTTTTGGATGCAAATTTTGGGGATTGGGGGGCAAAATTTGTGTTTGGCCCTGGTTTTGTTAGAGTTAGCACCAGCTAAGTCTGGGTCATTGGTACAGTATAAAAATATACTCATGTTACAAATCACATTTGAAAAATAATTTAGCACTCTACCACTTAAAAAAGGAAACATCAAAGTAGGGCCCTGGTGAAGCTTTCAGATTTGATTTAAATTTGAATCTAAAGTGGTACCTAATAAACCCTCTCTGAACCTCAATCTGAATCAAGGTCTCAAGTTTAAACAGAAAGAAGTACAGTTAAAACTAGAAGTCCTGTCATGAAATGCGCACAAATAGCACGTTGATCTGCGTGTTAATCTATGCGTTATGACCATAGTAAGGCTATCAAATTATGTACATATCGCCTGTGCACAAGCAATGTTTCAGCCAATGGACCTCCGGGTAACCCGGAGGTCCATTGGCTGAAACATTGCCTGTGTTTGCTATGAGTAACCAGGAGAACCTGCCAGGCTTTGGATGCCATGTAATATGGCAATTGCTCGCAATTCATACGTGCAATTATGCCTAGATAAGCGTGCATTTCGTGACAGGACTTCTAGTTTTAACTGTATCCAGAGGTATGCAGAGGATAAATTGGCCCACTGTATGCGATAGCATCAGCAAAATCACCCTCTGGGGACCTCATTCTGCAAAAGACTGATTGCTTATTTTCAGGCTTGCTAACAATGAAAAACATCCAAAGCTGTTCACAATGAAAGTGTCAATGACACTGCAGCTCAATTTGTCCAAGAAAAGACTGAACTAAATAGAAATATCTAGTAATGCAAAGTCATTCACTCAAGTTTCTACAGAAAAGACATCACATCAAAGCTACTATAAAATTTGAAAAAGATCAGGTAAGAGATGTCGCCTGTAGCATGTACTAATGAAATTGTTGACAATTCACGTGCCAAATGCAAGATGGCCACTGGTGGTCATGTTTTTCAACAAAATTCAGAAAAATTCAATAGCTCCCATGTAGGCATCACACCAAAGCTATATATGAAATTTGAAAAACATTGGGTGAGAGATGTGCCCTGTAGGGTGTGCTAATGGAATTGTTGACAATTTATATGCAAATCCAAGATGGGTGCTGGTTGCCATGTTTTTCAACAAAATTCAGAAAAATTTGATAGCTCCCATCCTACATCACACCAAAGCTACATATAGAATTTGAAAAAAGATCGGGTGAGAGGTGCGGCAAGTTGGGTGCGCTAATGGAATTACTGATGATTTATATGCCAAATCTAAGATGGCCACTGGCGGCCGTATTTTTCAACAAAATTCAGAAATGTTTGATACCTCCCATCCAGACATTGCCGCAAAGCCATGTATAAAGTTGGAACTGATCGGCTGAGAGTTGCTGACTATAGGGTGTGCTAAAGGCATTGTGGATAGCTGTATGGAATGATGTATAGATGGACGTGTGGATGCTGCAGCCATACATATGGACAGAGGGTTGGATGGATGAGGGATCACAACCCATCCCAATAGCTTATAGTTGACATTGTCAAGTTGAGCTAAAGATGGACAGCCAAACGTTATTATTTATTTTTTCCATGTTTGTCTTAATAACATACCTTATGGACCTTCACTTGAACAGGTTCATCTAGCTCATTCCAGTGAGGGGTCATAAGCTATATTATTGAGAAAAAAATCCAAATATTTAGTTTTGAGGAATTGTTTTCTTTAATTGTCAGCTGCAATTTGTATAAGTCAAACAGTTAATGAAATATAAGAGAAATTTCATTCAATTCTACTTTCATAATCAACTCACTCAAAATGTTACCACTCAACATTAAAATCGGACATCATGCCCTCATTAGATGTGTTGTGAATGATATTTCTGTAATGAGCCATTTGAAGATGATTAGCCCCACAAAGTAGATCTTCTGTTTCTTAGGCCATTTTTGTATAAAATTGCATGTGGGCGGGTGATGTTTTATTTTATTTTTTATTTTTGTAATCATTTCTATGCCCAAAAGTTCATATTCTTGGTTTGTTTTGTGTTTTAGGCCTCATAATCTACAGAATAACTTGGGTGGTGGTGTATTTCATCCTTGAGTGCAGTGCTAAAGCATTGCAAAGCCTTGTTGCACCCAAGGGACAAATTTATCAATTTTATTAACTTGGAAATATCAGACATGAAATATTTAATGTTTTATTTATTTATTTTAGTTTGCATTGGTTATAAAAAGAGAACATGTGGCAGCCAAAATGACTATGCAGGAGGGACTGAGAAAGAGATTTTTAACTTCTTTAGGTCTTATATGATAAATAAAGTTTTTTATTACTTTCCAAAGTGTGATTTACTGGGATTTCTGGGTTTGATTATAAACGTTAACTTCACAAGTGAATTATGCAATCAACAATTGTGTCATATATCCATGCGGGCAAATGAAGACACTTTGCCGTGGGTGTAATGAGGACTTCATTGGGTTTTTTTTGCTTTTTTTTGACCCTTTACCTTTTGACCCTTTACCTAACATGAAAAGCATACGACACTTGCAAAAAAATTATTGAATAACTATTATTTTCATTTTTTGTCTCAAAAACATAGGTTATGGCCCCTCATTGGAATGCACTCGACGGGCGCGTTCCAATGGGGGGTCATAACCTATGTTTTAAAGACAAAAAATGAAAAAATAATGAAAATTAATTGGCGAGTTTTGAGAATAGTGCTGGCCGTTACGTTAGGTAAAGCATTAAATAATATAATTATCATTAATAATAAAAAGTAATAAACAGAGTAATCGCTTGACTGGACTGGTTACGTGAAATAATTCATTCGAGGCAAGGGACCACATTGTAAAACACTTGTGTGCATTCACGCATTCGCGCACTCGTGTTTGTACAACGTCCCTCACCTCTCATGAATTATTTCACGTAACCAGTCCAGTCAATCGAGTACTCTCTATACAACTTCATCATTTTCTTGATAATTTACCGCTGAGCATAAAATAAGTTAGGATATTTATGAACTAAAACACTGAACACAGTTTTCTCTCTGGGCAAATCAATATAATGAACTTGGTTTGTAAAATGGTTTTTCGACTGATAGATTTTTTTTTATAGGACATTTTGGACCAAGGTTTTTGATTTAATCATTAAACAGATATTTCTGCCCATTTTGTATTTATAATGCAATTTTTGAAGAAAAAACTTGAATCTGTCAACAACAGAAAACTAGAGTTGAAAATGACTAAATTTATAAAACAAAACTGGAATAAATTAAAACTTTGTCAGTAAAAACATGATAATATGGGTTTCCCTGGAACCCACTCAGTATGATTTTATCGACAGATAAAATTGAAACACATAAAAATATATGGTTCAGTGAATTGAAACAATTATTAAATTAATTATAAAACTAAATGTAATCAATGAGAAAGAAATAAAAGAGGACCCAGGGGGCCTGCGGGCGCTCACCTGACATGGTAGTCTAAATATCAAACCAGGGACTTGATTTGAATAAGCTGCATACGCCCCTCCTAAGAAAAGCATATACCAACTAGATGAAGCGATTGTGCCCACACAATATACAGGATTTTCCTTCTATTTTCAGTTCCTGCACTTTTATGTCCCAAAATTGAGATAAACGCATAAAAAATAGATTTTTTTATTTTTGTTCGGAAATTTTTGAAGTCCCAAACAAAATATTTTCAAACTAAAATTTTGTTTCTTCTTCTTAAAATTGACCAAAATGCATAAAAAACAAAAAAAAACTAATTTCTGGTCCAAAATTTTCTAAGTCCCACCCAGACCCAAAAGTTTCAGTGGGAAAAAAAAAAAAAAGGTTTTAAAATTGACCAAAACGCATAAAAAAACAAAAAACTAATTTCCGGATTTTGGTTCAAAATTTCTGTCCCACCCGGTCCCCAAATTTTCAGTGTGAAAGAAAAAAAAAATGGTCTTAAAATTGACCAAAATGCATAAAAAACCAAAAAGTTAAAAAATTTATAGTAATTTATATATTTTTTATACTTACCAATGACCCAGACTTAGCTGGTGCTAACTCCACAAAAACCAGGGCCAAACACAAATTTTGCCCCCCAATCCCCAAAATTTGCATCCAAAACAAAAAGAAATCATGTCCTAAAGGACCTCCATAGTACGACTCTACTGCGCATGCGCAGTGACGCAGTCGTCCCGAAATTGGCGCCAAATATCATTCTTACTGGCAGTGCCTGGTCAGCGCTATGTACTCAGCGGGGAGGCAAGAGTTCCCAACTCAGGGAGGGCCATCCCCGTCTGGGTCATTGGTAAGTATAAAAAATATATAAATTACTATAAATTTTTTAACATTTTTATACTGTACCAATGACCCAGACTTAGCTGAATAGTAAACAGCCTGGAGGGCCTAGGACATAGAGGAAAATCCAATAAGCTCAATTATAAAATAAAGAGATAACCCCTTAAGGAGAAAAGGAGTATTAGGCTTTACATGTATCTTTCTTATTTAATATTTAAATTAGAAAGATACACTACCCTTAATAATTGAGCACAATAACATTCATGTTCTCTATTAATATCCAGTATAACCTTTATACTAATTATTATTAAAACAAGCCAATAAATAAAGTAGTCCAGAGAATTGAGACTCTTTATAATCATTTAAAAGTGTCCGAGTATTGTATATTAAAGCCCGTTTGACACTTGACATATACAAATGCTTCACACCGAGCTACACTTTAAAAATAAGACATGAATGAAATTAAACATTAATATTACACTTTAAAACCATCCCGGAAGCGACTCAGAAATACTGTCTTGGAGGAGGCATTCCCTTGCTTTTCACTATAAAGCAGGTGACCTAAGGGAACACCCGCCCCCCCCCTTCCCCTTGCCCTGGGTCAAATAGCCCAGAGCGAAGAGGGCAGCCGGACGGAGTCACTGCCGGAACAGAAAGCCTGCATAACTATAGTTGCAACTGTTTAGTGGACGACATTCTGAGCAACAGATAACGGACCTAAACAATGCAGGTCTCCAGAAATGGACTCAATATTTCTGAGATAAAAATTAGTAAATGTGGATGGCTGAGACCAATAAGCAGCCTTCATTAAATCTGTAATAGCAACACTATTAGCATAAGCCCAGGAAGTAGAAAGAGCTCTTACTTCATGAGCAGAAATCTTAAGCACAGACTGCTGAGAAGAAGATAAATCTTCATACGCAGTACGGATAGTTAACTGAATCCATCTAGCAATAGAATGGACTGAAATGTCCTTTCTATTAGGCATCAAAGACAGAAAGAAACGTTTCCGTCCCTTTCTGATGAACTGAGATCTCTGTTTATAGATACGTAGTGCTCTAACAGGACAGAGTAAAGGCCTACGCCCGTCTGAAGACGGAAGAGCCTTAATAACAATAGGTTCCGGATATTTATTAGGAGCCTGATTCTTAGCTAAAAAACCGACGTTAGTAGTGAAGGTGATAGTGTTCCCAACACTACGATAATGAGAATCATCCACCGATAGTGCATGAAGCTCACTGACTCTTCTGGCAGAAGAGAAAGCTAAGAGAAAAGCTGTCTTATAAGATAAGAATTTGAAATCTACTGTCCCAAGAGGTTCAAATGGCTTTTCCTTCAATTTAAGGAGAACCCAAGCTAAATTCCACTTAGGAATTAATCTAAGAGTTCTGGGTCTATTTATCGAAAAGTTTCTAACCAATTTCGATAAAGAGACATTAGATCCAATTTGTAAACTATCATGATGTGCATAGGTATCAGATAACATAGATCTATAACCCTTTATAGTAACCGGTTGCAGTTTGATTTCGTCAAACAAGTATACTAGAAAGTTAGCAATGTCTGGTATAGAGGGATCAAATATATCAACAGAATGATCCCTACACCAACGACGGAAAACCTTCCACTTAGCCGCATAGTTTAGCGAAGAGGAGGTCCTCCTACAGTTAGAAATCGCGTCCACTGCTCGTCCTGTAAAGTGCTTGCCATGCAAGAAGGACCGCACAACGGAAAAACGTGAAGGTTGAGACCTTGCGGGTTGTGATGCAGTTGGCGCGATTTCCCCTGCCAAAGAAGATCCTCTCGTGGAGGGAGCTTCCGCGGTAGGTCCCACAACAGACACCTGAGTAGATTTATCCACGGTCTCTGTGGCGACAGAGATGCTACCAACAGAATCTTGCATTGAGATTGTTTTATCTTTAGCAATACTTGTTGAATTAACGGCGCTGGAGGATACGCATATCCTATCATTCCGTCCCAAGGGATCGATAGAGCGTCTACAGCAAATGCTCTTGGATCCGGACACGGGGACACATACGTCTGCAACTGATTGTTGAGATGTGTCGCAAATAAGTCTATCATTGGCCGTTCCCATTGGTAGCAAATCTGATTGAATACTTGTTTGTTGAGAGTCCACTCCGACGGCAACAAGCGACCCTTTCGAGAAAGGGAGTCTGCTAGCACATTCAGACGACCCGGTATGTGACGGACCGAAAGAAGAACGTGATGTTCCAACGCAAACAGAAGGATTCTTTCCGTTAGATTGAACAACGGAACTGAATGAGTGCCTCCCTGATTCCGTATATACGCCACTACTGTCGTATTGTCGGATAGGATTTGGACATGAGCATCGTGAATAATGTCCATCCAGTGACGTAACGCAAGCCAAATTGACATCATTTCCTTGATGTTTATGTGCTTGCACAGGAATTGCGGATCCCAAAGACCCTGGCATCTCGAATCCGTTGGGATTAATGATGCACCCCAACCTGTTTGACTGGCATCCGTCATAATGGTAAAACTCGGATCCGGCAACTGCAGCGGAACTCCTTGAGTTAACCACTGAATGTTTGCCCAAGTCTGAATCTCTTGTTTCACTTGATCTGACAAGAGAACGTCTACATCGAGCGAATGAATTTTCACACTCCAATTCTGAGTCAAGAAAATTTGAAGAGGCCGTGTGCGTAGCCGTCCCATCGGAATGAGATCCGCAGCGGCTCCGCACAGACCTATCAGTCTCATAAATTCTCTCGCTGTGACTTTGTCTGTATTTAGACAATAGCGAGCGTAACAACTGACTAATTTCGCTCTGGTTAACGGCAGACGAACGAGATTGTTGTGCGTCTCGAAGCTCATTCCCAGATGAGTGAATGACTTGGACGGCACCAGATCCGACTTCTCCTCGTTTACTATGAAACCGAGACGTCGGAGCAATAGAAGAAGATTCTGAACATCGTTCTGAAGCGTTAACTCGTTGCCGTACCTCTGAAGAATGTCGTCCAGGTAGGCCGACGTTACCGCAGACGAATGAGCTCGGAAGTAAATCATTACCGAGTTCATTACTCGAGTGAAAGCCCAGGGTGCTAGATTCAATCCGAAGCACATGGCCCGGAACTGATACACCACTCCTAGGACTGCGAAGCGTAGATACTTTCGGAATGTCGGATGTACCATGACGTGAAAGTACGCATCTTTGAGATCTATGCTCGTTGCATAATCGTTCACCCGAATACTCGCTCTGACCGATCGAATCGTCTCCATATAAAACTTCGGAGCGATGATCAGCTTGTTTATCCAGCTCAAATCTATGACTGGACGGAACGAGCCGTCTGGTTTCGGAACCAGAAACAGATGGCTGTAGAATCCCAGCGATTCCTGGTTTTCTACGACCTCTACCGCGTTCTTCATTAAAAGAGACTGCACCTCTGATAGCAGAGCGTCTCTTTTCTGAGGGTTTGACGGAAGATGAGTCCACTTTGGACTTCGAGTTAATGGAGGCTTTCGTTTGAAGGATATCTTTAGACCTTCCGAAGTCACTCCTCTCACCCAAGGGTCGTCCGTAATCGACGCCCACTCTTGAGAAAAACTCGACAACCTTCCGCCAACCGGAACGCGATAGAGGTTTGAGCCATCACCTCCTGGATCTGCGAGGCCTGCGGTAGGAGAAACCACGTCTTCCACGACCCGCACCTCGCCTCGTCGACCTCGGGGCGTCCGACCGATTGTCCCGGCCTGAAGGACGTCCCGAACGAGAGTCGCTATCCTGACGGTCTCTCGAATAAGAGCTAGAGGACGCACCGGAACCTCTATAGGAACCTCTCTTGGGCGGATAAGACCCAGAAGTGCCCGCCTTATTCGTGTCTGCTGAATCCGACCTTTTAGGAGCGGATCTAAACAACAGAGAATCACTAGCTTTCTTTTTAATATTATCATAAATAGCGGAAAGCTTGCCGTCAAAGAGAAGATCTCCTGAGACCGAAGCGACTCTAAGAGAGTTCTTCACCTTAGAATCCACTAGTGTGGATGTAGACAGGGCTGCGTCACGTCTAACCAACTCCAGATTAGCCACTGAAAGGGCGGAGTTACACGTGGAATAAGCTACTGCCCTTGAAAGAAGTCTTAAGGAGGATTGTATATCCTGAAACTCTTCCCCTTGAAGACGCAGTGATAACGCCTTCGTAAGGTGATCTGCGTAAGATAAGGCATCTAAATTGGCTCTGTTAGACGCAATAGCTGTTTCCAACACTGCGGTTGGAATAGAAGCTGACGACGGTAATGATAGCTCTAAGTCTTCCGCCTCGTCGTCCATACGCAGAGGAACTCTCGGTATACCCTGACCTGCCGTGTCGAATTTATTCCTTGCATTAATGAAAGGCAGGTTGAGAGTATTTGCGGACAAGAAGCCTGCTTTCCCTGTCCTGGAAGCAAGTTTAAAAATAGCGTCGTTTAATAATTCAAATGTTCTTGCAACATTATTGGACTGCGACGGAAACTCGGGAGCGATGTCCCTGAACCGCTCGAAAAAATCAGAGTCCAATGACGCTATAATTCTCCTGTCCGGAAGCGCAGCAGTCTGGCCCGACGGAACAACTTGAGGAAGAAAGTGCCGGATGAAGTCTACGGCAGCTTTGTGTTGTTCCGAAAGGGATAGCTCCAATTCATCCGTATCCCTTTCACCATCCGGTCGGACCTCCCGATGTTCCCGGTCGTCCGCCCCCGATGCTTCGGCGGAGCGTACCGACCCAGCGCCGTCGGATAATTCTCGATCCGACACCGTTTCTGTCGGCTGCTGGGATGCTGCGATAAGCTGTGCTATCTGCACTAGAATGTCCGACGTCGAGACCTGCGGAGGAGCGGTCTTTCGCTGCTTTGCAGAGGGCAGCTCCGCATCGGATGGCTCCCGCATACTTTTCCTATGCGAACGTCCGGAGTCCATCGGTCTCGAGTCCCTGGCTGCCGGATGGTGTGACCTGGTCGCCGAATAATCCTTCCTCGGCGAAGCTGGCAAGATATCGGAGGTCACGCAGCCAAGGTGCGGTCGTGTGCGCCGGCGAGAAGAGGAAGCCTTAACAGTCTCTGCGGACTGCTTATACAACGGAGCGTCCCGAGCGACGGACGTATGCTCCGCTAAAGACACATTTTGTACCACAACATCTGGTCCCAGATGTTGTTGTACGAGAGAGGGGCCTCTCTCGCTCGCGGCCCGGCTGGACCTGGACGAGCTAGGAACCGGACTAAAAGGCTTCCTCCGTTCTCGTTCACTATCCGCCGTCACTGGGTGTGCATCTATTATTTTTATAGTGCTCGCATCACCCAAAATTTCCTCTTGGACCGCATCGGACGAACCCGGCTGCCGAACCATTCGGTGAATGGACGCTACACCGGGCGAGCTAGCGGACGACATTTGTCTAATCTCCATGAGCACTTTTGCCGCTAGCTCTGTATTTAATTGTGACGACGGACGCACACTTGAAGAGGATAACATGGAAACATCACCCTGTTCTGGTTCCTCTGAAATAGAAACTGAGAGAGTAGAGTGACCTTGTGGAGAAAGAGCCGGCATCGCTCTTTCTCCAGAAACAACATATCGTGACACACGTTTCCAATGTTTCTCATCCCAATGTTCACATACAGGACAGGGATTAATGCGAGAACACTGACTACAATTTATGCAATAATCATGAAAGTCAGAGGAAGATTTCTTCCTATTACAATTTGAACAAGTTCCTTTCATTGTGAAGGAACAACAATAAGTCCTAGTTACTCGCAAAAACCCCTGACACAAAGATACATAATAACATGATCCATTAATAAATGAAAAAACAATTGCAAAACAAAATAATTTTGAAAAAATATTTTTTCAGAGAAGCCCAAGTTGCTGAAAAGTAACGTTGAGCCCCGATGGATCCGATGGCAAAGTGTGGTCAAAAATTTTAAAATTATATAAAATAATTAATGAGACACTTTCGGATAATATAAATGTATCTTATAATGAGATAAACTACCTCAAAGACAAACAGCCCCCCTCAAAAAAGGCTGTTGCCAATGAAAACAAACAGTGTAAACACAGAAGAAAACATGACTCCAGGCACTGAAAAAACTGGCCCGGAATCAGTCCTCAATTACACTCTATCTGATGCAAAACAGAGACTCCCAGGGGAGAATCTGCAGAACATCAGATGGAAGATGCAGAACACAAACGTTATACACCCATGGGTGAAAACGTAACTATGGGGAAAATAACAGAAAACATTCTGTAACCAAGCAACTCTCCCAGGGAAATTTTAGAAATGAAACTTCTCAAAAATATGCCAAAAGCATGGGAGAATTGCAAGGGGGGACTTTAGAAGGTTAGGGGAGAGGAAACACTGAATAAGCAGTGCAACAATTAGCAAGAATGACAACAAGAGGCGTTTGCCTCGAAAATAGGCAACTTAACATAATTTTAACAAAAAATTTTAAGTACAGCCCTGATTATTTTTTGCCACTTCTTTTTTCCTCTCCTCCTTCTATCCTCCTTAGAATCACATTTTCTCCAAGAATTACGTGTCTGGCATCCTTTAAACTGAGATTTACAAGCACAAAGATCAGTGAGATGTTGACTGATGAAGGGCCAAACAGAGAAATGATATTTGGCGCCAATTTCGGGACGACTGCGTCACTGCGCATGCGCAGTAGAGTCGTACTATGGAGGTCCTTTAGGACATGATTTCTTTTTGTTTTGGATGCAAATTTTGGGGATTGGGGGGCAAAATTTGTGTTTGGCCCTGGTTTTTGTGGAGTTAGCACCAGCTAAGTCTGGGTCATTGGTACAGTATAAAAATACTAATTTCCGGATTTTGGTCCAAAATTTCTGTCCCACCCGGACCCCAAATTTTCAGTGTGAAAATTTTTTTTTTTTTGTCTTAAAATTGACCGAAACTCATAAAAAACAAAAAACTCATTTTCAGATTTTGGTCCAAAATTTCTAAGTCTGGATTGGGACCCCAAATTTTCAGCCTAAATATGAACCCAGGGATTTGGCTTGAACAAACTTGAATCTCACCTCCATAAGCATGCTGTATACCAAATATCAAAAGATTCTTATTGGTAGATCTGAAGAAGATGATTTTTAAAGAATATTCCTCATACTACACTAATTTAAACATTTGGGCTCCCATAGAGAGCCCGAATATGGACACAGAGAATTGATTTCAATAAACGTGTGAAGCAATCTTCCAAAGATGTTATATGTGAAATTTGAAAGCTTTTGGAGCAGTGGTTTGGGAGAAAAGTATTGTTAAATGTTTTTCCCATTACCCACAGTGTTAAAAAATGCTGACTCAGCACTTTTTCAAAGTCCTAAAAAAGTACCCATGATAAAACCGATAGCAATTTTTTTTTTACCATTCCATTCTGTTGGTCCTAAGGAAGCTTCACACCAAATAAGAATTCTCAGTGCCGTGTAGTGTTAGAGATATGGGCGTTTTAATTTTTTTCCATTTTTAGTTCCTGTGGTTCCCATGGGGCGACAGGAAAAAATTGTTTGCATAAATTAAGTACTTATGACCCAATAAGCCCTCATATCAAATTTGGTTCAAATCTGCATCTCGGTTTGGAAAATAGAAATTTTGGGCTTGGGGAAAATTCTTGTCCCTCCCATAACGAAGGCAAGTATAGCTCCTCGAACTTCTCTTGAACAAATCTGAGTCTACACCTTAAAAGGAAGCTGCACACCAAATATCAAGTCTCTGCTACTGCTGATTCATGAGAAGAAGATTTTTTAAGATTTAAGCAAACTTTTGGGGCGTGGCCCTACTGAGGAGCGGGTCAACTTGTTTTGAACAAACTTGAATTGACATATGATAGGGAACATGCCCAACAAATTTTGTTGAATTTGGTCCAGCAGTTCATGAGAAAAAGTCAATAATGTAAAGTTAAAGACGGACTACAGATGATGGACGACAGACGGACGACGGATGGAAAGTGATCAGTTAAGCTCCCCTTGAGCTTCGCTCAGGTGAGCTAAAAATACCAAATAGAAAATGCAGTCTACCAGTATAAGTATTAAATTGAGAACTTCACAAGAAAAAAGTTACTAAGGTAACACATGCCCCCCACCCTTGTGACCTTCACCTTGCAGATGCGGCGGAAACTGTTATACGTGACACACCTTCTGACAGTCCTTAACATTTGTAAAAAGGTTATCAAATGTAATATGATTCATTTCTGAGTTATGGCTGAGACACGAATATTGATGATTTTCAGTGTGACCTTGAAATGTGACCTTGACCCTGACCTTATGGACCTGGCTGTGGTGGGTGACACATCCACCCATTGTCCTTTATAACTGAGTGAAGTTAGATGATTGTAGCCCTAATAGTTTTGGAGTTATGCTTGAGACTCGATTTGTGACCCTGAACATATGAAGGTCAATTGTGACCTTCACCTTACAGATGCAGTGGAAACTATTATACGTGACACACCTTCGGACTGTCCTTAACATTTGTAAAAAGTTTAACAATTGTACTATGATTCGTTTCTGAGTTATGGCTGAGACATGAATATTGGCCGATTTTTAGTGTGACCTTGAAATGTAACCTTGACCTTGAAGGTGTGAACTTTGATGACTGTGGCCCTAACCATTTTCGAGTTATTGGCTCCAACACACACACACACACACAGACACACACACACGGACACACGCACACTTCAATCACTATATGCCACCCGACTTAAGTCCGGGGGCATAAAAAATGAGAAAAAGTAAAAAAAAAAAATCATAAACTGAAATGTGGCCTAAAACATCCATAATCCCAGATGTACAAGCCGAGCTGTCTCTGGGCAAAAATGTCTGGATCAAAATGTCTGAGCCAAGAAGTCCATACTCTGTAAACATCATACATATGAGGAATTTTAATTTTAGAGATCCTCTGAAATTCATAAAAAGTCTCAACAGTCTCATTACACTGGTAAAATACAAAAATGTCTGGACCAAAATGTCTGAACTAAAAGGCCCATCCTTCTAAACATCATACAGAAATGGGATTTTAATTTTAGAGTACAGTGGAAACTAGAAGTCCAGTAACTGTATTGTGCTCCATTTTATTTATTTATTTATTATGATTTAATGACACTTTAACAGCCAAGGTTACATCATGTCGGTGACAGTTTTACAGGTGGAGGAAGCCGGAGTACCCGGAGAGAACCACCGAGCAACAACGAGCAGCTGCCAGCTCCCAACATCGTAACTTCATACTGCAGCACAGGCAGGGTTAGATTGGTTGAAGGCATGCACACCATTGATGTGCAGTACGCCTTTGTACACGGCATCATTGTGCCCCCATGTGGACAGTCAGGGTTAAGTGACCTGCCAAAGGACACAACGCAGGAGTCTGAATCGATCGCTCAGATGGTCACCCACACAAGGACAAACCAGGCTCGATGCTGTTTAACTTCAGTGATCTGATGAGAACCATTTACCGCAATGCCATTGCGCACCTTATGCACCATTTTCGTAGTACATGTAATAGCATATGTTCCTGTCAAGCTGCACCATTGGCATAACTCATTTCCTGTAGAAAAACAGTGTGCCAAACGCTACAATTCTATACTAATAAATAGCGATCATTAACCCTTTACCCAACATAACGAATCAAAACAGGCGAGCACTATTCACAAAAACTGCCATTTAATTTTCATTATTTTTTCATATTTTGCCTAAAAAACATAGCTTATGACCCCTCAGTGGAACGAGCTCATTGAGACCGTTCCAATGAGGAGTCATAAGCTATGTTTTTGAGGCAAAAATTGAAAAACATTATTTATTCAATAATTTTGTTTGCAAGTGTAGTCTGCTTTTCATGATAGGTAAAGGGTTAACACCATTCTTAACCTCTTCTGGGATACATGTACATGCAATAACATAAATTGATATTAAAATTTGACTGCATATACAGAATGAAGAGGGTGGATTACAACTTAATTGCAGCGCCATATATTCTCCACTCGAAAAGTATTTACAATTGTTCATAACAGCACAAGAAACACTTGCAAACTTTTATCATATGGACTGTTGGGTGCAGCCCAGTGGACGATGTGATGGAAGTTTGCAAGAACTTCTTGTGCTTTGCCCTCAGAAATTGTGAATAATTACTTAGTAAAAAATTTATCCCACAGAGATTTAGTAGTAATCCACTCTTCACAAACTGTAGTCTCAATATTTTCTTTCTGTTTGATCGATTCAGTTTGTGATTTCACTACCCACCAAAGAGCAAATGCTCTTGTGTATTTAAGTCTAAATCGTTCTTCTGCAGTAAGGAACACATTAACTATATAACAAGAATTTTCTGCACTAACTAACAAGACATGTAGTTTCAACTGTAACTCGAAAATTCATAACAAAGCTTCAACAAAGAGTCTCTTAACCCTTTACCTAACGTAACGGCCAAAACCGGCCAGCGCTATTCTCAAAAATTGCCAATTAATTTTCATTATTTTTTTCATTTTTTGTCTCAAAAACATAGGTTATGACCCCTCATTGGAATGAGCTTGTCGAGCTCGTTCCAACGAGGGGTCATAACCTATGTTTTTGAGACAAAAAGTGAAAAAAGTTAAAAAATTTATAGTAATTTATATATTTTTTATACTTACCAATGACCCAGACTTAGCTGGTGCTAACTCTAACAAAACCAGGGCCAAACACAAATTTTGCCCCCCAATCCCCAAAATTTGCATCCAAAACAAAAAGAAATCATGTCCTAAAGGACCTCCATACTATGCCTCTACTGTGCATGCGCAGTGACGCAGACGTCCCGAAATTGGCGCCAATTATCATTCTTACTGGCAGTGCCTGGTCAGCGCTATGTACTCAGCGGGGAGGCAAGAGTTCCCAACTCCAGGGAGGGCCATCCCCGTCTGGGTCATTGGTAAGTGTAAAAAATATATAAATTACTATAAATTTTTTAACATTTTTATACTGTACCAATGACCCAGACTTAGCTGAATAGTAAACAGGCTGGAGGGCCTAGGACATAGAGGAAAATCCAATAAGCTCAACTATATAGTAAAGAGGTAACCCCTTAAGGAGAAAAGGAGTATTAGGCTTTACATGTATCTTTCTTATTTAATATTAAATTAGAAAGATACACTACCCTTAATAATTGAGCACAATAACATTCATGTTCTCTATTAACATCCAGTATATCCCTTATACTAATTATTTTTAAAGCAAGCCAATAAATAAAGTAGTCCAGAGAATTGAGACTCTTTATAGTCATTTAAAAGTGTCCGAGTATTGTATATTAAAGCCCATTTGACACTTGACATATACAAATGCTTCACACCGAGCTACACTTTAAAAATAAGACATGAATGAATTTAAACATTAATATAACACTTTAAAACCATCCCGGAAGCGACTCAGAAATACTGACTTGGAGGAGGCATTCCCTTGCTTTCACTATAAAGCAGGTGACCTAAGGGAACACCCCCCCCCCCCCTTCCCCTTGCCCTGGGTCAAATAGCCCAGAGCGAAGAGGGCAGCTGGACGGAGTCACTGCCGGAACAGAAAGCCTGCATAACTATAGTTGCAACTGTTTAGTGGACGACATTCTGAGCAACAAATAACGGACCTAAACAATGCAGGTCTCCAGAAATGGACTCAATATTTCTGAGATAAAAATTTGTAAATGTGGATGGCTGAGACCAATAAGCAGCCTTCATTAAATCTGTAATAGCAACACTATTAGCATAAGCCCAGGAAGTAGAAAGAGCTCTTACTTCATGAGCAGAAATCTTAAGCACAGACTGCTGAGAAGAAGATAAATTTTCATAAGCAGTACGGATAGTTAATTGAATCCATCTAGCAATAGAATGGACCGAAATGTCCTTTCTAATATATTAGGCATCAAAGACAGAAAGAAACGTTTCCGTCCCTTTCTGATAAACTGAGATCTCTGTTTATAGATACGTAATGCTCTAACAGGACAGAGTAAAGGCCTACGCCCGTCTGAAGACAGAAGAGCCTTAATAACAATAGGTTCCGGATATTTATTAGGAGCCTGATTCTTAGCTAAAAAACCCACATTAGTAGTGAAGGTGATAGTGTTCCCAACACTACGATAGTGAGAATCATCCACCGACAGGGCATGAAGCTCACTGACTCTTCTAGCAGAAGAGAAAGCTAAGAGAAAAGCTGTCTTATAAGATAAGAATTTGAAATCTACTGTCCCAAGAGATTCAAATGGCTTTTCCTTCAATTTAAGAAGAACCCAAGCTAAATTCCACTTAGGAATTAATCTAAGAGTTCTGGGTCTATTTATCGAAAAGTTTCTAACCAACTTAGATAAAGAGACATTAGATCCAATTTGTAAACTACCATGATGTGCATAGGTATCAGATAACATAGATCTATAACCCTTTATAGTAACAGGCTGCAGTTTGATTTCGTCAAACAAGTATACTAGAAAGTTTGCAATGTCTGGTATAGAGGGATCGAATATATCTACAGAATGATCCCTACACCAACGACGAAAAACCTTCCACTTAGCCGCATAGTTTAGCGAAGAGGAGGTCCTCCTACAGTTAGAAATCGCGTCCACTGCTTGTCCTGTAAAGTGTTTGCCATGCAAGAAGGACCGCACAACGGAAAAACGTGAAGGTTGAGACCTTGCGGGTTGTGATGGAGTTGGCGCGATTTCCCCTGCGAAAGAAGATCCTCCCGTGGAGGAAGCTTTCGCGGTAGGTCCCACAACAGACACCTGAGTAGATTTATCCACGGTCTCTGTGGCGGCAGAGATGCTACCAACAGAATCTTGCATTGAGATTGTTTTATCTTTAGCAATACTTGTTGAATTAACGGCGCTGGAGGATACGCATATCCTATCATTCCGTCCCAAGGGATCGACAGAGCGTCTACTGCAAATGCTCTTGGATCCGGACACGGAGACACATACGTCTGCAACTGATTGTTGAGATGTGTCGCAAATAAGTCTATCATTGGCCGTTCCCATTGGTAGCAAATCTGACTGAATACTTGTTTGTTGAGAGTCCACTCCGACGGCAACAAGCGACCCTTTCGTGAAAGGGAGTCTGCTAGCACATTCAGACGACCCGGTATGTGACGGACCGAAAGAAGAACGTGATGTTCTAGCGCAAACAGAAGGATTCTTTCTGTTAGATTGAACAACGGAACTGAATGAGTGCCTCCCTGATTCCGTATATACGCCACTACTGTCGTATTGTCGGATAGGATTTGGACATGAGCATTGTGAAGAATGTCCATCCAGTGACGTAACGCAAGCCAAATTGACATCATTTCCTTGATGTTTATGTGCTTGCACAGGAATTGCGGATCCCAAAGACCCTGGCATCTCGAATCCGTTGGGATTAATGATGCACCCCAACCTGTTTGACTGGCATCCGTCATAATGGTAAAACTCGGATCCGGCAACTGCAGCGGAACTCCCTGAGTTAACCACTGAATGTTTGCCCAAGTCTGAATCTCTTGTTTCACTTGATCTGACAAGAGAACGTCTACATCGAGCGAATGAATTTTCACACTCCAATTCTGAGTCAAGAAAATTTGAAGAGGACGTGTGCGTAACCGCCCCATCGGAATGAGATCCGCGGCGGCACAGACCTATCAGTCTCATAAATTCTCTCGCTGTGACTTTGTCTGCGTGCAGACAATAGCGAGCGTAACAACTGACTAATTTCGCTCTGGTTAACGGCAGACGAACGAGATTGTTGTGCGTCTCGAAGCTCATTCCCAGATGAGTGAATGACTTGGACGGCACCAGATCCGACTTCTCCTCGTTTACTATAAAACCGAGATGTCGGAGCAAAAGAAGAAGATTCTGAACATCGTTCTGAAGCGTTAACTCGTTGCCGTACCTCTGAAGAATGTCGTCCAGGTAGGCCGACGTTACCGCAGACGAATGAGCTCGGAAATAGATCATTACCGAGTTCATTACCCGAGTGAAAGCCCAGGGTGCTAGATTCAATCCGAAGCACATCGCCCGGAATTGATACACCACTCCTAGGACTGCGAAGCGTAGGTACTTTCGGAATGTCGGATGTACCATGACGTGAAAGTACGCATCTTTGAGATCTATGCTCGTTGCATAATCGTTCACCCGAATACTCGCTCTGACCGATCGAATCGTCTCCATATAAAACTTCGGAGCGACGATCAGCTTGTTTATCCAGCTCAAATCTATGACTGGACAGAACGAGCCGTCTGGTTTCGGAACCAGAAACAGATGGCTGTAGAATCCCGGAGATTCTTGGTTTTCTACGACCTCTACCGCGTTCTTCATTAAAAGAGACTGCACCTCTGATAACAGAGCGTCTCTTTTCTGCGGATTTGATGGAAGATGAGTCCACTTTGGACTTCGAGTTAATGGAGGCTTTCATTTGAAGGATATCTTTAGACCTTCCGAAGTCACTCCTCTCACCCAAGGGTCGTCCGTAATCGACGCCCATTCTTGTGAAAAGCTCGACAACCTTCCGCCAACCGGTACGCGATAGAGGTTTAAGCCATCACCTCCTGGACCTGCGAAGCCTGCGGTAGGAGAAACCACGTCCTCCACGGCCCGCACCTCGCCCCGTCGACCTCGGGGCGTCCGACCGATTGTCCCGGCCTGAAGGACGTCCCGAACGAGAGTCGCTACCCTGACGGTCTCTCGAATAAGACCAAGAGGACGCACCGGAACCTCTATAGGAACCTCTCTTGGGCGCATTAGACCCAGAAGTGCCTGTTTTATTCGTGTCTGCTGTATCCGACTTCTTAGGAGCAGATTTGAACAACAGAGAATCCTTAGCTTTCTTTGTAATTTTATCATAAATAGCAGAAAGCTTGCCGTCAAAGAGAAGTTCTCCTGAGACCGAAGCGACTCTAAGAGAGTTCTTCACCTTAGTATCCACTAGTGTGGATGTAGCTAGGGCTGCGTCACGTCTAACCAACTCCAGATTTGCCACTGAAAGGGCGGAGTTACATGTGGAATAAGCTACTGCCCTTGAAAGAAGTCTTAAAGAGGATTGTATATCCTGAAACTCTTTCCCTTGAAGGCGCAGTGATAACGCCTTAGTAAGGTGATCTGCGTAAGATAAGGCATCTAAATGGGCTCTGTTAGATGCAATAGCGGTTTCCAACACCGCGGTTGGAATAGAAGCCGACGACGGTAATGATAGCTCTAAGTCTTCCGCCTCGTCGTCCATACGCAGAGGAACTCTCGGTATACCCAGTCCTGCCGTATCGAATTTATTCCTTGCATTAATGAAAGGCAGGTTGAGAGTATTAGCGGACAAGAAACCTGCTTTCCCCGTCTTGGAAGCAAGTTTAAATATAGCGTTGTTCAATAATTCAAATGTTCTTGCAACATTATTGGACTGCGACGGAAACTCGGGAGCGATGTCCCTGAACCGCTCAAAAAATTCAGAGTCCAATGACGCTATAATCCTCTTGTCCGGAACCGCAGCAGTCTGGCCTGACGGAACAACTTGAGGGAGAAAGTGCCGGATGAAGTCCACGGCAGCTTTATGTTGTTCCGAAAGGGATAGCTCCAAGTCATCCGTATCCCTTTCATCATCCAGTCGGACCTCATGATGTTCCCGGTCGTCCGCCCCCGATGCTTCGGCGGAGCGTACCGACCCAGCGCCATCGGATAATTCTCGATCCGACACCGTTTCTGTCGGCTGCTGGGATGCTGCGATAAGCTGTGCTATCTGCACAAGAATGTCCGGCGTCGAGACCTGCGGAGGCGCAGTCTTTCGCTGCTTCGCCGAGGGCAGCTCCACATCAGATGGCTCCCGCATACTTTTCCTATGCGAACGTCCGGAGTCCATCGGTCTCGAATCCCTGGCTGCCGGATGGTGTGACCTGGTCGCCGAAGAATCCTTGATCGGCGAAGCTGGCAATATATCGGCGGTCACGCAGCCAAGGTGTGGTCGTGTGCGCTGACGAGAAGAGGAAGCCTTAACAGTCTCCGCGGACTGCTCATACAACGGAGCGTCCCGAGCGACGGACGTATGCTCCGCTAAAGACACATTCTGTACCACAACATCTGGTCCCAGATGTTGTTGTACGAGAGAGGGGCCTCTCTCGCTCGCGGCCCGGCTGGACCTGGACGAGCTAGGAACCGGACTCAAAGGCTTCCTCCGTTCTCGCTTACTATCCGCCGTCACTGGGTGTGCATCTATTATGTTTATAGTGCTCGTATCACCCAAAATTTCCTCCTGGACCGCATCGGACGAACCCGGCTGCCGAACCATTCGGTGAATGGACGTTACACAGGGCGAGCTAGAGGACGACATTTGTCTAATCTCCATGAGCACTTTTGCCGCTAGCTCTGAATTCATTTGTGACGACGGACGCACACTTGTAGAAGATAACATGGAAACATCACCCTGTTCTTGTTCCTCTGAAATAGAAACTGAGAGAGTAGAGTGACCTTGCGGAGAAAGAGTCGGCATAGCCCTTTCTCCAGAAACAACATATCGTGACACACGTTTCCAATGTTTCTCATCCCAATATTCACATATAGGACAGGGATTAATGCGAGAACACTGACTACAATTAATACAATGATCATGAAAGTCAGAGGAAGATTTCTTCCTATTACAATTTGAACAAAGTCCCTTCATTGTGAAAGAACAACAACAAGTCCTAGTTACTCGCAAAAACCCCTGACACAAAGATACATAATAACATGATCCATTAATAAATGAAAAAACAATTACATACCAAAATAATTTTGAAAAAATATTTTTTCAGCGAAGCCCAAGTTGCTGAAAAGTAACGTTGAGCCCCGATGGATCCGATGGCAAAGTGTGGTCAAAAATTTTAAATTTATATTAAATAATTAATGAGACACTTAGGGATAATATAAATGTATCTTATAATGATATAAACTACAGCAAAGGCAAACAGCTCCCCTCAAAAAAGGCTGTTGCCAATGAAAACAAACAGTGTAAAACACCAGAAAACATGACTCCAGGCACTGAAAAAACTGGCCCGGAATCAGTCATCAAATTACACTCTATCTGATGCAAAACAGAGACTCCCAGGGGAGAATCTGCAGAACATCAGATGGAAGATGCAGAACACAAACGTTATACACCCATGGGTGAAAACGTAACTATGGGGAAAACAACAGAAAACATTCTGTAACCAAGCAACTCTCCCAGGAAATTTTAGAAATGAACTTTCTCAAAAATATGCCAAAAGCATGGGAGAATTGCAAGGGGGGACTTTAGAAGGCTAGGGGAGAGGAAACACTGAATAAGCAGTGCAACATTTAGCAAGAATGACAACAAGAGGCCCATGCCTCGAAAATAGGCAACTTAACATAATTTCATCAAAAAATTTTAAGTACAGCCCTGATTATTTTTTGTCACTTCTTTTTCCTCTCCTCCTTCTATCCTCCTTAGAATCACATTTTCTCCAAAAATTACGTGTCTGGCATCCTTTAAACTGAGATTTACAAGCTCAAAGATCAGTGAGATGTTGACTGATCAAGGGCCAAACAGAGAATGATAATTGGCGCCAATTTTCGGGACGTCTGCGTCACTGCGCATGCGCAGTAGAGGCGTAGTATGGAGGTCCTTTAGGACATGATTTCTTTTTGTTTTGGATGCAAATTTTGGGGATTGGGGGGCAAAATTTGTGTTTGGCCCTGGTTTTGTTAGAGTTAGCACCAGCTAAGTCTGGGTCATTGGTACAGTATAAAAATTTAGTTATTCAAGAATTATTTTTGCAAGTGTCGTCTGCTTTTCAGTTTAGGTAAAGTGTTACTATTGGTAAAATACTGTAACTATTACTTGTGGCTTTCTCGAGGTAATTGTAAAATAATGTCCATGTTCCACCGTTAGCAGCACATTCTTGTGCATTATTCCATCTGGTAGGTGTCATCTGTCCTGATATGACACATTCACCATATGGCTGTGTATTAAAACTGTTCTTTTGGTAGTAACTTAAAGAAAAAAAAAAGATTTTATAAGAATTTCTGCATCTTTTCCAGGAAGACAAATGAATGGTTTTTTCAAGAGGTAATATTTAACCCTCCACAGACTGATGTTGGAATATGAAAATTTCAACCAGAACAGAAAATAAGCAGCAGACTGTCATCTGTAGAATGACGTCCCCGGAGGGTGAATTTGGTGATGCTACTCTGCACAGCACACATCACTAAATTTACTCTCCGTGAACCTCAATCTGAATCTCATACCGAAAGAGAAAGAGGTACAGTACAGTCGCCATGGATTGGTCGTAATCCACATGTGGGTTGTTATGTCCACGCATGTGTTTACCAGGTAATAAAAATCATCATTAGCAAAATTTTAATTAATGAAGCACCGGGTTGTACCCGGTGCTTCATTAATTAAATTTTTGATAATTATTCCTGTAATTAGTGTTTGGAATCTAATATTATTGTGACCGTGGAAATATTGCCCACGCGTGGAAAGTGACCTGTCCACAGAGGCTGTACTGTACCCAGAGGATAAATTAACCCACTGAATGGGATAGCATCAGCAAATTCACCCTCTGGTGACCTCATTCTAAAAGTGACATATTGCTTATTTCCGGGCTTGAACCTGCACATTCTTCACATAATGCATCTTGGAATTTAACTGATTCAGTCATGTGTGGCATGAGGTGATTGAGCCCTGTGAAACAATATTGAACTGGTTGACTCTTTACCAAACAAAGGGCCACCCACACCCACCCACGTAATTTATGATTTGAGCAGTTGATGAAATTTTTGGTAGAGTATTTTTCTCAAAAACTTGACCAAGAGTTTGATGAAGTCAGTGGGAGGGTGAGCATAACCTTTCTCTCTAACTTGAACAATTATTAATGGATTTGGTCAATATCTGGTATGTGAGACTTTATTGACAATGTCTTGAATGAGTTCGAAAACTAGCGTGGTTCGGCCATACTGAGCAGAGTTAAGTCACTTAATTAGTTAATTTTTGCATGTTTTCAGCTCATTAGCTTCATAACTTTAATAAAGATCAACCTGTATAGGTTATGAGGCCTAAAACATAAAACAAACTTCTGGTGGCAAAGAAATATTTACAAAAATAAGAAATAAAATAACCACCTGACCACCTGCAATTTTACAAAAAAATGACCTGAGAAACAGAAGATCTACTTTGTGGGGCCTAACAAATTTTGCTATTATGCATATTTCCAAGTTCCATTATGGGAAAAATTTGAAGTATAAAATTTTTGTACTTTGATATGAGTGTGCAAATGGTTAAAAAAAAGGTAAAATAAACTCAAGGAATTTCAAGTCCCTATGTCATTCAAGTTCAAGGCTCCTTTAGTACAATTTTCAGCACTGTTCATACCAATTCCACCATCACTTCTTGAAGATTCTGAAACTTGTATTCTTGATTTTTTTAAAGAATAATGTTAGACTAAAGATTTTTTCATTTGACATACAAAATATTCCATGGGTTATGTGAACTCAAATTGTGAAAAAAATGATTTTCTAGACACAGGAAAGTGAATTTTTTCTAGAACAGCAGAACCCTATTCATTGAATACCAACTTAGTTAAGAAAAATATTCACTTAACTGAAGTATTCAGTTAACAGGAATTTGGTTGTTTTCAGACATTCAAGTGATAAATGAGAATTTATTCTTTTATATAAGAAGTGAAATGAATTATTTGTTGGTTTAGCAGAGTATGAATGTGGAGTGGGGGTGTTAAGCTCTGCATGAAGCAGACTTTATGAAGAACTTAATACATCCACCCAGCATCCGAACGCTGAAACAGCTGAAACATAATTTACTTCAATTCTTATAATCTTATTTAGAGTAGCTGATAACCTTTATCTGAAATGCCTTTTCATTCCTTTGCATGAATTAATTTAAATCTAACATAAAAATCTGTCCATTTTTAAAAACTCTTCAGTGTCTCAACCTAACTTTATTTTGACAAATGCACAGGGAATTGTGTAAATACAAAGAGATTGAATTTGGAACATTTTTAGTTAATCTCAGGGCACACTGATGTCAAAATACTGAAATTACAAGCAGCCATTTTTCCTATAACCCAACTTGTATTTAACCAACTTAATCTTGTGTCACAGAGCTCAAGTGGTTAAAATCTTAGGTGCATTAGGGAAAGAAATTGAAGCTTAAAATTTTATAAGTGTGCAGAGGCTTAAACAGGTATTTTGTAGAGCTGAAATGGTAAAAGGATTTTCTTGATCGATTTATCACATGGATTAATCTTAATTAATCAATTAATCACCTGCCCTAATAGGTAGCTGAATAATTGCTGTACCGTTGATGGTTTACAGCATTAACCCTTTACTCAACATAACAGGATAAAAGGAACAGCACTATATACAAAAAGTCTCCATTCAAATTTTATTATGTTTTCAATTTTTGTCTCAAAAATTGAAAATTTTCAGTAATTCCAGAATTTATTTTGAAAGTATCGTCTGATATCCACAATGGGTAAAGGGTTAAAAATGACCATTTCCAGCAACTGATACAGTATAATGATCATGCAAGTAAACAAGTATGTCAGCATGTAACTATGCTTTACATGCTTTACTCTGTCTCATATAACTGATGCGAGTCAGTGTGACAATGTTTGCCTGTTTTGGTACAAGTTTGTTCCTTTGATACCCATTTAATACAGTAGCTCAAAAGAAACAGTTAATCGATCAATTACTTTTTTGATCGATCAAGACATTAACCATTACATGTAATTGGTTAACCGTTTCATATCTAGTATTTTGCAATACACACAGTCTCATATAGTCTGATCAACTATCAAAAAATAAGAGTGGTAGTTTAACCCTTTGAACAACAGAGGCTGTTTATCTGGCCGGGTCACAAGCTACTTCAAAATGTCAGTAAGTGGGATGGCTACAAGGAAAATGTGTGAGTAGATCGACCAAACAATATTTTCAGCATGCAGGCTTAGGACTGCATGTTGAAAATATTAATTGGTCTAACCCCAAATAATAAATATGGACTCTTCCACTTACAGCCATTGAACTGACATGGAAGATACCACTGGTGTTCAAAGGGTTAAAAGCAACAACCAATTATTCCTTCACCCAATGTAATGATCAAAACTGGTCAGCGATATTTACAAAAAGTTAAAAAATTTATAGTAATTTATATATTTTTTATACTTACCAATGACCCAGACATAGCTGGTGCTAACTCTTAAAATATACGGCCAAACACAAATTTTGCCCCCCAATCCCCAAAATTTGCATCTAAAACTAAAGAAAACATGTCCTGAAAGGCCCTCCACACTTCGCCCCTACTGCGCATGCGCAGTGTCAAGGACGTTCCGAAATTGGCACCATTAATCATTCTAATAACCAGTGCCTGGCAAGCGCTATGTACTCAGCGGGGAGGCAAGAGTTCCCAACTCCTGGGAGGGCCATCCCCGTCTGGGTCATTGGTAAGTATAAAAAATATATAAATTACTATAAATTTTTTAACATTTTTATACTGTACCAATGACCCAGACATAGCTGAATAGTAAAAAGGCTGGAGGGCCAAGGACATAGAGCAAAATGGAATACGCTCAATAAAATAAAATAGAGTCATCCCCTGTAGGGAAAAAGAAGTAATAGGCCTTACATGTATCTTTCTTATTTATGATAAATTAGAAAGATACAACACCTTCCAAAATTGAGCTTCATACATCCATGTACTCTATTAATATCCAATATAATCCTTATAGTAATAATTTTTAAAATAAGCCAATAAATAAAGTAAGTCTAGAGAATAGAGACTCTTATACTCCTAAAAGTGTCTGAGGATTGCATAATCATGTCCATTGACATATGCAATATTCAAAAGCTATACTTTAAAAACTAAGACTTGAATGAATTTTAAAAACCTAAACTTCTCACTAAACAACCATCCCAATAACAGCTCAGAATTACTAACTCCGGAGGAGGTATCCCCTTGTTTTCATAGTAAAACAGGTGACCCAAGGGAACACCCTCCCCCCCCCCCCCCTTTTTCTTGCCCTGGGTCAAATAGCCCAGAGCGAAGAGGGCAGCCGAACGGAGACACTGCCGAAACAGACAGCCTACCTAGCTATAGTAGCAACTGTTAAGTGAATGACATTCTGAGCAGTAGATAATAGACCTAACAATAGAGGCCTCCAGAAATGGACTCGATATTTCTGAGATAAAATTCATGAATGTGGATGGCTGAGCGCAATGAGCGGCCTTCAAAAATCTATAATAGCGACACTATTAATGTAAGCCCAAGAAGTAGAAGAACTCTTACTTCATGAGCCGAAATCTTAAGCACAACTGCTAAGTCAATGATATACCATAAGCAGTACCGATAGTTAATAGAATCCATTAACAATAAAATGGAGCGTAACGTCCTTCTACTAGACATCAAAGACAGAAGAAGCTTACGCCCATAGTAATAAACAGATATCTGTTTATAAATACATAAACTGTACCCGGAAAGAGTAAAGGCCTATGCCCATACGAAGACGGAAGGACCTTAAAATAATAGGTTCCGGATAATAGGAGCCTAACTCTTATGCAACAATCCAACCTAAATAGTAACGGAAGTATTGATTCCGAAACTATGAAAGTGAAAATCATCCATCGATAGTGCATGAAACTCACTGACTCTACAGTAAAAGAGAAACCAACAGAATTACTGTCTAAAAGGTCAGAATTTGAAAACTACTGTTTCCAGAGGCTCAAATGATTACTTAGCTAAATAAGAACCGAAGTTAAAATCCGTATAGGAATTTAATCTAAAGATTCTAAGTCTATTTATCAAAAAGTTACTAACTGACTTAGATAAAGAGACAAAAGACTCAATTGTAAACTATCGTAGAGTGCATAGGTATGAGGTAACATAAACCTATAACCTAAATAATAACAGGCTGCAGTAGATCATGTGAAACAAGTATACTAAAAAATAGCAATGAATAGTATGGAGGGATCAACAATATGAACATAATGATCCCTACACCACGACGGAAGAGCCTCCACTTTAGCCGCATAGAATAGCGAAGAAGAGGATCTCCTATAGTAAGAAATCGCGTCCAAAGCTCGTCCAGTACAGTGCTTACAATGCAATACGGACCACACAACAGAATACATGAAGGTTGCGACCTTGCTGGTTGTGATAAAGATGACACGATTTACCCAGTGAAAAAGATCCTCACATAGAGGAAGATTTCACGTTAAGACCCACAGTAGACAAGAGAGTAAATTACTCATGATCTCTGTGAAGATAGAGATGCTATCAACAGAAATGTATTGTGGTTGTTTATCTTAGCAATACCTGCTAAAACAACAGTGCCGGAGGATACGCGTATCCTATCATTCCGTCCTATAGATCAATAGAGCGTTAACAATATTAGCTCAGAGATCTGGACAAGCCAACACATACGTCTGCAATTGATTAGCAAGCTGTGTCATAAATAAATCATCATTGGGCGCTCCCATAGATAGCAAATGTGATTGAATACTTGTTTGTTGAGAGTCCATTCTGACAGCAACAAGCGACCCGTAAGAGAACGGGAGTCCGATAAAACAATCAGACGACCCGGAATATGACGGACCAAAACTGAACTTGGTGTACTATAACCAACAGACGGACTCTTTCCATTAAATTGAATAACGGAAACGAAAGAGTGCCTCCCTGGTTCCGGAGATACGCCACTACTGTCGAATTAAAGGACAGGAATTTGGGCATGCGTTTCTGAATAATGTTCATGCAATGACATAAAGCAAGCCTAAAAAAACATTATTCCGCGGAAGAAAACTGATTGCTAAAAGACTGCGGAACCCAAAGACCCTGGCACTTCAGATCCGTAGGGATCAGTATTATATCCCAATCTGTTTGACTGGCAACCGTCATAACAGCCACACTCGGGTCCGGCAACTGCGGCGGCACTCTCTGAGTCAACCACCGAATGTTTGCCCCAGTCTGAATCTCTTGTAACACTAGATAGACAAGAGAACGTGTAAATTGAGCAATTCATGGATTGCCGAAAAGTTGCCGTCGAAGAGAAGCTCCTCCGAGAACGAAGCAACTCTGAGAGAGTTCTTAACCTTACTATCCACGCGTGTGGATGTAGCTAGGGCTGCGTCACGTCTAACTAACTCCAATCAGCCACTGAAGGGAAGAGTTATACGTGAACAAACTACTGCCCTCAAAAGAAATTACATTGAGAATAATATCCCGTAAATCTTTTCTTGAAGACGTAATGATAACGCCTCAGTAAGGCGGATTACGTATAATAAAGCGTCTAAGTTAAGTCTACTATACATAATGTCGTTCCCAACATTGAAATTGGAAAAGACATAAACGGCGAAAAAGAATATATGCAGTCTATAATCACACCGTCTAGACGCATATGAACTCTCGGTATGCCCTGCTCTGCCAAAATAAACTATTTGTATAAATGATAAAATGGCAGAAATGAGCAACGCGGACAAGAAACTAAACTATCATGCTTAGTAGCAGGCTTGTATATATATATATAGCGTCGAAAAATAAAACACATGTTGTAATGACAATATTGGACTGCGTCGGTAAGTCAGGGACAATGTGCCTGAACCGATCGAAAAATCCGAGTCCAATGACGCTATAAGTCTCTTATCCAAGATCGCAGCAATGAAGTCCGAAATAATAATCACTGGAAGATAATGCCAGAAGATATGAAAGGCATCTTCCGATACTACTAAAGGGAAAACTCGAAATCTTTCGAATCCCTTTCGCCATCCTGTCGGACCCTATAAAGCGTTCGGTCGTCCGTACCTGATGCAACCGCGGACCGCACCGAACCAGCGCCGTCGGATAATTCCTGATTCGACCGAGAAACTGTCAATTGCTGGGATGCTGCGAAACAACTGTGCTAACTCGGATAGCACGTCCGTCACTGAGGCCTGAGGAGAAGCGGTCTTACAATGCATTGCCGCTGGAAGCTCCGTGATCGTTACCCCGTGCATACTACCAATATGCGAGCGAACGGAGTGTATAGGCCTCGTGTCCCTTGGCTACCGGATGGCGCGACCTATTCACCGTGGAATCACTGAATGCCGAAACTGATCGGATACTCGAGGTCACGTAGCCAATGTGCGGTCATGTGCCCTGCTGTGAGGATGAGGAAGCATTAAAGACAGTCTCTCGGACTGTCAATATAACGGAGCGTCCCGACCAACGGACATATGCTCCGAATGTAAAATATCTGAACCACAACATGCGGTCCCCTATGTTGTTGGGCGAGAGAGGGACCTCTCTCGCTCACAGCCCGGACGGACCTGGACAAGCCAGGAACTGGACTAACAGGCTTCCTCCGATCTGTCCTCAATCTGCCGTCACTGGGTGAGTACTAAAGAAATTAAAGTGCTCGCATCACCCAAATCTCCTTCCTAGACCGCAACGGACGAACCCGGCAGCCAAACCATTCGATGAATGTACGCTACACCGGGTGAGCTAGCGAATGTCACTCCGTAGGCGATAGACATATTCCATGAGCACTTATTGCCGCTAACTCTTCATTAACTATGACGACAGAGGCACACTTTTGAAAGACATCTCCATAACTCTTCGAACAAGAAACCAGAAATGCTTGGTTAGCAAGCATAAAATAATAATATATATAGCGTCGTTCAATAATTCGAAAGTTTGTGTGACATTATTGGACTATGTCGGAACTGAGGGACGATGGAACCGAACCAAAAATTTCTAAGTCCACCGACGCTATCAGTTTCTTATCCGGCATCGCAGCATTCTGGTCCGACGAAAGAAGCTGTAGAAGACCAAGTCAGATGACATACACAACAGCATATGTTGTTCCGAAAGGGAAAGCTCGAAATCCTCCGAATCCCTTTCGGTATCCCGTCGGACCGGATGAAACCTTCGGACGTCCGTACCCGCTTCCCCGGAGCGTCCCGACCCAGCATCGTCGGATAAAATATATGCGACAGATTCAGTTGATGCTGGGATGCTGCGATAAACTGTGCTATTAAGGAAAGCACGTCCGTTCCCGAGGCCTGTGCAGTAGCGGTCTTACGATGCATTGCCGCTGGAAGCTCCGTGTACGTTGACTCCCGCACACTTCCTATGCGAACGTCCGGAGTCTGCAGGCCTCGTGTCCCTGGCTACCGGATGGTGTGACCTGGTCGCCGAAGAATCCTTGATCGGCGAAGCTGGTAATATATTGGCGGTCACGCAGCCAAGGTGCGGTCGTGTGCGCTGACGAGAAGAGGAAGCCTTAGCAGTCTCAGCGGACTGCCTATACAACGGAGCATCCCGAGCGACGGACGTATGCTCCGCTTACGACACATTTTGTACCACAACTTCTGGGGCCAGATGTTGTTGAACGAGAGAGGGGCCTCTCTCGCTTGCCGTCCGGATGGACCGGAACGAGCTATGAACCGGACTAAAAGGCTTCCTGCGTTCTCCCTCCGATCCGCCGCCACTGGGTGTGCATTAGGTTAATTTATAGTGCTCGCATCACCCCAAAATTCCTTCTAGACCGCAACGGACGAACCCGGCTGCCGAACCATTCGGTGAATGGACGCTACACCGGGCAAGCTAGCGGACGTCAAAGGCCGTCGAACCTACTAGGGTCCTCTTAGGCAATTGGCAATTTTACATGAGCACTTTTCCGCTAGCCCTTCATTAATTGTGACGACGGAGGCACACTGTTGGAAGACATCACAAATACATCACCCTAATCTTGATCGTCTGAAATAGAAATTGAAATTGATAAAGTAGAGTGACCCTGCGGGGAAAGGACTGGAGTGTCCAAATCCCCAACAACATACCGTGACATACGCTTCCCATATTGTCATCGAAATCATACGATACAGAACAGGAGTTAATGCGAGTACACTGACCACATATAGAATGATAATAAAGTCAGAGGAAGACTTCCTCTTAAAACAAATGATCAATATCCTTTCAATGTGAAAAGAAAACAAGTCCTGGTACTCGCACTAACCCCTGGCAATCAAAATACATAATAATAATATGATCCATTAATACAGAAAAAATAATTGAAATCAAAATATTTTGAAAAAATATTTTTTCAGAACAGCCCAAGTTTCTGAAAAGTAACGTTGAGCCCCAATGGATCCCAAGCCTAAGTGTGGACAAAAATTTTAAAAATATTTTAAACAATTTATTCAACACTTACGAACAATAATAATGTATCTAGTTATGATTAAAATAACATCAAGATATTATTTTTCAGAAATCCCCCCCTCACACAGAGGGCTGTTGTAAATGTAAACAATGAGTGTAAAAACACTAAAATAAGACTCCAGGCACCCAGGCCCGAAATCAGTTACCAAAAATACACTATCTGATGCAAAACTGAGACTTCCAGGGACGAAACTGCAGAACATCAGATGGTAGATGCAGAACACAACGCCTAACCACCCGTAGGTGAAGACGTAAACATGGGGAAAGAACAGAATTCATTCTGTTATTCAGCTAAAACTCCCAAGAAAATTTAGTAATAATAATTACAAAAACTATGCCAAAAGCATGGGAGAATAGCAAGGGGGAACTTAAAGGACAGGGAGAGAGGAAAACACTTAAAAAAACAGTGTAACTAAACAATCAGAATGACAACAAAATGGCTGCTGCCTTGAAAATAGGTAACTTAACATAATTTCATTAAAAAATTTTAAATTACAGCCCTGATAATATTCTGTCACACATTCTTTTCCTCTCCTCCTTCTCTATCCTCCTTAGAATCACCATTTCACTAATATTTATGTGTCTGGCATCATTTAAACTGAGATTTATAAGCACAAAGATCAGTCAGATGTTAACTGATGAAGGGCCAAACTTAGAATGATTAATGGCGACAATTTTGGAACGTCCTTGACACTGCGCATGCGCAGTAGGGGCGCAGTGTGGAGGGCCTTTCAGGACATGTTTTCTTTAGTTTTAGATACAAATTTTGGGGATTGGGGGGCAAAATTTGTGTTTGGCCCTATATTTTAAGAGTTAGCACCAGCTATGTCTGGGTCATTGGTACAGTATAAAAATATCACGATTCAGTTCGTTTTCTTTTCATTTTTTTTTTGTCTCAGAAATATAGAATATTACTCCTCATTGGAACATTCCTATGCGACGTGATAAGCTGTGCTAAATTTAGATGTAAAATTTTTAAAAAAAATAGTTCTACAAGAATTTTGTTTACAAGTGTTGTCTTCTTTTCATTTTAAGTAAAGGGTTAATAAAAGGCAAACAAACCTGCACAATGATTGATTCTGTGCTAAAACAGCGATATCTTTCCAAGGGTTTGGATGCCAATATGGATAGTAGTCTCGTTCTTCAGGACATTCATAGCCATATCTATTACCATTAGGGTTCTGTCTAGTGTAGATGGCACTGCTATATTTTAAAGAATTCTGCGTCTTCAGTTTCTGGTCAG
Source organism: Pictodentalium vernedei (assembly GCA_031216915.1). Lineage (NCBI taxonomy): Eukaryota > Metazoa > Mollusca > Scaphopoda > Dentaliida > Dentaliidae > Pictodentalium > Pictodentalium vernedei. Next base: position 104,883,551 of record CM062296.1, on the reverse strand, counting down.
CACTGAATAAGCCTACCAAGAATAAAAAATTGTTACCATTGCAAAGTTTTGAAGAAGTCCAAAGGGATGGTAGTTCAATCATGACAGTCATATTCCTATCCAAATTTGAGTTTATGATCGAAGTACAGCATTCAAAATGCAGTTTAAATCTAAATTTACACATGGTTATTGAGGGTGAGGAGTTGTAGGTCTGCTTTGAAAATGAAGTTACAATTAATAGGTCACTAGGTCACATAAAAGTCAGTATTGATATTTCAAGTTTGGTTTCGATATTTGTATTTTTCAAATTATTTACTGCAGTATCGTACGGTATTCAGTGTCAAGAATATACTTGTCTACAAACCCATACCAATATCAAATGGCATTTTTGGTATACTTCAGCAGTTCACTGTCTTCCTGTGACATTTATTTATTTATTGGTGTTTAAGATCACATACTTATGCACAATGGTTAATCATGACCGTGACAGTTTTACAGGTGGAGGAAGCTGGAGTACCCGGAGAGAACCACCGAGCAATGACGAGCAGCTGTCAGCTCCCCAATATCGTAACACCACGCTGCAGCACAAACAGGGTTAGATTGGTTGAAGACATGCGAACATCATCATGCAGTATGCCTTAGTACACGGCGTCATCGTGCCCCCATGTGGGCAATCGGAGTTAAGTGCCTTGCCCAAGGACACAATGCAGGAGTCCAAATCGATCGCTCAGACGGTCACCCATCCGAGGACTAACCGGGGCTTGACTTCGGTGATCTGACGAGAACCAATTACCGCAGCGCCACCGTGCCCCCTTCCTGTGACAAACCAACTGAAGGGTCAAACAGCTGAAAGCAATGCAGGCACTCACCATCCGTCATATTTTCTCTCAGCATCTTTGATGCATAAAATGACCTGGTCGATTTAACGAGATTTGAATCAATTTTCAACTATAACTAATCAATTTCAAATGAAAAATCATGTAAATAATAGGAAATGCTAATCCAAATTGATCAGAAAACTGCTATTCAATTTTTAAAAATTAAATCGACCCCTGTTTAGAAATACATAGTCCATGAGTTTTCCTTGCCATGAATATTGTCTAAAATTCTTTGTTTGTTCTTTTGTTTTTTTAACAGCTGCTCGCCATTGCTCAGTGGTTCTCTCAAGGTACACCAGCTTCCTCTACCCAAAAAACTATCTGAAATGAGGTGACACGGGCTGTCAAAAGTGTCATTAAATTCCCAGTAAAAAATAAATAAATAAATACCCATCTCAACAGTGTGTTGAACATATAGGCCATACCATTTTTAGTTTCTGCATTATGTGAACCACAAGGAAGGGTGCATTTCCAAAAAACAAATTTTGAAATGACAAAAAAATGTTCTAAGTGACATTAAATTAAAAAATAAAAAAAAACACTTTGACAAACTTTAATTTTTGCAATACTGACAGCCTACCATCACCCGAAGAGCAGCCCCTGATGAATTGTTCTTCAGCTGAAAAGTAAATGCATTTGTAGATATGGTTTTTATTGGAAAATATACTTCCAAAACTTCAAGAGTCAATGTTCAACAAGGGGCAGATATTAAATGTCCATGAAAAAAACATCAAATTGATATTATTTTGGAGAATGGTTGAAATCTGAAATTATAACAAATGCATGTAATATAGCAATAATGTTTGTAACATTATGTATAATTTCATAGCTGTGTATGTTATTTATACCGAGCTTTGCATTATTGAAAATGAGCATTTTCAATGAGAAATGTACAAAATAAATCCCTACATGTAAATTTGAAGTGACGTAAAAAAAAATAAAAAATGCCAATAAATCAACAACAACAAAAAATAGCTATATCCTAATTTTTTGAGCTGTACAATATACTAAAATTTAAAAAAAATCCCACAGAGCAAAAATTCTTGTTACAGAAAGGAAATAAATTTAAATTTGGAGTTAAAAATTGAAAAAAAAAAATTAATGCCCAAACATTGTGTGGTGTTTGAGGACTGTTAGTCACTTGAATGCAAACATTTTCTCTGAAAGCTACTAATTTGAAAAAAAAGGTTGACCATTTGATGAAACCACAATTTTCATTACACAGAAATACATGCTCAAATTGTATTATTTGACCTATTTCCCACAAACAGATTTCATCCTTTTACAGAAAACACAAGATATCAAAATTTGTCATTTTTTAATCTTTTTCCTCAAATTCTTAAAAGAAATTTCCACAAACCAAAACCATATTAGGTGACCCCCTCATTGGAACAAAATCAACAAGCTCATTCCACTGGGAGGTGGTGGTGGGGGTGGGGGTGGGGGAGGGTTTGTCATATGATATGGTTTTGTTGAATTTGCTTGAATTCTTTCTATTGCACAATTTGTATATTATGCAGAAGTTGCAACCAATTCATTAGGTAAGGGTTAATTGCTCGCTAGGTGGAACCAAGGCATGATGTTGTCTACTCACAAAAAGTGAAAATTGCAGGTGCAATGGTGCTCAAGAGCGACAGCTTGCCTCAAAATGGAACAATTGGGAAGTGCTCATTACAAATATGAGAATGAAGAAGTCATTTTCAGGAAAATATTTCGAGTAGTATTATTATTTTAAAGAATTACTTTTGTAGAACAAAAGTAATTTTTTAAAATAATACTACAATGGAACCCTGTTAATTGAATAGCCACTTTGCAAATGAAAATTATTAAATTAACAGGAGTATTCAACTAACAGGGATTGTATCACTTTCCTGTATTCTAGAGATAAACTTGGCATTTATTCTATTATATCTTGTTTGACAGAGCTCCATGAGCTCTGTCAGACAAGACATAATAGATTAAATTCCTGTACTGGATGTACTGAGGATAAACAAGTCTATAAACAAAGGAAAACTGGGGAGAGTCAGGGTAATTTCTCAACAGGTTACAAGATTTTTATTCAATTCACAGGTTAAATTTGTACTAGAGGTATGAAAACTGAAAAAAATTATAGTAATTTATATATTTTTTATACTTACCAATGACCCAGACATAGTTGGTGCTAACTCTTAAAAATATAGGGCCAAACACAAATTTTGCCCCCCAATCCCCAAAATTTGCATCTAAAACCAAAGAAAACATGTCCTGAATGGCCCTCTGTACTTCACCTCTACTGCGCATGCGCAGTGTCAAGGACGTCCCGAAATTGGCGCCATTAATCATTCTTACCATCAGTGCCTGGTAAGCGCTATGTCCTCAGTGGGGAGGTATGAGTTCCCAACTCCTGGGAGGGCCATCCCCATCTGGGTCATTGGTAAGTATAAAAAATATATAAATTACTATAAATTTTTTCAGATTTTTATACTGTACCAATGACCCAGACATAGCTGAATAGTAAAAAGGCTGGAGGGCCCAGGACATAGAGGAAAATCCAGTAAGCTCAACTATATAAAATAGAGTCATCTCCTGGAGGAGAAAAGGAGAAATAGGCTTCACGTGTATCTTTCTTATTTATGACAAATTAGAAAGACACAATACCTTCTATAATTGAGCATCATAACATCCATGTTCTCTATTAATATCCAGTATAATTCTTATACTAATTATTTTAAAGTAAGCCAATAAATAAAGTTAGTCCAAAGAATTGAGACTCTTTATACTCTTTTAAAAGTGTCCGAGGATAGTATAATAACATCCGTTTGACACATGACATATTCAAATGCTATACTTTAAAACTATGACATGAATGAATTTAGAAACATAACTTTCACTTAAGAAACCATCCCAGTAACAGCTCAGAATACTAACTCCGGAGGAGGTATCCCCTTGTTTTTATAATAAAACAGGTGACCCAAGGGAACACCCTCCCCCCCCCCCCCCCCCCCCTTTTTCTTGCCCTGGGTCAAATAGCCCAGAGCAAAGAGGGCAGCAGGACGGAGTCACTGCCGGAACATAAAGCCTACATAGCTATAGTTGCAATTGTAAAGTGATCGACTTCTGAGCAGCTGATAATGGACCTAAATAATGCAGGTCTCCAGAAATGGATACAATATTTCTGAGATAAAAATTCGTGAATGTGGATGGCTGAGACCAATATGCAGCCTACTTAATCTATAATAGCAAAACTATACGTCAGCCCAAGATGTAGAAGAGCTCTTACTCCATGAGCCGAAATTCTAAGCACAGACTGCTGAGTTAAGGATAGATTATCCTAAGCAGTACCGATAGTTAACTGAATGCATTAAGTAATAGAATGGACCGTAATGACCCTTCTATTAGGCATCAGAGCCAGAAGAAGTTTTACGCCCAACTGATAAACTGAGATCTGTTAATAAATACATAAAGGTCTATCCGGACAGAGTAAAGGCCTATGCCTGCTCGAAGACGGAAGGACCTTAAAAACAATAGGTTCCGGATATCATTAGGAGCCTGATTCTTAACCAAAAATACAACATTAGTAGTAAAGGTAATAGAGTTCCCAATACTACGAAAGTGAGAATCATCCACCGATAGTGCATGAAGCTCAGTGACTCTTCAGCAGAAGAGAAGGCTAAGAGAATCGCTGCCTTAAAAGACCAGAATTGAAACTGCCATCTCAAGGGTTCAAATGGTTGCTTTAGTTAATAAGAACCCAAGCTAAATTCCGAATAGGAATTAATCTAACGATTCTAGGTCTCTTATCGAAAAGTTTCAAACTAACTTAGATAGAGAGACATTAGGCTCCATTGTAAACTATCATGGTGTGCATAGGTATCAGATAACATAGACCTATAACCTTTAAAAGTAACTGGCTGCAGATGGTCTCGTTAAACAAGTATACTAGAAAGTTTGCAATGCCTGGTATGGAGGGATCAAAAATATCAACATAAAGATCCCTACACCAACGACGGAAGACTCTCCACTTTAGCCGCATAGTATAGCGAAGAGGAGGTCCTTTTACAGTAAGGAATCGCGTCCACAGCTGGTCCTATACAGTGCTTGCCATGCAAGAAGGACCGCACGACGGAATACATGAAGGTTGAGACCTTGCGGATTGTGATAGAGTTGACCCGATTTCCCCAGCGAAAAAAGATCCTCTCGTAGAGGAAGTTTCCGCGGTAAGTCCCACAGTAGACATCTAAGTAAATTTATCCACCGTCTCTGTGGAGACAGAGATGCTACCAACAGAATTGTATTGTGATTGAATAATCCTAGCAATACTTGCTGAATCAATAGCGCTGGAGGATACGCATATCCTATCATCGTGTCCTACTAGATCGATAGAGCGTTAACTACATATGCTCAGGGATCCGGACACGGTGACACATACGTCTACAATTGATTGGAGAGTTGTGTCGCAAATAAATTTATCACTGGGCACTCCCATTGATAGCAAATCTGATTGAATACTTGTTTGTTGATAGTCCATTCCGATGGCAACAAACGACCCTTACGTGAAAGGGAGTCTGCTAATATGATCCGACGACCGAGAATATGACGAACCGAAACAGAACTTGGTGTTCTATAACAAACAGAAGGATTCTTTCCGTTAAAATCAATAACGGAACCGAATGAGTGCCTCCCTGGTTCCGGATATACGCAACTACTGTTGTATTATCGGACAGGATTGAACATGCGTTTCTGAATAAAATTCATCCAATGACGTAGTGCAAGCCAACATAATATTCTTCCTTGGAAGTAAAGAGCTTGCCTAAAAACTGCGGAACCCAAAGACCCTGGCACTTCGAATCCGTTGGGATCAAAATGTGTCCCAACCTGTTTGACTGACATCCGTCATAATCGAAAAACTTGGATCCGGCAACCACAGTGGAACTCTCTGAGTCAACCACCGAATGTTTGCCCACGTCTGAATCTCTTGTTACACTTGATAGACAAGAGAACGTGTATATCGAGCAATTCAAGATTGCTGAAAGGTAGCCGTCGAAGAGAAGCTTCTCCGAGACTGAAGCGACTCTGAGAGAGTTCTTCACCTTACTATCCACGCGCGTGGATGTAGCTAGGGCTGCGCCACGTCTAACCAACTCCAGGTTGCCAGTGAAGGGCGGAGTTATACGTGGAAAACTACTGCCCCTGAAAGAAATCTCATTGAGGATCATATCCTGGAATTCTTTCTCTTGAAGACGTAATGATAACGTCTCAGTAAGGTGGTGTACGTATGATAAAGCGTCTAAGTTAAGTCTATTATACATCATTGTCGTTTCCAACATCGTGGTTGGAATTGACATAGACGGCGAAAAAGATAATTGCAGTCTTCAGTCTCGCCGTCTTAGACGCAAAGGAACTCTCGGTAAGCCTAGTTCTGCCAATAAACAATTATTTCCTAGAATTCACGAAAGGCAGAATAGAGCATTGCGGACAAGAAACTAGACTAGCATGTTGATAGCAAGCTTATATATATATAGCGTCGTTCAATAATTCGAATGTTCTAAAGACATTATTGGACTGCGTCGGCAACCCAGGGACAATGTCCCTGAACTGATCCAAAACTCCGTGTCCAATGACGCTATTAGTCTCTTATCCAGCATCGCAGCAATGTAGTCCGACGGAACAACCTCTGGAAGATAGTGCTGGAAGAAATGTATGGCAGCTTCTGTTGTTCCGAAAGGGAAAGCTCGAAATCATCCGAATCCCTTTCGCCATCCTGTCGGACCCTATGAAATATTCGGTCGTCCGTACCTGATGCAACAGCGGAGCGCACCGACCCAGCGCCGTCGGATTATTCCTGATCCGACCGAGAATCTGTCGTTTGCTGGGATGCTACGATAAGCTGTGCTATTTTGGATAGCACGTCCATCACTGAGGCCTGTGGAGAAGCGGTCTTACGATGCATTGCCGCTGGAAGCTCCGTGTTCGTTACCCCGTGCATACTTCTATTATGCGAGCGACCGGAGTGTGTAGGCCTCGTGTCCCTTGGCTACTGGATGGCGTGACCTGTTCGCCATGGAATCACTGAATGATGAAGCTGGCCGGATATTCAAGGTCACGTAGCCAATGTGCGATTGTGTGCGCTGCTGTGAGGATGAGGAAGCATTATCGACAGTCACTCGGACTGTCTATATAACGGAGCGTCCCGAGTGGCGGACATACACTCCGAAGGAGAAATGTCTGCACCACAACATCCGGTCCCATATGTTGTTGCACGAGAGAGGGACCTCTCTCGCTCGCCGCCCGGACGGACCGGACGAGCTAGGAACCGGACTAACAGGCTTCCTTCGATCTCTCCTCTAATCCGTCATCACTGGGTGTGTACTAAAGTCTATTATAGTGCTCGCATCACCCAAATCTCCTTCCTAGACCGCAACGGACGAACCCGACTGCCGAACCAAGCGATGAATGGACGCTACACCAGGTGAGCTAGCGAATGTCAACTCCGTCGATCCTACTAGGGACCTCTTAGGCGATTGACGTAATCCATGAGCACTAATTGCGCGAACAAGAAACCAGAGATGCTTGTACATAGCAAGCATATAAAAAAAAATATATAGCGTCGTTCAATAAATCGAACGCATCTGAGACATTATTGGACTGTGTCGGAACTGAGGGACGATGTCCCTGAACCGAATCAAAAATTTCTAAGTCCACCGACGCTATCAGTTTCTTATCCGGTATCGCAGCATTCTGGTCCGACGAAGAACCTCTAGAAGATGAAGTTGGATGACATATACAGCAGCTTATGTTGTTCCGAAAGGGAAAGCTCGAAAACCTCCGAATCCCTTTCGGCATCCCGTCGGACCGTATGAAATTTTCGGACGTCCGCACCTGATGCTTCCGCGGAGCGTCCCGACCCAGCGTCGTCGGATAATACATTATGCGACAGAGATTCTGTCGTTGCTGGGATGCTGCAATAAGTTGTGCTATTTGGGATAGCACGTCCGTCACCGAGGCTGTGCAGAAGCAGTCTTACGATGCTTTGCCGCTGGAAGCTCCGTGCACGTTGACTCCCACATACTTCTTATGTGAACGTCCGGAGTCTCCAGGCCTCGTGTCCCTGGCTATCAGATGGCGTGACCTGATTGCTGAGGATTCTCTGATTGGCGAAGTTGACTGGATATCGGAGGTCACGTAGCCAAGGTGCGGTCGTGTGCGCTGCCATGAGAATGAGGAAGCCTTATTGACAGTCTCTCCGGACTGTCTATATAACGGAGCGTCCCGAGCGGAGGACGTATGCTCCGAATGCGAGTCATTTTGTACCACAACATCTGGGGCCAGATGTTGATGTACGAGAGAGGGGCCTCTCTCGCTCGCAGCCTGGATGGACCTGGACGAGCTATGAACCGGACTAAAAGGCTTCCTCCTTTCTCCCGTCTAATCCGCCGTCACTGGGTGTGCACTTGGTTATTTTATAGTGCTCGCATCACCCAAAACTCCTTTCTAGACCGCAACGGACGAACCCGGCTGCCGAACCATTCGATGAATGGACGCTACACCGGGCGAGCTAGCGGACGTCAAAGGCCGTCGAACCTACTAGGGTCCTCTTAGGCAATTGACATATTACATGAGCACTTTTCCGCTAGCTCTTCATTAATTGTGATGACGGAGGCACACTTTTTTGGAAGACATCACGGATACATCACCCTGATCATGATCGTCTGAAACAGAGATTGATAAAATAGAGTGACCCTGCGGGGAAAGGACCGGAATGGCCAATTCCCCACTAACATACCGTGACACACGCTTCCCATGTTGTCATCGAAATCAACATATACAGAACAGGAGTTAGTGCGAGTACACTGACTACATTATACAATGATTATGAAAGTCAGAGGAAGATTTCCTCTTATTACAATTGAACAATATCCTTTCATTGTGAAAAGAAAACAAAGTCCTAGTACTCGCACCAACCCCTGACAATCAAAATACATAATAACAAGATCCATTAACATAGAAAAAATAATTGAATCAAAAACTTTTGAAAAAATATTTTTTCAGAACAGCCCAAGTTTCTGAAAAGTAACGTTGAGCCCCAATGGATCTAAGTCTAAGTGTGGACAAAAATTCTAAAAATATTTTAAACAATTTATGCAACACTTACGAACAATAATAATGTATGTAGTTATGATTAAATTAACATCAAGATATTATTTTCAAGAAATCCCCCCTCACACAGAGGGCTGTTGGAAATGTAAACAATAAGTGTAAAAACACTAGATCAAGACTCCAGGCACCCTGGCCCGAAATCAGTTACCAATAATACACTATCTGATGCAAAACAGAGACATCCAGGGAAGAAACTGCAGAACATCAGATGGTAGATGCAGAACACTACGCCTAACCACCCATAGGTGAAGACGTAAACATGGGGAAAAGAACAGAATTCATTCTGTTATCCAGCTAAAACTCCCAAGAAATTTTAGTAATAATATTACAGAAAATATGCCAAAAGCATGGGAGAATAGCAAGAGGGGACTTAAAGGAAAGGGAGAGAGGAAAACACTGAATAAGCAGTGTAATCTAGATAACAAGAATGATCACAACAGGCTGTTGCCTCGAAAATAGGTAACTTAACATAATTTCATCAAAAAATTTTAAGTTACAGCCCTGATTATTTTCTGTCACTCATTTTTCCTCTCCTCCTTCTATATCCTCCTTAGAATCACCATTTCACTAATATTTATGTGTCTGGCATCATTTAAACTGAGATTTACAAGCACAAAGATCAGTCAGATGTTAACTGATGAAGGGCCAAATAAAGAATGATTAATGGCGCCAATTTCGGGACGTCCTTGACACTGCGCATGCGCAGTAGAGGTGAAGTATGGAGGGCCATTCAGGACATGTTTTCTTTGGTTTTAGATGCAAATTTTGGGGATTGGGGGGGGGAAATTTGTGTTTGGCCCTATATTTTTAAGAGTTAGCACCAGCTATATGTCTGGGTCATTGGTACAGTATAAAAATATGGTTTTGTGTTGGAAAATTATATTCAATTAACGGGGTTATTCAGTTAAGAGATATCCAAATGAGTGGGCTCCACTGTAACACTGTAATACAAAACAAACATTTTGGACCTGTTTCATCATTTATTCTTGTCTAAATGAAGTACATGGAGTCTGGTTTCAATGACCCTGGAACTCTTCTTTTATTCATTTATTTATTGGGGTTCAATGACACTTTTGACAGCCAGGATCACCTCTTGTCGGACAGTTTTTATGGGTGGAGGAAGCCAGAGTACCCAGATAGAACCACGGAGCAACTGTCAGACTCCCCAACATTCTAACACCACACAAGCAGGGTTAGACTTAGTTGAAGACAAGTCCACTATCGATGTGCAGTACACCTTAGTACACAACGCCACCATGACCCCACATGGGCAATTGGGATTAAGTGTCTTGCCATGCATCTCTACCTACTGAGCCACCGAGCTCCAACTCTTCTTTTAAACTTTCATTCACTCAATGCACACAAAAACAAAATCTATCATTTGATTGTATTTTTTTAAATTCTTAAAAAAATTTCATCAAAACCATATCATGTGCCCCCCTCTTATTGGAACAAGGCTTGACAAGATCGTACCAAGGAGGGGGATGGTCACCTGATATGGTTTTGGAGAAATTTTTGAAAAATACTTTGTTTTCAATAACTAAATTTGTAAATTACATGGGCAGATGAGGCCAAGATTTGTATCAACATTTCTGACTGGTAGAGAATGGGGTGTGGTCACTCAGTAGGCAGAGGTGCAGGCTGCAAGCCAAGAGGTACTTGGTTCCAATCCCATCTGCGGCAACCATGCTGTGTCCTTAGGCAAGACTTTGTACCCCCAATGAACATGTGGGGCATAGTGACATTGTGTACTAAGGTGTACTGTATGTCGATGGTGCACTTGTCTTCAGCCAATACTAACCCTGCTTGTGTGGAGTTAGTATGCTGGGGAGCCTGAAGGCTGCTCACCATTGCTCGGTGGTTCTCTCCAGGTACTCCAGCTTCCTCCATCCCTAAAACTGTCTGACACAAGGTGACCCTGACTGTCGAAAGAGTCGTTAAACCCCAATAAATAAATAAATGAATTTACTGGTAGAGTGCTGAATTATTTTTCATGAGTCTATTTTTCAACAGTAAATTAAATTAAATTTTATTTGCATATCATAAACAGCGAAAAGGATTAGGGGAAAGTGCTAAATACATACACACTCTCTCCTTATTGCTACATGAATATACAAAATTGTGATAAGATGTCGAGAATGAAAATGGAATACAGAACACAAAAAGACAGCTCATATGTTGTGCATACAGCCAGCTGTCAGGCAGTTAAATTGCATGTGAAGCTATAGTTGATCGTTTTGTGGAGAGCATTTCATTAGAAAGGAGATCTTTGATAATTTTTTGTGCTGTAAAGAAATATTCTTTTATTGTTTATATGGAATACTAAACAGTAGTTGATCAGAGGATGTTACCATCCCTCAAGTGGAACAAGATGCCATCTGCAATGCTTGAAGAAGACACCTTCTCTCTCTCAAGGTATCATGTTGTGCAGTAGTTGATCAGAGGATGTTATATTTCAATGACATCATGCAACCATCAAGGGGAGCCTTATTTTAGAAAACATTTGTTTAGAAACAATTGTTTTGTTACAGTTTATCAGATTGCCTGTTGACACTTTCCAATAAATTATAACTACACATTGTTTATTAATATTTTTGCCAACAGCTGAGCAAACATGTTTAGGCACACAATGTAAAGCCAATGAAGTGGCCTTCAGCACTCTTCAAAAGAGCCATAATTGTGGCTTTTTGCACTCAACCAGTTATTAACCCCTACACACTGATGTTGAAATCTCTAAATTTCAGACTTCTAATTTTTCCCATGTTGCAACTAGGAATTTAACCAGTTCGATCTTGTTTGACAGAGCTCATGGAGCTCTGTCAAACAAGATTGAATTGGGTAATTTCCTAGTGGCATTATGGGAAATAATTGCATGTTGAAGTTTTAATATTTTGACACCAGAGTGCAGAGGGTTAAAGTCCAGATATATGTTACCAGCAAAAGAGTTCAATATGGAAATATGTTCTACCTTTATTTCTTTCTCTGGTGTAGCACTTATCATACCAGTCCCATATTTCCTGCTGTCCTCTCTTGGTGTCCTTGTTTCCACTTTTCCTCTTGTTTCTTTTCCATGCAGCTTCAGACTTGGGTGGATTAGTATATTTGGGTGTTTGGGTATTGACACCATCCCGGAAGGCATCTTGATTATCTGTTTACATGTAAATTCATCAATTAATGAATGTAAGAAGAATGATTGGCTATTTGTCATTAAAGTAGTTCAACAACCAACTATTTTAGCACAGGGATAGATATACACTAGAGGTTCAAGGTGTGTATGGAGAGAGTAACTTTGTAGTATGAATTTTGTAGGGTCTGAATTCCATTCAGTTTTCCGGGGATAAAAATGAGAGAATCCTGCTATACATCAATATTGGATGTCCAACAGTTTATAAAAATCAAATTATGGTTTTCTCACCAATCTGGAAGCTCTGATATAGCCAACCCTTTATGTAACAAATTAGTCTCGATCATCCATCCATGTAAATTTAGCAGTTGAAAAAAAAATAATTTCAAAACATTTCAACAAAACGATATCATGTGATTCCTCATTGGAATGACCTTGTCAAGCTTGTTCCAATAAGGGATTTGCATAATATGGTTTTGTTGAAATTTTTTTAATAAATAAAATTTAAAATAATAAATTTTTATAATGTCTGCATTGAGCAAAAGGGTTAAGTAACAAAACTGTACCTACAAAATAACTATCTATACATTGATGCTGAAATATCTGCAATTTTTTTTACCCTGCTGCAGCAAGAAGCTGAATCAATACAACCTTGTATGACATAGCTCACTGAGCTCTTTAAAATGAATACCCCGTACTTAATTGGTTAATATCCGATTCGATCCTGTTTAACAGAGCCAATTGAGCTCCGTAAAACAAAATTATATTGGTTAACCCTTTACCTAACGTATCAGCCGTATCCGCCCACATATTATGCAAATTCAGCAGTTGAAAAAATATTAATTTTCAGAAAATTACAACAAAACTATATCATGTCACACCTCATTGAAACAAGCTCATATGACCGAGTTTGGGTGAACTTCAAGAACAAATGCTGAAAGTTTGGAATCGCTCCTACGAAAATATTTGCCACAATCTATGATGCCACATAAAGAATACATGATCTGTTCAACAGGTACGCTAGTTAGCCCTAACTTGGAGATTAAGCATACAGCATTCACGCCAATGTGAAAGAGTATTGCCGAAAGAATTGTTAGACACTGTAGGGAGTTTTCTATCGGCTATGCACTTAATATGGCCTAAAAACCTACCAGCACGATATGCAATCTTATTTTGCCCGCTGCTGCCTAAAAAAACAAGCGGAATAGGTGAATCTCTCGATTTCTTGAAATCGAAAAATCTTGTTCATTGTTGATTTCATCTGCAGCCCTCACTGCTCTGCAGTCAGATCAACAGTACAGTTGGAACTAGAAGTTAGAGATGGGCAATATACCGAAACCGTTACCGATACCGTTATCATGGGGACACCGAAAAACCGAACCGACCCAATCTTTGAATACCGAAACCAACGGTATTTTCAATTTTCCCTGTGCATTCGCCATTTATAAGGCCTTGATGAGGACTGATAGCAGTTGAAGTGTTCATTTTCATGAAAGAAGTGACTGATTTCATTTTTCAGTTTTGTTAAGTCTTAAGGACCAGGGCAGTTGTACAAAATTATCAATAGTCTACGACCTGTACATGTCCAGTTGCTTAGCAGTGATTTCTAGCCAAGTCTTGGCTGCCTTAACAGGCAGCCAAGACTTGGCTAGAAATCACTGACCAGATAATTTTACTACTGTCATCAGGCCCACCTAAAGATGACATCTTCAGGACACACATTCTATGATTACAGACACCTTAAGTGGAGCTTGAAAAGTTAAGGCGTATTTAGAACAAGTCACCAAATTACTGTAGATATGATCTGTTTTGACAAAAGAATGACAATGTTGAGCCCATCAGCAATGGCATGTGTAGCACTGTGATAGAATGATACAAGAACAACTTATTCTGTATTTTTCTGACATGGGTTCCCCTACTATCAGTGAATCTGAAGTCACATATTGAATACCGAACCGATACCGCGGTATGCCCACACAAAAATACCGAAACCGATACCGAACTCAAAATTCCAATACCGCCCATCTCTACTAGAAGTCCTGCCACAATTAGAGCAGAAAATGCTTGTTAGTTAATGTGTTCCTTACAGCATAAGAATGACATAGTCCGAAATACACAAGAGAGTTTGTGCTGTGCAATGCACAATATATTGCACTATTAGCGAGGTTGGTAGTAAAATCACAAACTGAACTGATCAAACAGACAGAAAATTTTGAGACTACAGTATGTGGAGGGTGGATTACTACTAAATCACTGTGGGATAAATTTTTCACTTTGTAATTATTTACAATTTCTGAGGACAAAACACAAAAAGCACATGCAAACGTCCATCACGTGGACAACTGGTTTGCACCCAGTGGTCCATGTGATGAAAGTTTACAGGTGTTTTTGTGCTGTTATGAACCACTATAAATACTTTTCGAGTGGGGAATATATGGCATTGTGATTAAGTAGTAGTAATTCACTCTTTGTTCTGCATATGCAGTCAAATTTTAATATCTATTTATGTCATTACATGTATCCCAGTAGAGGTTAGAAATTTTAATGATGTCTATTCCTTAGTACATGTATAGGATTGTACAGAGATGGGCACGCTGTTTTTCTACAGGAATTGACTTATCCTAACGATGCAGTTTGACAGGGACAAAAGTACACTTACTCAGCATGCTACTTCAAAATAGTGCACAATACAGTCACAGCACTTCTAGTTTCAACTGTAAATCATGTACTTTACCTTTTTTTGTTATAAAGATTAAGCCTCCATAGCCTCCATAGCATGTTTATTCTGGATACTTATGTCATTTTAAATTTATTTTTCAGGGTTTGAAAATATATATGATATTTTGACCACTTTGTAAAATATTTTGAAGGTATTCAACTCAACACAAATTGAGAATCAGATAGGAATGTAAATAAGCATTTGTTTTTATCATCAATGGAGTTTGTGCAAGAACTTGTCATTTATTCAAGCCCCACATCCTCTTGCAAGAATGCTTGACTCCTAGCACCCACAACAACTGCGGTAGTATGCTGACATCAGAGTGTAGAGGGGTAAATGAACTGTTAATTTCTATATCACATTTAAATTATTTATATTCAGCTCTGAGCTCTTCTTTGGTTGCCACATGCATTCACAATGAAAAACAAGAGAGCATCCAAGCTGGTGATTCATAGAAAAATGTTTTCTCTGAAGCTTAGCAATACATTGGAACCCTGTTAATTGAATAGCCTCTTTGCCAATGAAAATTATTCAGTTAACAGGAGTATTCAATTAACAGGGATTGTATTACTTTCCTGTATTCTAGAGATAGACTTGGCATTTATTCTATTATATCTTGTTTGACAGAGCTCCATGAGCTCTATCAAACAAGATATAATAGACTGAATCCCTGTCTTGGATGTACTGAGGCCAAATAGGTCTATAAACAAAGGAAAACCCGGAGAGTCAGGGTAATTTCTCGACAAGTTACAAGCTTTTTTATTCAATTAACAGGAGCTTACTCTACAACCTATATTCAATTAACAGGTCAATTTTATACTGCAGGTAGGGCAAATGGTATTGTGTTGGGAAATTGCATTCAATGAACAGGGTTATTCAATTATGAGATATCCAATTCAGTGGGTCCCACTGTATATAGAATTAAGGCTGCTCCTCTTTATAAGTCTAGAGATGACTATTTTTCCTACCAGTTGTTATTTCATCAGTTTGTTGACACATGTATTGTAGGACCATATTACAGTTCTGTTTCTCGGCATCGGTGTCTTCATTTCCTCCACATCCATGTTGATTGGTCCATTCAATTGTTAAGTATGATAAAGCTGAACCAATATTAGCAGCACTTTGGAAGTATTTCTGTAAATAGCAAAGTGCCAAACAAGATTTTATGTTAGTGTGTATATTGTACCTCAACTTTGTTTGCAAAGTATATATTACCTGTTGAAAACTTTTACAAAATGAATTTGAAAATTTTCAGAGGAATTATCAATAAAAAACTAGAGGTTGCCACCAAGAGTGGCAAATCTCCTTGAAAAATCACCCTGATACAGTAATCTTGGTTTTATATCACATTAAATTAACACAGCCACTGTTCAGTTGGTATTATTTACTCAAATAATACAGATAAGGTTACTTGTATTTGATGACATGTTAAGTGTGTTTCGATCAGGACTGATAAAATTTCAAAGTCACTGTGACTTTGACCTTTGGCACAATGATCTAAAAATGGATTCTTCCTGTCATCATGCTCAACCCAAATGCCAAGTTGTGTTTCGATCAAGAATGCTTAATTTTAATAATTAAGAGAGCCGAAACCAGCTCTGATCAATAAAATTTCAATTTCAAGGTCACTGTGACCTTGACCTTTGGGATTATAACCTAAAAAATAAATATGGTTCTTCCTTTCATCATGCCCAACCTACAGGCCAAGTTTAGTATCGATTGGGCAGGCAAAATTTCAATTAGAGAAGCAAACTCTGGTAAATGTTCAAGCTCAAGGTCACTGTGACCTTGACCTTTGGCACAATGACCTCAAAATAAATAGTGTTCTTCCTCTGATCATGCCTAACCAACATGCCAAGTTGTGTTTCAGTTGGCCAAGTGAAACTTTAATTACAGAATGGAAACCAACACTGATAAAAATTGAAGTTCAAGGTCACTCACTGTCACTGTGACCTGGACTTTGGTACAATGATCCTAAAATGAATAGAGTTATTTCTCTCATCATGCCTAACCCACATGCCAAGTTTGGTTTCAGTTGGCCAAGTGGAATTTTAGTTAGAAAGTGGAAACCAACTCTGGTCTACAGATGGACAGTTGGATGGATGGGCATTCTTACATGTTCCTACTTGTGGGGTTTTCCCCATGTTAAACTCTCACCCCATAAGGTCAAAAAATTAATGGATGAACGGACGGATCTGATGGACCCCGGGGGAAAAAATGTTTTTTCAATGAACCACACTCTTAAGGTGATGTTATTTAGATGTTCAAAACTGGGTCAACATT
The DNA here is from genome assembly GCA_031216915.1 of Pictodentalium vernedei. Lineage (NCBI taxonomy): Eukaryota > Metazoa > Mollusca > Scaphopoda > Dentaliida > Dentaliidae > Pictodentalium > Pictodentalium vernedei. Next base: position 104,866,432 of record CM062296.1, on the reverse strand, counting down.
GAAGTTTGAAAACAGCTGATCAAGATGAGTGTAACAAAACTGAAGGCTGTAACATTATAAAAATGCACAAAAAGTTAAAAAATTTATAGTAATTTATATATTTTTTATACTTACCAATGACCCAGACTTAGCTGGTGCTAACTCCAACAAAACCAGGGCCAAACACAAATTTTGCCCCCCAATCCCCAAAATTTGCATCCAAAACAAAAAGAAATCATGTCCTAAAGGACCTCCATAGTACGCCTCTACTGCGCATGCGCAGTGACGCAGTCGTCCCGAAATTGGCGCCAATTATCATTCTTACTGGCAGTGCCTGGTCAGCGCTATGTACTCAGCGGGGAGGCAAGAGTTCCCAACTCAGGGAGGGCCATCCCCGTCTGGGTCATTGGTAAGTATAAAAAATATATAAATTACTATAAATTTTTTAACATTTTTATACTGTACCAATGACCCAGACTTAGCTGAATAGTAAACAGGCTGGAGGGCCTAGGACATAGAGGAAAATCCAATAAGCTCAATTATAAATAAAGAGGTAAACCCTTAAGGAGAAAAGGAGTATTAGGCTTTACATGTATCTTTCTTATTTAATATTAAATTAGAAAGATACACTACCCTTAATAATTGAGCACAATAACATTCATGTTCTCTATTAACATCCAGTATAACCCTTATACTAATTATTTTTAAAGCAAGCCAATAAATAAAGTAGTCCAGAGAATTGAGACTCTTTATAATCATTTAAAAGTGTCCGAGTATTGTATATTAAAGCCCGTTTGACACTTGACATATACAAATGCTTCACACCGAGCTACACTTTAAAAATAAGACATGAATGAAATTAAACATTAATATTACACTTTAAAACCATCCCGGAAGCGACTCAGAAATACTGTCTTGGAGGAGGCATTCCCTTGCTTTTCACTATAAAGCAGGTGACCTAAGGGAACACCCACCCCCCCCCCTCCCCTTCCCCTTGCCCTGGGTCAAATAGCCCAGAGCGAAGAGGGCAGCCGGACGGAGTCACTGCCGGAACAGAAAGCCTGCATAACTATAGTTGCAACTGTTTAGTGGACGACATTCTGAGCAACAGATAACGGACCTAAACAATGCAGGTCTCCAGAAATGGACTCAATATTTCTGAGATAAAAATTAGTAAATGTGGATGGCTGAGACCAATAAGCAGCCTTCATTAAATCTGTAATAGCAACACTATTAGCATAAGCCCAGGAAGTAGAAAGAGCTCTTACTTCATGAGCAGAAATCTTAAGCACAGACTGCTGAGAAGAAGATAAATCTTCATAAGCAGTACGGATAGTTAACTGAATCCATCTAGCAATAGAATGGACTGAAATGTCCTTTCTATTAGGCATCAAAGACAGAAAGAAACGTTTCCGTCCCTTTCTGATGAACTGAGATCTCTGTTTATAGATACGTAGTGCTCTAACAGGACAGAGTAAAGGCCTACGCCCGTCTGAAGACGGAAGAGCCTTAATAACAATAGGTTCCGGATATTTATTAGGAGCCTGATTCTTAGTTAAAAAACCCACATTAGTAGTGAAGGTGATAGTGTTCTCAACACTACGATAATGAGAATCATCCACCGATAGTGCATGAAGCTCACTGACTCTTCTGGCAGAAGAGAAAGCTAAGAGAAAAGCTGTCTTATAAGATAAGAATTTGAAATCTACTGTCCGAAGAGGTTCAAATGGCTTTTCCTTCAATTTAAGGAGAACCCAAGCTAAATTCCACTTAGGAATTAATCTAAGAGTTCTAGGTCTATTTATCGAAAAGTTTCGAACCAATTTCGATAAAGAGACATTAGATCCAATTTGTAAACTATCATGATGTGCATAGGTATCAGATAACATAGATCTATAACCCTTTATAGTAACAGGCTGCAGTTTGATTTCGTCAAACAAGTATACTAGAAAGTTTGCAATGTCTGGTATAGAGGGATCAAATATATCTACAGAATGATCCCTACACCAACGACGGAAAACCTTCCACTTAGCCGCATAGTTTAGCGAAGAGGAGGTCCTCCTACAGTTAGAAATCGCGTCCACTGCTCGTCCTGTAAAGTGCTTGCCATGCAAGAAGGACCGCACAACGGAAAAACGTGAAGGTTGAGACCTTGCGGGTTGTGATGGAGTTGGCGCGATTTCCCCTGCGAAAGAAGATCCTCTCGTGGAGGAAGCTTCCGCGGTAGGTCCCACAACAGACACCTGAGTAGATTTATCCACGGTCTCTGTGGCGACAGAGATGCTACCAACAGAATCTTGCATTGAGATTGTTTTATCTTTAGCAATACTTGTTGAATTAACGGCGCTGGAGGATACGCATATCCTATCATTCCGTCCCAAGGGATCGACAGAGCGTCTACTGCAAATGCTTTTGGATCCGGACACGGGGACACATACGTCTGCAACTGATTGTTGAGATGTGTCGCAAATAAGTCTATCATTGGCCGTTCCCATTGGTAGCAAATCTGATTGAATACTTGTTTGTTGAGAGTCCACTCCGACGGCAACAAGCGACCCTTTCGTGAAAGGGAGTCTGCTAGCACATTCAGACGACCCGGTATGTGACGGACCGAAAGAAGAACGTGATGTTCCAACGCAAACAGAAGGATTCTTTCCGTTAGATTGAACAACGGAACTGAATGAGTGCCTCCCTGATTCCGTATATACGCCACTACTGTCGTATTGTCGGATAGGATTTGGACATGAGCATCGTGAATAATGTCCATCCAGTGACGTAACGCAAGCCAAATTGACATCATTTCCTTGATGTTTATGTGCTTGCACAGGAATTGCGGATCCCAAAGACCCTGGCATCTCGAATCCGTTGGGATTAATGATGCACCCCAACCTGTTTGACTGGCATCCGTCATAATGGTAAAACTCGGATCCGGCAACTGCAGCGGAACTCCTTGAGTTAACCACTGAATGTTTGCCCAAGTCTGAATCTCTTGTTTCACTTGATCTGACAAGAGAACGTCTACATCGAGCGAATGAATTTTCACACTCCAATTCTGAGTCAGGAAAATTTGAAGAGGACGTGTGCGTAGCTGCCCCATCGGAATGAGATCCGCGGCGGCTCCGCACAGACCTATCAGTCTCATAAATTCTCTCGCCGTGACTTTGTCTGCATGCAGACAATAGCGAGCGTAACAACTGACTAATTTCACTCTGGTTAACGGCAGACGAACGAGATTGTTGTGCGTCTCGAAGCTCATTCCCAGATGAGCGAATGACTTGGACGGCACCAGATCCGACTTCTCCTCGTTTACTATGAAACCGAGACGTCGGAGCAATAGAAGAAGATTCTGAACATCGTTCTGAAGCGTTAACTCGTTGCCGTACCTCTGAAGAATGTCGTCCAGGTAGGCCGACGTTACCGCAGACGAATGAGCTCGGAAGTAGATCATTACCGAGTTCATTACCCGAGTGAAAGCCCAGGGTGCTAGATTCAATCCGAAGCACATGGCCCGGAACTGATACACCACTCCTAGGACTGCGAAGCGTAGATACTTTCGGAATGTCAGATGTACCATGACGTGAAAGTACGCATCCTTGAGATCTATGCTCGTTGCATAATCGTTCACCCGAATACTCGCTCTGACCGATCGAATCGTCTCCATATAAAACTTCGGAGCGACGATCAGCTTGTTTATCCAGCTCAAATCTATGACTGGACGGAACGAGCCGTCTGGTTTCGGAACCAGAAACAGATGGCTGTAGAATCCCAGTGATTCCTGGTTTTCTACGACCTCTACCGCGTTCTTCATTAAAAGAGACTGCACCTCTGATAACAAAGCGTCTCTTTTCTGTGGATTTGACGGAAGATGAGTCCACTTTGGACTTCGAGTTAATGGAGGCTTTCGTTTGAAGGATATCTTTAGACCTTCCGAAGTCACTCCTCTCACCCACGGGTTGTCCGTAATCGACGCCCACTCTTGTGAAAAACTCGACAACCTTCCGCCAACCGGAACGCGATAGAGGTTTAAGCCATCACCTCCTGGACCTGCGAGGCCTGCGGTAGGAGAAACCACGTCTTCCACGACCCGCACCTCGCCTTGTCGACCTCGGGGCGTCTGACCGATTGTCCCGGCCTGAAGGACGTCCCGAACGAGAGTCGCTATCCTGACGGTCTCTCGAATAAGACCAAGAGGACGCACCGGAACCTCTATAGGAACCTCTCTTGGGCGCATTAGACCCAGAAGTGCCCGCCTTATTCGTGTCTGCTGTATCCGACCTTTTAGGAGTGGATCTGAACAACAGAGAATCATTAGCTTTCTTTTTAATATTATCATAAATAGCGGAAAGCTTGCCGTCAAAGAGAAGTTCTCCTGAGACCGAAGCGACTCTAAGAGAGTTCTTCACCTTAGAATCCACTAGTGTGGATGTAGCCAGGGCTGCGTCACGTCTAACCAACTCCAGATTAGCCACTGAAAGGGCGGAGTTACACGTGGAATAAGCTACTGCCCTTGAAAGAAGTCTTAAAGAGGATTGTATATCCTGAAACTCTTCCCCTTGAAGGCGCAGTGATAACGCCTTAGTAAGGTGATCTGCGTAAGATAAGGCATCTAAATTGGCTCTGTTAGACGCAATAGCTGTTTCCAACACCGCGGTTGGAATAGAAGCTGACGACGGTAATGATAGCTCTAAGTCTTCCGCCTCGTCGTCCATACGCAGAGGAACTCTCGGTATACCCTGTCCTGCCGTGTCGAATTTATTCCTTGCATTAATGAAAGGCAGGTTGAGAGTATTTGCGGACAAGAAACCTGCTTTCCCCGTCCTGGAAGCAAGTTTAAATATAGCGTCGTTCAATAATTCAAATGTTCTTGCAACATTATTGGACTGCGACGGAAACTCGGGAGCGATGTCCCTGAACCGCTCAAAAAATTCAGAGTCCAATGACGCTATAATTCTCTTGTCCGGAAGCGCAGCAGTCTGGCCCGACGGAACAACTTGAGGGAGAAAGTGCCGGATGAAGTCCACGGCAGCTTTATGTTGTTCCGAAAGGGATAGCTCCAATTCATCCGTATCCCTTTCACCATCCGGTCGGACCTCCCGATGTTCCCGGTCGTCCGCCCCCGATGCTTCGGCGGAGCGTACCGACCCAGCGCCGTCGGATAATTCTCGATCCGACACCGTTTCTGTCGGCTGCTGGGATGCTGTGATAAGCTGTGCTATCTGCACTAGAATGTCCGACGTCGAGACCTGCGGAGGCGCGGTCTTTCGCTGCTTCGCCGAGGGCAGCTCCGCATCAGATGGCTCCCGCATACTTTTCCTATGCGAACGTCCGGAGTCCATCGGTCTCGAATCCCTGGCTGCCGGATGGTGTGACCTGGTCACCGAAGAATCCTTCACCGGCGAAGCTGGCAAAATATCGGAGGTCACGCAGCCAAGGTGCGGTCGTGTGCGCCGACGAGAAGAGGAAGCCTTAACAGTCTCTGCGGACTGCTTATACAATGGAGCGTCCCGAGTGACGGACGTATGCTCCGCTAAAGACACATTTTGTACCACAACATCTGGTCCCAGATGTTGTTGTACGAGAGAGGGGCCTCTCTCGCTCGCGGCCCGGCTGGACCTGGACGAGCTAGGAACCGGACTAAAAGGCTTCCTCCGTTCTCGTTTACTATCCGCCGTCACTGGGTGTGCATCTATTATGTTTATAGTGCTCGCATCACCCAGAATTTCCTCTTGGACCGCATCGGACGAACCCGGCTGCCGAACCATTCGGTGAATGGACGCTACACCGGGCGAGCTAGCGGACGACATTTGTCTAATCTCCATGAGCACTTTTGCCGCTAGCTCTGAATTTATTTGTGACGACGGACGCACACTTGAAGAAGATAACATGGAAACATCACCCTGTTCTGGTTCCTCTGAAATAGAAACTGAGAGAGTAGAGTGACCTTGTGGAGAAAGAGCCGGCATCGCTCTTTCTCCAGAAACAACATATCGTGACACACGTTTCCAATGTTTCTCATCCCAATGTTCACATATAGGACAGGGATTAATGCGAGAACACTGACTACAATTAATACAATGATCATGAAAGTCAGAGGAAGATTTCTTCCTATTACAATTTGAACAATGTCCCTTCATTGTGAAAGAACAACAATAAGTCCTAGTTACTCGCAAAAACCCCTGACACAAAGATACATAATAACATGATCCATTAATAAATGAAAAAACAATTGCAAAACAAAATAATTTTGAAAAAATATTTTTTCAGCGAAGCCCAAGTTGCTGAAAAGTAACGTTGAGCCCCGATGGATCCGATGGCAAAGTGTGGTCAAAAATTTTAAATTTATATAAAATAATTAATGAGACACTTTCGGATAATATAAATGTATCTTATAATGAGATAAACTACAACAAAGGCAAACAGCCCCCCTCAAAAAAGGCTGTTGCCAATGAAAACAAACAGTGTAAACACACTAGAAAACATGACTCCAGGCACTGAAAAAACTGGCCCGGAATCAGTCATCAATTACACTCTATCTGATGCAAAACAGAGACTCCCAGGGGAGAATCTGTAGAACATCAGATGGAAGATGCAGAACACAAACGTTATACACCCATGGGTGAAAACGTAACTATGGGGAAAATAACAGAAAACATTCTGTAACCAAGCAACTCTCCCAGGAAATTTTAGAAATGAAACTTCTCAAAAATATGCCAAAAGCATGGGAGAATTGCCAGGGGGGACTTTAGAAGGCTAGGGGAGAGGAAACACTGAATAAGCAGTGCAACAATTAGCAAGAATGACAACAAGAGGCCCATGCCTCGAAAATAGGCAACTTAACATAATTTCATCAAAAAATTTTAAGTACAGCCCTGATTATTTTTTGCCACTTCTTTTTCCTCTCCTCCTTCTATCCTCCTTAGAATCACATTTTCTCCAAAAATAACGTGTCTGGCATCCTTTAAACTGAGATTTACAAGCACAAAGATCAGTGAGATGTTGACTGATGAAGGGCCAAACAGAGAATGATAATTGGCGCCAATTTCGGGACGACTGCGTCACTGCGCATGCGCAGTAGAGGCGTACTATGGAGGTCCTTTAGGACATGATTTCGTTTTGTTTTGGATGCAAATTTTGGGGATTGGGGGGCAAAATTTGTGTTTGGCCCTGGTTTTGTTGGAGATAGCACCAGCTAAGTCTGGGTCATTGGTACAGTATAAAAATTTAAATTTTTCAAAATATTTCGACAAAACCATATCATGTGACCCTCATTGGAATGAGCTCATTGAGCTCATTCCAATGAGGGGTCACATGATATGGTTTTGTTGAAATGTTTTGAAAAATTTAAAAAAATTCTATTTAAAATAACAAATTTTGATATCATCTGCGTTGGGTAAAGGGTTAAGGGTAAAATAAATACTTACTGATTGGAATATCTATAACTGGAGCACAAAAGAGTATCTGCAATCTTTCTAATTGAAGGGATATCACATTACATCAATGGCAGTATGCATGCAATTGATAAAAAGTGAGTAAACAAACAGCCCATAACAACCTCACATTCCTTCAGACATGTTAACTCTCCCGGAAAAATCCTGTAAATTAAGTGCAGTTCCCAGCCTCCCAGAAGGAAACAGTTTTAGACAAAAATCCTGGAAAACTGTACAGTCAAAAAATTTTCTATTTCCAGATGTTCAGTGTCAAATCATAGGCCTTCGAAACTCCAATCGTAACAAATAAAACAAAATGAAAGTGTCAATGACACTGTAGCTCAACTTTGAATATGACTGGAATTAGTATTTGCTGTGACCAGGTCAACAATAATGAATATGACAGGAATCAGTATTTGTTGTGACCAAGTCAACAATAATGAATAAGAGAAAAGGGAGTTTTGTTGTGACCACGTCAACCATAGGCAATCAATTACAAGGTGACTGCAATGGTCTAAAGAATAGGACATAAGTAATATATGTGATGCATCCCATGTTAGTAAACATTCACACAAAAAATTATTCAAATCAGAGCTTTCATATAGAAGTTCTGAGCAAAAAATCTGATTGCACCTAATTTTGTACAAAATGGTTGCCAGCGGCCATCTTGAATTTCGGACCGGACCCCAAAACACTTGTTCTCGTCCCACGGTGATAACAAAGGTACCCAAGAAGTTTCGTAAAGATGGGTTCATAAATACGGCCTCTAGCCCAAGTGTTGACAGGCCGACAGACAGAGAGATGGACGACGGGCCATGACAATACCTAGAATTTGGCTTCGCCAAAGTTGAGCTAAAAATGTATGCATACAAGTGAATTATATTTAATACAAGAGTCCTTTATTATAAATATTTCACTTATATCCATGTTTTTTTCTATTTTATTCATTTCAATTTAGATTTGTGGTCAATTTATGAGTGCTGAAGTGAAAATATGTAACTTTAAGTATATCACCTATTGGAATCCAACTTCGCTTAATTAATGATTTGTTGTGAATAAAGTGTCCGAAATGGAATTAAATAATATATATTCATTTATCTGGTTCAAACATCCACTCAGTTTTAATTCAATTATCCACGTAGTTTGTGATCAACTTCGGCAAAGCATTATTGAATTTGCATGCACAATACAATGTATATTGTATAACGGAAATATAATTAACCCTCTGCACTCTGATGTCAAAATGGCAAAGTTTTCAGCAGCAAATATTTCCCATAAAGCAGTTTGATATTTAACCAAATATACCTTGTTTGACAGAGCTTGCATATATAATTGGTTAAATTAATAGTTACACAAGATCAAAACAGAGTGAGTTATTGGAGAAAATTTTGTTGCACTACCATAGTGACAGGGGTTAATAAAACATTATTTGCAAACTTGTGCTTTATTTCAATATTGACAGGTAAGTACTGTTTCCCTCGTCAAAATGAAATGTCTGACGACCTGACCAATCAAATTTTGATTTTTCGAACAGTGTACTTCCAACTCATTTGGGATTTGGGAAGAGAAAACCCACAAATGTTAAAAAATTTATAGTAATTTATATATTTTTTATACTTAACAATGACCCAGACTTGCTAGGTGCCAGGTGCTAACTCGTAAATTCTAGGGCCAAACACAAATTTTACCCCCAATCCCAAAAATTTGCATCTAAAACCGAAAATTACATGTCCTACATGGTCCTCCATACCTTTCCTCCACTGCGCATGCGCAGTGTCAAGGAGGTCTCGAAAATGGCGCCAAAAGTCATTCTTACACGCAGTGCCTGGAAAAGCGTTATGTTCTCAGTGGGGAGGTATGAGTTCCCAACTCATGGGAGGGCCATCCCCGTCTGGGTCATTGGTAAGTATAAAAAATATATAAATTACTATAAATTTTTTAACATTTTTATACTGTACCAATCACCCAGACTTAGCTGAATAGTAAAAAGGTTGGAGGGCCTAGGACATAAAGCAATCCAATAACTCAACTATATATATACAGAATTATCCCCTCAAGGAGAAAAGAGAAATAGGCTTTACATGTATCTTTCTATTCTCCATCAAAACGAGAAAGACACAACACCATTCTGTACTTGAGCATAATAACATCACCGATGTCTAATAACCTCCAGTATAATCCATTATGGTAATTATTTTTAAAGGAAAGCCGATAAATAAAGTAGTCCAGATAAATGAGACTCTTAAATTCATTAAAAGTGACCAATAATTGTATATTAACGTCTACATGATATGTGACATATACAAATACTACACACCGAGGTACACTTAAAAATATTACATGGATGAGTAAAAGATTATCTTTACACTTTAAAAATCATCCCGGTGCAGACTAGAATTACTGACTCTAGGAGAGGTATTCCCTTGCTTTTCACTATAAAGCAGGTGACCTAAGGGAACACCCCCCCCCCCTTCCCCTTGCCCTGGGTCAAATACCCCAGAGCGAAGAGGGCGGCAGCACAGAGTCACTGCCAGAACCAAAAGCCTATACAACTATAGTTGCAACTGTTTAGTGGACAACATTCTGAGCAACAGATAACGAAACTAAACAATGCCGGTCTCTAGAAATGGACTCAATATTTCTGAGGTATAAACTCGTGCAAGTGAAAGACTAAAACCAATATGCAGCCGTCATTAGAACTGTAATAGCAACGCTATTAGCATAAGCCTCTGAAGCAGAAAGAACTCTTACTTCAAGAGATAAAATCTTAATCGCAGACTGCTGTGTTGAAGATATTATCATAAGCAGTACTGAAAGCTAATAGAATCCATCTAGCTATAGAATGGACCGAAATGTGGAGGAAGCTTCCACAGCATAAGCCACAACAGACACCTAAATAGATTAATGCACGGTCTTTGTGAAGACAGAGGTGCTACCAACAGAATTGCATTGAGATTATTTAACTTAAGCAATATCAGCTGAATCAACGGCACTGGAGGATACCCATGCTATTATCCCGTCTCACGAGATGGATAGAGCGTCAACTGCAAACGCTTGAGGATCCGAACATGTTGACACATACACTTGCAACTGAGATGCGTCGCAAATAAGTCCATCATTGGCCGCTCTCATAGGTAGCAAATCTGATATAAATACTCGTTGTTAAAAGTCCATTTGACTGCAACAAGCGGCCCTTTCATGAAAGGGAGTCCGCTAATACGTTCAGACGACCCGGAATACGATGGACCGATAGGAGAACTTGATGTTCTAGTACCAACAGAAGAATTCATTCCGTTACAGTGAATAACAGAATGGAATGAGTACCTCCCCAGTTCCGAAAATACGCTTATACCGTCGAATTGTCAGACAGAATTGCCTGTGGGCAATCTGGATAACATTCATGCAGTGACGTAACGCAAGCCAAAATAACATCAATTCCTGATGTTTATGTGCTTGATTAGGAACTACGGATCCCAATGACCCTGGCACTTAAAAACCGTTGGGCTCAATGTTGGGTCCCAACCTATTTAACTGGCATCCGTCAAAACTGTAAAATTCGGATCTGGCAATTGCAGTGGAAGTTATTTCCCTGAATAACCACTGAATATCTGCCCAAGTCTGAATCTGTTTCACTTGACTTACAAGAGGATGTACGTAACGAGCGAAAGAATCTTCACCCTCCAACTCTGTTCTTTTTGAGTCAAAAAGATTTGGAGAGGACAAGTGCGTAACCGCCCCATTGGAATAAAATCCGTGGCAGCTCCACACAACCCTATCAGTCTGATGAATTCTCTCGCTGTAACTTTGTCTGAGTGAAGACAATAGCGAGCATAACAACTGATTAAATTCTCTCTGGTTAACGGCAGACAAACGAGATTGTTGTGCGTCTCGAAGCTCATTCCCAGATGAGTGAATGACTTGGACGGCACCAGAACCGACTTCTCCTCGTTTATTATAAAACCGAGACGTCGGAGTAATAGAAGCAGATTCTGCACATCGATCTGAAGCGTTAACTCGTTGCCGTATCTCTGAAGAATGTCGTCCAGGTCGGCCGACGTTACCGCAGACGAATGAGCTCGGAAATATATCATTACCGAGTTCATTATTCAAGTGAAAGCCCAGGGTGCTAGGTTCAAACCGAAGCACATCGCTCGGAACTGATATACAACTCCTAGGACTGCGAAGCGTAGATACTTTCTGAATGTCGGATGTACCATGACGTGAAAGTACGCATCCTTGAGATCTATGCTTGTAGCATAGTCATTCACCCGAATACTCGCTCTGACTGATCGAATTGTTTCCATATAGAACTTCGGAGCGACGATCAGCTTGTTTATCCAGCTCAAATCTATAACTGGACGGAACGAGCCGTCTGGTTTCGGAACCAGAAACAGATGGCTGTAGAAACCCGGTGATTCCTGGTCTTCTACGACCTCTACTGCGTTCTTCTTCAGAAGAGACTGTACTTCAGATAAAAGAGCATCTCTTTTCTGCGGATTTTACGGAAGCTGAGTCCATTTTGGACTTCGAGTTAATGGAGGCTTTCGTTTGAAGGATATTCTTAGTCCTTCCGAAATTACCCCTCGAACCCAGGGGTCGTCCGTAATTGATGCCCAATCGTTTATAAAACTCGATAATATTCCGCCTACCAGAACACTATAGAGGTTCAAACCATCACCTCCTGGACCTGCGTGGCTTGCGGAAGGAGAAACTACGTCCTCCACGACCCGCACCTCGCCCCGTCGACCTAGGGACGTCTGACCGGTTATCTCGGCCAGAATAACGTCCCCCACGTGAGTCGCTGTCTTGACGGTCTCTAGAATAAGACCTAGAGGATGCATAGGAACCTCTACAGAAACTTCTCTTGGGTGTACTTGTCCCAGAAGTGCCTGTCTTACTCTTTTCTGCTGTATCCGACTTTTTAGAAGCGGATTTGAATAGCAGAGAATCCGAAGCTTTCTTAGTTATCTTATCATAGATTGCTGAAAGAAGCTTGCCGTCGAAGAGAAGCTCTCTGGAGACCGAAGCGACTCTGAGAGAGTTTTTCACCTTACCATCCACGCGCGTGGATGTAGCTAGGGCTGTGTCACGTCTAACCAACTCCAGGTTTGCCACTGAAAGGGCGGAGTTATACGTGGAATAAGCTATTGCCCTTGAAAGAACTCTTAAAGAGGATTGTATATCCTGGAATTCTTTCCCTTGAAGACGTAATGATAACGTCTTTGTAAGGTGATCTGCGTATGATAAAGCGTCTAAGTTAACTCTGTTAGACATTATTGTCGTTTCCAACGTCGTGGTTGGAATTGACAGACGACGGTATAGACAATTCTAAGTCTTCAGCCTGGTCGTCTAGACGCAGATGAACTCTCGGTATGCCCTGTCCTGCCGTTTCGAGTTTATTCCTTGAATTGATGAAAGGCAGATTTAGAGCATTTGCGAACAAGAAACCAGCCTTGTTAGGTTTGGTAGCAAGCTTATATATAGTGCCATTCAATAATTCAAATGTTCTTGTGACATTATTGGACTGTGTCGGAAACTCAGGGATGATGTCCCTGAACCGATCAAAAAATTCTGTGTCCAATGACGCTTTCAGTCTCTTATCCGGCATCGCAGCATTCTGGTCTGACGGAACAACCTCTGGAAGATAATGCTGGATAAAATCTACGGCAGCTTTATGTTGTTCCGAAAGGGAAAGCTCCAAATCCTTTGAATCCCTTTCGCCATCCTGTCGGGCCCTATGAAGTTCTCGGTCGTCCGTACCTGATGCTTCAGCGGAGCGTACCGACCCAGCGCCGTCGGATAATTCCTGATCCGACAGAGATTTTGTCGTCTGCTGGGATAAGTTATGCTATTTGGGATGGCACGTCCACCACTGAGGCCTGTGGAGTAGCGGTCTTACGTTGCTTTGCCGCTGGAAGCTCCGTGTACGTGGACTCCTGCATACTTCTTTTATGCGAACGTCCGGAGTCTACAGGCCTTGTGTCCCTGGCTACCGGATGGCGTGACCTGGTCGCCCTGGATATCCGAGGTCACATAGCCAAGGTGCGGTCGTGTGCGCTGCCGTGAGGATGAGGAAGCCATATTGACAGTCTCTCTGGACTGTCTATATAACGGAGCGTCCCGAGCGGCAGACGTATGCTCCGAATGCAAAACGTTTTGTACCACAACATCTGGTCCCAGATGTTGTTGTACGAGAGAGGGACCTCTCTCGCTCGCAGCCCGGATGGACCTGGACGAGCTAGGAACCGAACTAATAGGCTTCCTCCGTTCTCTCCTCTGATCCGTCGTCACTGGGTGTGCATTTTGTCTTATTATAGTGCTCGTATCACCCAAATCTCCTTCCTGGACCGCAACGGACGAACCCGGCTGCCGAGCCATTCGATGAATGGTCGCTACACCGGGCGAGCTAGCAGACGCCAATGCCGTCGATCCTACTAGGGACCACTTAGGCAATTGACATAATATCATGAGCACTTATCCGCTAGCTCTTCATTTGACTGTGACGATGGAAGCACACTTTTGAAGACATCACAGAAATCACCGCATTCTTATTCCTGAATGAGGCCTGTGGAGCCGTGAATTACATGATATCCACTGTCAGCTCCAGGGACGTTCATTCCTGCATTTATATAATATGTGAACGTCCCATCAGGAAATACCTCATATCCTTGGCTAACAGATGAAGTAACCTGGTCGACAATATTCCCTGGTCGGCAAAGCAGGAGCTCTAGGAACGTTCATTCCTGCATTTATATAATATGCGAACGTCCCCTGAAACTCTGTGGTCACAAGCCAAGGTGCGGTGGTGTGTGTTGACATGAGGATGAGGAAGCCCATAACACAGCCAGTTCGGACTGTGTATGTGACGGAACGTCCCGAACAGGAGGATTGGACGTATGTTCCGACTAACAAACAAACATACAACAGCATTGCGGCTCAAATGTAGTTGTAAGAGAGAGGGGGCCTCTCTCGCTCGCGGTCCGGATAGACCTGGACGAGCTAGCTACTAGACTGACAGGCTTCCTCCGTACTATCCTCGGATCCGTCGTTGCTGGGTGTTCACGTTCCAAGTTTATAGTGCTCGCATCACCCACACTGCTTCCCAGAACCGAAATGGACAAACCCTGCTGCCGAGCCATTCGATGAATGGTCACTACACCGGGCGGACTGGCGGACGATCAATGCCTTCGATCCTACTAGGGACCTTTTCGGCAATTGTCGTATTTCCCTGAGCACTTAGCCGCTAGCCCTAACACTGCAACGACGGAGACACACTTGTTGAAGACATCACGAAAACATCACTCTGAATTCTGAAAAATAAAATGATAATATTTTGACCCTACGGAGAGAGGACCATTATGGACCCCTCCCCGCAAACACAATATCGTGACACACGTCTCCAATGTTGTCATTTCAATCAACACACACAGAGCAGGAATTAGTGCGAATACATTGAACCTGAGAATTAGAGGAAGATATCCTCGCATTATAAATAAAAAATATTTTTTTATCAATAAAAAAATACACAGTCATATTAGTTGCACTATCCCTTGAAATAAAGATACATAATATAACATAACCCATTATAATCTTTGAAGAAAATAATTAAAAAAAAAAAAATTTTTTTGGAAAAAATTTTTCAGAAGAGCCCAAGTTCCCAATGGGAACACCGAGCCCAAATGGATCCCAAAAAAGCTGAAGTGTGGACAAAATTTTTTTAAAACATTTAAAAAATTTAATGCAACACTTACATACAATATTAATGTATCTTGCTATGTCTAAACTAATGTAAAGACAAGAAATGACTATCAGCAGTAACCGTTGTCAATGTAAACAAGAAGTTGTACAAAAACTGGAAACATGACCCCAGGCACTGATAAACATGGCCCGAAATCAGTTACCAATTTAAACAATATCTGATGCAAAACAGAGATTTCCATAGAAGAAACTGCAGAACATCAGATGGTAGATGCAGATCACAATGCCTAAACACCTAAGGGTGCAGACATCAACATGGGGAAAAGAACAGAAATTCATTCTGTTACGAAGCCAAAACTCCCAAGAAGTTTTAGTAATAATTATTACAGAAAATATGCCAAAAGCATGGGAGAATAGCAAGGGGGGAATAAAGGAAAGGGAGAGAGGCAACACTGATCAAGCAGTGGAACTTTCATAGCAAGAATGATAACAACAGGCTCATGCCTCGAAATTAGGGAACATAACATAATTTCGTAAAAAAATTTAAGTTACAGCCCTGATTATTTCCTGCCACTGAATTTTCCTCTCATCCTTCTATTTCCTCTTTAGATCCACCATTTCTCTCATATTTATGTGTCTGGCATCATTTAAACTGAGATTTACAAGCACAAATATCAGTCAGATGTGAGCTGATGAAGGGCCAAACAAAGAATGACTTTTGGTGCCAATTTTGAGACCTCCTTGACACTGCGCATGCGCAGTGGAGGAAAGGTATGGAGGACCATATAGGACATGTAATTTTTGGTTTTAGATGCAAATTTTGGGGACTGGGGGTAAAATTTGTGTTTGGCCCTAGAATTTAAGAGTTAGCACCAGCTAAGTCTGGGTCATTGGTACAGTATAAAAATATTATCTTGTACTGACCTAAAATAATGACAATAAATAAACCCATGTAATGCAGTATAGACCAAGCAACCAGAACAGGGTAACACTCGCTTCAAATAAACACATTCATGGTGCAATGAATTGCACTGAACAACAACAAAATTCCCCAACATTAAAAATGGTCGCCGGACATTTCCCCATCGAACATTTCCCCATCCGGACATTACCCCATCCCATTTAGGCCGGACATTTCCCCATCGGACATTACCCCATTCTGCTTAATAGAAAAACGGACAATTCCCCATGCAGACTTTTCACCATCCATTTCTTAATTTTTTGTGGGTCCGTCTGTTTGAAATTTTCCTATTGATTTGTTGTGTATCATTCCCTTTTTATTAAGCTGACATGGGTAATGTTGTTTGAATTGTTCGATTAATGTGCTTTTATCACTATAATTGACGGGATTAAACCTAATCCGGATTTAATAGTACTTATATATTTTTATTTGTTCTCTCTGAGAAGCTACTTTTGTTCAAAGATGTTGTCGAGTTGATTGATAAACAGTGGTGTCTTCATTAAAGGAAATGTCAATGAATGCATCAGTGTTTATCAAACAACTCTATAATTTATTTATTTATTTACTGGTGTTTAAGGTCACATATTTCTGCACAATGGCTAATCATGACCAAACAACTCTATAAAAAGAGTTTATAAGACATTTGTGTTCTGTTTTCGTAGCAATTTAGAGTTAACTTTTTTGTTGAGATGATTGATAAATGGTCATGTCTTCACTGATGTGAAATTCAATGAATACATCACTTTTTATCACACAAGTGGATTGAACAATATGGATGTTTTCATTGCAATTTTAATATTTGTTCTTTCTGTCAAGCCACTTTCGTTCAAAAATATTGTTAAGTTGATTGATAAACAGTTGTGTCTTCATTTTGTCACTCATTCACATGTGGAAGCTGTCAGCTACATTGGACATGGGGTAATGTCCAATGGGAAAATGTCCACCTCCGATAGGTAAAGTCTGATGGGTAAATGCCCGCCCTCGATGGGGAAAGGTGTTAATATCCGATGGGGAAATGTCCACTTCCGATGTGAAATGTCTGCCTCTGATGGGGGAATGCTGATGGGGAAATGTCCGGATGGGGAATTGTCCGATGGTGAAATGTCCGGATGGGGAAATGTCCAATGGGGAAATGTCCGCGCACCATTAAAAATAGACCAAACGATAACGAGGTCACCACGTGCTAATGGTTGTTGAAGGGTTTCGTAAAAATTACCACATGCACCTGTACCCTATCAAAGCATATCAGTATTCAACATTTTTTTTTAGTATTTTCTCCACAACATCTGCATTGTATGTGTGGAGGGCAAGGTTCAAAAAATGAAAATAGTAAATATTGGAGAAACAGTGGGGCAAATACTTGTCATAATTTCAGTTTTACTCTGTGCCTGCTCAGTTTGTTGGGGGAGACTGCAAAAGTCTTTATAAAATCTTGCAATTGCATTCCACATTTGGGGGAGAGAGTATAAAATAATGTGTATTCGTTTTGCTAAATAACATGACTGCTTTTCACATCTAGTGTGGGGAATACAATAAGTATTGGTCTTTCTAAATAATAACAACTGCTTCCCACATCTGTGTGGCATGGTTGTGGTATTTGTATTTGGTATTCATTCATATTCATTACATTTTTTCAAGTATTCAGATGTATTCAGTATTCAAGCAATTTTTTTAATATTCAAATTCGTATTCGAAGACAGTCAACTCTGAGGCATATTCTTGAATACTTTTCTTGTTTTTAATACATTGTTGTGACAATCAATATCAGAAAATAGTCAAGAAACCAGCAAATCTGAAGTGCCTGGCTTTTCAATATATTAAAAAAAAATTTGAAAGCATTAAATTATAATATTTAATCATAGAATATATTTAATTTTTATATCTGTTACATAGAGATTACTACCATTATGTTGATGTACAAAATATGTATCCGAGTTGAGCTCCGGGTTCTAAGGGTAGATCACAACTCATCGTGATCTGCCCTTAGAACCCGGAGCTCGACTCGGATACATATTCTGTACATCCACATAATGGTAATAATCATTTTATCTTACGATATATTGAGGATAAGTCAAGAATGTAGGCGAATATATAACAAACTATTTATTCGTACCGATGAACAAAAAGAAAAAAAACGGAACACACGCGAAAGGAACGTGCTTGTATCCGACCCCTGATACAAACATCTTTATCAGGGGGTCGGATACATGACAGCTGCAGAGTTAATAGAGACAAAATATATGTTGATTGTAAAATAAGAAAATTTTATCTGCAGTAGGCTAATTCATCGCAAAGGTTGATTGATAATAGCCTTTTTGTCTTGACCTTCAAACAAATGTTTCCTAGCATATAATCAGGTGTGATATGGCTTCATGATGAAGACAATGTTTTTTTAGATAAAAGACTATAATTATTAAGATTATTCTTAGGACAAAAGATATCACTCTGGCCACTGTACAGATTCTTAATCCTTAAACAACTCCAATATCCAATTAACACTAATCTAATATTTTTCTACAGTACAGGTAGAAATAAGGTGTAGACTGATAGAGCTGAAATATTATTGAGGCTAAATTCCAACTTAATTCCAATGGTACAGTAATTGAATATTTGATTAAATGTAAACTCAGTTATCCCTTAATTTACAGTCACATTTGCACCTCTGATCTCAGTGTGAACACGTTCATTGATATCATGGAAAACTTGAATTACCAACTAGATGGACTATCCAGGAAAAGGGCAAGAGCATCCATCTGACACTGGAATTTAACCCTTTACCCAACAAATCGCCCGCATCCGCCTGCGTAATATGCAAATTCAGCAGTTGAAAAAATATTATTTTTCAAATAATTTCAACAGAACCATATCATGTGACCCCTCGTTGGAACGAGCTGGTTCCAATGAGGGGTCACATGATAGGGTTTTGTTGAAATTTTTTGAAAAATTTAAAAAAAATGTTATTTAAAATAATAAATTTTGATATCGTCTGCATTGGGTAAAGGGTTAATGTTGGAGAGAACACCACAACACCACCCTCCTCGGTGAGAGGTAGTACCTTTGGTGAGAGGATCCTCTCTCACAATGGTCCTCACCTGAGGGGTCTGGAGGCACTGAGAAGAGAAAGAGGGATAAAATGAAGATAAGAAAGAAGAGCCCATCAACCAAGCATGGGGATGCCCAACGCTTGGAGGCTTTCCAGAATAAGAAGAAAGAAAGGAGTGGGGGGGGGGGGTTGGAGGTTTTGGAGGCAGCTGTCAGTTCCCCTCCTAGTCCCACAGGCACACCCAACCAACTACTGGCTCCCCAGCCGATACAGTTGGATGAAGAACATCCTGTGGAGACTGGAAGTTACTTTTTCGCCACCTCCCACCCCTCACTCTCCTCTTCCTTTGCTCCAGGACAACTCGGACACGCGATTGATGGCAGAAATGACAGACATTCTTCTGGAAAGCCAAATTTTTTTAACCGAATGCCAAGAAGTCAAGATACGCTCTCGTGAGACCACCAGAATAGGGCTGGAATTCCTAGCAAAACAAAAGCCACTAGACACAGCTAGCTGCTCTACAACCACAAACTCTCTGTCTCAGCTACCTCCTAAAAAGAAGACACGTAGAAAACACCGACGCAGATAAAAAATCTCCTTCTACTTCACCTTTCCTTCTTTGCCATGCCTAGACACAATGCAAAACTACTATCAGTTATCAAGGGTCAAAAGGGGGCTTGCCCCACACTCTCCCTTCATGCCTTTGGCGCACAAAAAACATTTTGTCTGTTTAACCCTTTACGCAACGAATCGGTCGCATCCGCCCACGTAATATGAAAATTCAGCAGTTGAAAAAATATTATTTTTCAAAAAATTTCAACAAAATCATATCATGTGACGCCTCATTGGAACGAGCTCGTCGATGATATGGTTTTGTTGAAATTTTTTGAAAAATTTGAAAAAATGATATTTAAAATAATAAATTTTGATATCGTCTGCATAGGGTAAAGGGTTAATTTACTTTTGACTAGTCGACCTTGAACTCTGGTGCAGTGCGACAAATGGAGAATCAAACATAAATAGGACCCAAAGTATCACCTTCACCTGTCGGACCAAAAAACGCGACTTTGAACTCCAATTAAAAAGCAAAACTCTTCCGAAGTGCACAAATCCTGGGAATCACCCTCAACTCGAAACTCAGCTTCACCAAACATACCAATAACATCACCACCCAAGCAACCAAATGAATAAACTTACTAAAGATGCTGCGGGGTAACTCATGGGGGGCAAACAAAGCTGTCCTGCTCAAACTCTGCAAGGCCTTCATACGACCTGTAAATGAATACAGGGCCCCTATCCTGTCTGAAACCTAGAAAACCAACATTGCCAAACTGCAAAGAGTCCAAAACCAAGCTCTAAGAATAGCCCTATAAGCCCCATATGATATCCCTATCAGAACACCGAGATCGAGCCATCAACCACCAACATAAGAGCTTAAGGCAGACTTTACTTGCCAGTGATAGCTCCAACACATTACTCAGTGGCAGACTATACTTGCCTGAAGAACACAAGACAAGACAAGAACAGACACCGGAAAGAAAAAGGGGGTGCATGGGGAAGCACTAATCTCTTTTTTTCTCTCCATTTTCAGCCATAGCAGTCACAAGAACAGACCACCACAAAACGAACCCAAACTGATACAACAAATGAAACAGTCTCCAACCACCCTACACATAAACTGCCCAAGAGAAACATCAAAACAGCCCATACACATGTATGTGTCGTTCTGTGTATTTATTACAATACTCACCATTTGATACTGATAGTTACTACGAGTTCCTGCTTTTTCATTAGTCCTGTCACCAACATTGTACCCTCCTCTGTTATTATTCTGTAAATACAAAATTCTTATATCTACTGTATCTATATCCAGAACTAAAATAACTCTGTGACAATGAGATATCATGGGCGATAAGTTGTGGGTAAAAAAAAACCATAATAAGGCTTAATAAAATTACAAATCTGTTTCTCAGGCCCACCCGCATACAGTTAAAACTAGAAGTCCTGTCACGAATTGTGCGCTTATCTAGGCTTAATTGCGCGTTGGAATTGCGCGCAATTGCCATATTGAATGACATCCAAAGCACGGCAGGTTCTCCTGGTTTCTCATAGCAAACACATGCAATGTTTCTGCCAATGGACCTCCGGGTTACCCGGAGGTCCATTGGCTGAAACATTGCTTGTGCACAGGCCATATGTACAGAATTTGATAGCTTTACTTGGGCCATAACGCGCACATTGACGCGCATATCAACATGCTATTTCTGCGCATTTCATGACAGGACTTCTAGTTTTAACTGTAGTCCTTTTGGCTGCCACATGCTCTCTTTTTATGACCAATGCAAACTTGAAAAAATAAAAATTAAATGGTTTATGTCTGATATTTTACACAAGCTAATAAAATTGATAAATTTGTCCCTTGAGTGCAACAAGGCTTTGCAATGCTTTAACATTGCAAAGCCTTGTTGCACCCAAGGAACGAAATACATCACCACCCTTGCTATTCTGTAGATTATGAGGCCTTAAACATAAAATAAACCAATAATATGAACTTCTGATGGCAAAGAAATAATTACAAAAATAAAATATAAAATAAAAAACCGCCAGCCACATGCAATTTTACAAAACTTGGCATGAGAAACAGAACATCTACTTTGCATGGCCTAAAATAACCAAATTTAACACAAAAATGTACCAATAAATACAGTTGAAACTGGAAGTCCTGTCACAATTGGTGCAGAAAATGCTTGATAGTTAATGTGCTCCTTAACTGGTAGAGTGCTGGAAGCTCATATTTGGGCTTTACTTTATGTGCAGCTACCATAATGTAAAGGCTACATATTCAGTAGATATGCTTCATATTATCTTTTAAGTGAAATTAATTTATCTATATGGATATGCCTTGTTACAATTTATGGGAGAGTGCCTATGGGCACTCTCCCATAAATTATAACAAGGCAAAGACATGCGAACAAATTTTGGTGATCAAAAATAATTTAGCACTCTACCAGTTAATGCAGAAGAAGGAAGTAGTCTGAAATACAGAGGAGCATTTGTGTTCTGCAATGCAAATTATAATGAACTACTGGCGTCAATTTAACAAAGATGGTAGTGAAATCACAAACTGAACCACTCAAATAGAAAGAAAATATTAAGACTACATTATGTGAAGGGTGGATTACTAATAAATCGCTGTCGGGTAGATTTTTCACTTTGTAACTATTTACAGCTTCTGATGACAAAACACAAGAAGCACTTGCAAACTTCCATCACATGCACCCAGTGGTCCATGTGATGAAAGTTTGCAAGTGTTTCTTGTGTTGTTATAAACAATTATACATGTAAGTACTTGTCGAGTGAAGAATATATGGTGCTGCCATTAAGTAGTAATCCACTCTCTTCATTCTGTGTATGCAATCAAATTTTAATATCTGTTTACATTGTCTTCTGTTTCTCAGACCATTTTTGTAAAACTGCAAGCAGGCAGGTAGGTGGTTTTTTATTTTATTTTTATAATTATTATATCTTTGCGAGCAAAAATTCATGTTCTTGGTTTGTTTGTGTTTTAGGCCTCATAATCTACAGAATAGCATGGGTGGTGGTGTAGTTTGTCCTTTGAGCGCAAAATTTAATGCTTTGCAATGCTAAAGCATTGCAAAGCCTTATTGGCCTCAAGGACAAATTTATCAATTTTATTAACTTGGGTAAAATATCAGACATATTTTAAAGGTTTTTGGGCTCGGGCACCAATCAAGGCTGAATGATCACGATCAAAATGGGACATTCTCATACAAACATTATATGAAGTCAATCTACCAAGTTACAATGAAATCCCTTCATAAATATGACCTGTAGACTGTGCTAAAGGTTTTCGGGCTTCGGGCTTGGGCAGCCATCATGGCTGAATGATCGCAACCAAAGGGGACAATCTCATCTGGGCATCATCTGGAGTGATCCTGAGAAGTTATAATGAAATCCCTTCATAAATATGACCTGTGGACTGTGCTCAAGGTTTTCGGGCTTCGGGCACCTGTAGCCATCACAGTTGACCAATCATGACCAAAAGGGGATGTCATCATCTAGGCATTATATGGAGTCAACCTAACAGGTTACAATAAAATCCTTCTATAAATATAACCTTTTGCCTATGCTAAAGGTTTTTGGGCTCAGGCACCCATCAAGGATGAATGATCATGACCAAAATGGGACGTTCTCATCTAGACATTATTTGGAGTCATCCTACCAAGTTACAATGAAATCCCTTCATAAATGTGACCTGTAGACTGTGCTAAAGGTTTTTGGGCTTCGGGCACCTTTAGCCATCAAAGTTGCCCAATAATGTGCAAAAGGGGACGTTCTCATCTAGACATTATAGGAAGTCAACCTACCAAGTTACAATGAAATCCCTTCATAAATATGACCTGTAGACTGTGCTTTAGGTTTTCGGGCTTCGGGCTTGGGCAGCCATAATGGTTGAATGATCACAACCAAAGGGGACAATCTCATCTGGGCATCATCTGGAGTGATCCTACGAAGTTATAATGAAATACCTTCATAAATATGACCTGTAGACTGTGCTCAAGGTTTTCGGGCACTTGTAGCCATCACAGCTGACCAATCACGGCAAAAAGGGGATGTCATCATCTAGGCATTATATGGAGTCAACCTAATAGGTTACAATGAAATCCTTCAATAAATATGACCTTTTACCTATGCTAAAGGTTTTTGGGCCCGGGCACCCATACAGGCTGAATGATCGCGATCAAAATGGGACGTTTTCATCTAGACATTATTTGGAGTCATCCTAACAAGTTATATTGAAATCCCCTCATAAACATGACCTGTAGACTGTGCTAAAGGTTTTCGGGCTTCGGGCACCTTTAGCCGCCACAGTTGCCCAATCATGTCCAAAAGGGGACGTTCTCATCTAGACATTATATGAAGTTAACCTACCAAGTTTCAATGAAATCCCTTAAAAAATATGACCTGTAGACTGTGCTAAAGGTTTTCGGGCTTCGGGCTCGGGCAGCCATCATGGTTGAATGATCGCAACCATAGGGGACAATCTCATCTGGGCATTATCTGGAGTGATCCTAAGAAGTTACAATGAAAGCCCTTCATAAATATGACCTATAGACTGTGCTAAAGGTTTTCGGGCTTTGGGCTCAGGCAGCCATCATGGTTGAATGATCGCAACCATAGGGGACAATCTCATCTGGGCACCATCTGGAGTGATCCTAAGAAGTTACAATGAAATCCCTTCATAAATATGACCTATGGACTGTGCTCAAGGTTTTCGGGCTTCGGGCACTTGTAGCCATCACAACTGATCAATCACGACCAAAAGGGGATGTCATCATCTAGGCATTATATGGAGTCAACCGAACAGGTTACAATGAAATCCTTCCATAAATATGACCTTTTGCCTATGCTAAAGGTTTTTGGGCTCGGGCACCCATTAAGGCTGCATGATCGCGATCAAAATGGGACGTTCTCATCTAGACATTATTTGGAGTCATCCTACCAAGTTACAATGAAATCCCTTCATAAATATGACCTCTAGACTGTGCTAAAGGTTTTCGGGCTTCGGGCCCCTGTAGCCATCACAGTTGCCCAATCAAGTCCAAAAGGGGACTTTCTCATCTAGACATTGTATGAAGTCAACCCATCAAGTTACAATGAAATTCATCAATAAATATGACCTGTAGACTGTGCTAAAGGTTTTCGGGTTTTGGGCTCGGGCAGTAGTCACGGTTGGCAGATCATGCCCAAATGGGGAAATTCTCTTCTAGACATCATAAGGAGTCATCCTACCAAGTTACAATGAAATCCCTCCACATTAAACATGACCTGCAGTCTGTGTTAAAAGTTTTTGGGTTTCGGGCTTGGGCAGCCATCATGGTTGACAGATCAAGCCCAAAAGGGGATGTTCTCATCTAGTGATTATACAGAGGCATCCTACCATGTTACAATTAAATCCATTCATAAATACGACCTGTAGACTGTGCTAATGGTTTTCAGGTTTGGGGCTCGGGCAGCCATACCGGTTGCCCGATTGCGACCAAAAGGGGACGTTCTCATCTAGACATGACCCCAAACCTGCATATGAAATTTCGTGATGATCAGACAAGAACTGCGGGGTGTAGCCCGTGCTAAAGGAAAATGTGAACAGACGTCACAGACTCACAGACTTCCGCTTGACTATGTCAAGTTAAGCTAAAAATGACTTGCTCCTGCAAAACTGAACAAATGAAGCTTTGAACATGTATTCAGTGCAGTAACATATCGAAGCTATAAGTTGTTACATTTCAATATTCTAGCACAAAGCTATTGTAAACGTAATATGATTATTATCATTTTACCTGAGAATCAAAAAGTCTGTTGGCATTCTTTCTGGCAGCAGAATTCTCGTTTATTCTGTTATTAGATCCTCTCATGTTATGAAGATACAAATCTGTTTTTACTTTTGCAATAAGACAGGTGCATAAAACAAAGACAGTTACCAATTTTTTCTTCATGGTTACTAAAAAATAAAATGTATTATGCCAGATAAAAAAGGTGTTTCCAGTCACCTATTCGAAGCAAATTTTTCACTCATACAAATATTTTCATTTTATTACAGTTGATTGAGATGAAACCTGTTAACCCTTTACCCAACGAATCGCACGCAATTTCCTGCGTAATATGCAAGTACAGCTGCTGGAAAAATATTATTTTTCGAAAAATTTCAACAAAACCATATAATGTGAACCCTCATTGTAAAGAGCTTGTTGAGCTCGTTCCAAAGAGGGGTCACATGATATGGTTTTGTTGAAATTTTTTTTAAAAATTTAAAATGAAAGTGTCAATGACACTGTAGCTCAACTTGTTAAGACATGTACATGTACAGAATGAGACACAGCAATGACAAATATCTAGGTAATGACCTGATAACAAAGGTACATATAAAGTATTGTAATGGTCTGTGCTGACCGTAGCCTGTAACAAATGTATAGGTAAAGTATTGTAAAGGTGGGTGACAGTCAAATGCTAAACTAGAAAAGAAATCTTTGAGTCCCAGAGTGGGGCTGACTGAACCCCAAAATATTTGTTCTCATACCACAGTGATAACAAAGGCACCCCAAAACACACTCGTTCCTGTCCCAAGGTGAAAACAAAGGTACCCAAGAAGTTTCGTGAAGATCATTTCATAAATACGAGCTGTAGAGAAGTTGTGACAAAATTGGACCTGATTATGGTACAAAATGGCCACTGGCAGCCATCTTGAATTTTGGACTGCACCCAGAAACACTCGTTCTCGTCCCAAGGTGATAACAAAGGTAACCAAGAAGTTTCGTGAAGATCAGTTCATAAATACAGCCTCTAGCCCGAGCCGTATTGACATGTGCACTTGCAGTGTATAAGTAGCGTTGAATAAATCAAAGTTCATCAAATTTGCATAATTTCTGCACAAGAAAAAACCTGTACTATATGTGATGTATTCCATGTTACAAAACATTCATACAAAAATTTATTGAAATCAGAACTTTCATACAGAAGTTCTGTACAAAAGACTGATTGCACTAATTTTGGTACAAAATGGCTGCTGGTGGCCATCTTGAATTTCGGACCACACCCAAAAACACTTTTTCTCATCCCACTGTGATAACAAAGGTACCCAAGAAGTTTCGTGAAGACTGGTTCATAAATATGGCCTTTAGTCTGAGCCGTATAGAAGTTGTGTACAAAAAACTGATTAGACCTAATTTCGGTACAAAATGGCCGCTGGCAGCCATCTTGAATTTTGGACCGCACCCAGAAACACTTGTTCTCGTCCCAAGGTGATAACAAAGGTACCCAAGACATTTTGTGAAGATTGGATCATAAATACAGACTCCAGACCAAACCGTATTGACATGTGTGCTTACTGTGTGTAAGTAGCACTGAAAAAATCAAAGTTCATCTAATTTGCATAATTTCTGCATGAGACAAAAATGTGATGTATCCCATGGTACTAAACATTCATACAAAAAATTATTCAAATCAGCGCTTTCATATGGCATATGGAAGTTCTGCGCAAAAATCTGATTGCACCTAATTTTGTACAAAATGGCTGCCAGCGGCCAACTTGAATTTCGGATTGGACCCCAAAACACTCATTCTCGTCCCACGGTCATAATAAAGGTACCCAAGAAGTTTCGTAAAGATCGGTTCATAAATACGGCCTCTAGCCCGAGCCGTATTGAATTGTTGACGGACAGATGGACGATGGACAACTGGCCATGGCATAAGGTCAAATTTGGCTTTGCCAAAGTTGAGCTAAAAATGATATTTAAAATAATGAATTTTGAAATCGTCTGCGTTGGGTATAGGGTTAACTGAATACAAGTATTATTTTTGTTTTAGGCCTCCGAAAGTTGGTTATACATGTAATCCCCTCACTGGAATGACCTTCTAGTGCCTGTTCCCGTGGTCCAGGCAAAAAATGAAAACATACAGTTTTTCAAGAATCTAGGGGGGGGGGGGGAGGGGGAATCATCATCTCCTAGTTGTGTTTGGTAAAGGGTTACAGAATGCTGCTGTCAGAGAGAGACAACTAATTTATTAATTAATGAATTAAGTGTCTTGCTGATACATTATGACTCGACATGAATTGAGACAGCGCATGCAAAACAATCTTCAGAAAATCTCAACACTTCTATTTTCAGCATAAAAAAACATAGCACATAACCCCATCATTGGGACAAACTCAAGTCTATTTAAATGAGGGTATTATGAGCCATGCTTAGTGTCAACAGCCCCCCCCCCCCCCCCCAAAAAAAAAAAAAAATACTGAAATTTCAGATTATTTAAATTTCAGATTATTTAAATGTTTTCTGATAAGACCTAACAGCCTGTTACATGTAAACATCAAATGTTTTATTGCTGCCTGTACCTCAAATACTGAACAGTAAGTTTACTTTACTTTCAGAAAGTAATTATTGATAATTGCCTGGAGGTTACAAATGTCTGGGATAATTAAGTAAATTATTCATTATCTGAACTGGAATGATCATGCTGGCAAAGATAGGTGAAAGATCTAAATGTCTGTGGGAGTGCAGATTGACGATAATGTTGGGTTGCATGGGAAGAGTTGGGGGGAAGGCTTAGGAGAAGATTGTCGGTTGAGCCATTGATAAGTTTAGCCATACATGGGTAACGGTCATCAGGATTTTACTGTAGAAGGTATTCTGTCAGATTTTTTTGTATGTGGTGGGGGAAAGCCTGATATTTGGGGGGGGGGGGGGGGGGGGAGGGGGGCACCAAACGAATTTGGCAACATTTAGTGCTTTAATAGAGAGGAGTGAGGACATTTAAGCATGAGTAGGCCTATATTAGAGACTGTTTTGGGGGGGCGTTGTACAGGGGTCTATGTTATATGAAACTTGTATTGATCTAATGTTTAAATTGTGCTGCCAGCAAAATGTTTGGGATGCCAAGGCAACACCCCCTTCTTCCATCTCACCACTGGTGACAGCATCCACTACAAATGACTGGGGAATGAATGTAAATGGCATGGTGCAAGTGTGGCAGTTCTGCACAAGAAAAACTGGTTCCACATAATTTAAAAAAAGGCCTTAAGCAGGGTAACCACCTGGAGGGTATAGAAATGTACATATGAGATATGTACATGTCCACATTTGTGGTAGTCATGAACAAGAATAAGAAGAACAGTGAATATTAACCAAACATGTCATAGATAAATGGAGGAACACTTTTTCATGGATGATTTCCATAATTTGATACCACTTTTTAGAAAAGCCCCCCCCCCCCCCCCCCCCTTGGAAGAAAGAAGAAAAACAGGGACATGACTATTGTTAATCTGGTCCGAATTTGGCCTTTGGCCCGACGAGTAGTTATATATTTGTTGGCATCAAACGCCTTAAATTACATGCAATGCCTTGTTGCAGTTTTTTATGACTATGACCAACCTTGTTTGAGGCGACTTCCCAATGCCTGAATTCGTCTGGGCCGGGCCAACAAATAGATGTAGTCGACATTTTTTGGGGTTGGGGGGGGGGGGGCGTTTCAAGGTAACCATGGAAATTAGGTATATTCTTCAAGGCAGAGGCGTGTTTGTTTTCAACTGACCTGAGTGACAACAGTTCAATTCATCAATTTCATGACATCCATGTACTCACCTGCCCGTTAGGCGTTACTATTCGTGAAATATTCTTCCAAAATGGATGCTTCGTTCGTGACAACAGAAGTTATGATATCGTCAGTTATTATTTTTCAGTCAAATATGATGAAGACAAAAGTTTCTAAACCTCCTTATTTGGACAACAAAATGTTCGACACCATATCATCTGATCATTTCACTGTCCCCAAGATGAGTCAAACACGGAAGTAAAATATCACGTGCGTTTGTTTATAACAATGATAGCAACATTAAATTCATACGCTAAATGAGAATTTTTTTTCAAAGTATTTTAAATTGCCCTAGTATCACAAATCTCAAGAAACAGATTGAAGCAAATCACCTAGTTTACGCTCACATATAGAAATTCAACCATAAACCGTTCCTAAATGTTGAATCAATTGGGATTTGTTCTTGCACTATATGTGAAGTGGATGTATATGGATATATAACTCTCGTTGCTGTTCGGTTTCCTACCACAGGTGTTTTTCAATTTCGTTGAATTTTATTTTTACTTTTGAAATGTTGTTATAATTTGACTGTTGTAATCAATATCTTACCAATAGAGAGGTGTCTGGTTTATTAACTTAAAAAAGATCTGTTGTTCCATCTATTATTACATGTAATATTAGAGCTGTCAGAAGAGTCTTTGAATGCAGACACGATAAAAACTTTTTGCGGGAGGAAATATCTTGGTTGGATTGGAAAACAAAAAATGAAATCTTTTTTTGTGCAGCACCTCCATGTTCTGATCGGCATTTCTTCGATCTTTCCTGGTGTGGTCGGAGATATATACTTTCATAATCCAAGGTAAGTAAAGAAACGAATGAAAAAACTGTTAAAAATCCATATGTGTTACACCTGTTATTTATTTATTTATTGGTGTTTAACGACACTTTCGAAAGCCAGGGTCACCTTGTGTCGGTCAGTTTTACGGATGGAGAAAGCCGGAGAGAACCACTGAGCAACGGCGAGCAACTGTCAAATTCCCAAACGTACAAGCTTGACATTGGTTGAAGACAAGTGCACCATCGACGTTCAGTGTGCCCTGGTACGCAATGCCATCATGCCCCCATGTTAGTAATTGAGATTAAGAATTTAAGTGTCTTGCCCAAGGACACAATGTGGTTGACGCTGGTGGGATTTGAACCGAGGACCACTCGGCTTTCAGCCTGCATCTCTATATACTGAGCCACTGCGTACGTCTGCATTCTCAACGTTACATTGCCTGTAACTATCTTAATGTGTTTGTGAGGTGGGGGACCCTTGTTTGCAGGGGTGGACCCAGAGAACCTTGCATCGGGGAGGTGAAGCTGTCTTCTTTATTATAGTTTTATGGTCTCAAATGGGGGGTTGCCATCTCTTAGATTTGCACTGCCCCCCCCCCCCCCCCCCTCCTCCAGAGGCTAAATTCTGACAATCTGACTACCACTACATGTTCATTATTTCCAGACAAAACAAGTTGGAAATTCCATTAGCACCCCCTTCCACTCAAAAATTTTATTTTGTGCTTCGAGTTTCCAACTTTTGTAAATTTGGCAAATGATGAGAAGGGGTTGAGGAAGCCTCCCCTCCCCCCCCCCCCCCCCAAGTCTGTCATAAACTCTCTGTCACATTGTTTGATGACAAGGGATCAATTTGAACAAACATGTAAGAGATATGGCATTCACAAATATTACCTAAGTTTGTGCAAATCAAGTCCTTGGGTTCTTTTTTGGGCCACCCTTGAGAGCCCAAGTTTTAACTTTATAAGTGCGATATGAGAAAAATTCTTTAAAAAATCTTCTTCATTTCCACCATTAGAATCTTTTGTGATTTGATATGTAGCATCCTTATAGGGGGGCAAATTCAAGTTAGTTCAAATTACATGTTCATATTTGGGCAGCTGATGGGAACCTGAATCTTAACTTGGTGCAATATGAGAAAATATCTTTAAAAATTGTCTTCATCAGACCTACCTGCGAAAATCTTCTCATATTTGGTATACATGTACAACATCCTTTTAGGGGTCAGATTTAAGTTTGTACAGGTCAGGTCTATGGGTTCGTATTCGGGTTTCCTTTGGGAGCCTGAATTTTAACTTAGTGAAATATGCAGCATATTCTTTAAAAATATTCCTTTTTCCAATTCATCAGTCGGAATCTTTTCATGTTTACATGTAGTATGCATCATCCTCGGGAGCTCAGATTCAAGTTTGTTTGAATCAAGCCTCTGGGTTCATATTTGGATTCACCATTCAGGATATTTTTTGTTCGGATTCACATCGTTCAAAAGTTCAGAGCATCAAAGCTTTGAATGTACCTAAAAGAGGATCGTCTTCGTTGTTTATTTGAGGTAGGTCAGCTGGCTTGAACTTCAATTTAGCAAATTCAAAGAGATGGGGAGGGGGGGTCATCCTTGTGTGATTAATCAATTATTATCGATTATTTGTGACAATTAATCGATTCCTAAATTAAAAAATCATGACAGCTCTACAGGATACTCTAGCTTTTTATATATTTGGTAAGGATAGTTGTTGTGATCATCAGATGACTACTTACCTATTTTCATCGTAATTACATGTACCAGTGCTTGTGACTAAAATTGTCTTTATTCGAAAACTTAAAAGTGCAATGTAAATGTAGAAGGGTGTGCTTAGACTCAGAGGGGCCACTTGATAACTCACATTTGTCAAGTTAGGGATGGGCTTATGCTAGAGTATGAGCCCAGGCACCTGCAGTAACCAGGCAGTGCAGTATGTGATAGAAATCGGGAAACTCTTGGGGGGGGACAAGTTGAAATTGCTAAATTATGCTAATCAGTTTTCCAGGACAGCGATAAAAACTGCTAATCAAATTTTTAAAAACAAAAACTACCCTAACCATAAAAGCCTGAATTTCAACTCAGTGCAATATGAGGAATATCATGTAAATGTATAAATTTCCTTCTTCAGATATATCACTAAAAATCTTTTGATATTTGGTATACATGTACATCATTCTTGTAGAGACTGGATTGAAATTTGTTCAAATCAAGTCTGCGGGTTCATATTTTTGTTCCTTATGCAAACCTGTCTTTTAACTTCTTCGTACAATATGAGAAATATTATTTGAAAATCTTCTTCATCAGATCCATCCAGGCCTGCTATTCTTTAGGAGTACAGGAGTGCTGCACGCGTAGAAAAAACATCAAATCAATCCAGGCCTGCTATTCTTTAGGAGTACAGGAGTGCTGCACGCTTAGAAAAACATCAAATCAATCCAGGCCTGCTATTCTTTAGGAGTACAGGAGTGCTGCACGCTTAGAAAAACATCAAATCAATCCAGGCCTGCTATTCTTTAGGAGTACAGGAGTGCTGCATGCTTAGAAAAACATTGGAATGCCAGACCTGTTTGGGACCGCTTTTAAAATCGATTATCATTAAAAAATGTTGTCAATGTTGCATTAATTTGCAATAATTCATGACCCATTCTGTGTTGCATTTTAAGTGCAGAAGACAGTCACATGTGATTTGAATGCATCATTTTGAATAACGAGAAGATGTGTGTGCCAATTTTCCCATTATACATGTATAGCAGAATGTAGTACATTTTTTCAGTCACAATATTAATACCTTGAAGTGAATATGACCAAAATAGCATACAATTTTTTGCATTGAAAATTTCTGGTGCAATTACACTCCTTAGGAAACTGAGGAGGGCAATTGTTTTGCACTCCTTGATTTCCTAGATTGCCTGGCCTGTCCACCATGCATAAACATTGCATGTTTGGTATTCAGTATTCCTGTAGGAGGTGAGTGGGGTGGGCAGATTCAAATTTGTTCATATTCTGGCTTCTTATTGGAGCCCAAATTTTAACTCAGCTCAGTATGAGAAATGTTTTTTGAAAATCTTTTTCTAAAGATCTACTATTCAGAATTTTATGATATTTGATACACACCATCCTTATGGAGGTTAGATTCAAGTTTGTTCAAATTGGGTTTATATTTGGGCTCCTTACAATATGGAAACCCAAATTTTAACTTAGTGCAATATGAGGACAATTTTTTAACCCTTTACCCAACGTAACCACCAAAACTGGCCAGCTCTATTCACAAAAATCACCAATTAATTTTTATTATTTTTTCATTTTTTGTCTCAAAAAACCTAAGTTATGACCTCCCTTAGGAACAAGCTAATCTAGCTTGTTCCAGTGAGGGGTCATAACTCATAACCTATGTTTTTGAGACAAAAAATGAAAAAAAAATAGTTATTGAAGAATTTTGTTTGCAAGTGTCATCTGCTTTTCATGTTGGGTAAAGGGTTAAACTCTTAGAACTTCAGATCAATCTATCAGAATCTTCTGACAGTTGGTATACAGCTTCCTTATACATGATGGATCCAGATCCATATTTATTCAAACCAATGTAAAGTTCCTGGATTCATATATGGGCTCCTTGTGAGGACGCAAATTATAACTCAGTGCAATGTGAAGAAAATGCTTTAAAAGTTTTCATCTTCTGATCCACATGGCAGAAACTTGTCATGTTTGGTATACACCATCCTTCTGGGGCAGATTCAAGTATGGAATTTTTTGGCTCCTCTTGGAACCCAGATTTTTACTTACAGTAGTGCAATATGAGCAACATTTATCAAAGATAATACATGTATATGTAGATCTTCTTGAGATCCACCAGACAGAATCTTTTGATATTTGATAGGAGGACAAACTTTACATGTATTTCCCCATTATCCATAGTGTTAAAAAATGCTGACTCAGCATTTTTTCAAAGTCCCAAAGAAGTAATCTATGATAAAACCGATAGCAATATTTTTAGACCATTCCATTATGTTGGTCCTAAAGAAGCTTCACACCAAATAAGAATTCTCAGTGCCATGTAGTTTTGGCGATACAGTTAAAACCAGAAGTCCTGTCACGAACTGTGCACTTATCTAGGCTTAATTGCGCATAGGAATTGCGCGCAATTGCCATATCGAATGGCATCCAAAGCATGGCAGATTCTCCTGGCTACTAAGAGCAAACACAGGCAATGTTTCTGCCAATGGACCTCCGGGTTACCCAGTGGTCCATTGGCTGAAACATTGCTCGTGCACAGGCCATATGTACAGAATTTGATAGCATTACTGTGGTCATAACGCGTACATTAACGCGCAAATCGACGTGCTATTTGTGCGCATTTTATGACAGGACTTCTAGTTTTAACTGTATGGGCGTTTGAATTTGTTCTATTGTTAGCTCCTGTGGTTCCCACAAGGCATTTTGAAATTTTTTTGTTGACATAAATCAAGTACCTATGGCCCATTAATACTTCATATCAAATTTAGTTTAAAACGGCCTCTCGGTTTGAAAAATAGAAATTTGCGTGTCAGGCAAGAATTCTTGGGCAAGGCACTTAATCCCGATTGCTACATGGGGGCATGGTGGTGCTGTGTACTAAGGCATATTCCAAGTTGATGGTGCACTTGCTTTCAACTAATGCTAACCCTGCTTGTGTACAGTTAGTATGCTAGAGAGTCTGACAGTTGCTCACCATTACTCGGTGGTTCTTTCTGGGTTCTCCAGTTTCCTCCACCCATAAAACTGTCTGACATGAGGTGAGCCTGGCTGTCAAAAGTGTCATTAAACCCCATTAAATAAATAAATTGATAAGTAAATCATCTTTTGCTTTCGTTTTTATTAGCTAAACTTGACAAAGTCAAGATAAGCTATTGCCATCACGCGTGCAGAAGTCTGTGAGTTTGTCACTCTGTCACATTTTCCTTCAGCACAGGCTACACCGTGTGTGCTTGTCCGATCGTCATGAAATTTTTTATGCAGGTTTGAGATCATGTCTAGATTAGAACGTCCCCTTTTGGTCACGATTGGTCACCGATGATGGGTACCCGAGGCCAAAACACGAAAACCTTTAGCACAGTCTACAGGTCGTATTTATGAAGAGATTTCATTGTAACTTGGTAGGATGACTCTGTATAATGACTAGATGAGAACATCCCCTTTTGGTCATGATCTATTAACCATGATGGCTGCCCAAGCCTGAAACCTGAAAACTTTTAGCACACCGACAGTCTACAGGTCGTATTTAATATGGAGGGATTTCATTGTAACTTGGTAGGATGACTCCGACTGAGATCACATTTCGGAAGTGATTTCATTGTATCTTGGAAAGATAACTCGATATGATGTCAAGATGAGACTTTCCTATTTTGGTCACGATCAGTCAGCCGTTACTGCCACCTGGTCACGCGACCTGGATTCATTTATTACTGCCTACAGGTTCTTTTTATAACAGGATTTATCTGTAACTTGGTATGATATCTCAATGACTGTTCCATTTTGGTCATGATTAGTCAACCGTGACTTCCGAGTCATTATGTGACCAAGATTCCTTTAGCAAAGCCTACATGTACAAGTTATATTTATGAAGGGATTATTGTAACTTGATAGAATGACTCGTTTTGGAATAATTTCAGTGTAACTTGATAACTCGGGTGCGGTGGCTGAGTAGTAGACTTTTGGACTTCTATGCTAGAGGTCCCAAGTTCGATCCCCGTCCAGGACAACCTGTGTTGTGTCCTTGGGCAAGACACTTTATCCCAGTTGCCTACATGGGAACATGATGACGCCGTGTACTAAGGCATACTTCACGTCGATGGTATACATGTCTTCAACCGTTGTAACCATGCTTGAACAGATTCAAATTTGCTCAAACCAAATCCCTGAGTTCATATTCTGGCTTCTAATAATAACTTAACTTCCAAATTTTAACTTAGCTCAGTATGAGGAATGTTTTTTGAAAATCTTTTTCTAAAGATCTGCCATCCAGAATTTTATCATATTTGATACACACCATCCTTATGGAGGTCAGATTTAAGTTTGTTCAAATTAGGTTTATATTTGGGCTCCTTACAATATGGAAACTCAAATTTTAACTTAGTGTAATATGAGGAAAATCTTTTAACCCTTTACCCAACGTAACGACCAAAACCGGCCAGCGCTATTCACAAAAATTGCCAATTAATTTTAATCATTTTTTCATTTTTTGTCTCATCTAGATCGTTCCAGTGAGGGGTCATAACCTATGTTTTTGAGACAAAAAATGAAAAAAAATAGTTATTGAAGAATTTTGTTTGCAAGTGTCATCTTCTTTTCTTGTTGGGTAAAGGGTTAAACTCTTCTTCATATCAATCTATCAGAATATTCTGAGGACAATTTTTTAACACTTTTCCCAAAGTAACGCCCAAAACTGGCCAGCGATATTCACAAAAATCGCCAATTAATTTTTACTTTTTATTTTTTTGTCTCAGAAACATACGTTATGACCCCTCTTTGAAATGAGCTCATCTAGCACATTCCAGTGAGGAGTCACAACCTATGTTTTTGAGATGAAAAAAAATAGTTATTCAAGAATTTTGTTTGCACCTGTGTGAAATGTTCTATGGAATTCCAGGGAATTCTGGGAAATAACATGGTCTTTTTCATGTCTGGAAATCCAGGGAATTCCAGAGAATATCAAGTCAAGAAAATCAGGAAAACTAGAATTCTGTGGTATTGGCCACCCTGGAATTGCAGGGAATTCCAGAGAATTCCCGGTTTTAAACAAACCTGTCTGAGGAAAAATTCCTGAATTTCCAGGAATTCAACTGACGTTTCATTGTTAACAAAATTCCTGATTTTTCCGGATTTCCCGGACTTCAGTTTTATTTTGTCAGAACAGGATTCCTGATTTTTCCGGGTTTCCTGGAATTCTGTATTTGTTAGGCCTAAAAAAAATAAAAATTTGTTTCTCAGGCCCTCCCGCATGGTCCTTTTGGCTGCCGCATGCTCTCTTTTTATAACCAATCCAAACTTAAAAAAATCAAAATCAAATGGTTTATGTCTGATATTTTACCCATGTTAATAAAATTGTCCCTTGAGTGCAAGAAGGCTTTGCAATGCTTTAGCATTGCAAAGCCTTCTTGCACTCAAGGGATGTAATACACCACTACCCATGCTATTCTGTAGGTTATGAGGCCTAAAACATAAAACAAACCAAGAACATGAACTTTTTAATGGTAAAGAAATAAATACAAAAATAAAAAATAAAATAAAAAAACGCCCGCCCGCATGCAATTTTACAAAAAATGGCCTGAGAAACAGAAGATCTATTTTGTGAGGCCTTACTGTAGCTTGTTGCACTGAGATTACTACAAATATGGATGTGTCATGGTACATGTACTTATATGCACCATGAAGCTGAGAAAAATTTAACCTGAGAGGAATTTCATAAAAAATACAGATAGCTGTACAATATTTTAGAAATGCATTCAAGATTGCATTGCAGGATAAAATCACGACACAAACTGAACAGATCGAACCGAAAGAAAAGATTGAGACTACAGTATGTTGAGGGTGGATTACAACTAAATCCCTGTGACACAGAATTTTATTGTTTACAATTTCTGAGGACAAAAAGTAATTATTTACAATTTCTGAGGATAAAACACAATTAACCCTTTACCCAACGAATCGCCCGCATCCGCCCACGTAATATGCAAATTCTGAAGTTGAAAAAATATTATTTTTCAAAAAATTTCAACAAAACCATATCATGTGACCCCTCGTTGGAACGAGCTCGTTCCAACGAGGGGTCACATGACATGGTTTTGTTGACAATTTTTTAAATATTTCAAAAAATGATATTTAAAATAATAAATTTTGATATCGTCTGCGTTGGGTAAAGGGTTAAGAAGCACTAGCAAACTCCCATCACATGGCCCACAGGGTTGCACACAGTGGTCCATGTGATGAAGGTTTGCAAATGTTTCTTGTCTTGTGCTGTTAAAGGACAATTATAAATACTTTTGGAGTGGAGAATATATAGGGTGCTATTAAATAGTAATCCACTTTCATTCTGAATACACAGTCAAATTTCAATTTGTGTGTTTAATCCCCTGCACATTGATGTCAAAAATTCAAAATGTCAAGCTGCAAAATTTAATGCAACTAGCAAATTCAACAAATTCAATCTTGTTTGACAGAGCTCATCGAGCTCTGTCAAACAAGGTTGTACCAGGTACAGTTAAAACTAGAAGTCCTGTCATGAAAAGCGCACAAATAGCACATTGATATGCGAGTTAATGTGCGCGTTATGGCCCAAGTAAAGCTGTCAAAACCTGTACATATCGCCTATGCACAAGCAATGTTTCAGCCAATGGACCTCCGGGTTACCCGGAGGTCCATTGGCAGAAACATTGCATGTGTTTGCTATGAGTAACCAGGAGAACCTGCTGTGCTTTGGATGCCATTCGATATGGCAATTGCGCGCAATTCCAACGCGCAATTAAGCCTAGATAAGCGCACTATTCGTGACAGGACTTCTAGTTTTAACTGTACAGTTAAAACTAGAAGTCCTGTCATGAAAAGCGCACAAATAGCACATTGATATGCGTGTTAATGTACGCGTTATGGCCCAAGTAAAGCTATCAAATTCTGCACATATGGCCTGTGCACAAGCAATGTTTCAGCCAGTGGACCTCCGGGTAACCCGGAGGTCCATTGGCAGAAACATTGCATGTGTTTGCTATGAGTAACCAAGAAAACCTGCCGTGCTTTGGATGCCATTCGATATGGCAATTGCGTGCAATTCCAACGCGTAATTAAGCCTATATAAGCGCACTATTCATGACAGGACTTCTAGTTTTAACTGTGTTTGTTAAATTCCACATTGCATTACATCATAAAATGCTATTTAAAACTTTTGTGTTTATAATTTTGACATCAGCGTGCTAGGGGTTGAGAACATGTACAAATGTTTGTCTCAAAAGAAGCTTCTGTAGAATTGAAAGCTTGGATGCCTGATTGTCATACACGTTTCTGATGAAATTAAGTTTTACCGTAAGTAGATGTTTTACATGCACAAACAATCCTCTCTTTTCAGGGGAAGTAACAACAGATTAGATGAAGCAGGTCGCAATCGGAACAATGCAAACAGGTATGTTTTTATAACATGTGTAGCTCACCTTGACAAAGTCAAGCTGAGCTTATCTAAATGCTCTCCATCTGTTGTCCATCAACACTATGTTTTGGTCTTCTCCAAAACCGCTGAGGCCAGTTCAAGTGAAAGTTTGTGTGAGTGATTGTCTCAAAGGGGCATTGCATTTCATTCAACTCAGCGTGCCCAGCCCCATAGGGAGGGAGTGGGGGAAAATGCTCCAAAATATTTTAAAAATCTTCTTCTCATGAACCAGTGGGTACGATGACTTGATATTTGTTACGGAGCTTCCTTTTGAGGTGTAGAATCAAGATTATTGAAACAAAATTTGTGATGCAATATTTGGCTTTGTAATACAGTACAGCCGCCGTGGACTGGTCACTTTCCATGTGTGGGCAATATTTCCACATACGCAATAATATTAGATTCCAAACACTAATTACTGGAATAATCATAAAAAATTTAATTAATGAAGCACCCGGTACAACCTGGGGCTTCATTAATTAAAATTTTCCTAATGATGATTTTTACTACCTGGTAATCAAATGTGTGGACATAACTGCCCACATGTGGATTACGACCAGTGGCGGCGCCAGAAATTTTTTTGTGGGGGGGCAACTAGAGGGGCAGACTCCCATGAAGGGGGGCAAATACGTAAAGGATCATATCATTACTTTGTTATGAGGTAGTCCAAACTTGGACCCAAAGTCCATAATATACTTTTTTGGTTTGGTACGTCCTGTGGACGTACCAAACCAAAAAATTATATTACGGACTTTGGGTCCAAGTTTCGACTAAATGTAATGGTAATTAGCTGTCCTCCTTAAAAAAAATCCTGGATCCGCGTCTGGTGGGTCTGTGCGTGAGAGAGAGAGAGAGAGAGAGACACTTCAAATAATTGAACAGTGCAAGGGAGATAATGCCCGTCAGTCATAATGCGAAATCCATGAATTTTTTTAGACAAGGGATATGGATAGACATGCCTTTGTTGGCTCATAACTTAATTATAACTTATAAGTATCTGCATCCAAGTCTTTAAATCTCTACTGCCTGGATGTGTTCATCAGCTAGCCTGAGGCTTTGGGCTAAGTGTGTATGGGAAATTATTGGGAATAAAAAAAGAGAGGGGTGTGTGTGTGTGTGAGAGAGAGTGACTGAATGTGTTTGTGTGTGAGGGTGGATGGAAATGCATGCAAGATGGTTGGGGGGGGGGGGGGGCAACTGGAGGGGGGGGAATGCCCCCCATAGCGCCGCCACTGATTACGACCAATCCACGGCGACTGTACTGTATTATGGGAGGGGTAAGATTTTTGGCCGGCCAAAATTTCTATTTTCTGAACCAATGGTCTGATTTGAATCAAATTTGGTATGTGGTATTATTGGGTCATAAGTACTTGACGCATTTAAAATAAAAAAAAATTCCTGCCTCCCTGTAGGAACCCCAGGAGCTGAAAATAGAAATGTTTTCAAATGCCCATATTTCCCAAACCACATTAAACAGCTGTTATTTGGTTTGAAGCATCCTTAGGGGCCACTAGAAATGAATAGTAAAAAAAAATTGCCATGCATTATGTTGGGTGTTTTGTAGGCATTGAAAAAATTCTGAGTTGGCATATTTGCAAAAAATTTAAAAAATCTTTTCTCCAGAACCAATGGTCAGAATCTTTCGATATTTGGTATACAGCATCCATTGGATGGGGGAGGGGGGAGATCAGATACAAGTGTGTTAAAATGAAGCCCATTGGTTCATATTTCGGCTCAATACAGAAATTTTTAACTTTGCGCAATATGGGGAATATTCTTTAAAAATCTTCAGATCCACCAGTCAGAATCTTTTAATGTTTGGTATACATCATTGTTATGAGGGTCAGTTTCAAGATTGTTCAAACCAGGTCCCTGGGTTAATATTTGGGCTTCTTATGGAAAACACTGCTAATAAACAGAGGACAGAGACTGAATATCTGTCAACAATACTAATACAGACTACAGCAGAGGTCTGAAAATTTCTCACTCCAGTCTGCTGACAAAGTAGTGAGAATACACCATTAAAGCAATTATTCTGGACCCCTGTGTTGGGAAAATTTGTGGCGTAGAGGAACAGAATCTGGAGTGTTTCTCTCAGCCTCAGCATGGCTTTACAGTCCACCAAATTCACAATGGTAACCATTGTTAGAGCTGGGAGGGTTTCATCTTGAACTTCAAAGTGGGTTCAGTTTCAGGAAAAAACTTTGGTTTCGGTTCAGTTTTTCTGTGTCATGAACTCAACAATATACAGTTAAAAGTGGAAGTCCTGTCACAAACTGTGTGCTTATCTTGGCTTAATTGCACGTAGGAATTGCGCGCAATTGCCATATCAAATGGCACCCAAAGCATGGCAGGTTCTCCTTGTTACCATATCAAACACAAGCAATGTTCCTGCCAATGGACCTCGGAGGTCCATTGGCTGAAACTTTGATTGTGCATAGGCCGTATGTGCAGAATTTGATAGCCTTACCATCGTCATAATGCGTAGATTAACACGCAAATCGACGTGCTATTTATGCGCATTTGAGGACAGGACTTCTAGTTTTAACTGTATAGTAAATAACACTTCAGACTCCATAACTTGAAAAAAATACAAAGAGCACTTTAGTTTTTTACGACACCATTCACCTCAAAAGGCCCTGTCTGCAAGTATCCCTATTGGGTTCAGACTAACTTCCCTTTGATAATTATTTGGGGTTCAAGGAAATCAGCTGGCACAGGACGGCTGCGGTGGACTGGTCACTTTCCATGCGTGGGCAATATTTCCATGGTCGCAGTAATATTAGATTCCAAATGCTAATTATAGGAATAATCATAAAAAATTTAATTCATGAAGCTAATTCTTTTCATTTTTTGTCTCAAAAACATAGGTTATGACCCCTCAGTGGAATGAGCTCTACGAGCTCATTCCAAAGAGGGTCATAACCTATGTTTTTGAGACAAATAATGAAAATTAATTGACAATTTTTGTGAATAACGCTGGCCAGTTTTGGCCATTACATTGGGTAAAAAGTTAAAGGCATGGAGATTTTTTAAAACTAGCAGTCTACATGTATATCCTTGGTCTTTGCAGTTGTTTCTCAACAAGTTTGGGCTGCCTACCTGTACATTGTCAGCCTACATGTACATAGGCAGCCAAAACTTACCTAGAAACAACTTCCAGGCTGAAAGAAGAGATGCATGACATGTTAGATAAAGGGTTAACATGATTCCAAATCTCCAGTGGTCAGTGGCGTAACACTAATATTGGGGGCCCTGAGGCTACATACTGTAATTATTCAGTATATTTTAATGTTATATTCTGTCACACTGACTGGGTACAAACATTCTATTCAGTATGATATTCATCCGTCCTTAACTAGCTTAAGAAGTTCTAGTGATGGTTAGTGGTTACAGTATGGCCGTCGTGGACTGCAGGTCACTTTCCACTATAATATTTCTTCGAATGCAATAATATTAGATTCAACCACTAATTATAGGAGTACAGTTAAAACTAGAAGACCTGTCATGAAATGCGCACAAATAGCACGTCGATCTGCGAGTTAATCTACGCATTGTGATCGTAGTAAGGCTATCAAATTCTGTACATATGACCTGTGCACAAGCAATGTTTCAGCCAATTGACCTCCGGGTAACCCGGAGGTCCATTGGCAGAAATATTCCCTGTGTTTGCTATGAGTAACCAAGAGAACCTACCATGCTTTGGATGCCATTCGATATGGCGATTGCACGCAATTCCTACGTGCAATTAAGCCTAGATAAGCACACAGTTCGTGACAGGACTTCTAGTTTTAACTGTATTAGTCAAAAATTTAATTAATGAAGCACCAAGTACTTACCAGGCTTTATTAATTAAAAATTTTCCCGATGATGATTTTTGTTCGTCCGTTCATTTGCTTCTGTGCTCGTTCCTTCATTAGTTGGCCAATGCCTTAACCCTTTACCCAAATGCAGACGATATCAGAATTTATTATTTTAAATATCACTTTAAAAAAAAAAAACATATCATATAACCCCCTCATTGGAACAAGCCATCGAGAAATGAGTGGTCACATCACATGATATGGTTTTGTTGAAACTTTTTGAAAAATAATATTGTTTCAACCACTGAATTTGCATACTACGCAGACAGGTGAGGCTGATTCATTAGGTAAAGGGTTAACCGAGAAGGAGTCATATTGTTACATGCCAGATACACAGCCCCGTAATTGATTTCAAGAGAATATAGCCTTGATTCTTCATGTAAGCTGGTATTGAAGAATCTGACCTCCATGCTTCAACTGTAACATTGTTTTGAGACCCTTAATAATGATTTTTCCCAAAATGTTGTAATTGTTAAAGGCCCCTAAAAATGTGCAATTGTTGGGAGCCCCTAGGATACCCCTAACCCTAACGTAATAGCATTATATCACACTTTGTTTTACTAGCTGTAGTACTGTAACTTGTACATGCACAGGGCTTATATTTCGACGAGAATCCGAGAATCGATTCGCACAAAGATTCGCGCAATAAAACCGACGAGAATCCATGTCGATTCTCGCTGCACCTCTGCTAAGAATCGCGTGAAAAGAATTGAGTCAATTTAGCCCTTTATCTAACACAGCGGCAACAAATTAACTAACAGAAGGCTAACATGACCTGAAATATCCTGACACTTTGTCAATAAAATTGCACAAATATGGCTGTCATTGGAACCGGCTCATTGAGCCGGTTCCAACGACAGCCATATTTGTAAGATTTTATTGGTAAATATTGTTCATTTCATTATTTTATCATTTATTTATTATTTATTGTTTAAAAATTATCAAATTTAGTTTTAAAAATTAAAAAGGTGTGTTGGGTAAAAGGTTAACATGTGTTATCAGTATACAACAGTGGTTGAACCATGGTGGCATCCTGGGATCCTGGGACACTCATAGTAGGTATGGATTCTCGCAACCATTTTCACGAGAATCCAAATGGATTCTCACAAATTTAGACGAAATATAAGCCCTGATGCATGATCTTTTTCTTTTGACTACACTTAAAGTCATGTTATTGGAGCTATTAAAGTAATTCTCCTTCATCCTGGGCACACCCACATTGAAAGGTGACTAAGAACCAGTACACTCTGTATGTATTGTAACATATTGATCCATCAGGAAAGTCCCCATCTGGCTAAAGTACTTGTACATTGATGGTTGAGATATAAAGCAATTCAGGTTAAGTCACAGGAAGATTCCAATCTTATTCTAATCTACAGTGATAATTGGTCACTTATTGGTGTACATGTACATCACTGCAATCATTGTTGTTATTTTTTAACCCTCTGCACAAAATACTGAAATTTTGAGCAACAACACAGTATACAAACCAGAAAATAAGCAGATTGTTACCAGCAAAATGAGGTCCCCAGAGGGTGAAATTAGTAATGCTACCCTGCATTACTAAATTCACCCACTGTGAACCTCAATCTGAAGCAGGGTCTCAAAACTAAACAAAGAGGTACCCAGAGGATAAATTGCCCCACTGACTATGGGATAGCATCCTCAAATTCACCCTCTGGGGATCTCATTCTGCAAATGTCGGACTGCTTATTTTCAGGCCTGACAGTAAATGTACAGTAGAGTCACCGTGGATTGG
This sequence comes from Pictodentalium vernedei, assembly GCA_031216915.1. NCBI lineage: Eukaryota > Metazoa > Mollusca > Scaphopoda > Dentaliida > Dentaliidae > Pictodentalium > Pictodentalium vernedei. Next base: position 104,821,570 of record CM062296.1, on the reverse strand, counting down.
TCATAATCCACACATGGGCAGTTATGTCCACGCATCTGTTTACCAGGTAGTAAAAATCATCATCAGCAAAATTTTAATTAACCCTTTACCCAACGAATCGCCTGCATCCACCCGCGTAATATGCAAATTCAGCAGCTGAAAAAATATTATTTTTTGAAAAATTTCAACAAAACCATATCATGTGACCCCTCTTTGGAACGAGCTCATCGAGCTCGTTCCAAGGAGGGGTCACATGATATGGTTTTGTTGAAATTTTTTGAAAAAATTTAAAAAATGATTTTTAAAATAATAAATTTTGATATCGTCTGCATTGGGTAAAGGGTTAATGAAGCACCAGGTGCAACCTGGTGCTTCATTAATTAAGTTTTTGATGATTATTCCTGTAATTAGCATTTGGAATCTAATATTATTGCGTCCGTGGAAATATTGCCCATGCGTGGAAAGTGACCAGCCCACAGCGACTGTACTGTACATCAAACTACATCTGTAGTAATCCTATACCAGGAGAGTGTGGTGGCTCAGTCGCTCGCTCCACTCCCGTATGGAATGTCCTATAGGATCTCATTTGATTCCTATAGGAAAATATATAGGACTCATACAGGATTCCTGTAGGAATGATGAGTGTATGGCAAGAAAATTATGGGAGTCCTTTTTTATACGCCCGTTTTGAAAAAACAGACGTATTATGTTATGGCATTGTCCGTCTGTCATGCATAATTTTTGCTGAATTTTGACTGTTTTAGTGAACTAAAGGATGGAAATTATACACGAATACAGTGAGTTTGGGTGCCGAGAGTTTGGCCACCCAGACCGGTATACCAGTACCAAAAACGTCCTGGATATGGCCCTGCTTCAACCAATGCTAACCCTGCTTGTGCATAGTTAATACATTGCTGCTAGCCTGCTTTTCCAGCTTCCTATACATGTACGTGTAAAACTGTCCGACTTGAGGTGACCGTGGCAGTCAAAAAAATAACATTAAAATCCAATACATGTAAATAAATATATAAAACAGCCCATTAGGCCACACAAAGTAGATCTTCTGTTTCTCAGGCCATTATTTGAGAAATTGCATGCGGGCGAGCGTTTTTTTATTTTATTTTTTATTTCAGTAATTTCTTCTTTGCCATCAAAAGTTCATGTTCTTGGTTCAAGTTTTAGGCCTCATAATCTACAGAATAGCATGGGTGGTGGTGTATTTCATCCCTTGAGTGCAAGAAGGCTTTGCAATGCTAAAGCATTGCAAAGCCTTCTTGCAGTCAAGGGACAAATTCATCAATATTTTTAACTTGGGTAAAATATCAGACATAAACCATTTAATTTTTATTTTTTTAAAGTTTAAATTGGTTATAAAAAGAGAGCATGCGGCAGCCAAAAGGACCATGCAGGAGGGCCTGAGAAACAGATTTTTTATTTTTTTAGGCCTTATCTAACCAAGATGCCCATCCATGTGGAAACCTCGGGAAGTGTAGTAGTGCTTGCTTACTGTGGTAAACAAACCCTACTTTACTGGTAAAATGGGACCTAGAACTAACAGCAGAGGTGAAAGTACTTCAAAGTGTGCAGTGTGGGTATAAACGATTGGCTCAACTTGTCTTCATCCCTATGTTGTGGCTATGATATAGCCATAGATTCAGAAAGCAACATTAAACACAAATAGATAAAGATTTTAACCCCAACACACTGATATCAAAATACCAAAATTTCAAGCAGTAAAACATCAAACTACATTAGGGCTGGAACGGTTGGCTCATTTTCACAACCGACTAACCGAGAACTATAACCGGATAATATTAACTGTAGCCATTATTTCACTGAATCTGGGATCAAAACTATAGGAATTGGAAAGCAGTATTCTCAGAAACTATTCCGCCGTGTGTATACAAATGAATGTTGTCGAGTATTCGACAACGTTCATTTGTATACATACTACGGAATAGTTTCTGCGGTCACTCAGTTCTCACGGAAATTGCCGATCATTAACGAAGTCTTGAACGCCAAAGTCGATTATTTCTCAATATATGCAGCGTTGCTTCGGGGTGTATTCTATCCCAAAGGAGAAGCGGCAGATTTACTTCGTCTTAACTGTGGAATGACGATCACTATCAATATTTCAGATAACCAGATGACATTTTTTTTAATCGGTTAGGTAGGTAACCGGTTTCAAACCTGTCAGTTATCCGGTTAACCATTTCAGTACTAACTTACATCTGTATTAACCCTTTCCATAACCAGCATGCTAATCCCTAAGGGATCTCACAGAAGTACAGTTGAAAAGTAGAATTCCTGTCACAATTACATGTGTAGTGCAGAAAATGCTCGTTGGTTAAAGCGCTTCTCACTGCAGTAGAAGTAGTCTAAAATACACGAGTTATTGCGCTGTGCAATGCAAAATATAATGCACTATTAACGAGGTCATTAGTGAAATCACGAACTTAACTGATTAAACAGGAAGAAAATATTTGGACTACAGTATGTGGAGAGTGGATTACTACTAAATCGCAGTAGGATACAGGGGTAGATATTTCACTTAGTAAATGCAAAACACAAGAAACACTTGCAGACCTTTTGATCAGTCTAATTTGGGCACAACAGCAAATATGGATTAGCCGTATTGTGGCCTGCATGGTTGGAGAAAAAGCACCGGTATTTTCTTCTTCTTGACGTCTGTTTTATGTTTTAGGTCCCCCGTCCTAAAATGCTAGTTTACGACCCCTTGTTATAGGTCTTCACCATTATCACTGGTTCCCACCACCTTTGACGTAAGTTTACTCGACTAATTATATAACACGAGAAGGCTTCTTAGTTTCCCAGTGTCGAGCCAAAGGCCTATTTGAATGTAAGCTAAATTACGCATGGCGTTTACTATAAATGCCTCAGGCATGAATATAATAGATCTCAAGCTTCAAGTGCATTGTCATATAGAATACACCACAGAAAAGCAATCACCGTCGACAGTGTCGTATACGTGCACTTACTCAGCACTCTATCAGCACTCTATTACTTCAAAATAGTGCACAATACAGTGAAGAACTTCTAGATGTACTTGTGTACTGGGCTGAACAAGTTCTGCTTTACCAGTAAAATAAGATCTGGTACTCATTGCCTGAGGGAGAAGTTCTCTAAACTGGGTAGCATACACGTAGGTGTAAATTAATGACTTGGTAAACTCAACTTCATATCTATTTTACAGTCATGATTTATCTCTTGGTGCTAAGAGTGACCCTAAACACCCAATAAAATTGAATAAATACACAGAACGTGCGAGTGAATGGGTTAATCGATATGGCACGAGTGCCCGCACGGAAGGATAAAATGAGAGGCCGCAGGCCTCGAGTTTTATCCTTCTGCGATGACACAAGTGCCATATCGATTAACCCATTCACACACACGTGCTGTTTTGCGTTTATAACATGTAAAATGTCCAAAAAACAATTATTACATTTATTAGAAGGACACTCAGCAATCCATTTGACAACTCGTCGCCTGAGTGCTAGAATGTTCTATGTCCCATAGGGGACATAGAACATTCTAGCACTCAGGCGACGAACTATCAACAAAAAGAACACATTTTATTGCCAACCAAATTTGCTATGAGAACCTGTGTTACTATTTTTAGCTATCACTAGCAACTCAAACTGTAATTGCGGTGCACGATTTGTAGAAACTTTTTGGTTTCTATAAAGTTCTATTTAAAAATAGTCTGCATGGTTTAGTGTTGCTGTAGATGGGGTTTTTATAGAACAAGTATGTAATAAATAAATAAATAAATAAATAAATAAATAAATAAATAAATAAATAAATAACAAAGATGCTCTTGACTCAACTTCTTCCCCCCAAACTCTAAATTTCACTTTTATCTTTCAGAAGAATACATGTACCATGGAATCCTGTTAATTGAATAGCCATTTTGAGAGATTCAAGTTTGTTCACAGTGGACCTGAAACGGTTAAAGGGTTTTCTTGATCGATTAATGATATGGATTAACCTTGGTTAACCGATTAATCACCTGTTTTAGTAGGTAGCTGAATTATTGCTGTACCGTTGATGATTTATAGCATTAACTCTTTACCCAAAGTAATGGTAAAAATGGCAGCCGCAATATATAAAAAATTTTCTTCAAATTTTATTATGTTTTCAATTTTTGTCTAGAAAGTATAGCTTATGACACCTCATTTGAGCTCATTCCAATGAGGGGTCATAAGCTATGTTTTGAAGACAAAAATTGAAAATTTTTAGTAATTCAAAAATTTATTTTGCCAGTATCGTCTGCTGCCCACAACGGGCAAAGAGTTAAGAATGACCGTTTCCAGCTACTGATAGAGTACAATGATCATGCAAGTGAACAAGTATGTCTGTACAGTACATGGAGAGTGGATTGTAACTAAATCACCCACGGAGTATAAGCTATAACTTTCAAATTTTGTACATATCGACAAAAACACAATGTTTCAGCCAATGGACCTCCGGGTTTAACCCAGAGGTCCATTGGCTGAAACTTTGCTGGTGCTGGTTATGCTTTGCATCAAATTTGCAATTATTCCTCGGGTGGGATGTCCACTCTGTGGGTGATTTAGTGATAATACACTCTCCACGTACTGTACATAACTTGCAAACTTTTTTAATCTGTCTCCTAATAATTGATGCAAGGCAGTGTGACAATGTTTGCCTGTTTTTGTTCCTTTGTTAACTCATATAATACAGTAGTTTAAGGCAATGGTTAATCGATCAGTTACTTTTTTGATCGATCAAGACGTTGATCATTGGTTAATCGATTAATCAAATAACTATTTCAGCTGTAGTTCACAGAATGTTAACATTCTAATATAAGTAGAGATTGAATTATACGTGCACAAAATAAAATTGTTTCATGGATTTTCTCTTGCATGCTTGCACTTGCACAAATGTTTTCTTTTTTACTGCAATGCAGCAGGTGCTCTGGCACTGGAGGCTGGGATAATAGAGAGTTTTATTTTATAAACAAGCACATGAAACTTGTCTGGAAACACCTGCTAGGGCAGAAGTCTTAAGCTGCATGTTATGTTCAATATTTCATATGCTTGTACATGTATAGGAGATTGCATATTTTAATGAATCTTTTTTCCGATTGTTGTAAACATTATAGCATAAAAATATTTCTTTCAGATTATTTGATAGTCAGAACAATGATAGAGGAGGCTACAATGTTGGATCACTGTATTATTATGCTGGCTCAAAATTACAGATTGAGTGGTGAGATTTGCACTATATGTAATAAATGTCTATGTATATTTTGATAATTACCTTTATCTAACAATAATGTAGATTTTGGCCTGAAAATCACGAGCAGACCTTTAGATCAGTCCAGTAAATATTTATGTTGCCTGCTTGGTTGGAGAAAAAGCACAGGTATTTTCTTCTTCTTGGTGTCTGTTTTAGGTTTTAGGCCCGCCGTCTTAAAATGCTAGTTTATAACCCCTTGTTATAGGCCTTCACCATTATCACTGGTTCCCTCCCACCACCCTTTGATGTAAGTTTACGCGACTAACTCGAGAAGGCTTCTTAGTTTTCCAGTTTTGAGCCAAAGGTCTATTTGAAGGTAAATTACGCATGGCATTGACTGAGAAATGCCACAAACATGAATATAATAGATTTCAAGCTTTAAGTGCATGATCATATGGAATTTGCCACAGAAAAGTAATCGTATACGACACTGTCGACGCTGATTGCTTTTCTATGGCAAAATCTGGGGGTTTTTAAAAAAAATTATTTATCTGTTGCATTGTTTGATTTGAAGGTTAAGCTCTAAGCTATATTGCAAGCATCAGGGAAACCTGGCCAAACTATATATTGCCGAAACACTGCAAAACTTTGGAAAAAGTTTTAAACTACACCTAATTTGGGCACAGTAATCTTATTTGGGCACAGCGTTTACCGTCGTTAGTTAGGAAGAATTTAAAGGCTTGACCACAAGAAGGGAGCATGGTGGCTCAGTGGTAGACTGTTGGAATTCTATGCTAGAGGTCACAAGTTCGATCCCATCCAGGACAACCCACATTGTGTCCTTGGGCAAGGCACTTTATCCTGGTTGCCTACTTGGAGGCACGGTGATGCCATTTACTACTGCATGTTGATGGTGAACATGTCTTTAACCGTTGTAACCCTGCTTGAGCTGAGCTTGAACTGATTTAGAATGTTGAGCTGACAGTTGCTTGCCGATGCTCTGTGGTTCTCTCCAGGTACTCCGGCTTCCTCCAGTCACAATTAGCCATTGTGCATAAGTATGTGACCTTAAACACCAATACATAAATAAATAACCACGAGAAACGGTATGTATCACATAATGTGTTCTGATTCTGTATCATATAGACAAGTCCTTCTGATTCTGTTTCATATAGACAACTCACTTCTGGTAACACGATGGGCCATTATAACAGGCACATGAATACATTCTATGTGCGTTTCAGTGATTGACTCAGCTGATTGCCTACAAAACAAAACAAAATTTCTTACAGTTAGCGACAGAATTATTAATAGTCAATGACCCCCGTCCATCAACCCCCCTCCCCTGCTCAATAAATAGAAACTTCACAATTCAATTTACACCTACCTGGTTCCCGAGGATGTGCCCACATCGCACACTCATAAATTCTAGCAGATCATCATAGGAAGTGGAGAGCACAGTTGCTCAGTGGTAGACTGTTGGACTTCTGTGCTAGAGGTCCCAAGTTCAATCCCCGTTCGTGACGACTCGCTTTGTGTCCTTGGACAAGGCACTTTATCCCAGATGTCTACATGGGGGCACGATGACGCTGTGTACTAAGGTATACTGCACGTCGATAGTGCACATGTCTTCAACCGCTGTGGAGCTTGAACAAAGTGAGCATGTTGAGCTAGTGCTGGGAGGTTAACCGAAAATACAACTCGGTTTCGTTTATTTAAAAACTCTGATCGACCTGAATGTGAGATAACCGTCAGTCAGGACACGCACGGTTATTTAACTGCACAATCTTGAATGCTGTCACTTCATGTAATGTGTTAAGAACCTATATAAGTAATGAAATTTTGTTTATTTTGAAAATTCTCACCTCTCATATTCCTTAAATTCAAATTAAATATACACAAATTATACATCAAAATGAAGGTTGAGATGTATAGAACACGAAACACAGGTGTAATCAACTCATAGAGTTGACAGCAGGCACCACTGGTTCCTGGAAGTCTGCTACCATATTCGCACCAGAACTGATAATAAAATAATATTTCATCAGAACAACTTGTGGCCAAATGTGCTTCATATATCCAAGAACAAAGCTAGGCATTCAAAACACTTTCGAATACTGCAATAGGACTGCATTTGCGAAAAGGACAACACTGTCTGCATTTTTTTTTATTGAAGATGGTTTCCATGCTTGACAGACATGCGCAAATCACTTGATACCACGAATTTCCATCGAAAAACAAAATCGTAATTCTAAGAAATTTCAACAGGTATCATGATACCTTACATTGAATATGGCAACTGTGCAATCTCTATCTAATAACAGTATAATGAAGGCGATCTTTTTCATTATTTGATGTTATATTATCAGTTCTGGTGCGAATACGGCAGCAGACTTCCAGGAACCAGTGGTGCCCACAGTCGACTCTATGAGTTGATTACACATGTGTTTCGTGTTCTATACATCTCAATCTTCATTTTGATGTATATTTTGTGTATATTTAATTTGAATTGAAGGAATATGAGAGGTGAGAATTTTCAAAATAAACCAAATTTCATTACTTATATAGGCCCTTAAATAAAAAGGGTGGAAATCACAGAAAAAAATCAGAGCCTGGTAGGCCTAATTAATAACTTTTTTGGTCCCATAATATAATTGTATTTACGTATTAAATAAACTTTCTTTCGAATGACAAATGAATGAAATGATAAAAGTCACCCCATTCAGTGTGAGATTGAAAGCGCCACCTGGCTTTGGACAAAACTAAAACAAACAGTGAATTAACAAAAACACCACCCACTTCACTTGAATGCAATATCAGTGCATCTGTTGGGCACTGTCAGTAATTTCAATGTATAGCCTATGTTCGAATGGAATTAAAAAAATTTTAACACTTCACAACCTGGCCTGACACTTCACAACATTACATCTTCAGCATTTTTTGCCCAAGTTGTGCACTGCTACCACAGCATTCTCCTCTTGTCTTGGTGTTGGGGGGGGGGGGAGGGGGTTGGGGTGGCTGCTGCCAATGCTATTCAACTGTATATCCATGGCTCTGTGAACAATCTTCATTGTCTTCTGGATTAATTGTTCACTGTACGTGTGGTGCGCTATATATAATCTCATAATTTTAGAGAGAGAGGAGAAGGTACTTGCACTTTGAACTTTTATTAAAACGAATATTTGGGAAAAAACCCAAGTGTTTATAGTGTTTATACTTGAATATATTTTTATACTGTACCAATGACCCAGACTTAGCTGGTGCTAACTCTAACAAAACCAGGGCCAAACACAAATTTTGCCCCCCAAACCCCAAAATTTGCATCCAAAACAAAAAGAAATCATGTCCTAAAGGACCTCCATACTACGCCTCTACTGCGCATGCGCAGTGACGCAGACGTCCCGAAATTGGCGCCAATTATCATTCTCTGTTTGGCCCTTGATCAGTCAACATCTCACTGATCTTTGTGCTTGTAAATCTCAGTTTAAAGGATGCCAGACACGTAATTTTTGGAGAAAATGTGATTCTAAGGAGGATAGAAGGAGGAGAGGAAAAAGAAGTGACAAAAAATAATCAGGGCTGTACTTAAAATTTTTTGATGAAATTATGTTAAGTTGCCTATTTTCGAGGCATGGGCCTCTTGTTGTCATTCTTGCTAATTGTTGCACTGCTTATTCAGTGTTTCCTCTCCCCTAGCCTTCTAAAGTCCCCCCTTGCAATTCTCCCATGCTTTTGGCATATTTTTGAGAAATTTCATTTCTAAAATTTCCTGGGAGAGTTGCTTGGTTACAGAATGTTTTCTGTTATTTTCCCCATAGTTACGTTTTCACCCATGGGTGTATAACGTTTGTGTTCTGCATCTTCCATCTGATGTTCTACAGATTCTCCCCTGGGAGTCTCTGTTTTGCATCAGATAGAGTGTAATTGATGACTGATTCCGGGCCAGTTTTTTCAGTGCCTGGAGTCATGTTTTCTGGTGTTTTTACACTGTTTTCATTGGCAACAGCCTTTTTTGAGGGGGGCTGTTTGCCTTTGCTGTAGTTTATCTCACTATAAGATACATTTATATTATCCGAAAGTGTCTCATTAATTATTTAATATAAATTTAAAATTTTTGACCACACTTTGCCATCGGATCCATCGGGGCTCAACGTTACTTTTCAGCAACTTGGGCTTCGCTGAAAAAATATTTTTTCAAAATTATTTTGTTTTGCAATTGTTTTTTCATTTATTAATGGATCATGTTATTATGTATCTTTGTGTCAGGGGTTTTTGCGAGTAACTAGGACTTATTGTTGTTCTTTCACAATGAAGGGACATTGTTCAAATTGTAATAGGAAGAAATCTTCCTCTGACTTTCATGATCATTGTATTAATTGTAGTCAGTGTTCTCGCATTAATCCCTGTCCTATATGTGAACATTGGGATGAGAAACATTGGAAACGTGTGTCACGATATGTTGTTTCTGGAGAAAGGGCAATTCCGGCTCTTTCTCCGCAAGGTCACTCTACTCTCTCAGTTTCTATTTCAGAGGAACCAGAACAGGGTGATGTTTCCATGTTATCTTCTTCAAGTGTGCGTCCGTCGTCACAAATGAATTCAGAGCTAGCGGCAAAAGTGCTCATGGAGATTAGACAAATGTCGTCCTCTAGCTCGCCCGGTGTAGCGTCCATTCACCGAATGGTTCGGAAGCCGGGTTCGTCCGATGCGGTCCAAGAGGAAATTTTGGGTGATGCGAGCACTATAAACATAATAGATGCACACCCAGTGACGGCGGATAGTAAGTGAGAACGGAGGAAGCCTTTGAGTCCGGTTCCTAGCTCGTCCAGGTCCAGCCGGGCCGCGAGCGAGAGAGGCCCCTCTCTCGTACAACAACATCTGGGACCAGATGTTGTGGTACAAAATGTGTCTTTAGCGGAGCATACGTCCGTCGCTCGGGACGCTCCGTTGTATAAGCAGTCCGCAGAGACTGTTAAGGCTTCCTCTTCTCGTCAGCGCACACGACCGCACCTTGGCTGCGTGACCGCCGATATATTACCAGCTTCGCCGATGAAGGATTCTTCGGCGACCAGGTCACACCATCCGGCAGCCAGGGATTCGAGACCGATGGACTCCGGACGTTCGCATAGGAAAAGTATGCGGGAGCCATCTGATGCGGAGCTGCCCTCGGCGAAGCAGCGAAAGACTGCGCCTCCGCAGGTCTCGACGCCGGACATTCTTGTGCAGATAGCACAGCTTATCGCAGCATCCCAGCAGCCGGCAGAAACGGTGTCGGATCGAGAATTATCCGACGGCGCTGGGTCGGTACGCTCCGCCGAAGCATCGGGGGCGGACGACCGGGAACATCATGAGGTCCGATCGGATGGTGAAAGGGATACGGATGACTTGGAGCTATCCCTTTCGGAACAACATAAAGCTGCTGTGGACTTCATCCGGCACTTTCTCCCTCAAGTTGTTCCGTCGGGCCAGACTGCTGCGCTTCCGGACAAGAGAATTATAGCGTCATTGGACTCTGAATTTTTTGAGCGGTTCAGGGACATCGCTCCCGAGTTTCCGTCGCAGTCCAATAATGTTGCAAGAACATTTGAATTATTGAACGACGCTATATTTAAACTTGCTTCCAGGACGGGGAAAGCAGGTTTCTTGTCCGCTAATACTCTCAACCTGCCTTTCATTAATGCAAGGAATAAATTCGATACGGCAGGACAGGGTATACCGAGAGTTCCTCTGCGTATGGACGACGAGGCGGAAGACTTAGAGCTATCATTACCGTCGTCAGCTTCTATTCCAACCGCGGTGTTGGAAACAGCTATTGCGTCTAACAGAGCCAATTTAGATGCCTTATCTTACGCAGATCACCTTACTAAGGCGTTATCACTGCGCCTTCAGGGGAAAGAGTTTCAGGATATACAATCCTCTTTAAGACTTCTTTCAACGGCAGTAGCTTATTCCACGTGTAACTCCGCCCTTTCAGTGGCAAATCTGGAGTTGGTTAGACGTGACGCAGCCCTAGCTACATCCACACTAGTGGATTCTAAGGTGAAGAACTCTCTTAGAGTCGCTTCGGTCTCAGGAGAACTTCTCTTTGACGGCAAGCTTTCCGCTATTTATGATAAAATTAAAAAGAAAGCTAATGATTCTCTGTTGTTCAGATCTGATCCTAAGAAGTCGGATACAGCAGACACGAATAAGACAGGCACTTCTGGGTCTAATGCGCCCAAGAGAGGTTCCTATAGAGGTTCCGGTGCGTCCTCTTGGTCTTATTCGAGAGACCGTCAGGATAGCGACTCTCGTTCGGGACGTCCTTCAGGCCGGGACAATCGGTCGGACGCCCCGAGGTCGACGAGGCGAGGTGTGGGTCGTGGAAGACGTGGTTTCTCCTACCGCAGGCCTCGCAGGTCCAGGAGGTGATGGCTTAAACCTCTATCGCGTTCCGGTTGGCGGAAGGTTGTCGAGCTTTTCACAAGAGTGGGCGTCGATTACAGACGACCCTTGGGTGAGAGGAGTGACTTCGGAAGGTCTAAAGATATCCTTCAAACGAAAGCCTCCATTAACTCGAAGTCCAAAGTGGACTCATCTTCCGTCAAATCCACAGAAAAGAGACGCTCTGTTATCAGAGGTGCAGTCTCTTTTAATGAAGAACGCGGTAGAGGTCGTAGAAAACCAGGAATCTCCGGGATTCTACAGCCATCTGTTTCTGGTTCCGAAACCAGACGGCTCGTTCCGTCCAGTCATAGATTTGAGCTGGATAAACAAGCTGATCGTCGCTCCGAAGTTTTATATGGAGACGATTCGATCGGTCAGAGCGAGTATTCGGGTGAACGATTATGCAACGAGCATAGATCTCAAAGATGCGTACTTTCACGTCATGGTACATCCGACATTCCGAAAGTATCTACGCTTCGCAGTCCTAGGAGTGGTGTATCAATTCCGGGCGATGTGCTTCGGATTGAATCTAGCACCCTGGGCTTTCACTCGGATAATGAACTCGGTAATGATCTGATTCCGAGCTCATTCGTCTGCGGTAACGTCGCCCTACCTGGACGACATTCTTCAGAGGTACGGCAACGAGTTAACGCTTCAGAACGATGTTCAGAATCTTCTTCTATTGCTGCGACGTCTCGGTTTTATAGTAAACGAGGAGAAGTCGGATCTAGTGCCGTCCAAGTCATTCACTCATCTGGGAATGAGCTTCGAGACGCACAACAATCTCGTTCGTCTGCCGTTAACCAGAGCGAAACTAGTCAGTTGTTACGCTCGCTATTGTCTGCACGCAGACAAAGTCACGGCGAGAGAATTTATGAGACTGATAGGTCTGTGCGGAGCCGCCGTGGATCTCATTCCGATGGGGCGGTTACGCACACGTCCTCTTCAAATTTTCCTGACTCAGAATTGGAGTGTGAAAATTCATTCGCTCGATGTAGACGTTCTCTTGTCAGATCAAGTGAAACAAGAGATACAGACTTGGGCAAACATTCAGTGGTTAACTCAGGGAGTTCCGCTGCAGTTGCCGGACCCGAGTTTTACCGTTATGACGGATGCCAGTCAAACAGGTTGGGGTGCATCATTAATCCCAACGGATTCGAGATGCCAGGGTCTTTGGGATCCGCAATTCCTGTGCAAGCACATAAACATCAAGGAAATGATGTCAATTTGGCTTGCGTTACGTCACTGGATGGACATTATTCACGATGCTCATGTCCAAATCCTATCCGACAATACGACAGTAGTGGCGTATATACGGAATCAGGGAGGCACTCATTCAGTTCCGTTGTTCAATCTAACGGAAAGAATCCTTCTGTTTGCGTTAGAACATCACGTTCTTCTTTCGGTCCGTCACATACCGGGTCGTCTGAATGTGCTAGCAGACTCCCTTTCACGAAAGGGTCGCTTGTTGCCGTCGGAGTGGACTCTCAACAAACAAGTATTCAATCAGATTTGCTACCAATGGGAACGGCCAATGATAGACTTATTTGCGGCACATCTCAACAATCAGTTGCAGACGTATGTGTCTCCGTGTCCGGATCCAAGAGCTTTTGCAGTAGACACTCTGTCGATCCCTTGGGACGGAATGATAGGATATGCGTATCCTCCAGCGCCGTTAATTCAACAAGTATTGCTAAAGATAAAACAATCTCAATGCAAGATTCTGTTGGTAGCATCTCTGTCGCCACAGAGACCGTGGATAAATCTACTCAGGTGTCTGTTGTGGGGCCTACCGCGGAAGCTTCCTCCACGGGAGGATCTTCTTTCGCAGGGGAAATCGTGCCAACTCCATCACAACCCGCAAGGTCTCAACCTTCACGTTTTTCCGTTGTGCGGTCCTTCTTGCATGGCAAGCACTTTACAGGACGAGCAGTGGACGCGATTTCTAACTGTAGGAGGACCTCCTCTTCGCTAAACTATGCGGCTAAGTGGAAGGTTTTTCGTCGTTGGTGTAGGGATCATTCTGTAGATATATTCGATCCCTCTATACCAGACATTGCAAACTTTCTAGTATACTTGTTTGACGAAATCAAACTGCAGCCTGTTACTATAAAGGGTTATAGATCTATGTTATCTGATACCTATGCACATCATGATAGTTTACAAATTGGATCTAATGTCTCTTTATCGAAGTTGGTTAGAAACTTTTCGATAAATAGACCCAGAACTCTTAGATTAATTCCTAAGTGGAATTTAGCTTGGGTTCTCCTTAAATTGAAGGAAAAGCCATTTGAACCTCTTGGGACAGTAGATTTCAAATTCTTATCTTATAAGACAGCTTTTCTCTTAGCTTTCTCTTCTGCCAGAAGAGTCAGTGAGCTTCATGCACTATCGGTGGATGATTCTCATTATCGTAGTGTTGGGAACACTATCACCTTCACTACTAATGTGGGTTTTTTAGCTAAGAATCAGGCTCCTAATAAATATCCGGAACCTATTGTTATTAAGGCTCTTCCGTCTTCAGACGGGCGTAGGCCTTTACTCTGTCCTGTTAGAGCACTACGTATCTATAAACAGAGATCTCAGTTTATCAGAAAGGGACGGAAACGTTTCTTTCTGTCTTTGATGCCTAATAGAAAGGACATTTCAGTCCATTCTATTGCTAGATGGATTCAGTTAACTATCCGTACTGCTTATGAAGATTTATCTTCTTCTCAGCAGTCTGTGCTTAAGATTTCTGCTCATGAAGTAAGAGCTCTTTCTACTTCCTAGGCTTATGCTAATAGTGTTGCTATTACAGATTTAATGAAGGCTGCTTATTGGTCTCAGCCATCCACATTTACGAATTTTTATCTCAGAAATATTGAGTCCATTTCTGGAGACCTGCATTGTTTAGGTCCGTTATCTGTTGCTCAGAATGTCGTCCACTAAACAGTTGCAACTATAGTTATGCAGGCTTTCTGTTCCGGCAGTGACTCCGTCCGGCTGCCCTCTTCGCTCTGGGCTATTTGACCCAGGGCAAGGGGAAGGGGGGTGGGGGTGTTCCCTTAGGTCACCTGCTTTATAGTGAAAAGCAAGGGAATGCCTCCTCCAAGTCAGTATTTCTGAGTCGCTTCCGGGATGGTTTTAAAGTGTAATATTAATGTTTAAATTCATTCATGTCTTATTTTTAAAGTGTAGCTCGGTGTGAAGCATTTGTATATGTCAAGTGTCAAACGGGCTTTAATATACAATACTCGGACACTTTTAAATGACTATAAAGAGTCTCAATTCTCTGGACTACTTTATTTATTGGCTTGCTTTAAAAATAATTAGTATAAGGGTTATACTGGATGTTAATAGAGAACATGAATGTTATTGTGCTCAATTATTAAGGGTAGTGTATCTTTCTAATTTAATATTAAATAAGAAAGATACATGTAAAGCCTAATACTCCTTTTCTCCTTAAGGGGTTACCTCTTTACTATATAGTTGAGCTTATTGGATTTTCCTCTATGTCCTAGGCCCTCCAGCCTGTTTACTATTCAGCTAAGTCTGGGTCATTGGTACAGTATAAAAATGTTAAAAAATTTATAGTAATTTATATATTTTTTATACTTACCAATGACCCAGACGGGGATGGCCCTCCCTGGAGTTGGGAACTCTTGCCTCCCCGCT
This sequence comes from Pictodentalium vernedei, assembly GCA_031216915.1. Lineage (NCBI taxonomy): Eukaryota > Metazoa > Mollusca > Scaphopoda > Dentaliida > Dentaliidae > Pictodentalium > Pictodentalium vernedei. The sequence continues at coordinate 104,806,285 of CM062296.1, read as the reverse complement.
GAGTACATAGCGCTGACCAGGCACTGCCAGTAAGAATGATAATTGGCGCCAATTTCGGGACGTCTGCGTCACTGCGCATGCGCAGTAGAGGCGTAGTATGGAGGTCCTTTAGGACATGATTTCTTTTTGTTTTGGATGCAAATTTTGGGGATTGGGGGGCAAAATTTGTGTTTGGCCCTGGTTTTGTTAGAGTTAGCACCAGCTAAGTCTGGGTCATTGGTAAGTATAAAAAATATATAAATTACTATAAATTTTTTAACTTTTCTCTAAAAAAAACCGAAACCGAACTCGACTCATTTTTAAAAAAACTGAGTAGAAACTGAAACCGTGGACAAATTTCATAACCTCCCAATACTATGAGGAGCTGACAGTTGCTCATTGATGCTCAGTGGTTCTCTCCAGGTACTTCAGCTTCCTCCACCCGTAAAACTGTCATGGTCATGAATAGCCATTCTTCATAAGTATGTGACCTTAAACACCAATAAATAAATAAATCATTGGAATTGACACTGAGAGTGAATAATTTGACAACACAACTTTGAAAATTGCGTTGACCGTGTTACTCATTGTTTGTTAAGAGTGCACAACAATATAGTTCCATAAAATATGGGTTTTTTTTAACTATGTCTCTCCCAACACTATGTCCCAAAACTGTATTAATAATTTAAGATTTAATCTGTTTATGTGACAGAATTGTTAGATAAGTGAATTATCATGATAATGTGCATATCCTGTGATTTGCATCAGATTCTCAGTGGTGTTCAAAGATGGGATCACAACTCGCCGGCAAAGCCAGCTCATTGAGATCCTATTCTGGACACCACTTAGAATCTTGATATAAATCACAGGACATGCACATAATCATGATAATCTGTATGTATAACTTGTATAATTGGTTGCACAAACAGAATACATCAACAACTAGTGCAGCCTATAATGAAGTGGAAAGTTAGTGCAACTATTGCCTTAGGTTCTGCTCTACACTTCAGCACAATTGCAGAGGGCTAAAATTCTAAACTGAGGGTGTATGTTGAAACTAATGCCATATAAATTGGGTGATGTAGTTTTTGTATCAGATATATGATTACATTAGGCTATTTGTTGGACAAGAGAATTTGAAGTTTGGGTCCCAGAGTTGGAGTCTGATGCATGTAAATTACCAGAGGAATTATTGGAAACAGTGGCTTTGAAAAAATGACCATTTTTTAAAATGTCTTTTTTACACAGTTATTATCAGGCATGTAACTAAAAATTGAGATGGAAACATATAATTTTTTTTCTGACATTTTTGAAACAGGGTGATAAGCTTCGGGAGGGTTAGGTAAGTGGGGTTAGTGGGAAAGGTCTGCTTTTGAGGTGGCTAGTTGGCTGAAAATGTCTGGTATCGGCTTTTTTCATTCAATTTTCCAGGTTGAAGCCTTGCATTTTACAATAAATTATTTCACCCACATTCAGATTGTTTATTTCTACTTTGTACAATAGTGTTATATGTTTTTAGTGGATTTTGAAAAGGTAATACGTGTTATGGGTATGGGTTAGATAACTAAATTAAAGAATATTTGCATTTGATGCGAGTGTATGACATATCATTTTGGGAAATGTCTGGAAAACTGTAGGGCAGAATCTTAACCCTCTTTTTTTGGCAAAGTTTTCAGCAGAAAATATTTACCATAATGCAGTTTGATATTTAACCAAAATATACCTTGTTTGACAGAGCTCAGTGAGCTCTGTCAAACAAGATATAATTGGTTAAATTCATAGTTGAACAATTATTGAGATAATAAGGGTGATTGGAGAAAATTTTGTCGCACTATCAGAGTACTAGTGTTTAATAGCGTCATATTATTGCCATAATGTTACCACAATGTGGCTGTAACTTTGCTGAATACTTGCAAAATAGGAAATAAAGGAGTATTGATCTCACTTCAAAATATGAAGATATTTTTAAACACTTACAGATGTAGGGCTGCATGACATTCAAAAATGAATACCGGTATCGGTATTCAAAAACATTCCGCTTTATACCGGTATATTGAAAACTGCTCAGATATATGAACATAGGTACCACAATTGAGACTTGAGGCATCACAGTCGGAACGAATCAGCATGCCTTGCTGATGCAGTTCGAAAAACATTTACCCAACGCAGACGATATCAAAATTTATTATTTTAAAAATCAGTTTATCAGATTTTCCTCCCAAACTTCTACAAAACTATATCATGTGACCCCCCTCATTGGAATGAGCTCAATGAGCTCGTTCCAATGAGGGGTCATATCATGTAGTTTTGTTGAAATTTTAGAAATTATTTTTTCAACTGGGGAATTTGTATATTACATGGGCGCATGAAGACGATTCCTTGGGTAAAGGGACAATATTATTCATTTGGGGCTATAGTTAAAAACTCAAGTCATCTTGAAAATTAAATTGTGGGTAAATAAATAATGACGATAAACCGATATTTTTGTAATTACACCGGCATTCAATCGATATTGGTATGGATACCAGTATATATCGGTTTATCGATATACCGTTCAGCTCTATACAGATGTAATGTAATTTATGAGAAAAGTTTTCTGCAAATTACTTTTTTTACGCCCCGGAAAGCTGGAAAGAAATTAAATTCTTCTTATAAAATTTATAGTTGTGTTGAAAGGAAAATGTGCACAATAGCATTTTTCACCAACAAGTGAAAATTGCTGTGTTATAGGCTCTTCATTCAATGCTGCATTCAGAATAGAAGGAATGCTACTACAATCGCACAAATACTTAATAATTTTGAGATGGCAAATTGCTTTTATGAGCTAGTAGGGGTGATAACATACTAGTGAATAAAAAATTGGACAGTTTTGGGTGAATTGATGAAAATACTGACGACTTGTAAAGACAAGAGAAATTCTCTTGAGATGGGCTTGACTTTTGGTGGGTTCATTTAACCTGTGATTTGGAAATATAGTCTTTTGCACATCCAAACTGAGCTATCAGTTGATCAGATGTCGTTTAATAGCAGGGCTTGGGAATTTCTGTTTCCTTTTTTAAAATAAATTTTAATCAGCTCATTTTACGTCATGCCCGATTCATGCTTGATATCGTCGTTATCGACCGTGAAAGGAAAACACTCCCCCCCACCTCCCATCCTCTCCCTTTGACTTTAATGATGGAGAGCTTATATTTATAAAAGTTTAAACTGCAATTATGTAAACATACTCTCGAGGACTCTTGTGAAGCTGGGTAGGCCAAGGAAAATCCAAGCTTTAATTGCATCGACATCAACAAATGCATTGACTACATCAATTCAGTTAACATAAAAAGCTTTGCATGGCTCAAATCGTCCATACAAGCCAGAAAATAAGCAGACTGTCATCTGCAAAATGAGGTCCCCAGAGGGTGAATTTAGTGATGCTACCCTGCACAGCAGGGTAGCATCACTAAATTTACCCTCTGTGAACCTCAGTCTGAATCCGGGTCTCAAATCTACACAGAAGGAGGTAATCAGAGGATAAATTGCCCCCTTGTATGGGATAGCATCATCAAATTCACCCTCTGGGTCCTCATTTTGCAAATATCAGACTGCTTATCTTCAGGCTTGCGTCCATATTTTTTAAGTATTTGCTCCTCTTATTTTCATTAAAAAAATTACGAACGACGGTTATGAAAATATTGCGCCACACGTGTTTGTTTTGCGATATTCCCCACAACACATTGAAGATATCACGTTAATGCTGTAGGAATATCGCCATAATAAGGTGCTAATATGGCATCATTAACAAAAAAATATAGGCTGTACTGCACCTGTGAGGGAATGCCAGTACCACTGGTGCAACATATTGTTTTTGAAAGCTTAAATTGCATGGTAATTTTTTTAACACTCTGAACTAATGTTAGCTGAATTATAGATTTGTGGGGGCAAAAATTATTTCTCCATGAAAAAGGGGCATAGCTCATGAGATGAGTGGAATGTGTGGGCAGCATAACTTGATATGTGTCCAAAAGAGCATGTCATACTAGGCATACATGTAAGGTTTCATTAAGATCTGGCTACTATCGCCTGAATTACAAACTCATAATGATGAAAATGCCTTGTTTTTATCAGTAATTAGGGCTGCACGGTATATCGATAAACTGATATATACAGGTATTCAAACCAATATCGAATGAATGGTGTAATTACAAAGATATCGGTTTATTGTCATTATTCATTTACCCACAATTTAATTTTCAAGATGTCTTGAGTTTTTTAACTGTAGCCCCGAATGAATAATATTATCCCTTTATCCAATGAATCGTCTGCTTGTACCCTCGTAATATACAAATTCAGCAGTTGAAAAAATAATTTTAAAAAATTTCAACAAAACTATATCATGTGACCCCTCATTGGAACGACCTCGTTCCAATGAGGTGTCACATGATGTAGTTTTGTTGAAATCTTTGGGGGAATTCTGATAAATTTATTTTGAAAATAAATAAATTTTGATATTTCCTGCGTTGGGTAAAGGTGTTTCGAACTGCATCATCAAGGCATGCTAAATCGTTCCGACTGTGATGTCTCGATCGTGATACTTGTGTTCATATATGTGAACGGTTTTCGATATACCGCGGTATTTTTTTTAATACCGATATTGGTATTCAGTTTTGAATATCGTGCAGCCCTATCTGTAATATAGTTGAAGCTAGAAGTCCTGTAACAATTAGAGCAGAAAGTGCTTGTTAGTTAATGGACTCCTTACTGTAGAAGAATGTAGTCTGAAATACACAAGAGCTTTTGCGCTGTGCAATGCTAAATATAATGCACGATTAACAAGGTTGGTAGTGAAATCACAACCTGCACCAATCAGATCAAAAGAAAATATAGAAGATACTGCATGTGGAGGGTGGATTACTACAAATGAAGGTATGAAATAATTTTATCCTAAATAAGATCTAACAGGATGCTAATTAGGTGAAACCTTAAAGTATTCCATCGTTGTTCAGTCTAAATTATAACAAGATCTTTTGAAGTGTGCCTATTGTATGGATTTACTGATGAGTAATTACACCTCAGTTTTTCTTCTGATAATTGTATTCAGTTGACTTGCAAATATTTGAAATGTTCTCATAATGTACTCGTTAAATACTCATGAGTACTGAGAATTTTTAATGAGTAATAAGTATGAAAAAAAGAACTGTGAACTTCACAAATACCTGTACGAGTAATGAGTACTTTCTCAAAAACTGGTACTCGGGTACTATACTTTGGCTCCAACTCTGTTACTACTAAATTGGTGTGTGATAGATTTTTCACTTAGTAACTATTTACAATTTCTGAGGACAAAACACAAGAAGTAAGAGTAATGAGTACTTTCTTGAAAACTGGTTCTCGAGTACTACGAGTACAAGTAACAAGTACTTTGGCCCCCCAACTCTGTTACTACTAAATTGCTCTGGGATAGATTTTTCACTTCGTAATAATTTACAATTTCTAAGGACAAAACACCAAAAGTGCTTGCAAACTGTCATCACATGGACCACCAGCCGGCACCTGGTGGTCCATGTGATGAAACTTTACAAGTGTTTCTTAATTGTGCTGTGAACAATTCTAAATACTTTTCGAATGGTGAACATACACTGCGATTAAATAGTAATCCACTCACTTCATTCTGAATATGCAGTCAAATTTTAATACCTATTTAGTATGTCATCACATGTACATGTATCCCAGTAGAGGTTAGAAATGATAACCCCTTACCCCACGCAGACAATTTCAAAATTTATTATTTTAAATATCATTTTTTAAATTTTTTCAAAATATTTCAACAAAACTATATCATGTGACCCCTCTTTGGAACGAGCTCGTCGAGCTCATTCCAAAGAGGGGTCACATGATATGGTTTTGTTGAAATTGTTTGAAAAATAATATTTTATCAGCTGCTGAATTTGCATATTACGGGGGCGGATGCGGGCGATTCGTTGGGTAAAGGGTTCATGATCTCTATTTACCGGTATAGAATTTTACAGAGTTAGGTATGCTGTAGTTTTTACAGGAATTTAGTTACGCTTTTTGTGCAGTTTGATATCGACAAAAGTTCAATTATTCATTGTTCTAATTCAAAATCAGGACTTCTAGTTTCAACTGTAACTGAAATATGTTATTTATTTATTTATTAATTAGGGTTTAATGACACAGTAACACCCAAGGTCATATCGTGTCGGTGACAGTTTTACAGGTGGAGGAAGCCGGAGTACCCGGAGAGAACCACCAAGCAACAACAAGCACCTGCCAGCTCCCCAACATCGTAACTCCGCACTGCAACACAGGCAGGGTTAGATTGGTTGAAGACATGCGGACCATCGACGTGCAGTATGCCTCAGTACACAGCATCATCGTGCCCCCATGTGGGCAATTGGGGTGAATTACCTTGCCCAAGGACACAACGCGGGAGTCCAAATTGATTGCTCAAATGGTCACCTATCCAAGGACTAACTGGGCTCGATGTGGCTTAATTTCGGTGATCTGACGAGAACCGTTTACCGTGACACCACCGCACCCCCACTGAAATATGTTGTGAATCATCAACTTGCACTGCCATGAGAAATGTGTACACACAAAAGATATTCCTTTCTCACAGGCATCAAAGTGAGCTTCTTTAAAAAACACTCAGAAATTGCAAGTCATCATCTCTAGTTGAACGCTATGGAGAAAAGGTTTTCTTGAGCATTGCCTTTTTATAGAAATAATTCCCCTTCCATCTCACAAAATGGTGGTAGGTGCACCACATGGGACAATTTTTTGTTTGTGATAAATGAACTTTTCATATAATGATCCTTCATATGTTGAGCAATACTGAGCAGGTTTCTGTTTTAACTCTTTACCCAACGCAGACGATATCAAATTTATTATTAGCTTATCTTGACAAAGTCAAGCTGAGCTAATCTCATTGCTCTCCGTCCGTCATCTGGCGTCTGTCGTCCGTCGTCTGTCGTCCGTCGTCCGTCAACACCATGTTTTGGTCTTCTCCAAAGCCACTGGGCCAATTCAAGTGAAAGTTTGTGTGAGTAATGGTCCCAAAGGGGCATTTCATTTTTGTTCAACTCAGCATGCCCAGCCCCATAGGGAGGGAGTGGGGGAAAATGCTCCAAAATATTTTAAAAATCTTCTTCTCAAGAACCAGTGTGTACAATGACTTGATATTTGCTATGGAGCTTCCATATGAGGTGTAGAATCAAGTTTGTTCAAATGAAGTTTGTGAAGTAATATTTGGCTTTGTAATAGGAGGGGTAAGATTCTGAACCGATGGTCTGGTATGAACCAAATTTGGTTTGTGGTAGTATTGGGTCATAAGTACTTGACCCATGCAAGAAAAAAAATTCCTGCATCCCCATGGGAACTATGGGAGCTAAAAATAGAAATATTTTCAAACGCCCATATTTCCCGAACCCCACAGAACAGAGAGCTTTTATTTGGTATGAAGTATCCTTATGACCAGTAGAATTGAATGGTAAAAAAAATTGCCATCGGTTATGTTAGGGTGTTCTGCAATGGGCATCGAAAAAATGCTGAGTCAGCATATTTGCAAAAATTTTAAAAAATCTTTTCTCCAGAACCAATCATCAGAATCTTTTGATATTTGGTATACAGCATTCATAGGGGGGTCAGATAAAAGTTTGTTGAAATAAAGCTCATTGGTTCATATTTGGGCTCTCTACAGGAGCCCGAAGTTTTAACATAGGGTAATATGGGGAATATTCTTTATAAATCTTCTTCTTCTGAACTACCAGTCAGAATATTTTAATATTTGGTATACATCATTGTTATGAGGGTCAGATTCTAGATTGTTCAAACCAAGTCCCTAAGTTAATATTTGGGCTTCCTACGGAAGCCCAAATTTTATCTTTGTTCAATATGGAGGGTAATTTAAAAAAATCTTCTTCTTCAGATCCATCAGTCAGAATGCTTTGATATTTGGTATGCAACATCTCTATGGGGGTCAGATTCAAGTTTGTTCAAATCAGATCCCTAGGTATATATTTGGGCTCACTATGGTAGCCCAAATTTTTACTTAGTGCAATATGAGGAAATTTCTTTAAAAAAATCTTCTTCTTCAGATCCACCAGTCGGAATGCTTTTATATTTGGTATACAACATCTCTAGGGGGGGGGGGGGGGGGGGGGGGGGGGGGGGGGGAGAGAGATTCCAGGTTGTTCAATTCGAGTGCCTAGGTTAATATTTGGGCTCCATATGGGAACATGAAATTTAACTTAGTACAATATGAGGGAATTTCTTCAAAAATCTTTTTCTTCAGATTCACTTGTCAGAATGCTTTCACATTTGGTATACAACATCTGTAGGGAGTCAGATTCAAGTTTGTTCAAATCGGATCCATAGGTTAATATTTGGGCTCGCTATGGTAGCCCAAATTTGAACTTAGTGCAATTCGAAAAAATTTCTTTACAATTTAAGAGTCTTCAGATCCACCACCACCAGTCAGAATGCTTTCATATTCGGTACACAACATCTCTAGGGAAGTCAGATTTAACTGTGTTCAAATCAAGAGCCTGGGTTAATATTTGGGCTCTCTATGGGAGCCGGAATTGGCGATTTTGCTGAAGAATTAAAAATTTTGTATTCAGTACCCCTAGAGGTACTAAGATTAATCCACATAGGTTGTATCAAGGGGCTTCATAAGGGAGCTCTACATTTTACTTATGATCAACTGAAGAAAAGGCATGATGCCCAGATTATTTTTGTCACTCCTGAGGGACTCAAGGATTGACAGTGTAGCCTATGGAGATAGCTTGCTTAATGTAGACTCATTCTTGGACTCTGTTTAAATTGTGTTCTGTACAAGATGAGCGCTTCAGGCCCCGTGGGGCCTCTTGTTTTAAATATTTTTTAAAAGTTTTCAAAATATTTCAACAAAACCATATCATGTGGCCCCTCATTGGAATGAGCTTGAAGAGCTCGTTCCAAAGAGGGGTCACATGATATGGTTTTGTTGAATTTTAAAAAAAAATAATATTCTTTCAGCTTCTGAATTTGCATATTACGCAGGCGTATAAAGGGTTAATAAAACATGTATCAAATTGTACTCTCTAATGCTGAGGGATTTTGTTCATAAATGAATATTTTTGTTACTGTTTATTGGAGAGTGCCTTTTGCCACTCTCCAATCAATTGTAACAAAACTTTTATATGGACATTGTTTTTTAAACTTGAACTTAAGTTATAGTCTGATATGTAGATTATTAATGTGTGTTAATTTCTCTGTTGTTTCAGGACAAACCAGCATTCTTGTAATAGTCCCAACAATCACTGTGAGTTAATATTACAGTATATGTGTGACAAAGATGTCAGAGATGGTGTGACTACCAGGTAAAGGTTATGTGAAAATATATCTACCTCTACTTAGGATATAGAGGATACCTACTGTTTTTGAAAATGTACCCATAATTGATAAAAAAAACCCATTAGTATCTTTGTTTTTAGCTTAACTTGACAAAGTCAAGATAAGCTATTGCAATCACACGTGCGGAATTCTGTCTGTGATGAGTCTGTTCACATTTTCCTTTAGCACATGCTACACCCCATAGTTCTTGTCCGATCATCACAGAATTTCATATGCAGGTGTGAGGGCATTTCTAGATGAAAATGTGCTCTTTTGGTCACGAGCGGTCAACCGTGATGGCTGCCCGAGCCCAAAACTCGAAAACCTTAGCACAATCTACAGGTCGTATTTATGAAGGGATTTCATTGTAACTTGATAGGATGACTCTGTATAATGTCTAGATGAGAATGTCCCCTTTTGGTCATGATCTGTCAACCATGATGGCTGCCCAAGCCTGAAACCCAAAAACTTTTAGCACAGTCGACAGGTCATATTTAATATGGAAGGATTTCATTGTAACTTGGTAGGATGACTCCATATGATGTCTAGATGAGAACTGCCCCATTTGGCAGCAATCTGTCAAACATGATGGCTACCCGATCCCAAAACCCGAAAACCATTTGCACAGTCTACAGGTCGCATTTATGCAGGGATTTCATTGTAACTTGGTAGGATGACTCCATATAATGTCTAGATGAGAACCTTCCCTTTTGATCACGATTGGTTAACTGTGACGGCTGCAGGGGCCCGAAGCCCGAAAACCTTTAGCACAGTCTACAGGTTGTATTTATGAAGGAATTTCATAGTAACTTGGTAGGATGATTCCAGATAATGTCTAGATGAGAACATCCCCTTTTGGTAGCGATCATTCATCCGCGATGGCTACCCGAGCCCCAAACCCCGAAATCTTTATCACAGAATACAGGTCGTAATTATGAAGGGATTTCTTTGTAACTTTGTAGGATGACTCAGTATAATGTCTAGATGAGGACGTCCTCTTTTGGTTGGGATGGGTCATCTGTGATGGCTACACAGTCCCAAAGCCCAAGAACCTCTAGCACAGTCTACAGGCCGTATTTATGAAGGGATTTCATTGTAACTTGATAGGATGACTCGTTTTGGAATAATTTCACTGTAACTTGGTAACTTTGGTTGACATAGATTAACTGTGAGAATCACATTAACCTACCCATTACTTCTTTAGTACAGTCTACACCTCAAATTATTTTTTATTTAATACATAGCATACAGGGAACAGAAATTAACATATTCTCAATTATCACAATTCATTTCGTATTTCATAATCCTTTCATAAAAATTTAACATTATCCTTTTCATCAAGCACAACACACAATCAAGTTAAGCTACAGTGTTATTGACACTTTCATTTTTATTTTTTAACTATTCATTGCTAGTGTCAAGAGGAAGCATCCTTTCGATTTTGGACCTGTCAACTAACCAAGATGACCGCCAGTGGCCAATTCATTATGGCTTCCATGGCAGCCATCTTGAATTAGGTTTCTGTCCAATAACTAATGAATACTGACTCAAGTCTAGAGGAAGCTTCCTTTTGATTTGATTATGTCCCCGGGAGACTTACCTACCCTTTTGTGACACCATTGGGGCATATACCACACTTTGTGTTGCTCTTATTTTTATTTGCTTTCGGACTGGTAGTATAATGTGGTGCTATGGGGAGGAAAATGGTTACATTCATGGGCTATATGGTTCAGAATAAAAATAAAATTATCACTTTGGGCAAAAAAAAAATAGTTTGGATTCTCAGAGATTTTTTTTCTTCAAATCAGTGAGGGAGGGAGAAAGGATTTTATTTTTATTTTTTGTTACCATCGGGACTATGAATTATAAGGAACATTGTCATGGCAATCCAGTCCCGATTATCATGTGTTATATATAATTCAGCGATCTGAATGTTGCAGCTACCCCACGTAGAAGAAAGAGATTATTATTGATACTGGCAGGCTTGTATTTCTGAAAAATCCAGGGTGGCAATAAATCGCTCACCTGGAACGTACTTATGCAAGCAAATTGCTCTCCTGAAATCTTTTTCACTTTTTTGCTTCACAAAGATCTTCTAAAGACTTAGTTAACCCCTGCACACTGATGTCAAAATATCTAAATTTTAGACACAAAAAATTTCCTGTAATGCAACTAGAAATTTAACATATTCAATCTCGTTTGACAGAGCTCATTGAGCTCTGTCAAACAAGATTGAATTGGGTAAATTTCTAGATGCATTATGGGAAAAAACAGCTTCCTGAAATTTTGGTATTTTGACATCAGAGTGAAGGGTGTTAATACCGGGTTGGGTAATTTCTCCTTTGAGTGCATTCAAGCCAATCAACTTTAAATGAATTAATAAAATGATAATGAATGAACCTGTATTCATTTTTTACCATCCCCTCCACCCCAGTGTAGTCAGATCGATCAAGAAGTTCAGGGGTACTGGTACATGTAGTGGCCGACACACACATGTACCCAGCATATTCTGTACACACGTTCCATGGTCCATCACCATCGAAAATAGCTGAAAGTAGGTGAGCAAAAAAATGCTTATGCTGGATTAAATTGCGTGAGCAGTTAAGGCAAGCTAAAAATCGCTTGCGTCAGAATTCCATGACTATACTGGGGTAGCCGCTATGTTCAGATTGCCAAACTAATGATATATTGTAAACACGTTGAACTAACTCACAAACCTTCTTGAATGAGGATGTCTATCAGTGCATGTACATGTATTCTCATAAATAAAAATATTTATCATATGACTCGTCCGTTTTGTTCACTTTAAAACATTTGATATTTTGTTTTTATATTAATCAGTGATAAATAAAGCCTTCCGCCAATTTCATTGGTCAATTTCAAAACTAGACAATTTGATTGGCTGAACAAAATACAACTGGGCCACATTTTCATAATTTGCATAAGTAGAGTTGGGAGCTTTCATTGGTCAATTTCAAAACTGGACAATTTGATTGGCTAAACAAAATACAACTGGGTCACATTTGCATAAGTTCAGTAGGGAGAATTTACCTTATCTGTCCTATTTAGGGTGGGGTTAAATTGTATTAATCTTTTACCTACAAGAAAAATGCCATTCATTTTTTTTTATATTTTCACTTTTTGCTTCCAAAAGATAGGTTATGACCCTTCATTGGAATGAGCTCAATGAGCTCGTTCCAATGAGGGGTCATAACCTATGTTTTGGAAGCAAAAAATGAGTATTTTTAGTTATACGAGGATGTTTTTTCCAAGTGCCTCAACTTAGGTGATGGGTTAAAAAGTCATACTAAGTGGCTAATTTGTGCGTGTGTGTGTCATATGATAAATAGAATATGAAATAAGTGTTTTTCTCATATAATATTTATGAAACTCATCCAAATTTTCCATTTGAGCTTGCGAAAACGGAAAATTCTTAGACTCGTTTCATAAATATTATATGAGAAAAACACTCATTCCATATTCTCTATATCCCAAACAGTGACATTTTCACTCCGAGGCTTGTATACACAAATACAACATGTTTGTTCAGTTCAATTTCATGACTTCGTTTTTTTGGAAACCATTGAATTTTTACTCAAACGTTCAACAAATGACAATTCCTCTGTATCAGCTATTTCTTTGTGGTTATTTTGCAAGTTAAACCATTACTGAAACCGACTCCCCAATATACAGATTCACGCTTCTGAGCTCTGGATCCTGTTGAAATCAATGCAGGAATTTGCGACTTAGCATGTTTATGTTTCCTATTTTTGTGTCACAACCAACGGTGATATTTTAAAAATGCCAACACGCACACAAAGGCTACTTTTTTGATCAGTCAAAGAAGTGAGTGTAACAGCTGTGTGTGTGATATATTTTGTATTTTTTCTTGTCAGAACTATTCCAGAAAATCCAGCACAGTGCTATAAATATGATTGTAATACAGATAAAAGATATGGTATGCATGAGAGTTTTTACTATTACCAGAAGTGTAAGACTCGACAAAGAAACACTGGTTTATTCACAGCTGACCAGGTAATGCAAGTGATTAATTGGTTAACCAAGGTTAATCCATGTGATTAATCGATCAAGAAAATCCCTTAACCGCTTCAGCTCTAATACATATAAATATTATTATACATAAATATTTTCTTCCTTTCTGGTATGTATTTATTTCAAAACAAAGCATAGGCCTTACAAAGTAGATCTTGTTTCTCAGGCCATTTTTAGCTCAACTTTGGCGAAGCCAAATTTGAGCTTATGCCATGGCCCGTCGTCCGTCTGTCCGTCTGTCCGTCAACAATTGGATACGGCTCAGGCTAGAGGCCGTATTTATGAACCAATCTTTACGAAACTTCTTGGGTACCTTTGTTATGACCGTGGGACGAGAACGAGTGTTTTTGGGTGCAGTCCAAAATTCAAGATGGCGCCACCATTTTGTACCGACGATGCAGAAATCTGTTTTTTGTACAGAACTTCCATATGAAAGCTCTGATTTGAATAATTTTTTGTATGAATGTTTAGTACCATGGGATACATCACATATAATACAGGTTTTTTTCTCGTGCATAAATTATGCAAATTAGACTAACTTTGATGTTTTTTGGTGTAACTTTCAGCACTGTAAGTGCAAATGCCAATACGGCTCGGGCTAGAGGCCGTATTTATGAGCCGATCTTTACGAATCTCCTTGGGTACCTTTGTTATCACCGTGGGACGAGAACAAGTGTTTTGGGGTCTGGTCCGAAATTCAAGATGGCCTATGGCAGCCATTTTGTACAAAATTTGGTGTAATCAGATTTTTGCACAGAACTGCCATATGAAAGCGCTGATTTGAATAATTTTTTGTGTGAATGTTTAGTACCATGGGATACATCACGTATAATACGGGTTTTTTTCTCGTGCAGAAATTATGCAAATTAGATGAACTTTGATTTTTTCAGTGCTACTTACACACAGTAAGTACACATGTCAATACGGCACGGACTAGAGTCTGTATTTATGAACCGATCTTCACGAAACGTCTTGGGTACCTTTGTTATCACCTTGGGACGAGAACGAGTGTTTCTGGGTGCGGTCCAAAATTCAAGATGGCTGCCAGTGGCCATTTTGTACCGAAATTAGGTCTAATCAGTTTTTTGTACACAACTTCTATACGGCTCAGGCTAGAGGCCGTATATATGAACCGATCTTTACAAAACTTCTTGGGTACCTTTGTTATCACCGTGGGATGAGAACGAGTGTTTTTGGGTGTGGTCCGAAATTCAAGATGGCCACCAGCAGCCATTTTGTTCCAAAATTAGTGCAATCAGTCTTTTGTACAGAACTTCTGTATGAAAGTTCTGATTTGAATAAATTTTTGTATGAATGTTTAGTAACATGGAATACATCACATATAGTACGGGTTTTTCTCTCGTGCATAATTTATGCAAATTAGATGAACTTTGATTTATTCAGTGCTACTTATACACTGTAAGTGCACATGTCAATACGGCTCGGGCTAGAGGCTGTATTTATGAACCGATCTTCACAAAACTTCTTGGGTACCTTTGTTATCACCTTGGGACGAGAACGAGTGTTTTTGGGTGCAGTCCAAAATTCAAGATGGCTGCCAGCCACCATTTTGTACCGACGATGCAGAAATCTGTTTTTTGTACAGAACTTCCATATGAAAGCTCTGATTTGAATAATTTTTTGTATGAATGTTTAGTACCATGGGATACATCACATATAATACGGGTTTTTTTCTTGTGCGTTAATTATGCAAATTAGACTAACTTTGATGTTTTTTTGGTGTAACTTTCAGCACTGTAAGTGCAAATGCCAATACGGCTTGGGCTAGAGGCCGTATTTATGAACCAATCTTTACGAAACTTCTTGGGTACCTTTGTTATCACCGTGGGATGAGAACGAGTGTTTTTGGGTGTGGTCCGAAATTCAAGATGGCCACCAGCAGCCATTTTGTTCCAAAATTAGTGCAATCAGTCTTTTGTACAGAACTTCTGTATGAAAGTTCTGATTTGAATAAATTTTTGTATGAATGTTTAGTAACATGGAATACATCACATATAGTACGGGTTTTTCTCTCGTGCATAATTTATGCAAATTAGATGAACTTTGATTTATTCAGTGCTACTTATACACTGTAAGTGCACATGTCAATACGGCTCGGGCTAGAGGCTGTATTTATGAACCGATCTTCACAAAACTTCTTGGGTACCTTTGTTATCACCTTGGGACGAGAATGAGTGTTTTTGGGTGCAGTCCAAAATTCAAGATGGCTGCCAGCCACCATTTTGTACCGACGATGCAGAAATCTGTTTTTTGTACAGAACTTCCATATGAAAGCTCTGATTTGAATAATTTTTTGTATGAATGTTTAGTACCATGGGATACATCACATATATATATAATACGGGTTTTTTTCTTGTGCGTTAATTATGCAAATTAGACTAACTTTGATGTTTTTTTGGTGTAACTTTCAGCACTGTAAGTGCAAATGCCAATACGGCTTGGGCTAGAGGCCGTATTTATGAACCAATCTTTACGAAACTCCTTGGGTACCTTTGTTATCACCGTGGGACGAGAACGAGTGTTTTGGGGTCCGGTCCGAAATTCAAGATGGCCGATGGCAGCCATTTTGTACAAAATTTGGTGCAATCAGATTTTTGCACAGAACTGCCATATGAAAGCACTTATTTGAATAATTTTTTGTGTGAATGTTTAGTACCATGGGATACATCACATATAATACGGGTTTTTTTCTCGTGCAGAAATTATGCAAATAAGATGAACTTTGATTTTTTCAGTGCCACTTACACACAGTAGGTACACATGTCAATACGGCTCGGGCTAGAGTCTGTATTTATGAACCGATCTTCACGAAACGTCTTGGGTACCTTTGTTATCACCTTGGGACGAGAACGAGTGTTTCTGGGTGCGGTCCAAAATTCAAGATGGCTGCCAGTGGCCATTTTGTACTGAAATTAGGTCTAATCAGTTTTTTGTACACAACTTCTATACGGCTCAGGCTAGAGGCCGTATTTATGAACTGATCTTTACGAAACTTCTTGGGTACCTTTGTTATCACCGTGGGATGAGAACGAGTGTTTTTGGGTGTGGTCCAAAATTCAAGATGGCCACCAGCAGCCATTTTGTTCCAAAATTAGTGCAATCAGTCTTTTGTACAGAACTTCGGTATGAAAGTTCTGATTTGAATAAATTTTTGTATGAATGTTTAGTAACATGGAATACATCACATATAGTACGGGTTTTTCTCTCGTGCAGAAATTATGCAAATTAGATGAACTTTGATTTATTCAGTGCTACTTATACACTGTAAGTGCACATGTCAATACGGCTCGGGCTAGAGGCTGTATTTATGAACCGATCTTCACAAAACTTCTTGGGTACCTTTGTTATTACCTTGGGATGAGAACGAGTGTTTCTGGGTGCGGTCCAAAATTCAAGATGGCTGCCAGTGGCCATTTTGTACCGAAATTAGATCCAATCAGTTTTTTGTCACAACTTCTACACAGCTCGCATTTGTGAACTGATCTTCACGAAACTTCTTGGGTACCTTTGTTTTCACCTTGGGACAGGAATGAGTGTGTTTTGGGGTGCCTTTGTTATCACTGTGCTATGAGAACAAATATTTTGGGGTTCAGTCAGACCCACTCTGGGACTCAAAGATTTTTTTCTAGTTTAGCATCTGACTGTCACCCACCTTTACAATACTTTACCTATACATTTGTTACAGCAACGGTCAGTATTTATGTACAGACCGTTACAATACTTTATATGTATCTTTGTTATCTGGTCATTACCTAGATGTTTGTCATTGCTGTGTCACATACTATACATGTACATGTCTTGACAAGTTGAGCTACAGTGTCATTGACACTTTCATTATTTATTTTATTTTTTATTTTAGTAATTATTTCTTTGACTTCAAAAGTTCAGATTCCATATTCTTGGTTTGTTTTATGTTTTAGGCCTCATGATCTACAGAAAGCATGGGTGGTGGTATATTTCATCTCTTGGGGGCAAGAATGCTAAAGCATTACAAAGCCTTGTTGCACTCAAGGGACAAATTTATCAATTTTATTAGCTTGGGTAAAATATCAGACATAAACCATTTAATTTTTATTTTTTTAAGTCTGCATTGGTTACAAAAAAGAGAGCATGCGGTTGCCAAAAGGACCATTTGGGAGGACCTGAGAAACAGATTTGAACTTTTTTAGGTCTTATTGCCATTTTTTAGCCTACGCTGTTTTGCATGCTTTTAGCTCACCTAACTGAAAGTCAGGATGAACTATTTTGATCACTCCCTGTCCATTGTCCGTCGGATGTCATCTGTCATCCAAGCACAAGCTGTTTGCACCTTCTCCAAAACTGCTGAACCGATTTCAGTTAACCCTTTACCCAACGTAATGTCCAAAAACGGCCAGCGCTATTCTCAAAAATCGCCAATTAATTTTCATTTTTTGTCTCAAAAACATAGGTTATGATCCCTTGTTGGAATGAGCTCCTAGAGATCATTCCAATGAGGGGTCAGAACCTTTGTTTTTGAGACCAAAAAATTAAAAAAATTAGTTATTCAAGAATTTCTTTTGCAAGTGTCTTCTGCTTTTCATGTTAGGTAAAGGGTTAAATTTGAAGTGATTGCTTGTTCTGACATAGCATTTTGTTTCAGTTTAAATCAGCTTGCCCAGCCCCATAAGGAGGGAGTGGGAGAAAATTCTCCAAAATTTAAAAAATCATCTTCTCACGAGTCAGTGGGTACAATGACTTAATATTTGGAATTGTGCTTCCTTTTTGAGGTGTAGAATCATTTTGGCAATTGAACTCCAACATTTGAGAGACTTGAATTCAAGGACATTGGGAAATGAGCGTTGTTATTATTGTGGGACATAAGTTGACTTTATAAGTGTTTTATTCGATACCGTGGTACATTGTGTGTCTTGGAGATTTGGGGACACTATATTCAAACCTCTACAAGTGTTTTAATAATTTCACTGAAGAGACAGTTCATATAATGAGATAGGTTGCATGTTTCTCGAAACCACAATGGATGTGTAGTGTAGAAACACCACAACAGAATCCCTCTATTGAACAGTAAAATCAGACATTGTGGGTATGTGCACATGTTTTATTACAAGTTTTGGGAATCTTCTCATGAAACAATATTGTTCTCATTTTGTGATTATGAATGTTTATTATTCCTAATGAAAATGATTGAGGCGATGGGTGAAAGAGAAATTGGCAAAGTGTACCATAGAATGTCTGTACACCCCTTTTAGCTGTCACGTGGTATTCTCGTACACCTCATTGAACTTCATACATCCCATTGGAGTTAAATATACCACACTGGATGCATTGGTTACTGCCCAATCAGGAAGCTTGTGTAATTTTAAAAGGGGGGTAATCAGGGACATGGCTAGAGGTTTCCGAATGGGGGGGGTAGGGTAGTGAATTTCCAACTCGGGAGAGGGACCAGGAGGGGGAACCCCCCCTCCCAGTCCCTCCTCCTAGTTGGAAATTCACTACCGAGAAACATTTTGAAAATAAAGCCATGAAAGGGGGCATAAAATTGGTTTTAGTAACTGAAATGCCAGCACATTTATGATAGAATTATCAAGTTATTATTATTTGGTATTACTCTTTTGTCATTGACACTTTCATATTTTTAAGGCGAGCAGTAGGCAGATAAATCGCTCTCCTGAAAATGCCAGGCCTGTATATCGTATTTCATGTTAGTCGGATGCTTAAGTTCATTATGAAATCTAAAATAAGTAATTTCTTTCTTCCTGTAGCTTTCAGTATGAAATTAATATATATGCTTTTAAAACTGTGTTCTTCTTCAGAACTTGAGGGGGAGGAATACAGCAAAATATACAAGACAGAATCCAGGAGGAACAAGAAGGGGTTATGAATGTCCAGAGGAAAGAGATTATTATCCATACTGGCATCCAACACCTTGGAAGGTTAGTTTGTTCATAAGATTTCGCTGATATAATAATATTACTTGAGACCACATAATGTAGACACTGCATGTGTTTCTCAGGGCATTTTGATAAAAAAAGTGCATGAACTTTTTTGTTTCATTTTTCACTGATTATACATGTATCTTTTCCTTCAGTGTTTTATAAACTTGATGTTTTATGTTTAGCTCGTAAAACCTACAGAATAACTTGGGCAGTGGTATATTTTTAATAACTTCAGGAATTTATCTGACATAAACTAATTACTTTAAATATGGCAGAGCTGGAGTTTCAAAATCACCAGCAGCAACAACTGCCTAGCTAAACTATCAGTGTTCCTGCTGTAAACAAGTTCTGCTTTAGTGATAAAATACAACCCCAAACCAATGCCTGTGGTGGAAGTAAATAAATAAATTAATTAATTAATTGATCAATTAATTAATTAATAATTAATTTATGATTGATTGAGAAGTAAAAGTCAGATTTCAATAACTTCAGGAATTTATCTGACATAAGCTAATTGTTTTAAATGGCATAGCCAGAGTTCAAAACCACACTGAGAGAGTTTCCATTAACACCAACTGCCAGTGTTCCTGCAGTAAACAAGTTCTGCTTTGCTGATAAAATACAACCCCGACCCAATGACAGTAGAAGTAAGTAAATAAATAAATAAATAATTAAATAAATAAATGTCTTATTATTTTAGAAGTAAGAGTCGGATTTCAAAAACTATTTATGGGCTGCTTTGTTTTACCTCTCCTCCCGTCCATTGACATAATTTTGTCCAGAGATTTTCTCAGAAGTTTATGGACCAATCTGCACGAAACTTGGTATGAATGTTCACTACCATCGGAACCTGTGATTATAGATCCTGTCAAATTATTTTTGCCAGAATTATGCCCCTTTTCGACTTGAAAAAGCAGGCCTAGAATTTTGTCCGGCAATTTTCTCAGACGTTTATGGGTTGATTCCTTTGAAACTTGGTATGGATGTTTACAACCATGGGAACCTGTGCACCTATGATTATAATTTTGATCAGACCATATTTGCCAGAGTTATGCCCCCTTTCGTCTTTGAATAATCATGGCAGCGGGGGATATGGACAGACCCATCTGGGAGAGTCACACGTCTAGTATTAGTATTATCTTGAATAAGATTGAAAATTAAATTGAGACAGTTATTGCCCTTTTTACATTTTGTGTTGATTTTTTATGCTTATGTGCAAGCCAGAAAATAGGTTGACTGTCATCTGCAAAATCTGGCCCCTAGAGGGTGAATTTAGAAATGCTACCCTGCACATCACTAAATTTACCCTCTGTGAACCTCAATGTGAATCAGGGTCTCAAAACTAAACAGAAAGAGGTACCCAGAGGATACATTGGCCCACTGTATGGGGTAGCATCATCATATTCACCCTCTGGGGACCTCATTCTGCAAATGTCAGACTGCTTATTTTCAGGCCTGCTTATGTGCCAAATTGAAAAATAATCTCAGATTTCAATTACTTTTGGCATGCTGTTTTATAGTAACATTGTCTTGGACAAGTTTGAAGACCACAGTGACATATTAGGGCCCCATTCATAAGGGTTAGTACTACAACTTAACTCCTTGCTTGCTGCTGGCAGATATTTTTATACTGTACCAATGACCCAGACATAGCTGGTGCTAACTCTTAAAATATAGGGCCAAACACAAATTTTGCCCCCCAATCCCCAAAATTTGCATCTAAAACTAAAGAAAACATGTCCTGAAAGGCCCTCCACACTTCGCCCCTACTGCGCATGCGCAGTGTCAAGGACGTTCCGAAATTGGCGCCATTAATCATTCTAAGTTTGGCCCTTCATCAGTTAACATCTGACTGATCTTTGTGCTTATAAATCTCAGTTTAAATGATGCCAGACACATAAATATTAGTGAAATGGTGATTCTAAGGAGGATAGAGAAGGAGGAGAGGAAAAGAATGTGTGACAGAATATTATCAGGGCTGTAACTTAAAATTTTTTAATGAAATTATGTTAAGTTACCTATTTTCAAGGCAGCAGCCATTTTGTTGTCATTCTGATTATTCAGTTACACTGTTTTTTTAAGTGTTTTCCTCTCTCCCTGTCCTTTAAGTTCCCCCTTGCTATTCTCCCATGCTTTTGGCATAGTTTTTGTAATTATTATTACTAAATTTTCTTGGGAGTTTTAGCTGAATAACAGAATGAATTCTGTTCTTTCCCCATGTTTACGTCTTCACCTACGGGTGGTTAGGCGTTGTGTTCTGCATCTACCATCTGATGTTCTGCAGTTTCTTCCCTGGAAGTCTCTGTTTTGCATCAGATAGTGTATTTTTGGTAACTGATTTCGGGCCTGGGTGCCTGGAGTCTTATTTTAGTGTTTTTACACTCATTGTTTACATTTACAACAGCCCTCTGTGTGAGGGGGGGATTTCTAAAAAATAATATCTTGATGTTATTTTAATCATAACTGGATACATTATTATTGTTCGTAAGTGTTGAATAAATTGTTTAAAATATAATTAAAATTTTTGTCCACACTTAGGCTTGGGATCCATTGGGGCTCAACGTTACTTTTCAGAAACTTGGGCTGTTCTGAAAAAAATATTTTTTCAAAATATTTTGATTTCAATTATTTTTTCTATATTAATGGATCATATTATTATTATGTATTTTGATTGCCAGGGGTTAGTGCGAGTACCAGGACTTGTTTTCTTTTCACATTGAAAGGATATTGATCAATTGTTTTAAGAGGAAGTCTTCCTCTGACTTTATTATCATTCTATATGTGGTCAGTGTACTCGCATTAACTCCTGTTCTGTATCGTATGATTTCGATGACAATATGGGAAGCGTATGTCACGGTATGTTGTTGGGGATTTGGACACTCCGGTCCTTTCCCCGCAGGGTCACTCTACTTTATCAATTTCTATTTCAGACGATCAAGATTAGGGTGATGTATCTGTGATGTCTTCCAACAGTGTGCCTCCGTCGTCACAATTAATGAAGGGCTAGCGGAAAAGTGCTCATGTAAATACGCCAATTGCCTAAGAGGACCCTAGTAGGTTCGACGGCCTTTGACGTCCGCTAGCTCGCCCGGTGTAGCGTCCATTCACCGAATGGTTCGGCAGCCGGGTTCGTCCGTTGCGGTCTAGAAGGAATTTTGGGGTGATGCGAGCACTATAAATTAACCTAATGCACACCCAGTGACGGCGGATCGGAGGGAGAACGCAGGAAGCCTTTTAGTCCGGTTCATAGCTCGCTCCGGTCCATCCGGACGGCAAGCGAGAGAGGCCCCTCTCTCGTTCAACAACATCTGGCCCCAGATGTTGTGGTACAAAATGTGTCGTAAGTGGAGCATACGTCCATCGCTCGGGACGCTCCGTTGTATAGGCAGTCCGCTGAGACTGCTAAGGCTTCCTCTTCTCGTCAGCGCACACGACCGCACCTTGGCTGCGTGACCGCCGATATATTACCAGCTTCGCCGATCAAGGATTCTTCGGCGACCAGGTCACACCATCCGGTAGCCAGGGACACGAGGCCTGCAGACTCCGGACGTTCGCATAGGAAGTGTGCGGGAGTCAACGTACACGGAGCTTCCGGCGGCAATGCATCGTAAGACCGCTACTGCACAGGCCTCGGGAACGGACGTGCTTTCCTTAATAGCACAGTTTATCGCAGCATCCCAGCATCAACTGAATCTGTCGCATATATTTTATCCGACGATGCTGGGTCGGGACGCTCCGTGGAAGCGGGTACGGACGTCCGAAAGTTTCATCCGGTCCGACGGGATACCGAAAGGGATTCGGAGGATTTCGAGCTTTCCCTTTCGGAACAACATATGCTGTTGTGTATGTCATCTGACTTGGTCTTCTACAGCTTCTTTCGTCGGACCAGAATGCTGCGATGCCGGATAAGAAACTGATAGCGTCGGTGGACTTAGAAATTTTTGGTTCAGTTCAGGGACATCGTCCCTCAGTTCCGACATAGTCCAATAATGTCACACAAACTTTCGAATTATTGAACGACGCTATATATATTATTATTTTATGCTTGCTAACCAAGCATTTCTGGTTTCTTGTTCGAAGAGTTATGGAGATGTCTTTCAAAAGTGTGCCTCTGTCGTCATAGTTAATGAAGAGTTAGTGGCAATAAGTGCTCATGGAATATGTCTATCGCCTACGGAGTGACATTCGCTAGCTCACCCGGTGTAGCGTACATTCATCGAATGGTTCGGCTGCCGGGTTCGTCCGTTGCGGTCTAGGAAGGAGATTTGGGTGATGCGAGCACTTTAATTACTTTAGTACTCACCCAGTGACGGCAGATTGAGGACAGATCGGAGGAAGCCTGTTAGTCCGGTTCCTGGCTTGTCCAGGTCCGTCCGGGCTGTGAGCGAGAGAGGTCCCTCTCTCGCCCAACAACATAGGGGACCGCATGTTGTGGTTCAGATATTTTACATTCGGAGCATATGTCCGTTGGTCGGGACGCTCCGTTATATTGACAGTCCGAGAGACTGTCTTTAATGCTTCCTCATCCTCACAGCAGGGCACACGACCGCACATTGGCTACGTGACCTCGAGTATCCGATCAGTTTCGGCATTCAGTGATTCCACGGCGAATAGGTCGCGCCATCCGGTAGCCAAGGGACACGAGGCCTATACACTCCGTTCGCTCATATATTGGTAGTATGCACGGGGTAACGATCACGGAGCTTCCAGCGGCAATGCATCGTAAGACCGCTTCTCCTCAGGCCTCAGTGACGGACGTGCTATCCGAGTTAGCACAGTTTCGCAGCATCCCAGCAATTGACAGTTTCTCGGTCGAATCAGGAATTATCCGACGGCGCTGGGTCGGTGCGGTCCGCGGTTGCATCAGGTACGGACGACCGAACGCTTTATAGGGTCCGACAGGATGGCGAAAGGGATTCGAAAGATTTCGAGTTTTCCCTTTAGTAGTATCGGAAGATGCCTTTCATATCTTCTGGCATTATCTTCCAGTGATTATTATTTCGGACTTCATTGCTGCGATCTTGGATAAGAGACTTATAGCGTCATTGGACTCGGATTTTTCGATCGGTTCAGGGACATTGTCCCTGACTTACCGACGCAGTCCAATATTGTCATTACAACATGTGTTTTATTTTTCGACGCTATATATATATATATACAAGCCTGCTACTAAGCATGATAGTTTAGTTTCTTGTCCGCGTTGCTCATTTCTGCCATTTTATCATTTATATAAATAGTTTATTTTGGCAGAGCAGGGCATACCGAGAGTTCATATGCGTCTAGACGGTGTGATTAAAGACTGCATATATTCTTTTTCGCCGTTTATGTCTTTTCCAATTTCAATGTTGGGAACGACATTATGTATAGTAGACTTAACTTAGACGCTTTATTATACGTAATCCGCCTTACTGAGGCGTTATCATTACGTCTTCAAGAAAAGATTTACGGGATATTATTCTCAATGTAATTTCTTTTGAGGGCAGTAGATTGTTCACGTTTAACTCCGCCCTTCAGTGGCTGATTGGAGTTAGTTAGACGTGACGCAGCCCTAGCTACATCCACACGCGTGGATAGTAAGGTTAAGAACTCTCTCAGAGTCGCTTCGTTCTCGGAGGAGCTTCTCTTCGACGGCAACTTTTCGGCAATCCATGAATTGCTCGATTTACACGTTCTCTTGTCTATCTAGTGTTACAAGAGATTCAGACTGGGGCAAACATTCGGTGGTTGACTCAGAGAGTGCCGCCGCAGTTGCCGGACCCGAGTGTGGCTGTTATGACGGTTGCCAGTCAAACAGATTGGGATATAATACTGATCCCTACGGATTCGAAGTGCCAGGGTCTTTGGGTTCCGCAGTCTTTTAGCAATCAGTTTTCTTCCGCGGAATAATGTTTTTTAGGCTTGCTTTATGTCATTGCATGAACATTATTCAGAAACGCATGCCCAAATTCCTGTCCTTTAATTCGACAGTAGTGGCGTATCTCCGGAACCAGGGAGGCACTCTTTCGTTTCCGTTATTCAATTTAATGGAAAGAATCCGTCTGTTGGTTATAGTACACCAAGTTCAGTTTTGGTCCGTCATATTCCGGGTCGTCTGATTGTTTTATCGGACTCCCGTTCTCTTACGGGTCGCTTGTTGCTGTCAGAATGGACTCTCAACAAACAAGTATTCAATCAGATTTGCTATCTATGGGAGCGCCCAATGATGATTTATTTATGACACAGCTTGCTAATCAATTGCAGACGTATGTGTTGGCTTGTCCAGATCTCTGAGCTAATATTGTTAACGCTCTATTGATCTATAGGACGGAATGATAGGATACGCGTATCCTCCGGCGCTGTTGTTTTAGCAGGTATTGCTAAGATAAACAACCACAATACATTTCTGTTGATAGCATCTCTATCTTCACAGAGATCATGAGTAATTTACTCTCTTGTCTACTGTGGGTCTTAACGTGAAATCTTCCTCTATGTGAGGATCTTTTTCACTGGGTAAATCGTGTCATCTTTATCACAACCAGCAAGGTCGCAACCTTCATGTATTCCGTTGTGTGGTCCGTATTGCATTGTAAGCACTGTACTGGACGAGCTTTGGACGCGATTTCTTACTATAGGAGATCCTCTTCTTCGCTATTCTATGCGGCTAAAGTGGAGGCTCTTCCGTCGTGGTGTAGGGATCATTATGTTCATATTGTTGATCCCTCCATACTACTCATTGCTATTTTTTAGTATACTTGTTTCACAAGATCTACTGCAGCCTGTTATTATTTAGGTTATAGGTTTATGTTACCTCATACCTATGCACTCTACGATAGTTTACAATTGAGTCTTTTGTCTCTTTATCTAAGTCAGTTAGTAACTTTTTGATAAATAGACTTAGAATCTTTAGATTAAATTCCTATACGGATTTTAACTTCGGTTCTTATTTAGCTAAGTAATCATTTGAGCCTCTGGAAACAGTAGTTTTCAAATTCTGACCTTTTAGTCAGTAATTCTGTTGGTTTCTCTTTTACTGTAGAGTCAGTGAGTTTCATGCACTATCGATGGATGATTTTCACTTTCATAGTTTCGGAATCAATACTTCCGTTACTATTTAGGTTGGATTGTTGCATAAGAGTTAGGCTCCTATTATCCGGAACCTATTATTTTAAGGTCCTTCCGTCTTCGTATGGGCATAGGCCTTTACTCTTTCCGGGTACAGTTTATGTATTTATAAACAGATATCTGTTTATTACAAAGGGCGTAAGCTTCTTCTGTCTTTGATGTCTAGTAGAAGGACGTTACGCTCCATTTTATTGTTAATGGATTCTATTAACTATCGGTACTGCTTATGGTATATCATTGACTTAGCAGTTGTGCTTAAGATTTCGGCTCATGAAGTAAGAGTTCTTCTACTTCTTGGGCTTACATTAATAGTGTCGCTATTATAGATTTTTGAAGGCCGCTCATTGCGCTCAGCCATCCATCCACATTCATGAATTTTATCTCAGAAATATCGAGTCCATTTCTGGAGGCCTCTATTGTTAGGTCTATTATCTACTGCTCAGAATGTCATTCACTTAAAAGTTGCTACTATAGCTAGGTAGGCTGTCTGTTTCGGCAGTGTCTCCGTTCGGCTGCCCTCTTCGCTCTGGGCTATTTGACCCAGGGCAAGAAAAAGTGGGAGGGGGGGGGGGGGAGGGTGTTCCCTTGGGTCACCTGTTTTACTATGAAAACAAGGGGATACCTCCTCCGGAGTTAGTAATTCTGAGCTGTTATTGGGATGGTTGTTTAGTGAGAAGTTTAGGTTTTTAAAATTCATTCAAGTCTTAGTTTTTAAAGTATAGCTTTTGAATATTGCATATGTCAACGGACATGATTATGCAATCCTCAGACACTTTTAGGAGTATAAGAGTCTCTATTCTCTAGACTTACTTTATTTATTGGCTTACTTTAAAATTATTAGTATAAAGATTATATTGGATATTAATAGAGTACATGGATGTATGAAGCTCAATTTTGGAAGGTGTTGTATCTTTCTAATTTATCATAAATAAGAAAGATACATGTAAGGCCTATTACTTCTTTTTCCCTACAGGGGATGACTCTATTTTATTTTATTGAGCGTATTCCATTTTGCTCTATGTCCTTGGCCTTCCAGCCTTTTTACTATTCAGCTGTGTCTGGGTCATTGGTACAGTATAAAAATGTTAAAAAATTTATAGTAATTTATATATTTTTTATACTTACCAATGACCCAGACGGGGATGGCCCTCCCAGGAGTTGGGAACTCTTGCCTCCCCGCTGAGTACATAGCGCTTACCAGGCACTGGTTATTAGAATGATTAATGGCACCAATTTCGGAACGTCCTTGACACTGCGCATGCGCAGTAGGGGCGAAGTGTGGAGGGCCTTTCAGGACATGTTTTCTTTAGTTTTAGATGCAAATTTTGGGGATTGGGGGGCAAAATTTGTGTTTGGCCCTATATTTTAAGAGTTAGCACCAGCTATGTCTGGGTCATTGGTAAGTATAAAAAATATATAAATTACTATAAATTTTTTAACATTCCTACCCAGATCCGGAGGTCTCTTACCACAATATATGTACAATATTATCACTTTTAGCTGAATTTTCCCATCTAAATTTTATCAACACTTGGGACCAATGATTTTCACAGTTAAATTTTTCAGAAATCTTCATCAATTCTTGTCATGGCTGCTGTGAAGTAGCAGCCATGACTAGATTAGATGGCAAATATATTGAAATACTCAGCAGGTTAAGAGTTAAAGATATGATATTCTGTAGATGTGGTTCATATTGGCTTTGAAGTGAATTTATTTCATCTCCAGCTTCCTCCACATGTGAAACTGTCCGACATGAGGTGACTGTGACTGTTGAAAGTGTCATTAAAATCCCAATAAATAAATAAATAAATAAATAAATAAATAAATTAATAAATATGTACTTAACTGGTAGAGTGCTGGAAGCCCATATTTGGACTTTATTCTGAAGTGCAGGTACAGTAGAGCCCACTTAATTGGATATCTCTTAATTGTATATCCTTGTTAATTGAATATAATTTTCAAACACAAAACCATTTACCATACCTTCAGTACAAATTTGATCTGTTAATTGCATATGGGTTGTAGAGTAAACTCCTGTTAATTGTATATAAATTTTTGTAATAAGTTGAAAAAATTACTGTGACACGCACCAAATTCCTCCTATCTATCAACCTTTTTGGCCTCACTACATCCAATACAGGTATTTATTCTATTATATCTTGTTTGACAGAGCTCTATGAGCTCTGTCAAACAAGATATAATAGAATAAATGCTCAGTTTACCTCCAGAACACAGAAAACTGACCAAATCCCTGTCAATTGTATACTCCTGTTAATTGAATAATTTTCACTGGCAAGATCAATTAACAGGATTCTACTGTACCACAACTTGAAGGCTCATATTCAGTGGATGTGCTTTGTATTATCTTAGAAGTGATATTACTTAGTCTGTTAGGGTTTGCCTTGTTACACTTTATGGGAGAATGCCCATAGGCACTCTCCTGTACATTGTAACAAGGCAAAGACATGTGTACAAGATTTAATGGCCTAAAATAATTTAGCACTCTACCAGGTAAAGCTATTATTTATTACATTCTATTTCTTTGTATTTCAGGATATTGCAGTGATGACAAATGATGTAAAGTGGTGTGATTACTACATATCTGAGAGTGAGAATGTGAAAGGAAGATGGGGGTGCTACATTCCAACTGTGATTTTACTGAAAAAAAGGAATCTGATAGTTCCAAATAATAAAGAAGATTGTGAGGTATTAACCCTCTTCCTGACAAATAAACTATCTTCAGTTTCTCAAAATGATACAAATTTGAACTGAAAAAAAAAGACAGCAAGTCCTGTCTTTTCTTGTATAGAGTGGTAAAAGAATTAGGTCAGTTTACTGTAACTGAAAATAGTTTATTTGTCTTGTGATTAACCGATAAGGAATTGCGACCTCCATCTGCTTACCGAGATAAGTTGAGCCCACAATCAGCTGATTGCGAGTACCAATGTCAGATAGTTACAACGAAAAGGGAAAGTATGTTCAAGATTGCATAGACAGCAGGGCTTATATTTCGTTTAAATTTGTGAGAATCCATTTGGATTCTCGTGAAAATGGTTGCGAAAATCCATACCTACTATGAGTGTCCCAGGATCCCATGACGCTCGGCTTCTATGTGACGGATTCATTCAATTTTTCACCTGTAGCTTGATAATGTTGAGTTGAATCGTGTATGCAATTTTCAGATCTGCCTTGCAGCCACTTCTTCTTTGCCGATACTTTAATCAATTGCATGCAGCGACGCAGGTCCAGACCCGGTATTGGTCTTGTTAATTTTCAAAACTAAATTTGATAATTTTTAAACAATAAATAATAAATAAATGATAAAATAATTAAATGAACAATATTTACCAATAAAATCTTACAAATATGGCTGTCGTTGGAACCGGCTCAATGAGCCGGTTCCAATGACAGCCATATTTGTAAGATTTTATTGGCAAAGTGTCAGGAGCCGGTTCCAATGACAGCCATATTTGTAAGATTTCATTGGCAAAGTGTCAGGATATTTCAGGTCATGTTAGCCTTCTATTGCTTAATTTGTTTCTGCTGTGTTAGTTAAAGGGTTAAATTGACTCAATGTTTTTCACGCGTGTCCTAGCAGAGGTGCAGCAAGAATCTACATGGATTCTCGGTGGTTTTATTGCGCGAATCTTTGTGCGAATTGATTCTCGTCGAAATATAAACCCTGGACAAGGTTTCCGGTAGGGTGAAAATGTTTTGGGCAGTAATTTGGGAAAAATCGTCAGTGTTTCTGCTAGGGGAAAATAAATGAGGACGTAATGGGCAACCAAGAGTTGTCACTACTACAAACTGACCATGATCCGGTCCGTGGTAGGGAAATTTTAAATTCTGGGGTCCCGAAACCCCCATTTCTTTGCATCCGAGGGATATTTTGAGGTTTTTCACAACGATATTTATGTAGGTTTTCACATTATAAGAGCCGATAATTGTGGAAGAATAAGGACCAACAGAGCATGAAATAAGTAGTATTGCATTGCATTTTGTAATGCATTTTCAGCTTCAATCGATGAGATAATCCAGTGGCAGTATGGAAAGTGTGATACAAATTTTTTGCTAAAGTTGAGTAACTCGAAAGTCTAAACAAAAAACCTGACCAAGTTCGAAGTACCTATATCCAGAGTCCAGACTCGTAAACTTATTGTTTATAAGGGGAGGCCAGTCACTTACTCAATCATTCAATGTCATTGTTTTTTCATACCATAACCGCTCTAGAAATAATTTCTGATCACATTCAGAAAAAATCCAACATAAACACAACAACTGAGCATGTGTAAGGCGCAAACTGTGCTTTTGAAGTTTCAGTCAAAAACAAGTGACAGAGGTTGATTCAAGGGAATACGTAAATCGAGGTAAGCGAAATTACTGCCTTATTAGTGTGTCAGTGAAGAAAACCCATAAAAAAGAATGCATGTTAAACTGCACTTTTCAAGCTGTAGCGCTAACCTGTTTTTTCAACCCAAAGCACACTCGACCCAATTGGCTCAAACAGAAGTCGACTCGTCCCAAACCCAAGTCGACTCTGTCAACTTATCCCAGGTACAGTTTGGCCATCCTGGTGGGTCGGAATCCACATGCTTCATTGATGTAAATTCTGCTAAGTGTCTGAGCATATCATCTCAGAATTGTATGCATGGACAAAATGCCCACCTGAGGATTTCAACTCGTCCATGATGGTTGTTGTGTAGAAGTCCTCTTATTTCTTACCTGGGGAGGGGGGGGATGCCCTCCTGGACTCATTTCAAGGAGGGCATTGAATTGCCCTCCTGCATTTTTCAAATGGCTAAGCCTGGAAATCACTCACTCAGCTGACCAATTTTAATGACCCTTTCCCATTTATTGGCTTAGTGGGAGAATTACCCAATGAATCTGTGATGGTAGGTTTAAAATTGCCGTTACTGTTATTGCCTGTTAATAGCACACTACTCTGAAGTTGGTGTAATATCATTTGGCAATATTGGCTGGAGTTATCCCTGGATCAGAAGTAAACAAGGTCTTCAGCTACATTAGTTGATAGTATTGCCAAGTTATCATCAACAAGACAACACAATTAGATAATTTTCAATGTTAGTTTTAATCAGATTGATAAATAGTGAGTAGTTTCAGGCTTAATTCAGCAAAACATCATAGCGAACCTCTACAGTCAAAATTAGGAAAGATATTGTGAAAACATTGGAGTGAGTGTGTTACCAATAAAAGTGATTCATATATCACGACTTACTTCAATAATAGTTATCAGAGTCACAAGAAATATGATTTGTGTTCCTTTGATTCCAGTGTCATTTGAAGCAGGAACCATTAAGAAATGGGGATAGTCTATTTTGAAGCGATGTGATAATTACCGATATAATCCCAACAATTGCATATTATCCACCAAAACCAGAGTGAGAGCTTTCCGACTCCTTAAAAAATAAGGAAGTGTTGATTTTTGCAGAAATTTAGCTTTTTTGTAAATGTTTGCATCTTGACAAGGCCCCTGATCTCACTGACTGAACAAGGCGGATCCCACCAGTGGTGGAGCCATGGTTTGAAATCCGGGGGGACCATGCTGGCAAAGTGTTGGGGAGAGGGGTGAAACTCAGAACTGAGGGTACTGTACTTGTACTGAGGGCAGAACATAAAAAAGAATCTTTTCAAATTTGAGGATGGGAGGAGCAAGTGGTATTGGGGGGGGGGGGGGGGCAGGGCTCCCTAAATACCCCATGGCTCCACCACTACAGTAGCCACCACAATATGTCCATTAGCTATATTGAATGTTCAACAAATGATGCTATATTAAACATCAACAGGTAGCATGGTGGCTCAGTGTTTATGGCATTGAACTTCAAACTGAAAGGTCCTTGATTCATTCCTCACCAGGGGTTACAAAATAGTGTCCTTGATCCCACAAGGGGGGGGGGGGGGGGGGAGGGGGGCACGATGGGGCTGTGTACTAAGACGTACTGCCCATTGATGGTGCACTTGTCTTCAACCATTGCTAACCCTGCTTTTTCATTAACCGATTCAGTGTCCATGTGTTTTTCATTTTAGACGAACGATAGACAAATGGTACGATCGTTTGCTTGCAATTTTAGCCCTACTTTGCATCTAGTGTTGTATGCCTACCGGTGTACAGACAGTGAAAACTTTCCAGGAAACAATGGCCAAACCTAAACCTTAGGCTTGCCACGATTATGAAATTCCATAGTCGATTAATCAGAGCCCAAAATCGACAATTAGTCAACCTTTTTGACCACGTTTTTTAACAAAGGGTCGTCTAAAACAAGATGGCTGAATGGTCCTAAAGGTAGGTATAACCGGGCATGTGGCCGTGTACATTTCAAATAACATGGTGCCATAGTCAGCGATCCATCATTCCCTCATTATAAGGCTTGGTGAACGTCGGAATGAACGTTTCGTTGACCATATTCTGTTAAGTCGGTCGATCGTCTGCCATACCGTTAAACAGTAATACACCCTGACGCCCGAAATTGAGATGAAACATAACAGTGGTCAGCCAGAAGGAACTAGGCCTGATCCGAGGGAGAGGGATTTTACAATTTACAAGGACTATTCTGCTGGACCATGTAAGGGCACTAAGGATGTAAAAAGTCATACCCCCCCCCCCCCCCATCCCCCCTTCCCCTTCTGCACACAGACTCACGATAATTTATCAGTGGTGGGAAATGTTGTGATTTTCGGATTTCCAACACGAAAGAGTGACCCAAGGGAGCTAACTCTAGTTTTGTGATGCAAAATACTGAAATTTCATCAAACGCAGTGAGTTTCATTTCGTGTTGTTCAAAATAAAAGATTTATGAGCAAAGAATGGTTATTGGAAACAATGTTGTTTAAAATACGTAAATGTTGTTGACATGACAAGAGCAGTAATACTTGGAAATAACTTTTAATATTTTCAAAAAAAAAAAATCATTAAAGTGGGAGGTAATTACCGCAAACATTTCCGAATCGGACTTAGAAAAATGACGATTTATTTGAGGGGGGGGGGGGGGGGGGGGGTGGTGGTGGTTTGGCCTGAGGCCGCCCTCCTTTACCTCCATATGGTTTTACCACTGTCGTTTATACATCCAGAAAAATTCCCATCATGTATATACAGCATGATCACGTTCTGGAAAGGCAATGGTGTCGTTATACATGCGGGGATAAAAAAAGTAAAAAAAGTCGTCTTTCAAATTTAAAGTCGATCAATCAGCACGACCGACGATTAGTCCACTTTTTGCATAATCACGGCAAGCCTACTAAACCTTCAGATCAGACAATGGTTTAGTGTAATTTGGTCACAAATTTTTGTTTGTCAAAGCTCAACCTGTGTTGAGAGACCTCTATCCATAGAGACCACCTGTCTTGAGAGACAACAGTGACCTTGTACCATTTGGTTGTTTTTCTCTAATGAACCTGTTACGAGGGACAACCTTTGCCTGGCAAGAAGGGTGGCTCTCAAAAACAAGTTTTGCTGCATACAAGTCTGAATATGAGTTTTTTATCTTTACAGAAATTTAGATATCCTCCAGGTGATGTTGAGAATGGTGTAAGAGGGAAGTGGATGCAATACCCATCGCATCAGTTACCTGCACCTGATTGTAGAGAAACACAATTTTCACGTGATAATCATTTAGGTAATGGTATTGGTGGGCATCCAAATGTTTATAACTGGACAGTACCCAACATACAAGAAGACAATTGTGTTCTAAGGATCAGGTAGATACATTTCATTTGAATTATACATCTTGTTAATTATATGAGTGTGTTGATGCTTAAAGCCTCCCATCCAACCCCAATAAACTTCCTGGCATAGCAACTGGTGCTATACTGTGAAATAGACATGCAGGCATTACTGGAAGAATTATAAATTAAATTCGGTTGTCAGATCATGATCCAATTGGTTTATCTTGTTTCAGATTATCAGAGTGCCTATAGGCACTCTCTGATAAATTGATACATGACAAAGCTCAACTGATAAAATAATATAAGCACATCGACAGATATTGTGGCCCCTTAAATACAGTACAAGAAGAACCTCTGAATGGATCCCAAATCATGAAATATAGGCTTCCTTCCCTCAACCTATTAACAAGCAATTATATTATTAATAAACTTGTGATGTTTCTTGGGTTGCTTGCGTTGAAGAGTTAACCTAACTTTCGACCTAAACATTTTTCTGCTCATGATATTCCTGTTAAAAAATGAACCCACCTGTAAATTTCTTTTCAACCTACTCACAATTGTTTACAATTGGCTGTAACATAAGTGCAAGCCCTTCTTCGGAACTAACTCAAGCTTTTAGAATCTTTTCCAAACGAGTTGGAAAAGTACTAGAGTGCAAAAGCACAAAAAAGATCGAAAAAAGGGTCGAGCAAGACCAGCGCTCGAAATTACAGGTACTCTCTCTGCACACCTCTTGCATTTACCGAGCGCATGCGCAACAACCGTGACGTCAATTCCTTTATTTTCCGCCATTGTACATGGTCGGAAATTTTTGTGACTCGTGCTAATTATGCTATGTATTCTTCGTGAACAACTTATTCTTCATATTTAGTGTGCTACTGGATTGTATCCTTTTATCAAGCTACCAAATTATTATTATTATTTAATGTTAATTTGTATTTTTATTGCTGTTCTCTTCACACTTCTTGTCTTTCCCCCACGTGTGAACACGACCTTAGTACTGTTTTCCGTCAGCGGGAAGCTTGATTATTGTTTTGATATCATGCCTAAGACTATTCCTTGTACCTCTTGTTTGCAGGTGAAACATGTGGACGATTCTCATGCCACATGTGTCACTTGCAACAATTGCACTCAGGCCCAATCATGTGGTATCTGTGGGGTTTGGTCCTCTAAATTTTGGGCTTCTGTGAACAAGGTGGTTCTTTCCAGAGCTAGAACCCCTCGTTCTCGGGGTAAGGGTAGCCGTGCCGTAGCAGACATTTCTGCTGGTGCACGTGGTGACTCTGTCACACAGGATTCGGATCTGACTTCTGTGGCGAGTTCCTCTGCAACTGTTGGCGGTGTTAGTTCAGTGATACCTGAGGAGGAGACCATGGTCTCTTTGTCTTCTGATGTCACTATTGAGGCGTCTGTTTTCGTTGAGAGCTTTTCCGAGGTCAGCTCGGTAACCCTCTCCGATCTGCCTCCTACACCGTCGACCGTTGTTGAGGAGGTTGCTACTCCAGATCCTATTCTGTCTGGTGGTGGCTCTTCCATCTCCTCTGGGGATGGTCTACAGTCTCGGGGGACCGAGGCTGTATCTGCTGGTGTGTCTGTGTGTTCTCAGCCTCCCCCAGCCTCGCGGCGGGGCTGTGCAGTTTTGCTGTCTGCTCCGTCTCATCTGGCTAGGTTTGCTCCTAGTCGGTTGAGCTGGCCGGTCGCTTCGGCAGCGATTCCCCGCCCCTCGTGTGAATCGTTTATTGTTCCACCTTCGTCTGCTAGTGTGCCGCCTAGCGGGATGGTGTTGGGACGTTGGCATCCAGGGCCTGCTGTTCGGCAGCGGTCAGTGACAGCCCCTGTTAGCTGTCACTCTCGGAACCTTCATCCGGTGATTCCTCACTGTGTTCCGAGTCTGCGTGTCGATCTATGCTTGCCGTCGGTCTCAGAGGATAGGCAGTTGGGGCCGTCTGCTGCGCAGAGGCCAATGACAGATTCCTGTCATTCTGGGGACAATCCTCCGGTGTCTTCTCACCGTGTCCTAGGTCCAGCTACCGATCGACGTGCGCCGTCGGTCTCTTTAGAGGATTTGCAGGCAGGACCTTGTGTTTCGCAGAGGTCAGTGATGGCCCCTGGGCGTCACAATCGGGACTATCCTCCGGTGTCTTCTCACCGTGCTCCTATTCTGTCTGCCGATCGACGTTCGCCATTGGTCTCTTCTGAGGATTTGGGTTCTTCTACCAGAAGGGTCCATTGGGAGGACACTCCGTCGGGCGATTCTGCTGCGACGGATTCTCAGGGTGACCTGCGCCAGGCCGTTTTGGCGCTCACCCGTTTGCTTTCTGGCAACCCTCAAGTTGGCCTCCCTGTGCCTCCTGAGGCACAACCTCCTTTGGTCGGTCGCCAAGATGTCTCGCCTGGCCCCTTGGATACTGCACAGTATTCACAGGAAGTTTCTGCTGGTCAGCCCGAGTTGGGCTACGTCTCCTCTGCTACGGAGGATGACGAGTATCTTGAAGGTGATGGGCCCCCCTCGTCAGTCTTGGGGCAGGCTTTGGATTTCGTCTTTGGCTTATTGCCGGACGTTCAACCTTCCGACCAGCCTTCTGTGACCGTCCGGCCGCGGTCCACTGTGGAGCGCCGTAACCCTGTTGAGCCTTCTAGCTCTGGGGCTTAGCGTCCTCTGCAATCGGCTCAGGTGGTTGAGTCCTTTCTGCCTCCATCGCGGTTTCGTGTGTACGATTACATCTCTCCACCAGTCTTCCAAGGGATGACTACTGTGGATGAGGATTCTTCTTCCCTCGGGTTGACTAAGCCTAAGTCGGCAGTTCTCCCGATGTCGGTAGTTGAGTCTATGGTGGGCCTGTCCTGAGAGATGCTGGGTATGTTATCTCTCGCGGACCATGTCGTCGCTGCTCTGGCTGAATATTTTCCACCAGGGGAGTTTGTTGACACTCAGGTGCCTTTTCGCGTTTTGTCACAGGCTCTTATGAACTTGACTCACGCTCATGCCTGTAACATGGCTAATTTGGAGCTGGCATGCCGGGATGCGGTTTTGGATTCTTTACCATCCCTTCCTTCTGAGCAACGTGCTGTTCTGAGGTCTGCCTCTTTGGTGGGACCTCAGTTGTTCCATAGTTCCGTGGAAGCTGTTCGTGGCGAAGTTCTTCGTCATTCGAAGGACCAGCTTTTGCTGAGACAGCTTGACCCACCTGCTGCTGCGGGTGGGGGTCGTTCCAGGCCCGCCAAGCGTGCTGCTGCGTCTGCCTCGTCGGCTCCGTCGGCTACGCCTTCGGCTCCGTCTGCTCCTTCTGCTCATAAGAAGTGCCGACGTGGCCAGGCCCGCTGGCAACCTCAGGCTGGAAAGTCTCAGGACTCTGTCACTTCCCGAGGTGGTTTCTCCTCTCGGGGGCCTCATAGAGGCCGCAAGTGAAGGTTCTCACCTCGATTCGCCTCCAGTCGGGGGAAGGTTGTCGCTGTTTTACGACCGTTGGACAGAGATAACGTCGGACTCTTGGGTCTCGACGTCATTCAATCCGGTCTGCGACTGTCCTTCCATCGGCACCCCAGTTTATCTCGGGTGCCCCTTCCGACTCAGGTCCCTTCAGATTCTCTGCGTCAGGACCTTCTGGTGCAGGAGATCGACAATCTCCTCACCAAAGGGGCGATCGAGGTGGTCAGGAACACCCTTTCACCGGGGTTTTACTCAAGACTTTTCTTGGTGCCGAAGAAAAACGGCCAATATCGTCCTGTCATCGATCTGAGTACCCTGAACGAGTACATAATTGCTCCTCGTTTCAGTATGGAGACTTTCCGGTCGGTTTGACGTTCAGTTCATCAGGGCGATTTTGCGGCCAGTATCGACCTGAAGGATGCCTACTTCCATGTACCCATTCATCTGGCGTCACGGAAATACCTTCGGTTCTCGTTTCGGGATCGAGTTTTTCAATTCAGAGCTCTCCCGTTCGGTTTGAACCTGGCTCCTTGGGCCTTCACCCGACTGATGTCACATGTGCTTGATTTCCTCCGCACTCAGTCGGCAGTGACTTCGTCAGCCTACCTAGACGACATCCTCCAACGGCACCACGATGCTGCTGTTCTGGAGTTCGATGTCCGGCAGTTTCTTTGCCTGCTAGCGTCGCTGGGTTTCAGAGTCAATCGCGAGAAGTCGGATCTTCTTCCTTCTCAGCGATTCCGTCATTTGGGGATGGATTTCGACACTCTTCACAATGTAGTGTCGGTCCCCCAGGCTTGGGCGACGATTCTTTCCGCCTTGACTCGGGACCTGCTTCAATCTTCCTCGGTCTTTTTCTTCCAGGACTTTCCTTCGGATGCTGGGCCTTTGCGGTTCGGTGACAGATCTCATTCCGCTCGGTCGCTTGTTTGTCCGACCTCTCCAACACTTCCTGTTGGATCATTGGCGTCCGAATGTAGATCCGCTGGACCTGGAACTCACTATTCCTCGGTCTCTGCTTTGTCACCTCCGCCCTTGGGCAGATATTCCCTGGCTGACACAGGGTGTTCCGTTGGATCTTCCTTTGGCCGATCGCATCCGTACTGCGGATGCCAGCGATCGGGGCTGGGGTGCGACGTTGGATCCTCTCGGTCTGTCTACTCACGGAGAGTGGGACAGCGAGCAGGTGGGCCTTCATATCAACCAGAAGGAGCTCCTTGCTCTTCTGTTGAGTTTTCGGCTTTGGATCCCTCATCTGTCGGACCATGTTGTCCTACTTCTTTCGGACAATTCGACAGTAGTGGCCTACATACGGAATCAGGGAGGCACACATTCGATTCCCATGTATCGGCTGTCTCGGGATCTTCTTCTGTTGGCACGGGATGTGAACGCTCGGGTGTCCATTCGACACATTCCCGGGCGTCTCAACATCCTAGCAGACTCCCTGTCCCGATGCGACAGTGTCCTTCCAACCGAATGGATGCTACATCAGTCGGTGTTTCAGGCGATTTGCGAGCAGTGGGGTCATCCTCAGGTCGACCTTTTCGCTACTCGCTGGAATCATCAGGTAGAGACTTTTGTCTCCCCTTGTCCAGATCCTCTGGCATTTGCAGTAGACGCTCTGTCTCTGGACTGGACAGGTTGGGTCGGCTATGCCTTTCCTCCTGCACCGATTCTTCCTCAAGTTTTAGTGAAGATTCATGCTTGCAGTTGCAGGATCATTCTGATCACACCCCTGTCTCCACAGAGGGTGTGGATCAATCTGCTGCGGCCTCTATTGGCCGATCGACCGATTCGTCTACCTCTACGTCGCGATCTTCTTTCACAGGGTCGTCCCAGGAAGTCTCACAACAACCTGGCGAGCCTGTCCCTTCATGCCTGTCTTTTATCAGGTCCAGTCTCCGACGTAGAGGTTTTTCGAGACGATCAGTGGAGTGCATTTCTGCATCGCGGCGACCTTCCACTGGAATGACTTATGCCTCCAAGTGGAAGGTTTTCTGCCGCTGGTGTTCAGATCACAATGTGAATTACCGTGATCCGTCAATCGCTCAAATTGCGGATTTTCTGGTTTTTCTTTTTGACTCCAAGGGCCTCCAGCCTATTACGATTAAGGGCTATCGGTCTATGCTGTCTGATACTTTCTCTTATGTGGGAAAGCAGTGTATCGGTCGTAATCTTTTCCTCTCCAAACTTATTCGGCACTTTTCTTTGAAGAGGCCTCGAGTTTTGCGTCTTACACCCAAGTGGAACTTGGCATGGGTGTTGCACTGTTTGGAGGGGGCGTCATTCGAGCCTTTATCTGAGACCGACATGCGTTTTCTCACCTATAAGACGGCTTTTCTTCTAGCGTTTGCTTCTGCTCGTCGAGTCAGTGAGCTTCATGCGCTATCTGTTGATTCTGCCTTCTTCCGAAATGAGGCTAACAGTGTCACATTCACTACTGATTGCTCTTTTCTGGCTAAGAATCAACTCCCCGATTCGGTACCTCCTCCCATCTGCATTCGGGCTCTCCCTGCTGTAGATGGACGGAGGCCTCTTCTTTGTCCTGTTCTTGCAGTCAAGACTTACATTACTCGCACTCAGTTCATTAGGAGGGGTCGGAAGAGATTTTTAGCTCAACTTGACAAAGTCAAGCTGAGCTATTGCCATCACTTCTTGTCCGTCGGCGTACGTACGTACGTACGTACGTACGTACGTACGTACGTACGTACGTACGTCCACAGTTTCCTTTGGCACACCTCACAGGTCGCATTTATGATCAGATTACTTTGAAACTTCTTTTGCTTGTTTGGGGTGACCTCTAGATGGGAGCTATCGATTTTTTTCAATTTCTGTTAAAAAATGTTGCCGCGGCCAACGTTCTTAGAACTTAGTTTAGTCAGACCTCAATATTTCCCTTTGGCACACCCTACAGGGCACATTTATGATTTGATTGGTTTGAAACCTGATACGCTTATTTAGGGTGACCTCTAGATGGGAGCTTTCGATTTTCTTCAATTTCTGTCAAAAAATGTTGCCGCGGCCAACGTTCTTAGAACTTAGTTTAGTCAGAAGACTCAATATTTCCCTTTGGCACACCTTACAGGGTACATTTATGATCGGATTGCTTTGAAACCTGGCATCCTTGTTTGGGGTGACCTCTAGATGGGAGCTATCGATTTTCTTCAATTTCCATCAAAAAATGTTGCTGCGGCCAACGTTCTTAGAACTTGGTTTAGTCAGAAGACTCGATATTTCCCTTTGGCACAATTTACAGGGCACATTTATGATCGAATTGCTTTGAAACCTTTCATGCTTGTTTGGGGTGACCTCTAGATGGGAGCTATCGATTTTCTTCAATTTCCATCAAAAAATGTTGCCGCAGCCAACATTCTTAGAACTTAGTTTAGTCAGACCACAATATTTCCCTACAGGGCTCATTTATGACTAGATTGCTTTGAAACCTGGTATGCTTATTTACGGTGACCTCTAGATGGGAGCTATCGATTTTCTTCCATTTCCGTCAAAAAATGTTGCCACGGCCAACGTTCTTAGAATTTAGTCTAGTTAGACCACAATATTTCCCTTTTGTACCCCCTACAGGGCACATTTATGATCGGATTGCTTTGAAACCTGGCATGCTTGTTTGGGGAGGCCTCTAGATGGGAGCTATCAATTTTCTTCGGTTTCTGTAAAAAAATGTTGCCACTGGCAAAAAAACTGACATTGGTCCCAATGATCTTCAAATTTGCCATTTCATTTATAACTTACCAAGTTCAAGTTTGTCAAGTTGAGCTACAGTGTCATTGACACTTTCATTTCTGTCTCTCATTCCTAAGAGGCAGTCTATCTCTTCCCATTCTATTTCCAGGTGGATCTGTCTTGCAATCAAGCTGGCTTATTCTCGCTTGTCTGCATCGGATCTTGTTTCGAACCGGCTTAATGCTCACGAGGTTCGTGCCATTTCTACATCCTGGGCGTTCTCCAATTCTGTTTCGCTCCGTGATGTTATGAATGCGGCTTACTGGAGGAATGCTTCTACCTTCTCCTCCTTTTATCTCCGCCACCTTCAGCAGCAATCTGAGGACCTTTATTCTTTAGACCCTCTCGTTGCTGCTCAGGCTGTTTTGCACCCTCGTTAAAATTGTTTTTGTCGAGGTTGCGCTTCGCTCAGCCTTGTTCTTTTCAGGTGCCTTCTCTCTATCTTCATTACAGGTTTTCGTTTTTGTTCTCTGCCATCCTTGCTTTCGTTCTGCTACTCTTGTTGGTATTGGTTATGTGATTCACCTCCTCCTATTGTTTATTCAGCCAATTGTAAACAATTGTGAGTAGGTTGAAAAGAAATTAAAATTTTTTAGTAAATTTTGTTTCTTAACATACCTACCACAATTGTTTACCGGAGGCCCACCCTCCTTGGGGATATCTTTGATATCGATGCCTCCCCGCTAAATCACAAACTTCTCGTTGGCGGAAATACGGAATTGACGTCACGGTTGTTGCGCATGCGCTCGGTAAACGCAAGAGGTGTGCAGAGAGAGTACCTGTAATTTCGAGCGCTGGTCTCGCTCGACCCTTTTTTCGATCTTTTCCGTGCTTTTGCACTCTTGTACTTTTCCAACTCGTTTGGAAAAGATTCTAAAAGCTTGAGTTAGTTCCGAAGTAGGGCTTGCACTTATGTTACAGCCAATTGTAAACAATTGTGGTAGGTATGTTAAGAAACAAAATTTACTAAAAAATTTTAATTTCAGTTCGATATCTCTGAACATGTAGAAATACATGAGTTACAAACAGACAGACAAAGTTATAAAGAGATGCACATTCATGCTTACTGAAGAGATTATGACAGTGATATCTAGTCTGGTCTTGGCTTCTTGAACAGACAGCCAAGACATGATTAGACATTTCATGCATGCTTTCAACCTTACATATTGTAGCACAGTGGAAATTCTGGGAAGCACTTGGGCCTTGTGAGTTAATAGCAAGGTAAGTATCTATATTCATTGTGTTTCTATATTTAACTCTCCAGCTGCTGATAATTTTTTCTTGATTTTTAGCAAATTTATTCATGGCTGTTCTGTGAGTCCAATTTCTCCTGCAGCTTTGACCTTTCAAAAGTAAGCCGACCCACATAATTTTGCCCTCTTTTTCTACACACATCCCCTGGACTTATTCCCAGATCAGTAGGCTTTTGGTGGGCATGCTGCTGGAAATTACAGTTCTCTGGCAGGTGTTTCAAGTTAAGTCCTGTTTGCCTCTATAGGTAGCCAAGTCTTCACTGAACACCAGTGCTTAGTCAGAGTGTTACTTTTTTATGAGTGTGTAAAATAAAACAATTTGTAGAATCCTCCAGGGCATTAGAATCTATTACAAGAATCAAATCAACAGAGTTCAAAAGGAGACAGTGGTATCTCAACAATTCAGAAATCTGCAAATCTACATGACTAATCAAATCGAACCATCAAGCCAAAATTTTGAAAAAAATTGGTAGAGTGCTGGAAACCCATGTTTGGGCTTTATTCTCAAGTGCAGGTACCCCAGCTTAACCCTTTACCCAACACAGACGATATCAAAATTTATTATTTTAAATATCATTTTTTTAAATTTTTCAAATAATATCAACAAAACGATATCATGTGACCCCTCATTGGAACGAGCTCATTTCAACGAGGGGTAGCATGATATGGTTTTGTTGAAATTTTTTGAAAAATAATATTTTTTCAACTGCAGAATATGCATATTACGCGGGCGGATGCAGGCGATTCGTAAGGTAAAGGGTTAAAGGCTTCATAATCTGTGGATGTGCTCCATATTATATTTGAAGTGAAATTAAATAGTCTGTGTGGATTTCTTGAGATAATGTGAGTGTGCCTGTGAGCACTGTCCCATAATTTGTAACAAGGCAAAAATATGTGGATACAAATTTGCACTTTACCAGTTAATAAATTACTTTACTGAGAAACTGCTGCTTCAAAACATGATTGCAGACTGCTACTGCATAACTTCAATGAAATTCATCACTCCATTGCAGTATATCCTTGGGGGCACTGTGGCTCAGTAGGTAGAGGTGTAGGCTGCATGCCAAGAGGACCTCGGTTCGAATCCCACCTGCGACAACCATGTTCTGTCCTTGGGCAAGACACTTCACCCCCATTGCCCACTTGGGGTCACTGTGGCATTGTGTACTAAGGCATAGTGCATGTCGATGGTGCACTTGTCTTCGACCAATGCTAACCCAGCTTATATGGAGTTAGTATGTTGGGGAGCCTGACAGTTACCTGCCATTGCACAGTGGATCTCTCTGGTTACTCAAGTTTCCTCCACCCATAAAACTGTCTGACACAAGGTGACCCAGGCTGTCAAAAGTGTCATTAAACCCCAATAAATAAATAATGCTGTATTTCCTTTGAATTTGCCCATTTTGTTGATAGAAATTTGAGAATGTCAACCGCACATGTGACTCAAAATAAGAAAATTTTCTGTGCATATCTGGCAGTTGGTGGAAAATGTTTGTCTCATCCTGTACAATTCAGAATGGACATCAATCAGCGCACTATGCACGATTGGCCTCTTCTCGTCTGTCTGTTTTGGATTTTTTCTGTTAAATTGGACTTTTCTCTAATGGTCTCCCTTGGAGAACAAGCTAAATTTGTTCATTTGCAAACAGAAATAGGATGAGAGTTTTAGGCTTCTGTGTTAGTTTAGTTCTAAGAAATATAATTTGGTAAGAAATTTAAATTTTTGAAGCTTAGCAGCCCTTTAATAAAAATCAGTTGTCATATTTCTTTTCAGGCAAACAATACAGTTAAAACTAGAAGTCCT
Source organism: Pictodentalium vernedei (assembly GCA_031216915.1). Lineage (NCBI taxonomy): Eukaryota > Metazoa > Mollusca > Scaphopoda > Dentaliida > Dentaliidae > Pictodentalium > Pictodentalium vernedei. Next base: position 104,761,927 of record CM062296.1, on the reverse strand, counting down.
GTCACGAACTGCATGCTTATCTAGGCATAATTGCGCGTAGGAATTGTGCGCAATTGCCATTTGGAATGGCATCCTTAGCACAGCAGGTTCTCCTGGTTACTCATAGCAAACACAGGCAATGTTTCTGCCAATGGACCTCCGGATTACCCGGAGGTCCATTGGCTGAAACATTGCTTGTGCACAGGCCATATGGACAGAATTTGATAGCCTTACCATGGTCATAACACGTAGATTAACGCGCAAATCGACGTGCTATTTGTGTGCATTTCATGACAGGACTTCTAGTTTTAACTGTAGGTGAGCCAATACAATTTGTACAAGCTAGAACTTACCTTATGCTCTGATGATTAATTAATTTCAGGTACAACATTTCAACAAATGACTATGACGGATGGAAAACAAATTCCTCTTCCAATAGTGAAAAGCCTAAAACACCCACAAAAATTGATTTGTCAAATAAATATCAGTTTGCGAGCATGGACGTAGCAGAAGATCAAGGTTATGTATTTGAGGGCAATCCAGAAGTGAAACTTTTTGAAGATGATATAGCCAGTAAATTTGTGTTGCGGCTTGCTATCAATACAGCGCAGTATGGTCGAGTTTTTCAAGACAGGTACATTTGTAATTTAAAGTGGCATAAAAGACATAAACCTATGATTATAATACTTTAGGTTTGAAATTTTTAAAAATTCATGTAACCATCATGGAAATTCTGAAAAATTATCAGCTCTTCATTTTTATCTAACAATCATATACTTTTGGCTTGAAAACCACAAGAAATGGTTTGTATAACATAATGTGTTCCAATTCCATATCAGAAAGACTACTCATTCTGATTCTGTATCATACAAACGATGCATTTCCAGGAACGCAACGGGCTATCATAACAGGCTCATGAATACATTCTAGTGATCAACTCAGCTGATCGCTAACAAAACCAAACAAAATTTGTTACAATTAGCGACAGAACTATTAATAGCCAATGACCCCCCACACGCACACACACACAATAAATAGAAAATGCACAATTAAATATTACACACTTGTAAATTCAAGCGTATCATCATAGGAAATGACATTCAGAGTCAATAATTTTTAAAACGCATGCAACATTGAAAATTTGCGGTGACCTCATTACTCATTGTTTGTTAAAGTGCACAACAATATTGTTCAATAAAATACAAGTTTTTTTTAAAACTTTTTCTCCCCCAAATTATGTCCCAAAACTCTATTAATAATTTAAGATTTAATCTGTTTATGTGATAGAATTGTTAGATAAATGAATTATCATGATAATGTGCATGTCCTGTGATTTGCATCAGATTCTCGGTGGTGTCCAGAATGGGATCACAACTCGCTGGCAAAGCCGGCTCATTGAGATCCCATTCTGAACACCACCTTGAATCTGATACAAATCACAGGGCATGCACATTATCATGATAATCTGTATTTATTGAAACAAGGTGAATGATAAATAGTGCACCACCTTTGTTGTTAAGATGTGCTTTTGAGGGAACTAAATCTGATCATGGAAAATATACATAATTTTCATGAAAAGCAGTGCTCAAAATAACTTTTTTTCTTTGCGTAGCAAAATGCTATACATTTCATAAAAATGAAGAGCATTTTATAAAAATTACATAGCTATTTTTGTATACACATGAAGAAGAGTTGTCTTATGCTGTTTTGTATTGAATTCTTCTATGTAGATAGAATACTTTCCATCCATTTCTAGGCATTTCCAAATGTTCTGCAACACATGAAACATTTACTACGTTTTTTTTTAACTGAACTGCCTTTGAGGGTTGCAAGGACTTGGATATTTTCAAATGGCATCTTGGTTGTTCAATAGAGTTCTCAAAATGGAAGTTGGGATTTTTAATTTGATGGGCTTGAAGTTATTTTTAATGGACATTTTATGCAAAATGTTGTAAAACAGGAAGAATTTAAACCAATAGAATTCATCTTACATATGAAGTTGCTAATGATGCTTGATGGAGAGTTAATCTGAGTTGCGCCTGGAATGTTCCACAATCAGAAGTAAAGCATCAGTGAACTAGTTTTCAAATTTGTTTGCAAATTTTCATTTACATTTTGCAATACAAGATAATCAACTGCAGCCTAATAGGCTGCAGTTGATTATCTTGTATCGCAAAATGCTATACATAATTGAACATTGTGTAGCTTTTTGCAAGTTTTGCATAGCAAAAAGCCACGCGACTCCGCTTATTTTGAGCCCTGATGAAAAGAATTTATTTTATTTTTGTAATGTGTGTATGTTTGTTCATTGGGGTTTAATAGCACTTTCAACAGCCAGTGTCATATTGTGACAGAGAGTTTTATGGCTGGAGGAAGCCAAGAGTACCTAGAGAGAACCACTGAGCACTGGCATGCAACTGTCAATTTCTCCATCTTAATAACTTGGAACAAACAGAGTTAACTGTGGTTGAAGGCAAGTGCATCATCCAATGGAGTACACCTTGGTACACAGTGCCACCATGGCCTCTTGCCAATCAGGATTAAGTATCTTGCACAAGGACACAACACCATTGGCATGGGTAAGGATTAAACCATCAACATTTTGATTAAAGTCCCGTGCTCTAATCAATGAGCCACCACTCACCCATCTTAAATCTGTGTGTTTACTAATTAGCTTCTATTTATTTATTTATCTATTTATTTATTGGGGTTTAAGGTCACATACTTAGGCACAATGGTTAATCATGACCGTGATAGCTTTACGGGTGGAGGAAGCCGGAGTACCCGGAGAGAACCACCAAGCAATGACAAGCAACTGTCAGCTCCTCAACATTCCAACTCTGTTAAAGCTCCACTCAAGCAAGGTTACAGCGGTTGAAGACATGTGCACCATCGACGTGCAGTATGCCTTAGTACACGGCATCATCGTGCCCCCATGTTGGCAACCGGGATAAAGTGTCTTGCCCAAGGACACAACGCATGTCATCCTGGACGGGGATCGAACTTGGGACCTCTAGCATAGAAGTCCAACAGTTTACCACTGAGCCACCGCACTCCCTAATCAGCTTCTCAGTTCATTTGAAACTAGGAGTCCTGTGACTGTATTGTTCACTATTTTGAAGTAATAGAGCACTGAATACGTGCACTTTTGTCCCTATCAAACTATACCATCAGTATAACTCATTTTCTGTGGAAAAATGGCATGCCCAATTCTATACAATTCTATACTAGTAAATAGAGATAATTGACAACATTCCTAACCTCTACATGGATACATCTACATGTTCAGTAAAAACTAGAAATCCTGTCATGAAATTCTCACAAATAGCATGTCGATCTGCACGTTAATCTACGCGTTATGACCATAGTAAGGCTATCAAATTCTGTACATATGGTATGTGCACAAGCAATGTTTCAGCCAATGGACCTCTGGGTAACCCGAAGGTCCATTGGCAGAAACATTGCCTGTGTTTGCTATGAGTAACCAGGAGGGCCTGCCGTGCTTTGGATGCCATTTGATATGACAATTGCGCGCAATTCTTATGCGCAGTTAAGCCTAGAGAAGCACACAGTTCATGACAGTACTCCTAGTTTTAACTGTAATGACATGAATAGATATTATAATTCGACTCCATATAGAGAATGAAGAGAGAGTGGACTACTACTTAACCGCAGCACCATATATTCTCCACTCAATAAATAATAAATATTTTCACTTCTTATTAACAGCAAAAGAAATGCTTGCAATCTTTCATAATGCGGACCACCGGTTGAAACACAGTGGTCCATGTCATGGAAGTTTGCAAGTGCCTCTTGTGTTTTGTCTTCAGAAATTGTAAATAATTACTAAGTGAAAAATCTATCCCACAGTGATTTAGTAGTAATCCACCCTCCACATACTGCAGCCTCAATATTTTCTTTCTGTTTGGTCAGTTCAGTTCGTTATTTCACTACTAGCCTCGCTTACATTGCATTACATTTTGCATTGCTCAGTATAAACACTCTGCAGTAGGGAGTGCATTAACTAATAAGCATTTACTGCGCTAATTGTGACAGGACTTCTAGTTCCAACTGTAGCTGTATCAAAATTTGATATTTTAGGCCTAAAAAAAATAAAAATCTGTTTCTCAGGCCCTCCCGCATGGTCCTTTTGGCTGCTGCATGCTCTCTTTTTTATAACCAATCCAAAGTTAAAAAAATCAAAATCAAATGGTTTATGTCTGATATTTTACCCAAGTTAATAAAATTGTCCCTTGAGTGCAAGAAGGCTTTGCAATGCTTTAGCATTGCAAAGCCTTCTTGCACTCAAGGGATGTAAAACACCAATACCCATGCTATTCTGTGGGTTATGAGGCCTATAACATAAAACAAACCAAGTACATGAACTTTTTAATGGTAAAGAAATAATTACAAAAATAAAAAATAAAATAAAAAAATGCCCACCTCCATGCAATTTTACCAAAAATGGCCTGAGAAACAGAAGATCTACTTTGTGTGGCCTTATACTATATTTTTAAAACAACCATAAAAGAATATAAGTACATTTAATTGTCATTTTATATAAGTATTCAAACAGCTGATTAAAATAATTCAGTCAGAAAAAACAGGTTAAGTAGCCTTGCATATAGTAATACACAATTCAGATAAAAGTACCCATGGGGATAAAGTTACCCCAGTTAGGGCAGATATGAATATCAGTAATTATAACTCACTCTTCCACCCAACAGGGATGGGATATAGTCAAGAGCTCTGTCATTTTCTCTGACTCTCTCTTTCTGGAAGTTTGCTTATATTATAAATTGAACATTAGTTGATTTCAATTCATTGTGGTGCGCTGCGTTGAAGAGGGCTTTCTATTAACATGTACTTGGACACATTTAATAACAACTGTTATATGATGAAATTAAGGGGATTACTTCCCTTTGTTCATTAAATGTTGGACAATATATGAACAGTAGACCTCAGATTTAAATCAAATTTGATAGGACTGCTTTATACAGTGGAGCCCACTTAATTGTATATCCCTGTTAATTGAATATAATTTTCAAACACAAAACCATTTACCATACATTCAGTACAAATTTGATCTGTTAATTACATATGGGTTGTAGAGTAAACTCCTGTTAATTGTATATAAATTTTTTGTAATATGTCGAAAAAATTACTGTGACACGCACCAAATTCCCCTTATTTATCAACCTTTTTGTCCTCATTACATCCAATACAGTCATTTATTCTATCATATCTTGTTTGACAGAGCTCTATGAGCTCTGTCAAACAAGATATAATAGAATAAATTCTCAGTTTACCTCCAGAACACAGGAAACTGACCAAATCCCTGTTAATTGTATACTCCTGTTAATTGAATAATTTTCACTGGCAAAATGGATATTCAACTAAGAGGATTCTTCTGTATTAGATACCCCCTGTGTATTCAGAAAAGTATAGTGTTATTAGTGCATGTCAGATGTAATATCAGTCTATTCCTGATAATGATAGTTTAATATCCTTTTATTTCAGATCTCATACATTTTCTATTTGGAAGCGTCCTGCACATCTCGAGGGAGTCACTATTCAAAATCTGAATGTTCGTGGTAAAAGAGGAAATATAGTTCAAGTTTACCCAGCAGTAGAGTATGACTTTGTACCGAATACAATAGAGTCATCTCCAAATGACTATATTCATATTCAGTAAGTATTGTGGAACCCTGTAAATTGAATACCCATTTTACAAGTTAAAAAGAAATATTCATCATACAGGGATATTCGGTTAAACCCCCGTAATCTGGTTGTGCAACAGAATTTTCTCCAGTCACTCTCTTTTTCTCTTGTTTAACTATGAATTTAAGAAATTATATCTTGTTTGACAGAGCTCACGGAGCTCTGTCAAACAAGGTATATTTGGTTAAATATCAAACTGCATTATGGGAAATATTTGCTGCTGAACACTTTGCCATTTTGACATCAGAGTGCAGAGAGTTACCCATAATTTGGTCATTCCCCCAAATTTTGGTGATAAAATGAGCGCATTAAGTTTTTATTTTATTATACCTTGTTCAACAGAAATCCTTAAGCTCTGTCAAACAAGGTATATCTTAATGAATGTTTAAACTGATAGTTCTTAGGCTAAATAGGTATGTAAAGAATAGGAATTTGATGGTTCTTGGTACAAGTTTTGGATAAATCACAATATTTTGTGTTTCTGAGATAAAGTAGGACCCTGGTAACCAATATCTGGTAGAAGCCTTCTAAAGTGGGGGATTGTGGGTATAAATGATTGGCTAAACTGACCTCATACTTTGGTTTGACATTGCTACCTAACATTTGGCTGCCTTCTTCATTCTTTAAATTTGTTTGGTCAACCTCATTTGTTAATATCGTAGAAACTGCATTTGTCATTCCACCCCCCCCCCCCCCCCCCACCACCATACCTCAAGAGGTGCATCCAAATTTGAGGAAGTTAGAGTGGGTTATCTTGAAACTTAAATTCTCAGATTAATTTTACATTAGTAACTATGTAGATTTTTACAACTGCAGGTGACATAACACTGTTTCTACCAAGCATGAATATAAGCAACCTGTCATTTGCAAAATGGGGTCCCCCGAGGGTGAATTTGCTGATGCTATCACATACAGTGGGCCAATTTATCCTCTAGGTACATCTTTCTGTTTTGGCTTGAGACCTTGATTCAGACTGAGGTTCACAGAAGGTAAATTTGGTGATGAGACCCTGCTGTGCAGGGTAGCATCGCCTAATTCACCCTCTGGGGACCTCATTTTGCAGATGACAGTCTGCTTTTTTTCAGGCTTGCTCTCTACATCATTGTTGGCTGTCTGTATATGCAGCCAACAAAAATGTAAAAACACTGTCTAAAGAAATGCATCCCACCAGTAGAGTTCTCAAAGAAGAAAACCCTTGGATCAAGTTTTTCAGAGCCATATAAAGGGGACAGTTTGTGACTGTATATTGATAAGATCTTAAGGGTCAGCTTTTTTGCCTTCACCATGTTTTTTGTTCAGGATGAGAAAAAAAATGAAATGGTTCAGGTTTCCTGACCACCCTGGTTTTTGCATCCGACCCTCATCTTTTTATGAGCACTTAATAAAAAATATTATATCTACAGTAGAACCTGTTTTGAGAGACCACCCCATTTGCCGAGCAAAAGTGGTCTTTCAAGAAAGGTGGTCTCTCATTACAGGTTTGACGTTTTTGCTAGTCAGTGAATGACCAACCAGAGAATATTTGTTGCAGAAATGGAGAACAATTGATTGTTCAAATTTTTTTTATTATTGTTTTATTTTAATTAAGTTTTAATACAAGTACAAAGGCATTGTTTAATAAATTATAGATAAAAGTACATAAACTGAAAAACTTCACTGTTGGACCAACATCCTGGTTTCATTTTTGAACTATTGATTTCTGTGCACACTGCATTGATCTTAACTGGCTGAGTTTCAACAAGGATACCAGAACAAAAGCCATCTTTTTCATTGCTCATGTTTCTGTATATTTTGTTTGTATACATTTGTTTTATTACAAATTATTGGAGAGTGCCAACAGGCACTCTCCAATAATTTTTAATAAAACGAATTTTAAATTACAAATTCAGACCACCCCAAAAAAATCTAACCCTCAACCTGTTTATTGATTTTAATACTCTGAAATTGCCAAAATTGATTATCCGGTCTCTCAAAACAGTTGGAAAATTGAGTTTTTGCCACAGTTTTGTGGTCTCTGAAGACAGGTGGTCTCTCAAGACAGGTGGTCTCTCATGACAGGTCCATTATAGAGTGAAACCAATCAGTACATGGCCACAGTGGTCTCTCAAGACAGGTGGTCTCTCACGACAGTGGTCTCTCAAGACAGGTTTTACTGTATTTTAATTGAGCTGAAAACACACTTTGGTTCAACTGCCATACACTTAGAAACACTGTTAAAAAATGGAACGCTATGTTTACAACTTTATCGTAATTTGACCTTGTGTAACCACTGAAGGGAAGCTCACAAATTGCTGTGCAGGGTAGCATCACCAAATTCACCCTCTGGGGACCTCATTTTGCAGATGACAATCTGCTTTTTTCAGGCTTGGTCTCTACATCATTGTTGGCTGCCTGTATATGCAGCCAACAAAAATGTAAAAACACTGTCTAAAGAAATGCATCCCACCAGTAGAGTTTGCGAGAAAGAAAACACTTGGATCAAGTTTTTCAGAGCCATATAAAGGGGACAGTTTGTGACTATATATTGATAAGATCTTAAGGGTCAGCTTTTTTGCCTTCACCATGTTTTTTGTTCAGGATGAGAAAAAAAATTAAATGGTTCAGGTTTCCTGACCACCCTGGTTTTTGCGTAATAATATAATAACACTTCGGCCAGCCACTGATTTGTCACGGTTCTCGTATGAGAAGGCCTTGGTTACCCATGTTTTACCAACTGCCTCCCCCTATTCCCACGCTTCTTCTCTCCTCCCAACACTCGGAGACGAACTGCTTGATGACATCCCTTGCCCCATTCCTCCCAATCTCTCCGATTAGTATATTAACCCTCTCCTTTGAGTCGCCCCCTAACCACATGTCCTTCATTCTCCCATCCCACTTCTCCATTATACTCCCTGTGAATCTTGTTCTTTTAGACTGGTATTTTGGGCATTCTATAAGAAAGTGTTCCAGGGTCTCCACCATGCCCACGTTACACATCTGGCACTCCTTTTCAATTGTTTTTCCCAATTTTTCCCCTCATCTCCAGGGACCGCGACCTCAGCTTGAACAACAGTGGCCCCCCAAAGGTGCCATCAAGGTATGACCCTCACCTTTTTATGAGCACTTAATAAAAAAAATTATATCTATTTTAATTGAGCTGAAAATACACTGTGGTTCAACTGCCATGCACTTAGAAACAATGTTAAAAAATGGAACACTATGTTCACATCTTTATCGTAATTTGACCTTGTGTAACCACTGAAGTGAAGCTCACAAATTAGTTTATGTAGGCTATGTGTTATACATGTATTGATGTTGTGACTTGAGACCCCTTTTAAAAGATTTGTACATTGTTTAACCCTTTACCCAATGCAGACGATATCAAAATTTATTACTTTAAATACCATTTTTTGAAATTTTTCAAAAAAGTTCAACAAAACCATATCATGTGACCCCTCATTGGAACGAGCTCGATGAGCTCGTTCCAACGAGGGGTCACATGATACGGTTTGGTTGAAATTCTTTGAAAAATAATATTTTTTCAACTGCCGAATTTGCGTATTGCTCGGGCGGATGCGGCCGATTCGTTGGGTAAAGGGTTAAGCACGGATCATTTTAAAAATATTTCAAGAAAACCATATCATGTGACCCCCTCATTGGAATAAGGTCAACCAAATTGAAAGAAAAATGATATTCAAAATAATAAATTTTGTTATCATCCATGTTGGATAAAGGGTTAAAAAAATCTTGTTTCTCAGACACCACCCTCCTCATTAAAATTATCTTTCATCATTAGGAAATTGCTTTATTTACCTGTTTTATTTTTAACTAATCAAAATATACACTAGCCAATTCTATTCAAACCTTGCTCTGTTTTTGGCCTCATAATCAACACAATAGCATGGGTGGTGATGTATTGTGTCCTTTGAGTGCAAGACCACTTTGCAATGCTAAAGCATTGCAAAGCCTTGCTCCACTCGAGGGACAAATTTATCAATTTTATTAATTTGGGTCAAATATCAGATATAAACCATTTCAATTTTATTTTTTTAAGTTTGCATTGGTTATAAAAAGAGAGCATGTGGCAGCCAAAATGACCATGTGGTAGGGTCTGAGAAAATTGTAGAATTTGACTGGAGAGGGAGCAGTTGTCTTTTTTTTTTAGATTTTAAAGCTGAGGCAGGTGCCTAGAAATAAGATTTTTTTAATCACCTTATCAAATACTTGTGTTAATTTCATTTCACAGATGGACTGGTTCCAACACAAATCCAAATAACAATGATGGCCAAGGAAAAGCAGGTACAGATCGAAATAACATAGTGCTGTTAGGAAAACAGGTCTATCCAGAAGGTTCTGGTGCCAATTATGGACCAGGAAATGAGTTTGGACATTATGGTGTCAACTATCCCATGCATTTGAGTGATGCCAAATTTCTTGGTTTTTCAAAGTATGATCTTCAACAGCTGGCATTGCTCAGCCCAAGTGAGTAGCTTCAGTTTTTACCATTTGAGGTATTGGGATTGAATGGTTTGAGGGTTGTGATCCATACTCTTTCTCAGCCTCAATCTTTTGTTTTTGGTCAACCCTTAATGGTCTGGACAATTGTCTTGAATTTTCACCTGACCACTGCCTGCACATGTCCAGTGGCTTAGCAATGATTTCTAGTCAAGTCTAGGCTGCCTATTAAGGCAACCAAGACTTTACTAGAAACCACCGCCTAGGTAATTTGTTTTGTCAACTAGACCTCATCTTGATGACATGTTGAAGGCACCGGTTCTGAGCTTGCAAAAGTTGGAAATAGGCCTTTAAGGGTTAAATGCTCAGTAGAATCTTAAATATAATGGTGATTGTTTTACTCCAATAACCATGATCTAAAATAGAGTTAGGCGGTGTTGGGATTTAGAGTTTGGTATTAGTTTTTGAAATATTCAGTATCTGACTTGACCAAGATTTACTGGTAGTACCAAAGGGGAATTCACATCAGGAAAATAAGAATAAATTGTTCTTGTAACATTCTCAACATTGACATTGTTTACCAACACAAATCAAATCTACAGTAACACACCTTAACCTTTAAAAGCCTATTTTGGGCTTTTGTATTCTCAGTGCATGTACCCTTAAAATAGAATCACTAGGAGGTCTTGCTGGCAGTGGACAAAGCATCTGAGAGTAATTTCTAGTCAGTTGCCCCTGTCCTTAAGGGTTAACAAAAGTGAAAAGAAAATCAGTCACTTCTTTCATGAAACTGAACACTTAACCCTTTACCCAACGAATCGGCCGCATCCGCCTGCGTAATATGCAAATTCAGCAGTTGAAAAAATATTATTTTTCAAAAAATTTCAACAAAACCATATCATGTGACCCCTCGTTGGAACGAGCTCGTCAAGCTCGTTCCAACGAGGGGTCACATAATATGGTTTTGTTGAAATTTTTGGAAAATTTTTTAAAAATGATATTTAAAATAAAAAAAAATTGATATCGTCTGCGTTGGGTAAAGGGTTAAACTGCAATCAAGCCTCAACAGGGCCTTATGAATAGCAAATGTTGGAAAATTTGAAAATGCAGACAGTTTTGATATTCAGTGATTGACTCGTTCGGTGTTTTGGAATCCACATGCTGTCGGTACCGGTTCAGTTTTTCGGTATATTGCCTATAGAATAGTGGCATGATGACCTTTGCCTAATGAATATATTACAAGACTGTTGAAGTTAAGACTCTGAGCTTAAATTCAGGATCGATTTAACTTTTAAATTTTATACAGTCCCTTTTTATACCACCCACTTGAAAAGTGGATGGTATATGTGTTCACTTGGTCCGTCCGTACAACCATACTTCTGTCCATCTGTTTGTCTGTCATACCATCCATCCATCTGTCCATCCATCCATCCATCCATCTCCATCCATCCATCCATCCGTCCGTCCATCTGTTATGCTTTAGGGGGTACACATCTGCTATCTGCAACTCCTCCTAAACCATGCAAGTGAACGGATTTCATTGAAACTCTCAGACATTCTTTTACATACATTGAAGATGTGCACCTCCTTTTTTCAGATATTTTCATTTTTACAGTTTCCCTTATTGAAAAATGAACTTTGTCAAATTCAATTGAAATTCTGTACAGATCTGCTTTTCGCAACTCCTCTTAAACCATTGAACAGATTTGATTGAAACTTTCAGACATTCTTTTACATACATTGCAAATGTGCACCTCCTCTTCTCTTTTCAGATATTTTCATATTTACAGTTCCCCATATTCAGAAATGGTCTTTGTCAATTCAGGTTTTAGTAGGGAGGGGTATAGATCTGCTATCCGCTACTCCTCTTAAACCATTGAACAAACTCCATTGGAACTCGCAGACCATCTTTTACATACATTGAAGATGTGCATCTTCTATTTTTCTTTCAGATATTTTCATATTTTGATGTCCGTCCATCCGTCCATCCATTATGCTTTAAGGATGTACACATCTGCTATCCGCAACTCCTCTTAAACCAGTGAACAGATTTAATTGAAACTTTCAGACATTCTTTTACATATATTGAAGATGTGCACCTCCTATTTTGTTTTCAAATATTTTCATATTTTTATACTGTACCAATGACCCAGACATAGCTGGTGCTAACTCTTAAAATATAGGGCCAAACACAAATTTTGCCCCCCAATCCCCAAAATTTGCATCTAAAACCAAAGAAAACATGTCCTGAATGGCCCTCCACACTTCGCCCCTACTGCGCATGCGCAGTGTCAAGGACGTTCCGAAATTGGCGCCATTTATCATTCTAAGTTTGGCCCTTCATCAGTTAACATCTGACTGATCTTTGTGCTTTTAAATCTCAGTTTAAATGATGCCAGACACATAAATATTAGTGAAATGGTGATTCTAAGGAGGATAGAAAAGGAGGAGAGGAAAAGAATGTGTGACAGAATATTATCAGGGCTGTAACTTAAAATTTTTTAATGAAATTATGTTAAGTTACCTATTTTCAAGGCAGCAGCCATTTTGTTGTCATTCTGATTATTTAGTTACACTGTTTTTTCAAGTGTTTTTCCTCTCTCCCTGTCCTTTAAGTTCCCCCTTGCTATTCTCCCATGCTTTTGGCATAATTTCTGTAATTATTATTACTAAAATTTCTTGGGAGTTTAGCTGAATAACAGAATGAATTCTGTTCTTTCCCCATGTTTACGTCTTCACCTACGGGTGGTTAGGCGTTGTGTTCTGCATCTACCATCTGATGTTCTGCAGTTTCTTCCCTGGAAGTCTCTGTTTTGCATCAGATGGTGTATTTTTGGTAACTGATTTCGGGCCTGGGTGCCTGGAGTATTATTTTAGTGTTTTTACACTCATTGTTTACATTTACAACAGCCCTCTGTGTGAGGGGGGGATTTCTAAAAAATAATATCTTTATGTTATTTTAATCATAATTAGATACATTATTATTGTTCGTAAGTGTTGAATAAATTGTTTAAAATATTTTTAAAATTTTTGTCCACACTTAGGCTTGGGATCCATTGGGGCTCAACGTTACTTTTCAGAAACTTGGGCTGTTCTGAAAAAATATTTTTTCAAAATATTTTGATTTCAATTATTTTTTCTATATTAATGGATCATATTATTATTATGTATTTTGATTGCCGGGGTTAGTGCGAGTACCAAGACTTGTTTTCTTTTCACATTGAAAGGATATTGATCAATTGTTTTAAGAGGAAGTCTTCCTCTGACCTTATTATCATTCTATATGTGGTCAGTGTACTCGCATTAACTCCGGTTCTGTATCGTATGATTTCGATGACAATATGGGAAGCGTATGTCACGGTATGTTGTTGGGGATTTGGACACTCCGGTCCTTTCCCCGCAGGGTCACTCTACTTTATCAATTTCTATTTCAGACGATCAAGATTAGGGTGATGTATCTGTGATGTCTTCCAACAGTGTGCCTCCGTCGTCACAATTAATGAAGGGCTAGCGGAAAAGTGCTCATGTAATACGCCAATTGCCTAAGAGGACCCTAGTAGGTTCGACGGCCTTTGACGTCCGCTAGCTCGCCCGGTGTAGCGTCCATTCACCGAATGGTTCGGCAGCCGGGTTCGTCCGTTGCGGTCTAGAAGGAATTTTGGGGTGATGCGAGCACTATAAACTTAACTTAATGCACACCCAGTGACGGCGGATCGGAGGGAGAACGGAGGAAGCCTTTTAGTCCGGTTCATAGCTCGTTCCGGTCCATCCGGACGGCAAGCGAGAGAGGCCCCTCTCTCGTTCAACAACATCTGGCCCCAGATGTTGTGGTACAAATGTGTCGTTAGCGGAGCATACGTCCGTCGCTCGGGACGCTCCGTTGTATAGGCAGTCCGCTGAGACTGCTAAGGCTTCCTCTTCTCGTCAGCGCACACGACCGCACCTTGGCTGCGTGACCGCCGATATATTACCAGCTTCGCCGATCAAGGATTCTTCGGCGACCAGGTCACACCATCCGGCAGCCAGGGATTCGAGACCGATGGACTCCGGACGTTCGCATAGGAAAAGTATGCGGGAGCCATCTGATGCGGAGCTGCCCTCGGCGAAGCAGCGATAGACTGCGCCTTCGCAGGTCTCGACGCCGGACATTCTTGTGCACATAGCACAGCTTATCGCAGCATCCCAGCAGCCGACAGAAACGGTGTCGGATCGAGAATTATCCGACAGCGCTGGGTCGGTAGCCGGGGACTCGAGGCCTGCAGTCTCCGGACGTTCGCATAGGAAGTATGCGGGAGTCAACGTACACGGAGCTTCCAGCGGCAATGCATCGTAAGTCCGCTACTGCACAGGCCTCGGGAACGGACGTGCTTTCCTTAATAGCACAGTTTATCGCAGCATCCCAGCATCAACTGAATCTGTCGCATATATTTTATCCGATGATGCTGGGTCGGGACGCTCCGCGGAAGCGGGTACGGACGTCCGAAAGTTTCATCCGGTCCGACGGGATACCGAAAGGGATTCGGTGGATTTCAAGCTTTCCCTTTCGGAACAACATATGCTGCGATGCCGGATAAGAAACTGATAGCGTCGGTGGACTTAGAAATTTTTGGTTCGGTTCAGGGACATCGTCCCTCAGTTCCGACATAGTCCAATAATGTCACACAAACTTTCGAATTATTGAACGACGCTATATATATTATTATTTTATGCTTGCTATCCAAGCATTTCTGGTTTCTTGTTCGAAGAATTATGGAGATGTCTTTCAAAAGTGTGCCTCTGTCGTCATAGTTAATGAAGAGTTAGCGGCAATAAGTGCTCATGGAATATGTCTATCGCTTACGGAGTGACATTCGCTAGCTCACCCGGTGTAGCGTACATTCATCGAATGGTTCGGCTGCCGGGTTCGTCCGTTGCGGTCTAGGAAGAAGATTTGGGTGATGCGAGCACTTTAATTACTTTAGTACTCACCCAGTGACGGCAGATTGAGGACAGATCGGAGGAAGCCAACAACATAGGGGACCGCATGTTGTGGTTCAGATATTTTACATTCGGAGCATATGTCCGTTGCTCGGGACGCTCCGTTATATTGACAGTCCGAGAGACTGTCTTTAATGCTTCCTCATCCTCACAGCAGGGCACACGACCGCACATTGGCTACGTGACCTCGAGTATCCGATCAGTTTCGGCATTCAGTGATTCCACAGCGAATAGGTCGCGCCATCCGGTAGCCAAGGGACACGAGGCCCATACACTCCGTTCGCTCGCATATTGGAAGTATGCACGGGGTAACGATCTCGGAGCTTCCTGCGGCAATGCATCGTAACACCGCTGCTCCTCAGGCCTCAGTGACGGACGTGCTATCCGAGTTAGCACAGTTGTTTCGCAGCATCCCAGCTATTGATGGTTTCTCGGTCGAATCAGGAATTATCCGACGGCGCTGGGTCGGTGCGGTCCGCGGTTGCATCAAGCTACGGACGACCGAACGCTTTATAGGGTCCGACAGGATGGCGAAAGGGATTCGAAAGATTTCGAGTTTTCCTTTTAGTAGTATCGGAAGATGCCTTTCATATCTTCTGGCATTTCTTCCAGTGATTATTTTTCGGACTTCATTGCTGCGATCTTGGATAAGAGACTTATAGCGTCATTGGACTCGGATTTTTCGATCGGTACAGGGACTTTGTCCCTGACTTACCGACGCAGTCCAATATTGTCATTACAACATGTGTTTTATTTTTCGACGCTATATATTTATATATATATACAAGCCTGCTACTAAGCATGATAGTTAGTTTCTTGTCCGCGTGGCTCATTTCTGCCATTTTATCTTTTTTACATATAGTTTATTTTGGCAGAGCAGGGCATACCGAGAGTTCATATGCGTCTAGACGGTGTGATTAAAGACTGCATATATTCTTTTTCACCGTTTATGTCTTTTCCAATTTCAATGTTGGGAACGACATTATGTATAGTAGACTTAACTTGGACGCTTTATTATACGTAATCCGCCTTACTGAGGCGTTATCATTACGTCTTCAAGAAAAGATTTACGGGATATTATTCTCAATGTAATTTCTTTTGAGGGCAGTAGTTTGTTCACGTATAACTCCGCCCTTCAGTGGCTGATTGGAGTCGGTTAGACGTGATGCAGCCCTAGTTACATCCACGCGTGGATAGTAGGTTAAGAACTCTCTCAGAGTCGCTTCGTTCTCGGAGGAGCTTCTCTTCGACGGCAACTTTCTGGCAATCCATGAATTGCTTGATTTTTACATTCTCTTGTCTATCTAGTGTTACAAGAGATTCAGACTGGGGCAAACATTCGGTGGTTGACTCAGAGAGTGCCGCCGCAGTTGCCGGACCCGAGTGTGGCTGTTATGACGGTTGCCAGTCAAACAGATTGGGATATATACTGATCCCTACGGATTCGAAGTGCCAGGGTCTTTGGGTTCCGCAGTCTTTTAGCTATCAGTTAACTTCCGCGGAATAATGTTTTTTAGGCTTGCTTTATGTCATTGCATGAACATTATTCAGAAACGCATGCCCAAATTCCTGTCCTTTAATTCGACAGTAGTGGCGTATCTCCGGAACCAGGGAGGCACTCTTTCGTTTCCGTTATTCAATTTAATGGAAAAAATCCGTCTGTTGGTTATAGTACACCAAGTTCAGTTTTGGTCCGTCATATTCTGGGTCGTCTGATTGTTTTATCGCACTCCCGTTCTCTTACGGGTCGCTTGTTGCTGTCAGAATGGACTCTCAACAAACAAGTATTCAATCAGATTTGCTATCTATGGGAGCGCCCAATGATGTTTTATTTATGACACAGCTTGCTAATCAATTGCAGACGTATGTGTTGGTTTGTCCAGATCTCTGAGCTAATATTGTTAACGCTCTATTGATCTATAGGACGGAATGATAGGATACGCGTATCCTCCGGCGCTGTTGTTTTTAGCAGGCATTGCTAAGATAAACAACCACAATACATTTCTGTTGATAGCATCTCTATCTTCACAGAGATCATGAGTAATTTACTCTCTTGTCTACTGTGGATCTTAACGTGAAATCTTCCTCTATGTGAGGATCTTTTTTCACTGGGTAAATCGTGTCATCTTTATCACAACCAGCAAGGTCGCAACCTTCATGTATTCCGTTGTGTGGTCCGTATTGCATTGTAAGCACTGTACCGGACGAGCTTTGGACGCGATTTCTTACTATAGGAGATCCTCTTCTTCGCTATTCTATGCGACTAAAGTGGAGGCTCTTCCGTCGTGGTGTAGGGATCATTATGTTCATATGGTTGATCCCTCCATACTACTCATTGCTATTTTTCAGTATACTTGTTTCACAAGATCTACTGCAGCCTGTTGTTATTTAGGTTATAGGTTTATGTTACCTCATACCTATGCACTCTACGATAGTTTACAATTGAGTCTTTTGTCTCTTTATCTAAGTCAGTTAGTAACTTTTTGATAAATAGACTTAGAATCTTTAGATTAAATTCCTATACGGATTTTAACTTCAGGTTCTTATTTAGCTAAGTAATCATTTGAGCCTCTGGAAACAGTAGTTTTCAAATTCTGACCTTTTAGACAGTAATTCTGTTGGTTTCTCTTTTACTGTAGAGTCAGTGAGTTTCATGCACTATCTTTGGATGTTTTTCACTTTCATAGTTTCGGAATCAATACTTCCGTTACTATTTAGGTTGGATTGTTACATAACAGTTAGGCTCCTATTATCCGGAACCTATTTTTTTTTAAGGTCCTTCCGTCTTCGTATGGGCATGGGCCTTTACTCTTTCCGGGTACAGTTTATGTATTTATAAACAGATATCTGTTTATTACAAGGGCGTAAGCTTCTTCTGTCTTTGATGTCTAGTAGAAGGACGTTACGCTCCATTTTATTGTTAATGGATTCTATTAACTAGCGTACTGCTTATGGTATATCATTGGCTTAGCAGTTGTGCTTAAGATTTCGGCTCATGAAGTAAGAGTTCTTCTACTTCTTGGGCTTACATTAATAGTGTTGCTATTATAGATTTTTGAAGGCTGCTCATTGCGCTCAGCCATCCATTCATGAATTTTATCTCAGAAATATCGAGTCCATTTCTGGAGGCCTCTATTGTTAGGTCTATTATCTACTGCTCAGAATGTCATTCACTTAACAGTTGCTACTATAGCTAGGTAGGCTGTCTGTTTCGGCAGTGTCTCCGTTCGGCTGCCCTCTTCGCTCTGGGCTATTTGACCCAGGGCAAGAAAAAGGGGGGGGGAGGGTGTTCCCTTGGGTCACCTGTTTTTACTATGAAAACAAGGGGATACCTCCTCCGGAGTTAGTAATTCTGAGCTGTTATTGGGATGGTTGTTTAGGGAGAAGTTTAAGTTTATAAAATTCATTCAAGTCTTAGTTTTTAAAGTATAGCTTTTGAATATTGCATATGTCAACGGACATGATTATGCAATTCTCACACACTTTTAGGAGTATAAGAGTCTCTATTCTCTAGACTTACTTTATTATTGGCTTACTTTAAAAATTATTAGTATAAGGATTATTGGATATTAATAGAGTACATGGATGTATGAAGCTCAATTTTTGAAAGGTGTTGTATCTTTCTAATTTATCATAAATAAGAAGGATACATGTAAGGCCTATTACTTCTTTTCCCTACAGGGGATGACTCTATTTTATTTTATTGAGCGTATTCCATTTTGCTCTATGTCCTTGGCCCTCCAGCCTTTTTACTATTCAGCTATGTCTGGGTCATTGGTACAGTATAAAAATGTTAAAAAATTTATAGTAATTTATATATTTTTTATACTTACCAATGACCCAGACGGGGATGGCCCTCCCAGGAGTTGGGAACTCTTGCCTCCCCGCTGAGTACATAGCGCTTACCAGGCACTGGTTATTAGAATGATAAATGGCGCCAATTTCGGAACGTCCTTGACACTGCGCATGCGCAGTAGGGGCGAAGTGTGGAGGGCCTCTCAGGACATGTTTTCTTTAGTTTTAGATGCAAATTTTGGGGATTGGGGGGCAAAATTTGTGTTTGGCCCTATATTTTAAGAGTTAGCACCAGCTATGTCTGGGTCATTGGTAAGTATAAAAAATATATAAATTACTATAAATTTTTTAACTTTTAGGGTTTCCCATATTTAAAAATGGGCTTTGTCAATTCAAGCTTGCGTGGGGGGAGGGAGTGTTGACATTTGCTATCCGCAACCTCTTTTAAATTAGTTAATGGATTTCAATGAAACCTTCAAGCATTCTTTTACATACAGTGAAAATGTGTACCTTCAATTTTGTTTTCAGATATTTTCTTTTTTACAGTTTCACATATTGAAAAATGGGCTTTGTCAATTCAAGCTTCGGGGTGGAGGTGTGTGTGTGTGTGTGTGTGTGGGGGGGGTGGGGGGGGTGTCAGTGTTTGTGCTCTCTACATTAAACACCCTTTTACTGTTGTAAAATGTTTCTTGGTAGGATTGGGTGGTATCATTTAGTGAGCCATGCTCACAGTTTTTCTAGTTTAAGAAAGTGGAGAATACTGAATTGCATGTGTTCATGTATACAAGGGATGGTTAACCATTTAGTTGATTAACCAATGATCAATGTCTTGATCAATCAAAAATGATAAATTTAAAGTAATTTGTATATTTTTAATACTTATCAATGGCCCAGACTTAGCTGGTGCAACCTCAATATTATTAAGGGCCAAACACAAATTTTGAACCCCCCAATACCCCATATTTGCATACAGTACTGAAAATTAAAAGTCCTATCTGGCCCTCCATACTTTTCGTACTTGTGCATGTGCGGTACCCAGGAAGAGACTAGAATTGGTGCCAACATCATTATTTCTAGTTGTGCCTACTGAAGTGATAACTCGGCGGGGAAGTATGAGTGCCCACTCATAGGAGGGCCAATTCTGTCTGGGCCATTGGTAAGTATTAAAAATATACAAATTACTTTAAATTTATCATATTTTTATACTAAAACCAATGGCCCAGACTTAAGCTGAATCGTAAAAAGGCAGAGTGCCTAGGACTTAAAGAAATATCAGACCAAAATACAGCTCCTTAGGCTGCATTAGAACTCCCAAAGAGAAAAGAAGTTTCAATATTTTAAGGAATTACCTATATGTCTCGCTATACCACAATATAAAAGACATACCACTCAAATAAGGAGCAATATCCAAGTAATTCCTCATTACTTAGCATAAATGATTATGATAAATGGGTGTAACAAGCCAGAAAAGACACTTAAAATTAGGAAAAGTGTGTGACTAACGCCCACAAACACACGCCATATATAATGAAACAAGCTGTCCATAATATCAGAATAATCTACAGATGATAACAGCTTAACTCATAGTTACACATTTATTAAAAGGCCAGAAGAGGTAAGAAGAAAACACTCCCTTCCTCCCCCCACACTTTTTTTTGAAGGAATAATCTTTAAAACAAAGAGGAGAGCAGCCTGGAAACAGTGAAAAAGCTGTACCGAATAATATATATATTTGTCTATAAGGCACCTGGCTATTAATTATTTTTAGTTGAGTTGTGACGAAGTCAAACTCAACTTGTAGTTTGATGAATGGCGGGCGGGTGGGTGGGCGTAAACAATTGGGTTCCGGATGATAACTTCATAATGATTCAACCCATGTTCATGAAACTTCATAGGTAGGTTGGTATCGGTGAGAGGAAGAACCCTATTAATTTTGGACTTGCTTGGTCAAAGGTCAAGGTCACAGTGACCTTGAACATAGTAAATTATAAACAATTGGTTTGCGGATGATAACTTGACTACGGTTTAACCTACATTCATGAAACTTCTTATGTAGGTTGGCCTTCATGAAAGGAAGAACCCTATGTATCTTGGACTCACTAGGTCAAATGTCAAGGTCACAGTGACCCTGAACATAGTAAATCAAAACAATTGGTTTCCGGATGATAACTTGATAATGGTTCGACCCATGTTCATGAAATTTCATAGGTTGGCATCAGTGAGAGAAAAAACCCTATTTATTTTGGACTCGTTAGGTGAAAGGTCAAGGTCACAGTGACCTTCAACATAGTAAATCATAAACAATTGGTTTCCGGATGATAACTTGATAATGTTTCGACCCACGTTCATGAAACTTCATAGGTAGGTTGGCCTAGATCAGTGGAAGATTTATTTTGGACTCACTAGGTCAAAAGCCAAGGTCATAGTGACCATGAACATAATAAATCATGAACAATTGGTTTCCAGATGATAATTTGACAATGGTTCCACCTACGTTCATGAAACTTCATAGGTAGGTTGGCATTGGAGCAAGAAAGAGCCCTGTTTATTTCGGAATCACTAGGTCAAAGGTCAAGGTCACAGTGACGCTTCACATAGTAAATTGTAAACAATTGGTTTCCGGACGATAAGTTGATAATGATTAAACCCACTTTTGTGCTGTCACAACTCAACATTGGATCGGTGATCCTATCGGCATTTTCAATTTATTATTAATTTATTGGTGCTTAACACCACATCAGCAGCTAAGGCTATATCACGGCAATCCTGGTTATTAAAATCGAAAGCTTTAAAACATATGCCACATCCAGAATACTTGGATAGGTCGAAAACCGGTGAAATAAAAATGTTCATCCTTAAAACTTGTCCAACTGAACGGTTTCAACGAATAAATCATATCGAACCCCCCCCCCCCCCCCCCCTCACCCGCAATACTTGAATCGCTAGATAAGTAAGGCTGGCGCAGTAATATTAAGGCTTGGGACAGTGACAAATTCCTTTTTCGCTAAAAGAAAAAGAAACTTCACGCTACATTCCCAAGCTATACTGCTGCTGCTATTCTCAATAAAGAGTAATACAGCTAAAAAGCTTGTAGTTAGCCAAAGCAAGTATAATGACATTAACCCTGCGCGACTCGTAACACTTTAGTGTTAGTTATCTAGAATAGTATTGAAACCATATGGCTCCTTCACGTCTGAACGACTCCATAATGCCACTAAGGACGGAGGGGACTTGATGAACATGGCACTATGGCAAGGCATATACCCACTGAAACAGCGTCGACATATCCCTTGAAATCAAGACAGCACTCCATGTTGGCAAATAATACACCATATAGACATAATATCCAATCATCAAGTGGAAATATAATCCACAACATTAGATTTGATAAGAATGAAAGCGGGAGATGAAAACTATGTTCCAGCACCCGATCACAAGAAACCTAGATGAACTCCTTGTGCCTTGTACCGATTATAGCAGGAATATAATCCTGAAAAGTAGTTAACTATAGGCATTCGAAAGAACGCTCATTAATGACAATAAGTTAATATGGCATTATCAATAGGGCTAAAAGCCTCAGACAACTAACATAAAAACAATACTGCTAAGGAGAGAACAAAGAGAACAAACTCTTTTCATGTAACGGTACCTTGTCCAATAGGACTGTGGTCTCAGCCTGGCTGAAGTAGCTAAAGGTCTTCCTAGCTATTCGAGAAGACAATTAAATGGCTGATAATTGTGGCCCTAGAAGCTCACTAAAGGAGACTTACAATGCTAGCTGCTAATGACAGGGATAAAAACACCACTCAAACTTCTAGCTAGGCTACTAACGTGTCAACAATAAGACTAAAGTCTATGACACTTAAGAAAACAACACCGAGAAGGTTCTATTCCCAAGAGACAGTGGTCTCAGCTTAGCTAATGGAGCTTAGAAGACTTCATCTCCGTGAAGACAGATATCTCAGTGTAAATTTTGCGATTTTACACGGCTCACAAAAGGGACAACCACTGCACCAGTTGAGCTAACTGCATGCAGAGAATTAAGCTACTCGGCTTTAATCCTGTGCATTTATATCATGAGCACCTTGGCAGCTAGCTCTATTTTACTCCTCAGAGCAGGGCTCATCAGCGTGCGTCGACAGCAGCACGTAACAGACAGGTGTCAAAGAACCATCACCATGTTCTTGTTCCTCTGAAAAAGAGACCGAAAGACTTGTTTAAGTCAGCGGTGAAGGCTTCACCGCTCACCAAACAGGTCGACACCCGTTCCCAATGTTCAACTGTCGGCAAACAGCAAGCCTATATTCTGAGGCTGCTTGGACTTGGACTCAATAACAGTTATTGTAATGGCAACAATAATAATGAGGCCAAAAACATAAGTCTGCTGCACTCCCAAAAATAAACATCACAAGGATACAAAAATTTTTGAATAAAATTTTTTTTTAAATTTTCGAAAAATTTTAAATGAAGCCTAAGTTCCCCAAGGGAACCTCATGAGCCCAAGGGAATCCTGATAGAGCCCAAGTGTGGACAACTACTAACTAATAAAAGCTAAACTACCGGAATAAGATATACTATGAATCGTAATAGAAAAACCGTGATTGTTTAAAACTAAACATTGAATTAATACGAATCCAAAACGTTATTGAACAGACAACAACGTCAAGAGGAAAAACTGGAAACTAACCAACAACAGGCACAACAAAGACGCAGAGTCAGTAACCGATCAACAACCACCTGACGCAAAGCTATATCTTCATATGGAGAAAAAAACATGCATCTGGTAGAAGATGCAAGAGTACAAAAACGTCCTGTACTGATACAGACAGGACGTAAACATAGGGGATAAACAGAATACCTATTCTGTTTACAAGTTAAACTCCCAAGAATTTAATAAAAAATTCTTCAGTAAAAAAGCCAAAAGAGCTTGGGAGTATAACAAGAGGGTTCAGGAGAGGGAAGGGAAGTAATAGTAACAAAACAGCAGTGGAGTCATATTAAAATGACAACATTCAGAATCATATCACAAAATTGGGTAACATGAATAATTTACATAAAATTTATAAAGTTACAGCCCTGAACATCCAAAACCACCGTTATTCACTTCCAGCATCCTCTTACACTATTGATTTCATGAAAACCATCATTGATTTGTGTCTGGCATCTTTAAAAATGAGAATTTAAAGCACAGATGTCAGTTCAGTTGTTACTGACTTTGTGCCAAACAGAAAATGATGTCTGCACCAATTCTGGTCTCTTCCTGGGTACTGTGCATGGGCAAGTACTAAAAGTATGGAGGGCCAGATAGGACTTTTAATTTTTGGTATTGTACGCAAATGTACGGTTCAAAATTTGTGTTTGGCCCTTAACAATATTGAGGTTGCACCAGCAAAGTCTGGGCCATTTGTTTTAGTATTAAAATATGTAATTGAACGATTAGCCATTACTTTTGAACTACTGTATTAGATGGGATAACAAAGGAACAGACTTGCTCCAAAACAGGCATGATCGTTATACTTTAACAGTAGCTGGAAATGGTCATTCTTAACCAGGCATGTCAAAGTACCATAGGTACCATTAAAATCAGTGCCGGTACTGTACAGTGAATCACAACACGGTACTTGGTACCGGTACTGGTACCAATCAGTGAAACAATAGTAAGCAATACTAAAGATCGATGTTGGTGTTAATTGTTTCCAGTCCTGTTCCAACTTGAAACTGGTGATTTATTGTCAGTGTGATTAGAGCGTTTTCTTCCTCGAATATATGAATTATGAATGAATCCGAATCCAGAAAGATATTTGCCCTGATATGCGGAGCAATGAAACTGGAGAGGCATTGCTCCGCATATCTTTTCCCTGATATGCGGAGCAATGCCTCTCCAGTTTCATTGATTTCGAAATTCATATATTTGATAACATTTCAATGATGGAACCACTCTAATCATGGTGGAAATAAATCACCGGGTTCATGTTGGAAGTTTGTCACAAGATAGGAAACAATTAACACCGACAACAATCTTTGATATTGCGTCTATCAGTTTATCCAGTTGCTCACTAACAAGCTATTACAGGGGCTCACTATCATTCTGAATGATAGTAAAGTGAGCCTCTGTAAGGCCTAAAAAAATAAAAAATCTGTTTCTCAGGCCCTCCCGCATGGTCCTTTTGGCTGCCGCATGCTCTCTTTTTATAACCAATTTAAACTTTAAAAAAATAAAAATTAAATGGTTTATGTCTGATATTTTACCCAAGTTAAAAATATTGATGAATTTGTCCCTTGAGTGCAAGAAGGCTTTGCAATGCTTTAGCATTGCAAAGCCTTCTTGCACTCAAGGGATGAAATACACCACCACCCATGCTATTCTGTAGATCATGAGGCCTAGAACTTGAACCAAGAACATGAACTTTTTTGATGGCAAAGAAGAAATTACTGAAATAAAAAATAAAGGAAAAAAACGCTCGCCCGCATGCAATTTCACAAATAATGGCCTGATAAACAGAAGATCTACTTTGTGTGGCCTAATAGCCTGGTTGTACTGCAATAAAAATGTTTGTCATACAGGAATAAAGTCAATAAACTCAGATTAATTTAATCGATCGTGATTTCCAAACCAAACAAAAACAACGAAGACGTTCAAAACTCATTTGCTTGTCGTCTCTACTAGATAGTGGGCTTGGATGAATGTGAGGGCATCTAACAACTCATTCGAGCACGTATATTCGTACAATACAAAAAACACACTGAGAATGCATGTTGGCTGTATTGTCGACAAATCTCTGTATAAGAGTTCCAGGGTTACAGGACAAACTTTGGTGCCTTCCCATGTTTTGAAGTCCCTGCTCAAATCGACATAATCACCCAAAACCAATGGAGGACAGGCGGCAGATTTAGCATTGTGTCATTCTCAACACTTCATTATTCTCAGCATCTTCAGAAGAACTATCACTACGCTCTGAGCGATGATTGCTAGGATGTAGTTTTTGTATTAGTTTTGTGGCCGTTTCATTAGTTGTTTTTAGCTCATCTTGACAAAGTCAAGCTGAGCTAATCTCATCGCTCTCCGTCTGTCATCTGTCCGTCCGTCCGTCCGTCCATCATCACATTTTGGTCTTCTCCAAAACCACTGGGCCAATTCTAGTGAAAGTTTGTGTGAGTGATGGTCCCAAAGGGGTATTGCAGTTTTGTTCAACTCAACATGCCCAGCCCCATATGGAAGGGGTGGGAAAAAATGCTCCAAAATATTATAGAAATCTTCTGCTCATGAACCAGTGGGTACAATGACTTGATATTTGTTATGGAGCTTCATTTTGAGGTGTAGAATCAAGTTTGTTCAAACGAAGTTCATGAAGCAATATTTGGCTTTGAAATGGTAGGGGTAAGATTTTTGGCCCTGCCCAAAATTTCTATTTTCTGAACCAATGATCCAATTTGAACCAAATTTGATATATGGCATTATTGGGTCATAAGTACTTGACTCGTGCAAAAAAAAAAGAATCCTACATCCCCATGGGAACCCCAGGAGCTAAAAATAGAAATATATTCAAATGCTCATATTTCCCAAATCACACAGAACAGAGAGCTGTTATTTGGTATGAAGCATCCTTTGGACCAGTAGGATTGAATGGTAAAACAAATAGCCATCGGTTTTGTTCGAGTGTTCTGCAAAGGGTACCGAAAAAATGCTGAGTCGGCATATTTGCAAACATTTAAAAAAATCTTTCTCCAGAACCAATCATCAGAATCTTTTGAGGGGGGGGGGGGGGGGGGGGGGGGGGGGGCAGGGTTTCGGGGCAGATACAAGTTTGTTAAAATAAAGCCCATTGGTTCATATTTGGGCTCAATACAGGAGCCCAAATTTTTAACTTATGGTAATATGGGGAATATTCTTTAAAAATCTTCTTCTTCAGAACCATCAGTCAGAATCTTTTAATGTTTGGTGTACATCATTGTTATGAGGGTCAGATTCAAGATTGTTTTGACTTGTATTGGGGGAAATACATTCTTTTTGTAAGATAAATTGCCGACATGATTAATAAGTTTGATGGCTCATAATATGTGTTCATGGTAACTGGTTTCCTTACAGGCCTGAAAATAAGCAGTCTGACATTTGCAGAATGAGGTCCCTAGAGGGTGAATTTGATGATGCTGTCCCATACAGTTGGCTATTTTTTCCTCTGGGCACCTCTTTCTGTTGAGTTTTAAGACCCTGATTCAGATTGAGGTTCACAGAGGGTAGCATCACTAAATTCTCCCTCTGGGGACCTCATGTTGCAGATAACAGTCTGCTTATTTTCTGGCTTGTTTCCTTACCATAAGATTTCAAGTACAACCCCAAGACATAAAAACAGATGTTTTCTCCTCCTCCGACCTGTACGATCAGGTGTGGTTTCAAACTCCAACCATGTGACCATTTTATATAACTTCTTCACACCAGTTCAACCCCTCATTGGAATTTCAAAGAGGAGGCTGAAACTTTGTGATGTTATTGATGAATTTGCTGATCATTCCATTGTGAGATCAACACAAACTCTGACCACAGGAGTGATGGATTACTGACAGTGCTTCTCTAGTCTTCTCCATTTGAAACAGTACCACATGATCCAAATTGAAACTCAACATCAGATACTAATCCTATCACCTAGAATGGATCTCTGTCTTAAACTTTGTGATGTAGTAGTGGATCACTCTCTCAAACTTTGTGATGTAGTAGTGGATCACTCTCAAACTTTGCGATGTAGTAGTGGATCACTCTCAAACTTTGCGATGTAGTAGTGGATCACTCTCTCAAACTTTGCAATGTAGTAGTGGATCACTTTCAAACTTTGCGATGTAGTAGTGGATCACTCTCTCAAACTTTGCGATGTAGTAGTGGATCACTTTCAAACTTTGCGATGTAGTAGTGGATCACTCTCAAACTTTGTGATGTAGTAGTGGATCACTCTCTCAAACTTTGTGATGTAGTAGTGGATCACTCTCAAACTTTGTGATGTAGTAGTGGATCACTCTCTCAAACTTTGTGATGTAGTAGTGGATCACTCTCAAACTTTGTGATGTAGTAGTGGATCACTCTCAAACTTTGTGATGTAGTAGTGGATCCCTCTTTCAAACTTTGTGATGTAGTAGTGGATCCCTCTTTCAAACTTTGTGATGTAGTAGTGGATCACTCTCTCAAACTTTGCGATGTAGTAGTGGATCACTCTCAAACTTTGCGATGTAGTAGTGGATCACTCTCTCAAACTTTGCGATGTAGTAGTGGATCACTCTCAAACTTTGTGATGTAGTAGTGGGTCACTCTCTCAAACTTTGTGATGTAGTAGTGGATCACTCTCTCAAACCTTGTGATGTAGTAGTGGATCACTCTCAAACTTTGTGATGTAGTAGTGGGTCACTCTCTCAAACTTTGTGATGTAGTAGTGGATCACTCACAAACTTTGCGATGTAGTAGTGGATCACTCTCTCAAACTTTGTGATGTAGTAGTAGATCGCTCTCTCAAACCTTGTGATGTAGTAGTGGATCACTCTCAAACTTTGTGATGTAGTAGTGGATCCCTCTTTCAAACTTTGTGATGTAGTAGTGGATCACTTTCAAACTTTGTGATGTAGTAGTGGATCACTTTCTCAAACTTTGTGATGTAGTGGATCTCTGTCTCAAACTTTGTGATGTAGCAGTGGATCACTCTCAAACTTTGTGATGTAGTAGTGGATCACTCTCAAACTTTGTGATGTAGTAGTGGATCCCTCTTTCAAACTTTGTGATGTAGTAGTGGATCACTTTCAAACTTTGTGATGTAGCAGTGGATCACTCTCAAACTTTGTGATGTAGTAGTGGATCACTCTCAAACTTTGTGATGTTGTAGTGGATCCCTCTTTTAAACTTTGTGATGTAGTAGTGGATCACTTTCAAACTTTGTGATGTAGTAGTGGATCACTTTCTCAAACTTTGTGATGTAGTGGATCTCTGTCTCAAACTTTGTGATGTAGCAGTGGATCACTCTCAAACTTTGTGATGTAGTAGTGGATCAATCTCAAACTTTGTGATGTAGTAGTGGGTCACTCTCTCAAACTTTGTGATGTAGCAGTGGATCACTCTGTCAAACCTTGTGATGTAGTAGTGGATCACTCTCAAACTTTGTGATGTAGTAGTGGGTCACTCTCTCAAACTTTGTGATGTAGCAGTGGATCACTCTCTCAAACCTTGTGATGTAGTAGTGGATCACTCTCAAACTTTGTGATGTAGTAGTGGGTCACTCTCTCAAACTTTGTGATGTAGTAGTGGGTCACTCTCTCAAACTTTGTGATGTAGTAGTGGATCACTCTCGCAAACCTTGTGATGTAGTAGTGGATCACTCTCTCAACCCTTGTGATGTAGTAGTGGATCACTTTCAAACTTTGTGATGTAGTAGTGGATCACTTTCTCAAACTTTGTGATGTAGTGGATCTCTGTCTCAAACTTTGTGATGTAGTAGTGGATCACTCTCAAACTTTGTGATGTAGTAGTGGGTCACTCTCTCAAACTTTGTGATGTAGTAGTGGATCACTCTCGCAAACCTTGTGATGTAGTAGTGGATCACTTTCAAACTTTGTGATGTAGTAGTGCATCACTTTCTCAAACTTTGTGATGTAGTGGATCTCTGTCTCAAACTTTGTGATGTAGTAGTGGATCACACTCAAACTTTGTGATGTAGTAGTGAATCACTCTCTCAAACTTTGTGATGTAGCAGTGGATCACTCTCTCAAACTTTGTGATGTAGTAGTGGATCACTCAAATTTTGTGATGTAGTAGTGGATCACTCTCTCAAACTTTGTGATGTAGTAGTCGATCACTCTCATAAACTTTGTGATGTTGTAGTGGATCACTCTCTCAAACTTTGTGATGTAGTAGTATACCATAATTTCAGAGCATCATATGTGTAGTTTCTATTCCAGCGTGAACAGATAATTTAAACTCTGCCACAAGCAATATGAACATTCATCACTGGGGACTTCAACATTGACATGTTAGTTAGAACTTATGTATGTGTCCATGAAACTAATAAGTCTTCTTCATCACCATGTATTCTGTTTATGTGTACCCCCATCATCTTATATTCATGAACATCTGGACTCTACATAAGACTGATATGATTCTGAGATATTATTCTGACCATTTCTTCATACCAGTTGCCATCCCATGGAAGTGTAAATATTAAGGTGTTATTCTTTGTGGTAAGCTTATTTTTTTATCACTCATAGTACAATACCGATTCTAATTAGAGTTGAAATGGTTAAGGCATTTTCTCGATCGATTAATCACATGGATAAACCTTGGTTAACTGATTAATCACTTGCCTTTATAGGTAGCTGAATAATTGCTGTACCGTTGAGGTTTTATGGCATTAACCCTTTACCCAACGTAAAGGACAAAATCGGCCAGTTCTACGTACAAAAATTTCCATTCAAATTTTATTGTTTTCAATTTTTGTCTCAAAAACATAGCTTTTGATCCCTCATTGGAACGAGCTTGTTGAGCTCGTTCCAATGAGGGATCATAAGCTATGTTTTTAAGAAAAAATTGAAAACTTTAGCAATTCAAGAATCTATTTTGCAAATGTCATCTGCTACCCGCATTTGGTAAAGGTTAACTTAAGAATGACCAGTTCCAGCTACTGATACAGTATAATGATTGTGCATGTGAACAATTATGTCATCAAGTAACTTGCATGCTGTACTCTGTCTCATATAATTGATGTGAGTCAGTGTGACAATGTTTGCCTGTTTTGGAGAAAGTTTGTTCCTTTGTTAACCCAGAAAGTACAGAAGTTCAAAAGTAACGGTTAATCTATCAATTACTTTTTTGATCGATCAAGACGTTGATCATTGGTTAATCGATTAATCAGTTAACCGTTTCATCTCTAATTCTAATAGTAGTCAATAAAAGGATGAAGATTTCTAAGCTTGTGTATTCTGAGAAGTATTTTTGTAGGCATCAACAGGATCTTTTTTTTTTATGTGGTTAATCCTTTACCTACAGTTAAAACTAGAAGTCCTGTCATGAACTGTGCGCTTATCTAGGCTTAATTGCGCGTAGGAATTGCGCGAAATTGCCATATCGAATGGCATCCAAAGCATGGCAGGTTCTCCTTCAACTTGTCTGTTACCCATAGCAAACACAAGCAATGTTCCTGCCAATGGACCTCCGGGTTTCCCGGAGGTCCATTGGCTGAAACTTTGCTTGTGCACAGGCCGTATGTGCAGAATTTGATAGCCTTACTATTGTCATAACGCGTAGATTAACGCGCAAATCGACGTGCTATTTGTGCACATTTCAGGGCAGGACTTCTAGTTTTAACTGTAACATGAAAAGCAGATGACACATGGAAAAAATATTCTTGAATAACTATTGTTTTTCATTTTTGTCTCAAAAACATTGGTTATGACACCTCATTGGAACAAGATTGATGAGCTCGTTCCAACGAGGATTCATAACATATGTTTTTGAGACAAAAAAATAATGAAAATTAATTGGCGTTTTTTGAAAATAGCACTGGTCGATTTTGGCTGTTACGTTGGGTAAAGGGTTAAGACTCTCAATTTAAGCTGTATGAAAACATATTATGTTCTACTGGATGTAACTAAAAGTACATGGGAAATTTACCCATATTACCATCAAGATGCAAGTTAGAAATTGCATGTTTACTCACCTTCACCCCTCAAGTGTTTCAAATTTTGTGAGCATGTTAAGAAATGTGGAAATTGCACAACTGCAATTTTAGTATGGATGTGCATTTCATTACCATGATGCCCATTTTATAACAATTGCTTTAGCAGTATACCATTCATTGCGGCGTGGTATTGATAGGCCCATCCAGGGACAGCGCACCTCTCGTTTGTACCGGTCAGTTCAAGAGCAACAGCTCTGCATCAGGGGTGAGTAGAATCAACTTTCAGTGGCTAAGTATTAAGACCTTCCATTGAACAGGTCTGGATACCTCATTCCAGAGATAGATCATAAACTATGATTTGAGATCAAGAATTAAAAAAGAAACAAAATTTGCCTTGTAGTTTTTGGCTCACCAACGTTAGTTGTGTGAGCCTATGGCATAGCCCTCATGTCGGCGTCGGCGTCCGCTCTCAAATATTTTGAACTTTTGTGTACAGGTTTTGATTTTTTGGCTTTTCAAATTTTTTTTTAGTTTCAGCATATT
Organism: Pictodentalium vernedei; assembly: GCA_031216915.1. Taxonomy (NCBI): domain Eukaryota; kingdom Metazoa; phylum Mollusca; class Scaphopoda; order Dentaliida; family Dentaliidae; genus Pictodentalium; species Pictodentalium vernedei. Next base: position 104,729,834 of record CM062296.1, on the reverse strand, counting down.
GCTGTAGTGGTTCACTATAACATTTAACTCTTTTCCAGGGTATTTTGTCGTAATTTTAACCCTTTGAATCAAATTTTAGACTTATTTTGATGTTTGCGTGCAGGTTTTGATGTTTTTTTTTCCCTTTCTTTCAAGCGGAGATTTACCTTGCAGCATATGTCCATGCTTTCTATTGTATGTAAACATGCATCTTAGGGCTATGTTTGTATTATTTAACCCTTTTCCTGCTGAATTACTTTAATTTTGGACTTTTATGTACAGCTTTTGGACTTAGGCTTACAGCTTCTTACTTTTATGTACAGGTTGTGATAAAAAAAAAACAATTTCAAGTGAGGTTGACCTCACTGCATATTACAGTGGTGGTTATTATAACATTGATATCTTTCCAGTGCATTTTTAAAAATTTTTTAACCCCTTGAATAGATTTTTAGACTTATTTTGACGTTTGCGTGCAGGTTTTCATGGGTTTTTTTTTTTTTCCTTTCTTCCAAGTGTAGAGTTTCTGCATATTGCTATGGTGGTTCACTATAACATTTAACTCTTTTCCAGGGTATTTTGTCTTAATTTTAACCCTTTGAATCAAATTTTAGACTTATTTTGATGTTTGCGTGCAGGTTTTGATGTTTTTTTGTTTCCTTTCTTCCAAGTGGAGATTTACCTTGCAGCATATGTCCATGCTTTCTATTGTATGTATACATGCATCTTAGGGCTATGTTTGTATTATTTAACCCTTTTCCTGCTGAATTACTTCAATTTTGGACTTTTATGTACAGCTTTTGGACTTTGGCTTACAGCTTCTTACTTTTATGTACAGGTTGTGATAAAAAAAACAATTTCAAGTCAGGTTGACCTCACTGCATATTGCAGTGGCGGTTATTATAACATTGATATCTTTCCAGTGCATTTTAAAATTTTTTTTAACCCTTTGAATAGATTTTTAGACTTATTTTGACGTTTGCGTGCAGGTTTTCATGGGTTTTTTTCTTTCTTTCTTCCAAGTGTAGATTTACCTTGTAGCATATGTCCATGCTTTCTATTGTATGTAAACATGTATCTTAGGGCTACGTTGTATTCTTTAACCCTTTTCCTGCTTATTTACTTCAATTTTGGACTTCTTTTGTTTACAGGTTTGGATTTTTGTGCTTTTAAAAAAATTTTTTCTTCTTTACATATTGCTGTGGGGGGTTCATGATAACATTTAACTCTTTTCCAGGGTATTTCATCTTAATTTTAACCCTTTGAATCAAATTTTGGACTTATTTTGATGTTTGTGTGCAGGTTTTGATGTTTTTTTTACTTTTATGTGCAGGTTTTGAGGTTTGTCTTTCTTCTCTTCCAAGTGGCGACTTACCTTGTAGCATATTGTCATGGTTCCTATTTTATGTTAGGATGCTTCTTGGGGCTATTATTATATTATTTAACCCTTTAGCTGTTTATTTACTTTAATTTTGGACTTTTGTGTGCAGGTTTTTTACTTTTGTGTGGAGGTTTTGATATTTTTTTTTTAAGTGGAGTTTTACCTCACTGTCATATTGCCATGGTGGTTACTGTAACATTTTCAGGATATTTTTCTAAATTTTAACCCTTTGAAACAAATGTGATACTTTTATGTGCAGGTTTTGAGGTTTGTCTTTCTTTTCTTCCAAGTGGATATTTTTCAAGTAGACTTTCACCTTACTGGCATATTGCCATTGTGATTACTGTGACAGGGTATTTTTCTCAATTTTAACCCCTTGAAACAAATGTGATCCTTTTTTTTACTTTTATGTGCAGGTTTTGAGGTTTGTCTTTCTTTTCTTCCAAGTGGTGACTTACCTTGTAGCATATTGCCATGGTTCCTATTTTATGTTAGGTTGCTTCTTGGGTTATTTTTATATTATTTAACCCTTTAGCTGCTTATTTACTTTAATTTTGGACTTTTGTGTGCAGGTTTTGTACTTTTGTGTGCAGGTTTTGATATTTTTTTTAAGTGGAGTTTTATCTCACTGGCATATTGCCACGCTGGTTATTGTAATATTTTCAGGGTATTTTTCTAAATTTTAACCCCTTGAAACAAATGTGATACTTTTTTTACCTTTATGTGCAGGTTTTAAGGTTTGTCTTTCTTTTTTTCAAAGTGGAGACTTACCTTGTAGCATATTGCCATGGTTCCTATTTTATGTTAGCATGCTTCTTAGGGGTTATTATATTATTTAACCCTTTAGCTGCTTATTTTCTTTAATTTTGGACTTTTGTGTGCAAGTTTTGAACATTTTTTTTTTTTACTCCAACCACCCCTCTACATTGGCCACCTGTTGGTGAGCCACGGGGTACTGATACCCCCCTCTAGTTCTGTACAGCATGCAGTGTATCATGATGCATATGAGGGCAAAGTATGAAGCAATATTTTACTTGAATCACATGTTATAACTTTCTAATACAAATGTTCCAGGGCAGTTTGGAGGTGAAATGTCTGAATTGGATGATGCTGGCACATACTTTGATATTGGACCTCGAAAAGTAACACAAACTGGAACCTATCACTATATGTGTACCAGGAACAATAACTTTTCCAACAGAGATCAGAAAGGTCGCATATTGGTGTATCCATTTCCAAGTGAATATTTCTCAGTGGGAATGATGGGAGGCAATATCTCTTCACCTGACAAGTAAGTAAATATTGAGATTTCCCCATCTCTCACCATATTAACCCTTGAAGGCCTATTACCAACTTTTCTGACTTTATAGAACTGGTGCCCTCAACATGGGGAGGTCCTACTGATAAGAGACAAGTTATGTAGGAAGTGTTTTCTAGTCAAGTCTTTGCTGCCTGTTAGAGTTGACTAGATATCACTGCTAAGCCACTGGACATATAGAGGCTCTGGGATAGTGGTAATTCAGGACACATGTCCAAGCTCTTAAGGGTTTTAACCCTTTAGGGACTTGACAATTGTCCTGAATTCACACCTGACCACAGTCTACACACATCCAGTGGATTAACAGTTATCTCTAGTCAAGTCTTCCTGCCTGTTAACCCTCTGCACTCTGATGTCAAAATACTAAAGTTTTCAGAAGCAAATTTTTCCCACAATGCAACTGAGAATTTAATAAATTTTATCTTGTTTGACCGAGCTTATTGAGCTCTGTCAAACAAGATATAATTTCTTAAATTTTTAGTCGAGTTGTGACGAAGTCAAACTCGACTTATAGTTTGGTGAATGGCGGGCGGGCGGGCGGGTGGATTTGGGCGGGCGGGCGGGCGTAAACAATTGGTTTCCGGATGATAACTTGATAGTGGTTGAACTCACATTCATTAAACTTCATACGTAGGTTTGTCTTGGTGGGAGGAAGAACCCTATTGATTTTGGACATGCTACGTCGAAGGTCAAGGTCACAGTGACCTTGAACGTAGTAAATCTTAAACAATTGGTTTCCGGATGATAACTTGATAATGGTTCAACTCACATTCATGAAACTTCATAGGTAGATTGGCCTTGGTGAGGGGAAGAACCCTATTGATTTTGGACTCGCTACGTCAAAGGTCAAGGTCAACGTGACCTTGAACATAGTAAATCGCAACAATTCCTTTCCGGATGATAACTTGAGAGTAGTTCAACCTACATTCATGAAACTTCATAGGTGGGTTGGCCTTGGTGCGAGGAAGAACTCTATTGACCTTGGACTCACCAGATCAAAGGTCAAGGTCACAGTGACCTTTAACATAGTATATCGCAACAATTGGTTTCCGGATGATAACTTGATAGTGGTTCAACCTAGAGTCATGAAACTTCATAGGTGTGTTGGCCTTGGTGCGAGGAAGAATCCTATTGATCTTGGACTCACCAGGTCAAAGGACAAGGTCACAGTGACCTTGAACATAGTATATCACAACAATTGGTTTCCGGATGATAACTTGATAGTGGTTCAACCTAGAGTCATGAAACTTTACAGGCGTGTTGGCCTTGGTGCGAGGAAGAACCCTATTGATGTTGGACTCACCAGGTCAAAGGTCAAGGTCACAGTGACCTTGAACATAGTATATCGCAACAATTGGTTTCCGGATGAGAACTTGATAGTGGTTCAACCTAGAGTCATGAAACTTCATAGGTGTGTTGGCCTTGGTGCGAGGAACTGTTGTCACAACTCAACATTGGATCGGTGATCCTGAGCGGCATTTTTCATGCTATGTGGGCAATATGGAGTCAGTGAGGGAAATTTTGAAATACTACCAGAGTGCTAGGAGCTAAGGCAGCCAAGACATGACTAGAAACCACTGCCTATGTAATTTGTTTACAGTCAGCAGGACCTACTCATGATGGCATGTTAAGGGCACCTGTTCTGTCGTAGAAGTGGGAAATCGTCCTTTAACTGGTTGAGGGCTAGAAATTTTTTGGTGGTCTGAATTTGTTATTCAAAATTTGTTCTATTAAAAATTATTGGAGAGTGCCTACAGGCACTCTCCGGTAATTTGTAATACAACAAATTCATATGAACAAAATTTATTTAGGTCTGACTGAATATGAAACATTAACAAGGAAAATGTTGGCTTTTGCTATGGTACCCTAATTTTTTTGAAAGCCCTGATAGTGGCTTCTAGCACTCAGCCAGTTAAGGGTTAAAAGAATCTTAGTGAACAGAGCATGGTTTGAATGTGGGGAAGTAGCCGGCACTGTTGTAACTGAGGACTGACCTTGCTCTCCTCTCCTCACCTACCAAAGTTAAAATTTCATAACCCTTTAGCCAAGGTAAGGGCCACAACTAACCATCACTGTTTACAAAAATTGTCATTTGAAGTTTAATGCTTTTCCATTTTAAGTCTTAGATTGCTTACGCAGGCCTGCGGCTTTCAGAATTTTGCCTAGCCTATTTATCGTTCATCTGGTCTGAGCTTTGGTAACCTATCATTTGTTCCCCTGTACTTGACCTGGGTAACCTAAAGGTGTATGTATCACAACTATGCTGATATATGAACTGTTGTGTAATAGCCAAGCTATTATACAACATATATATCCAGATGAATACAGATGAATCCTTTCGAACAATAATGAACCTGTGTGTCAGCAATTCAGATATAAATTAGTTACAATTATAGCCTAACCTTAGCATGAGCTAGCATGCTGCAGAAGAGTATGGCATCCATAATCACTATTTGTGGCCGATACATGAATTATTATCATTTCATGATTTTGTACATACAGTACGTGGAGAGTGGATTGTAAGTAAATCACCCGCAGAGTGGGGTTATCACCCAAGCTATAACTTTCAAATTTTGTTCATATCGACAAAAAACACAAGCAATGTTTGAGCCAATGGACCTCCGGGTTGAACCCGGAGGTCCATTGGCTGAAACATTGCTGGTGCTGGTTGTGCTTTGCAACAAATTCGCAATTATTGCTTGGGTGGAATCTCCACTCTGCAGGTGATTTAGTGATAATACACTCTCCACATACTGTATGCTACATCTTAAGATGATCAATAGTTTAAATGATGTTGAGCATCAACCAACCACCGGCATAGGTGTTTGTATCTGCCTGAAGTATAGCTGCTCTGTTGACCAATAATGGGCCAACAGAGCAGCTACACTTCAGGCAGATGTAAACACCTATGAAGCTGATTATTGGATGATGCTCAACATTATTTCACCATTCATTCACTAGATCATTCAACTTGCCAAAAATTTTGCTTGACCCAGCGATAATTTGGCACGACCCATTTTTTGTTCGCATATTTTTCTTTTTTGGTAACCTCCACGTGACCCAAACGGCCATTAGCCTCAAATTGACAGGCCTGCTTATGGCTCCTCACTTGAGCAAGCTTCTTCTCAGGACTTTAAATTCCACCAAACTCACACTGGTAACTGGTACTGTGGAACCCTGTTAATGGAATAGACACTTTGCCATTGAAAATTATTCAATTAACAGGAGTATTCAGTTAACAGATTGTGCCACTTTCCTGTATTCTAGAGATAAACTTTTATTTAATTTATTGTATACTATTAAAACAAAGTAGGGGATATCCAAACTGATGTTGATATTTTCGGAAAAAATAATGGCATTGGATACCTGTACGATTAGACACATCAGTATGTTACCAGGTTTAGTGTTGATCATGAATGTCACCAGCCCACAAAAATTTGGTGCAGGTTTTTTGCACGAACGCTGCATATATGTCTGTGGGGAACATTTTGAAATTTTCATTTGTACGGAATGGGCTTTTTTGGAGGTCTCATCTTTCTTTTCTTGGTATAAACTTGTTCATCAATAGTTTCTGGTCGAAATGTAACTTTTGAGGTATGTGAAGACCGACATGTGACGAATGTTTACGTGCTGTTGGCATGTTGGAAGCTGGCAACAGACAGACTGCAGTGGCTCAAATTCTCAACGTTAATCAATCGGTGATTAGAAGGTTGTGGTCATGCACCCGTCAGATAAGCAATGTTGATGACAACATGTCGTTAGGTCGTCCAAGGGTGACAACTGCTAACCAGGATCATTTCATCCGAACCACAGCATTACGTAACTGCCCTCAAAGTGCCTCAGAAATTGGACAACAGCTGCACCAAGTGACAGATGTGCGAGTCAGTGGTCAGACTAATTGCCTACACAGCTGGAATTTGTATGCTTGACCACCTCGAATAATTCCACATTTGACTGAACGCCACATCGCAGCAAGGTGTAATTGATGTGAAGCAGGATAGCGCTGGGATAATGATCAGTAGAGCAACGTCATGTTTTCCGATGAATCGAGGTTCACTCTCGACTTCCACGAGAGGCTAAACAGAGTGGGGCAGCGGCAGAACGAATGATACCATGATGTAACTGTTAGGCAGCACAATTGTTTTGGGGGTGGATAGTCTGGGGAGGCATAACCATGACAAGCAGAACAGCATTACATGTCATCCAAGGGTATGTCACAGGACAGTACTACTGTGACAGGGGACGGAGTGGCATTGTGGTAACCGGTTCTCGTGTGATCACCTAAGTTAAGTAACGTCGAGCCCAGTTAGTCCTTGGATGGGTGACTGTCTGAGCGATCGATTCGGACTCCCACGTTGTGTCCGTGGGCAAGGCACTTAACCCTAATTGTCCACATGGGGGTACGATGACGCCGTGTACTAAGGCGTACTGCACGTCGATGGTGCGCCTGTCTTCAACCAATCTAACCCTGCCTGTGCTGCAGTGCAGAGTTACGATGTTGGGGATCTGGCAGCTGCTCGTCATTACTCAGTGGTTCTATCCGGGTACTCCAGCTTCCTCCACCCATAAAACTGTCATGGTCATGATTAGCCATTGTGCATAAGTATATGACCTTAAACACCAATAAATAAATAAATAACTACCGTGACATGTTGTCAGCTCATGTGCCATTTGCACGATGTCACGGCCATTGATTCATTTTCCAAGTTGACAATGCAAGAGCACACAGGGCCTGTGTTGCTACAGAGTACCTCCAGGAGCAGAACATCACTACACTGCCTTGGCCAGCACTAAGTCCAGACCTTTCACCAACCGAGCACGTCTGGGATATGCATGGCAGGCACCAATGACAACACCAACAGCCCCCTACCAATGTCCAGGAACTTGCTGCTGCACAGCAGGAAGAACGGAATAACATCAGCCAAGCTGATATTGGACGTTTGGTGAGGAGTATGCCACGTTGAATCTACGCTTGTCTCATGAACCAAGGATTTACAAGGTAAGGTCATGGAGTGAATGTTATAAATTCTCTCCTTGACCATCCATGTCTTCTACAGCTCAGTGCATGGAATGTGTGCTTGTCAGGCATCCAACTATCGCTGAAATAATTCACCAAAGATCACAGTGCAATGTCTCAGCTGCCTTTTTGATGAAAATATAAATATATTTCTTCATATATCTCACTTTTATCAAATATCCCCTACTTTTTTGAATAGTATATTATATCTTGTTTGATAGAGCTCCAGGAGCCCTCGCAAATAAGATATAATAGATTAAATGCCTGTAATGGATGTACTGAGGCCAAATATGTCTATAAACAAAGGAAAACTGGGGAGAGTCAGTGTAATTTCTCTACAGATAACAAAAATCATTTTCGAGTGGGGTGTGGTGGGTGTTGTCATAAAATAAATAGTCGTATAACTGTGTTCTGTTGAATTTTTTATGAAGTTCTTCTTTTCTTTTATCTCTGCAGTAAAGCTAACATAATAATTGAGAGGGATACTTTTAAAGAACTTGAAATACTGAAAGTGGAAAGTCTTACAAAAGAACAGGGAGATGAAGAAGTCAAACAAACTGGTCAGGAAATGAATGTGAGTATCATAAGACTAGGGCTATTTTTAGCTTACCTGACTTCAGTTTATTCAAAACATGTCCCTGGGTTAATATTTGGGTTCACTGTTGGAACTGAATGTTTAACTTAATGCAATATGAGGAAATTTCTTTAAAAATTTTCTTCTTCAGATCCACCAGTCTGAATGCTTTCATATTTGGAATGCAACATCTCTCAGGGAGTCAGAGTCAAGTATGTTAAAATCAAGTCCCTGGTTTAATATTTGGGCTCCCTAAGGTGGCCGGAACTTTAACCTAGTGCAGTATGGGGGAATTTCTTTAAAAATCTTCTTCCTCAGATCCACCAGTCCGATTACTTTCATATTCGGAATACAACATCTGGAGGGGGGGGGGGGGGGGGGGGGGTGGTGGGGAGGCTTGGCCGTGGGTTGTAGTAACACAAACACCATTGGAAGTTTTGCAATGCTTGTCCACAGCTGATAGAATTAGAAGCAGTCGGGAAGACTTATGATAATAATCATCTGACATGGACACTAGAGTTATGAATAATTTCATCATTCATTCCTCTCTGTTGTTGATGATGAATGTGACCCAAAATACGTATTTGAACCACTTTGTCAGGTGAGCAATTAATGCCCCTTGGGACATCTTGTTTAAAAAAAAGACTGCTCCTTCCAAGCCTGGAAATAAGCAATCTGTTATATGCAGAATGAGTTCCCCAGAGGGTGAATTTACTGATGCTATCCCATACAGTTGGCCAAATATATCCTGTGGGTACCTTGTCCTGTTTTGGCGTGAGGCCTTAATTCAGATTGTGGTTCACAGAGGATAAATTCTGTGATGCTAACCGGTTGTATTCCAAGCTTGGCTCCTTCATTATTAGATTTTATTATTATTACACAAATTTAGGAAATAAACACTTTCAAAAAATTATTTCACCGAATACAAAATTCTTTTTCATAATTTCTCTTATAAAATTGTTAATCAAAAATTATTTCCAGTTTTTTCTTAATTAATACAACTCGGAATAGCCATCTGAATCAGTGCTCCATCTATAAACAGTATAATGTTTATGAAGTGGGAAAAACACACCCAATTCATTCTTGAAAAGTTTGTGGCTTTACTGTCCTCAATTCCAGAGTTATATATTTAAGGAATAGTGAATGGCTTGGAGTTGACTACGTCCATATAGTGCCCAGTGAGGTGGTGTAGTTCCCGACGCGAAGCAGAGGGAACTTCACCACCTCATTGGGCACTATATGGGTGAAGTCAACGACAAGCCATGCACTAGTCCTTATATTATATCGAACAACCCAAAAATGCAAATAATCTACACTCCAAATTGTAAACATGTAATGATGTTTTTATTTTAATCAATAAAGGAGAAATGAGAATAATGTGTGGATATTGATAATTGATAATTATTCGACACAATGATACTATTCCTCGCCTCTGCCAATGTCTCACTCCGGGTTCTAAGGGAGTGATCTGCTCTTAGAACCCAGAGCTCGACTCGGACACATATTTCGTACATCCACATTATGGTAATAATCTCTATTTACCGGAACGTATCACCTCAGAAAACTTTGCGGCTATTCTTGCGACACTAAGAAAATGAAGTGTATATTTTTCTGCCATCATTTTGGATAAATTGTTGCTTTGTACATTTTTATAACCAGAAAATGCATATAGTACCCATGCTAAAAATAGAAAACATATTGTTCCCGCATGTAGTTACCCTTCAGCTCTGTGCTGGACAACTACACAAAATAGGGTATCACCTTTCAGCCAATCAGAATGCAAGGAAGTCACATGAGGTATAATATTATACAACATTTCTTGTGCTATAATATTTAATTAATTATAAACAAACCATTTCCAACACATTCCAGTACATTAGTCTTCTCCTTACTCAAGTGGGGGGTTCTTGCATCTTTATCTTTTATTCAAATTGGCCAACGGGCATTTTAAGAAAACTTCTTTACCATCAACCTTAAGGAGGGTTACCAAAATGAGCAGGGCTTGTTTACCTATGTAAACAAGCACTACTCCACATTATAGCTAATGCGTTACCTTCCGCCCAATACCAGTCGCGAACGCTCAACCAATGCGCGGAATAATAAATAGGCTACTACCCTTACCCTCTTCCCGTCGGGAGGAGGGGAGCTACAAATAGTTTCAGTTCTATGTACTCAAATGAGTTCCATTTCAAAACTCCGTGCCCAAATCCTGTTCAAAATTACATACTGAAGGGAGTACCACCACCAAATACCACGATTATCGCGACACAATCAATAACTATTTTATTCAGTGCAGACCTCTATGGAGGTGAGCTGGCCTGCATAAATCGGATCCCAGTCCTAACCATGTTCAAGCTAAAATGCTTATAAAACTTAACCACTCCTCCTGTATTTCACGGGTGGGGAGGGGCAAAAATCTCCCCCCACCTACAACCAAAGTGTGTCCCCCACTAAAGTGATCCGTCCATAATGTACTAAATATGATCCAGGACTATGACATGATCTCTACTAATTTCACTATAATGTTGCCAAAGATTGCCTGAGGGAGAGGGGGAAGTGTCTCTGCCAGTCAGAACTAGGGTAGGTTCGGACTACTCTGCCCTCGGCCCACCCGGTTGAGTCTCCTACTGGCTGAGAAGTGTGCGACCCCTCTTTGAAAATCTCAGTCGGGTCGCACAATTCTCAGGCACAGAATATTCAAAAAGGCAAGAAAAATATAGTGAATTCGCCTACAGACTCACCGGATCCGCCAAGAGAGGAAATTCCATGATCCTTCCCAAATCCGACTAGCAAGACATCGAACCAATAATATTTTTACAAATAAATATAACTAAATGTTACCTTCAGCTGCCTTCACAAAATCCTGAGTCTAATCATTCAGAAACGATATTTATATATGAAGGTGCAATCAAGCGATACATTCTTCACGTAATTATCACTATGAAAAAGGAAATCCGTGCAGCTAGTGATGTTTGAATTACCTGTCTCCGAGAATTATCATTTAACTCTTCCTCGAAGGCAAGTAATAACATTTAATATTTTTATACTGTACCAATGACCCAGACATAGCTGGTGCTAACTCTTAAAATATAGGGCCAAACACAAATTTTGCCCCCCAATCCCCAAAATTTGCATCTAAAACTAAAGAAAACATGTCCTGAGAGGCCCTCCACACTTCGCCCCTACTGCGCATGCGCAGTGTCAAGGACATTCCGAAATTGGCGCCATTTATCATTCTAAGTTTGGCCCTTCATCAGTTAACATCTGACTGATCTTTGTGCTTTTAAATCTCAGTTTAAATGATGCCAGACACATAAATATTAGTGAAATGGTGATTCTAAGGAGGATAGAAAAGGAGGAGAGGAAAAGAATGTGTGACAGAATATTATCAGGGCTGTAACTTAAAATTTTTTAATGAAATTATGTTAAGTTACCTATTTTCAAGGCAGCAGCCATTTTGTTGTCATTCTGATTATTTAGTTACACTGTTTTTACAAGTGTTTTTCCTCTCTCCCTGTCCTTTAAGTTCCCCCTTGCTATTCTCCCATGCTTTTGGCATAATTTCTGTAATTTTTATTACTAAAATTTCTTGGGAGTTTAGCTGAATAACAGAATGAATTCTGTTCTTTCCCCATGTTTACGTCTTCACCTACGGGTGGTTAGGCGTTGTGTTCTGCATCTACCATCTGATGTTCTGCAGTTTCTTCCCTGGAAGTCTCTGTTTTGCATCAGATGCTGTATTTTTGGTAACTGATTTCGGGCCTGGGTGCCTGGAGTCTTTTTTTAGTGTTTTTACACTCATTGTTTACATTTACAACAGCCCTCTGTGTGAGGGGGGGATTTCTAAATAATAATATCTTTATGTTATTTCAATCATATCTAGATACATTATTATTGTTCGTAAGTGTTGAATAAATTGTTTAAAATATTTTTAAAATTTTTGTCCACACTTAGGCTTGGGATCCATTGGGGCTCAACGTTACTTTTCAGAAACTTGGGCTGTTCTGAAAAAATATTTTTTCAAAATATTTTGATTTCAATTATTTTTTCTATATTAATGGATCATATTATTATTATGTATTTTGATTGCCAGGGGTTAGTGCGAGTACCAGGACTTGTTTTCTTTTCACATTGAAAGGATATTGATCAATTGTTTTAAGAGGAAGTCTTCCTCTGACCTTATTATCTTACTATATGTGGTCAGTGTACTCGCATTAACTCCGGTTCTGTATCGTATGATTTCGATGACAATATGGGAAGCGTATGTCACGGTATGTTGTTGGGGATTTGGACACTCCGGTCCTTTCCCCGCAGGGTCACTCTACTTTATCAATTTCTATTTCAGACGATCAAGATTAGGGTGATGTATCTGTGATGTCTTCCAACAGTGTGCCTCCGTCGTCACAATTAATGAAGGGCTAGCGGAAAAGTGCTCATGTAATACGCCAATTGCCTAAGAGGACCCTAGTAGGTTCGACGGCCTTTGACGTCCGCTAGCTCGCCCGGTGTAGCGTCCATTCACCGAATGGTTTGGCAGCCGGGTTCGTCCGTTGCGGTCTAGAAGGAATTTTGGGGTGATGCGAGCACTATAAAATTAACTTAATGCACACCCAGTGACGGCGGATCGGAGGGAGAACGGAGGAAGCCTTTTAGTCCGGTTCATAGCTCGTTCCGGTCCGTCCGGACGGCAAGCGAGAGAGGCCCCTCTCTCGTTCAACAACATCTGGCCCCAGATGTTGTGGTACAAATGTGTCGTTAGCGGAGCATACGTCCGTCGCTCGGGACGCTCCGTTGTATAGGCAGTCCGCTGAGACTGCTAAGGCTTCCTCTTCTCGTCAGCGCACACGACCGCACCTTGGCTGCGTGACCGCCGATATATTACCAGCTTCGCCGATCAAGGATTCTTCGGCGACCAGGTCACACCATCCGGCAGCCAGGGATTCGAGACCGATGGACTCGGACGTTCGCATAGGAAAAGTATGCGGGAGCCATCTGATGCGGAGCTGCCCTCGGCGAAGCAGCGATAGACTGCGCCTCCGCAGGTCTCGACGCCGGACATTCTTGTGCACATAGCACAGCTTATCGCAGCATCCCAGCAGCCGACAGAAACGGTGTCGGATCGAGAATTATCCGACAGCGCTGGGTCGGTAGCCGGGGACTCGAGGCCTGCAGACTCCGGACGTTCGCATAGGAAGTATGCGGGAGTCAACGTACACGGAGCTTCCAGCGGCAATGCATCGTAAGTCCGCTACTGCACAGGCCTCGAGAACGGACGTGCTTTCCTTAATAGCACAGTTTATCGCAGCATCCCAGCATCAACTGAATCTGTCGCATATATTTTATCCGACGATGCTGGGTCGGGACGCTCCGCGGAAGCGGGTACGGACGTCCGAAAGTTTCATCCGGTCCGACGGGATACCGAAAGGGATTCGGTGGATTTCAAGCTTTCCCTTTCGGAACAACATATGCTGCGATGCCGGATAAGAAACTGATAGCGTCGGTGGACTTAGAAATTTTTGGTTCGGTTCAGGGACATCGTCCCTCAGTTCCGACATAGTCCAATAATGTCACACAAACTTTCGAATTATTGAACGACGCTATATATATTATTATTTTATGCTTGCTATCCAAGCATTTCTGGTTTCTTGTTCGAAGAGTTATGGAGATGTCTTTCAAAAGTGTGCCTCTGTCGTCATAGTTAATGAAGAGTTAGCGGCAATAAGTGCTCATGGAATATGTCTATCGCTTACGGAGTGACATTCGCTAGCTCACCCGGTGTAGCGTACATTCATCGAATGGTTCGGCTGCCGGGTTCGTCCGTTGCGGTCTAGGAAGGAGATTTGGGTGATGTGAGCACTTTAATTACTTTAGTACTCACCCAGTGACGGCAGATTGAGGACAGATCGGAGGAAGCCAACAACATAGGGGACCGCATGTTGTGGTTCAGATATTTTACATTCGGAGCATATGTCCGTTGCTCGGGACGCTCCGTTATATTGACAGTCCGAGAGACTGTCTTTAATGCTTCCTCATCCTCACAGCAGGGCACACGACCGCACATTGGCTACGTGACCTCGAGTATCCGATCAGTTTCGGCATTCAGTAATTCCACAGCGAATAGGTCGCGCCATCCGGTAGCCAAGGGACACGAGGCCTATACACTCCGTTCGCTCGCATATTGGAAGTATGCACGGGGTAACGATCTCGGAGCTTCCTGCGGCAATGCATCGTAAGACCGCTGCTCCTCAGGCCTCAGTGACGGACGTGCTATCCGAGTTAGCACAGTTGTTTCGCAGCATCCCAGCAATTGACGGTTTCTCGGTCGAATCAGGAATTATCCGACGGCGCTGGGTCGGTGCGGTCCGCGGTTGCATCAAGCTACGGACGACCGAACGCTTTATAGGGTCCGACAGGATGGCGAAAGGGATTCGAAGATTTCGAGTTTTCCCTTTAGTAGTATCGGAAGATGCCTTTCATATCTTCTGGCATTTCTTCCAGTGATTATTTTTTGGACTTCATTGCTGCGATCTTGGATAAGAGACTTATAGCGTCATTGGACTCGGAGTTTTCGATCGGTACAGGGACTTTGTCCCTGACTTACCGACGCAGTCCAATATTGTCATTACAACATTTGTTTTATTTTTTGACGCTATATATTTATATATATATATACAAGACGGCTACTAAGCATGATAGTTTAGTTTCTTGTCCGTGTGGCTCATTTCTGCCATTTTATCTTTTTTTACATATAGTTTATTTTGGCAGAGCAGGGCATACCGAGAGTTCATATGCGTCTAGACGGTGTGATTAAAGACTGCTTATATTCTTTTTCACCGTTTATGTCTTTTCCAATTTCAATGTTGGGAACGACATTATGTATATTAGACTTAACTTAGACGCTTTATTATACGTAATCCGCCTTACTGAGGCGTTATCATTACGTCTTCAAGAAAAGATTTACGGGATATTATTCTCAATGTAATTTCTTTTGAGGGCAGTAGTTTGTTCACGTATAACTCCGCCCTTCAGTGGCTGATTGGAGTTGGTTAGACGTGATGCAGCCCTAGCTACATCCACGCGTGGATAGTAGGTTAAGAACTCTCTCAGAGTCGCTTCGTTCTCGGAGGAGCTTCTCTTCGACGGCAACTTTCCGGCAATCCATGAATTGCTTGATTTATACATTCTCTTGTCTATCTAGTGTTACAAGAGATTCAGACTGGGGCAAACATTCGGTGGTTGACTCAGAGAGTGCCGCCGCAGTTGCCGGACCCGAGTGTGGCTGTTATGACGGTTGCCAGTCAAACAGATTGGGATATATACTGATCCCTACGGATTCGAAGTGCCAGGGTCTTTGGGTTCCGCAGTCTTTTAGCTATCAGTTAACTTCCGCGGAATAATGTTTTTTAGGCTTGCTTTATGTCATTGCATGAACATTATTCAGAAACGCATGCCCAAATTCCTGTCCTTTAATTCGACAGTAGTGGCGTATCTCCGGAACCAGGGAGGCACTCTTTCGTTTCCGTTATTCAATTTAATGGAAAGAATCCGTCTGTTGGTTATAGTACACCAAGTTCAGTTTTGGTCCGTCATATTCTGGGTCGTCTGATTGTTTTATCGCACTCCCGTTCTCTTACGGGTCGCTTGTTGCTGTCAGAATGGACTCTCAACAAACAAGTATTCAATCAGATTTGCTAATCAATTGCAGACGTATGTGTTGGCTTGTCCAGATCTCTGAGCTAATACTGTTAACGCTCTATTGATCTATAGGACAGAATGATAGGATACGCGTATCCTCCGTCGCTGTTGTTTTTAGCAGGTATTGCTAAGATAAACAACCACAATACATTTCTGTTGATAGCATCTCTATCTTCACAGAGATCATGAGTAATTTACTCTCTTGTCTACTGTGGATCTTAACGTGAAATCTTCCTCTATGTGAGGATCTTTTTTCACTGGGTAAATCGTGTCATCTTTATCACAACCAGCAAGGTCGCAACCTTCATGTATTCCGTTGTGTGGTCCGTATTGCATTGTAAGCACTGTACTGGACGAGCTTTGGACGCGATTTCTTACTATAGGAGATCCTCTTCTTCGCTATTCTATGCGACTAAAGTGGAGGCTCTTCCGTCGTGGTGTAGGGATCATTATGTTCATATGGTTGATCCCTCCATACTACTCATTGCTATTTTTTAGTATACTTGTTTCACAAGATCTACTGCAGCCTGTTGTTATTTAGGTTATAGGTTTATGTTACCTCATACCTATGCACTCTACGATAGTTTACAATTGAGTCTTTTGTCTCTTTATCTAAGTCAGTTAGTAACTTTTTGATAAATAGACTTAGAATCTTTAGATTAAATTCCTATACGGATTTTAACTTCAGGTTCTTATTTAGCTAAGTAATCATTTGAGCCTCTGGAAACAGTAGTTTTCAAATTCTGACCTTTTAGACAGTAATTCTGTTGGTTTGTCTTTTACTGTAGAGTCAGTGAGTTTCATGCACTATCGATGGATGATTTTCACTTTCATAGTTTCGGAATCAATACTTCCGTTACTATTTAGGTTGGATTGTTGCATAAGAGTTAGGCTCCTATTATCCGGAACCTATTATTTTAAGGTCCTTCCGTCTTCGTATGGGCATAGGCCTTTACTCTTTCCGGGTACAGTTTATGTATTTATAAACAGTTATCTGTTTATTACAAGGGCGTAAGCTTCTTCTGTCTTTGATGTCTAGTAGAAGGACGTTACGCTCCATTTTATTGTTAATGGATTCTATTAACTAGCGTACTGCTTATGGTATATCATTGGCTTAGCAGCTGTGCTTAAGATTTCGGCTCATGAAGTAAGAGTTCTTCTACTTCTTGGGCTTACATTAATAGTGTTCTATTATAGATTTTTGAAGGCTGCTCATTGCGCTCAGCCATCCATTCATGAATTTTATCTCAGAAATATCGAGTCCATTTCTGGAGGCCTCTATTGTTAGGTCTATTATCTACTGCTCAGAATGTCATTCACTTAACAGTTGCTACTATAGCTAGGTAGGCTGTCTGTTTCGGCAGTGTCTCCGTTCGGCTGCCCTCTTCGCTCTGGGCTATTTGACCCAGGGCAAGAAAAAGGGGGGGGGGGAGGGTGTTCCCTTGGGTCACCTGTTTTTACTATGAAAACAAGGGGATACCTCCTCCGGAGTTAGTAATTCTGAGCTGTTATTGGGATGGTTGTTTAGTGAGAAGTTTAAGTTTATAAAATTCATTCAAGTCTTAGTTTTTAAAGTATAGCTTTTGAATATTGCATATGTCAACGGACATGATTATGCAATTCTCACACACTTTTAGGAGTATAAGAGTCTCTATTCTTTAGACTTACTTTATTATTGGCTTACTTTAAAAATTATTAGTATAAGGATTATTGGATATTAATAGAGTACATGGATGTATGAAGCTCAATTTTTGGAAGGTGTTGTATCTTTCTAATTTATCATAAATAAGAAAGATACATGTAAGGCCTATTACTTCTTTTCCCTACAGGGGATGACTCTATTTTATTTTATTGAGCGTATTCCATTTTGCTCTATGTCCTTGGCCCTCCAGCCTTTTTACTATTCAGCTATGTCTGGGTCATTGGTACAGTATAAAAATGTTAAAAAATTTATAGTAATTTATATATTTTTTATACTTACCAATGACCCAGACGGGGATGGCCCTCCCAGGAGTTGGGAACTCTTGCCTCCCCGCTGAGTACATAGCGCTTACCAGGCACTGGTTATTAGAATGATAAATGGCGCCAATTTCGGAACGTCCTTGACACTGCGCATGCGCGTAGGGGCGAAGTGTGGAGGGCCTCTCAGGACATGTTTTCTTTAGTTTTAGATGCAAATTTTGGGGATTGGGGGGCAAAATTTGTGTTTGGCCCTATATTTTAAGAGTTAGCACCAGCTATGTCTGGGTCATTGGTAAGTATAAAAAATATATAAATTACTATAAATTTTTTAACTTTTCCACGTCCACTACCATTAGTCCCAAACTACTGAACCAAGCTGAGACTTATTTACCGACCCTATCACAGCTGGATCGTTTCAAATCCTATTTATTTTGGAATCATTTCAATGTCACAGTGACTTTGAACGTCAATCTTTGTTGGGTTCCACTGTGTAATTAAAGTTCCACCTGGCCGACTGAAGCCAAACGTGGCTTGTGGGTTAGGCATGATGAGAGGAAGAACCCTATTCATTTTGGGATCATTATGCCAAAGGTCAAGGTCACAGTGACAATTAACTTCAATTTTTATCAGTGTTGGTTTCTGCTCTGTAATTAAAGTTCCGCTTGGCCAACTGAAACCTAACTTGGCACGTGGGTTAGGCATGATGAGAGAAAGAACTAGAGCTGAAACGGTTAACCGATTAATCAGTTAATCAGTGATCAACATCTTGATCAATTCAAAAAGTAATTGGTCAATTAACTGTTACTTGTGAACTACTGTATTATATGGGTTAACAAAGGAACAAATGTGCTCCAAAACAGGCAAATATTGTCACACTGACGCACATCAATTATATGAGACAGAGTAAAGCATGCAAGTTACTTGCTGATATACTTGCTTACTTGCATGATCATCATACTGTATCAGTGGCTGGAAATGGTCATTCTTAACCCTTTACCCATTGCGGGTAGGAGACGATGCTTGCAAAATAAATTCATGAATTACTAAAAATTTTAAATTTTTGTCTCAAAAACATAGCTTATGACCCCTCATTGCAATGAGCTCAAAGGCCTCATTCCAATGGGGGTCACAAGCTTTGTTTTTGAGACAAAAATTTAAAACATAATAAATTGAATGTAGATTTTTGTATATAGACCTAGTAGGTTTTGTTTATTACGTTGGGTAAAGGGTTCATGCTGTAAATCATCAACGGTATGGCAGTTATTCAGATATCCATTTGGACAAGTGATTAATGGGTTTGTCCATGTGATTAATCGATCAAGAAAATCCCTTAACCGTTTCAGCTCTAGAAAGAACCCTATTTACTTTGAGGTCATCGTTCCAAAGGTTAAGGTCACAGTGACCTTGAACTTAAACATTTTCCAGAATTGACTTCTCTAATTGAAATTTTGCTTTGCCTGCAGCTGATTGATACTAAACATCACTTCTGGGTTGAGCATGATGAAAGGAAGAACCCTACATATTTTGAGGTCATTGTGCCAAAGGTCCTATTTACAGTTATCTTGAACTTACAATTTTATCAGTCCCAATCCAAACCAAACTTGACATGTCATCAATTGCAGGTAATCTTATCTGTATTATTTGAGTAAATAATACCAACACTGGCTGTTTTTACTTAATGTAATGTATTACCAAGGTTACTGTATCGGGGTGATTTTTCGGGGGGATTGGCCACCCCTGGCAGCTACTTGTAGTTTATTATGCCCACGAAAGCTGAAGGGGTATCTAGTGGAGGCCTCCGTCTGTCTATCTGTTTGTCCATCCATTTTTCCATCCATCTGTCCATCCATCCACCCGTCCATCCATCTGTCTTTCCATACCAACATTTTCCCTTGTATCCCGACCACTCCAACTCTGATTTGAATGATATTTGGTGTTGTGATAGAGAAGTCTGGGGGAACGATACCTGTGTAGGGTGAGTTTCTTCCACACATTTTGTCCAGAGTTATGGCCCCGTTTTTACTTTTTTGACTCATTTACCTGTTTTATTTTTAACCAATTAAACTATACTCTGACTTAAAGCCTTCTGTTTAAACCTTGCTTTGTGATAAATATAATGGAGCTTCCCAATTGAAAAAAAAACTGCTGAATGACTAATTCTCAGGAGAGTGAGTATTTAAAATTTCTGAGACATTTCAAACTGTTTGCAGGGATTGAAGGGAAAAAGGAAACCTCTCTGTCCCATAAGAAAAATCAAGGAAAGATGGACAATGTGGAAGGGCCTGATAAACAGATTTTTAGCTCAACTTGACAAAGTCAAGCTGAGCTATTGCCATCACTTCTCGTCCGTCGGCATACGTATGTACGTACGTACGTTGGTACGTACGTCCACAATTTCCTTTGGCACACCTCACAGGTCGCATTTATGATCAGATTACTTTGAAACTTGGTATGCTTGTTTGGGGTGACCTCTAGATGGGAGCTATCGATTTTCTTCAATTTCCGTCAAAAAATGTTGCCGCGGCCAACGTTCTTAGAACTTAGTTTAGTCAAACCACAATATTTCCCTTTGGCACACCCTACAGGGCACATTTATGATTTGATTGCTTTGAAACCTGGTATGCTTATTTAGGGTGACCTCTAGGTGGGAGCTATCGATTTTCTTCAATTTCCGGCAAAAAATGTTGCCATGGCCAACGTTCGTAGAACTTAGTTTAGTCAGACCTCAATATTTCCCTTTGGCACACACTACAGGGCCCATTTATGATCAGATTGCTTTGAAACCTGGCATGCTTGTTTGGGGAGACCTCTAGATGGGAGTTATCGATTTTCTTCAATTTCTGTCAAAAAATGTTGCCGCGGCCAACGTTCTTAGAACTTAGTTTAGTCAGAAGACTCAATATTTCCCTTTGGCACACCCTACAGGGTACATTTATGATCGGATTGCTTTGAAACCTGGCATGCTTGTTTGGGGTGACCTCTAGATGGGAGCTATCGATTTTCTCCAATTTCCATCAAAAAATGTTGCCGCGGCCAACGTTCTTAGAACTTAGTTTAGTCAAATCACAATATTTCCCTTTGGCACACCCTACAGGGCACATTTATGATTTGATTGCTTTGAAACCTGGTATGCTTGTTTGAGGAGACCTCTGGATGGGAGCTATTGATTTTCTTCAATTTCTGTCAAAAAATATTGCCACGGCCAACGTTCTTAGAATTTAGTCTAGTCAGACCACAATATTTCCCTTTTGTACACCCTACAGGGCACATTTAAGATCGGATTGCTTTGAAACCTGGCATGCTTGTTTGGGGAGGCCTCTAGATGGGAGCTATCGATTTTCTTCAATTTCCGTCAAAAGATGTTGCCGCGGCCAACGTTCTTAGAACTTAGTTTAGTCAGAAGACTCAATATTTTCCTTTGGCACACCCTACAGGGCACATTTATGATTTGATTGCTTTGAAACCTGGTATGCTTGTTTGGGGAGACCTCTAGATGGGAGATATCGATTTTCTTCAATTTCCGTCAAAAAATGTTGCCGCGGCCAACGTTCTTAGAACTTAGTTTAGTCAGAAGACTCAATATTTCCCTTTGGCACACCCTACAGGGCACATTTATGATTTGATTGCTTTGAAACCTGGTATGCTTGTTTGGGGAGACCTCTAGATGGGAGCTATCGATATTTTTATACTGTACCAATGACCCAGACATAGCTGGTGCTAACTCTTAAAATATAGGGCCAAACACAAATTTTGCCCCCCAATCCCCAAAATTTGCATCTAAAACTAAAGAAAACATGTCCTGAAAGGCCCTCCACACTTCGCCCCTACTGCGCATGCGCAGTGTCAAGGGCGTTCCGAAATTGGCGCCATTTATTATTCTAAGTTTGGCCCTTCATCAGTTAAGATCTGACTGATCTTTGTGCTTTTAAGTCTCAGTTTAAATGATGCCAGACACATAAATATTAGTGAAATGGTGATTCTAAGGAGGATAGAGAAGGAGGAGAGGAAAAGAATGTGTGACAGAATATTATCAGGGCTGTAACTTAAAATTTTTTAATGAAATTATGTTAAGTTACCTATTTTCAAGGCAGCAGCCATTTTGTTGTCATTCTGATTATTAGTTACACTGTTTTTACAAGTGTTTTCCTCTCTCCCTGTCCTTTAAGTTCCCCCTTGCTATTCTCCCATGCTTTTGGCATAGTTTCTGTAATTATTATTACTAAAATTTCTTGGGAGTTTTAGCTGAATAACAGAATGAATTCTGTTCTTTCCCCATGTTTACGTCTTCACCTACGGGTGGTTAGGCGTTGTGTTCTGCATCTACCATCTGATGTTCTGCAGTTTCTTCCCTGGAAGTCTCTGTTTTGCATCAGATAGTGTATTTTTGGTAACTGATTTCGGGCCTGGGTGCCTGGAGTCTTATTTTAGTGTTTTTACACTCATTGTTTACATTTACAACAGCCCTCTGTGTGAGGGGGGGATTTCTAATAAATAATATCTTTATGTTATTTTAATCATAACTAGATACATTATTATTGTTCGTAAGTGTTGAATAAATTGTTTAAAATATTTTTAAAATTTTTGTCCACACTTAGGCTTGGGATCCATTGGGGCTCAACGTTACTTTTCAGAAACTTGGGCTGTTCTGAAAAAATATTTTTTCAAAATATTTTGATTTCAATTATTTTTTCTATATTAATGGATCATATTATTATTATGTATTTTGATTGCCAGGGGTTAGTGCGAGTACCAGGACTTGTTTTCTTTTCACATTGAAAGGATATTGATCAATTGTTTTAAGAGGAAGTCTTCCTCTGACTTTATTATCATTCTGTATGTGGTCAGTGTACTCGCATTAACTCCTGTTCTATATCGTATGATTTCGATGACAATATGGGAAGCGTATGTCACGGTATGTTGTTGGGGATTTGGACACTCCGGTCCTTTCCCCGCAGGGTCACTCTACTTTATCAATTTCTATTTCAGACGATCAAGATTAGGGTGATGTATCTGTGATGTCTTCCAACAGTGTGCCTCCGTCGTCACTATTAATGAAGGGCTAGCGGAAAAGTGCTCATGTTATACGCCAATTGCCTAAGAGGACCCTAGTAGGTTCGACGGCCTTTGACGTCCACTAGCTCGCCCGGTGTAGCGTCCATTCACCGAATGGTTCGGCAGCCGGATTCGTCCGTTGCGGTCTAGAAGGAATTTTGGGGTGATGCGAGCACTATAAAATTAACTTAATGCACACCCAGTGACGGCGGATCGGAGGGAGAACGGAGGAAGCCTTTTAGTCTGGTTCATAGCTCGTTCCGGTCCATCCGGATGGCAAGCGAGAGAGGCCCCTCTCTCGTTCAACAACATCTGGCCCCAGATGTTGTGGTACAAAATGTGTCGCTAGCGGAGCATACGTCCGTCGCTCGGGACGCTCCGTTGTATAGGCAGTCCGCTGAGACTGCTAAGGCTTCCTCTTCTCGTCAGCGCACACGACCGCACCTTGGCTGCGTGACCGCCGATATATTACCAGCTTCGCCGATCAAGGATTCTTCGGCGACCAGGTCACACCATCCGGCAGCCAGGGATTCGAGACCGATGGACTCCGGACGTTCGCATAGGAAAAGTATGCGGGAGCCATCTGATGCGGAGCTGCCCTCGGCGAAGCAGCGATAGACTGCGCCTCCGCAGGTCTCGACGCCGGACATTCTTGTGCACATAGCACAGCTTATCGCAGCATCCCAGCAGCCGACAGAATCGGTGTCGGATCGAGAATTATCCGACAGCGCTGGGTCGGTAGCCGGGGACTCGAGGCCTGCAGACTCCGGACGTTCGCATAGGAAGTGTGCGGGAGTCAACGTACACGGAGCTTCCGGCGGCAGTGCATCGTAAGTCCGCTACTGCACAGGCCTCGGGAACGGACGTGCTTTCCTTAATAGCACAGTTTATCGCAGCATCCCAGCATCAACTGAATCTGTCGCATATATTTTATCCGACGATGCTGGGTCGGGACGCTCCGCGGAAGCGGGTACGGACGTCCGAAAGTTTCATCCGGTCCGACGGGATACCGAAAGGGATTCGGAGGATTTCAAGCTTTCCCTTTCGGAACAACATATGCTGCGATGCCGGATAAGAAACTGATAGCGTCGGTGGACTTAGAAATTTTTGGTTCGGTTCAGGGACATCGTCCCTCAGTTCCGACATAGTCCAATAATGTCACACAAACTTTCGAATTATTGAACGACACTATATATATTATTATTTTATGCTTGCTATCCAAGCATTTCTGGTTTCTTGTTCGAAGAGTTATGGAGATGTCTTTCAAAAGTGTGCCTCTGTCGTCATAGTTAATGAAGAGTTAGCGGCAATAAGTGCTCATGGAATATGTCTATCGCTTACGGAGTGACATTCGCTAGCTCACCCGGTGTAGCGTACATTCATCGAATGGTTCGGCTGCCGGGTTCGTCCGTTGCGGTCTAAGAAGGAGATTTGGGTGATGCGAGCACTTTATTTACTTTAGTACTCACCCAGTGACGGCAGATTGAGGACAGATCGGAGGAAGCCAACAACATAGGGGACCGCATGTTGTGGTTCAGATATTTTACATTCGGAGCATATGTCCGTTGCTCGGGACGCTCCGTTATATTGACAGTCCGAGAGACTGTCTTTAATGCTTCCTCATCCTCACAGCAGGGCACACGACCGCACATTGGCTATGTGACCTTGAGTATCCGATCAGTTTCGGCATTCAGTGATTCCACGGCGAATAGGTCGCGCCATCCGGTAGCCAAGGGATACGAGGCCTATACACTCCGTTCGCTCGCATATTGGAAGTATGCATGGGGTAATGATCACGGAGCTTCCAGCGGCAATGCATCATAAGACCGCTTCTCCTCAGGCCTCAGTGACGGACGTGCTATCCGAGTTAGCACAGTTGTTTCGCAGCATCCCAGCAATTGACAGTTTCTCGGTCGAATCAGGAATTATCCGACGGCGCTGGGTCGGTGCGGTCCGCGGTTGCATCAGCTACGGACGACCGAACGCTTTATAGGATCCGACAGGATGGCGAAAGGGATTCGAAAGATTTCGAGTTTTCCCTTTAGTAGTATCGGAAGATGCCTTTCATATCTTCTGGCATTTCTTCCAGTGATTATTTTTCGGACTTCATTGCTGCGATCTTGGATAAGAGACTTATAGCGTCATTGGACTCGGATTTTTCGATCGGTACAGGGACATTGTCCCTGACTTACCGACGCAGTCCAATATTGTCATTACAACATGTGTTTTATTTTTCGACGCTATATATTTATATATATATACAAGCCTGCTACTAAGCATGATAGTTTAGTTTCTTGTCCGCGTGGCTCATTTCTGCCATTTTATCATTTTTACAAATAGTTTATTTTGGCAGAGCAGGGCATACCGAGAGTTCATAT
Organism: Pictodentalium vernedei; assembly: GCA_031216915.1. Taxonomy (NCBI): domain Eukaryota; kingdom Metazoa; phylum Mollusca; class Scaphopoda; order Dentaliida; family Dentaliidae; genus Pictodentalium; species Pictodentalium vernedei. The sequence continues at coordinate 104,704,481 of CM062296.1, read as the reverse complement.
GCGTCTAGACGGTGTGATTAAAGACTGCATATATTCTTTTTCGCCGTTTATGTCTTTTCCAATTTCAATGTTGGGAACGACATTATGTATAGTAGACTTAACTTAGACGCTTTATTATACGTAATCCGCCTTACTGAGGCGTTATCATTACGTCTTCAAGAAAAGATTTACGGGATATTATTCTCAATGTAATTTCTTTTGAGGGCAGTAGTTTGTTCACGTATAACTCCGCCCTTCAGTGGCTGATTGGAGTTGGTTAGACGTGACGCAGCCCTAGCTACATCCACACGCGTGGATAGTAAGGTTAAGAACTCTCTCAGAGTCGCTTCGTTCTCGGAGGAGCTTCTCTTCGACGGCAACTTTCCGGCAATCCTTGAATTGCTCGATTTATACATTCTCTTGTCTATCTAGTGTTACAAGAGATTCAGACTGGGGCAAACATTCGGTGGTTGACTCAGAGAGTGCCGCCGCAGTTGCCGGACCCGAGTGTGGCTGTTATGACGGTTGCCAGTCAAACAGATTGGGATATATACTGATCCCTACGGATTCGAAGTGCCAGGGTCTTTGGGTTCCGCAGTCTTTTAGCTATCAGTTTAACTTCCGCGGAATAATGTTTTTTAGGCTTGCTTTATGTCATTGCATGAACATTATTCAGAAACGCATGCCCAAATTCCTGTCCTTTAATTCGACAGTAGTGGCGTATCTCCGGAACCAGGGAGGCACTCTTTCGTTTCCGTTATTCAATTTAATGGAAAGAATCCGTCTGTTGGTTATAGTACACCAAGTTCAGTTTTGGTCCGTCATATTCTGGGTCGTCTGATTGTTTTATCGCACTCCCGTTCTCTTACGGGTCGCTTGTTGCTGTCAGAATGGACTCTCAACAAACAAGTATTCAATCAGATTTGCTATCTATGGGAGCGCCCAATGATGTTTTATTTATGACACAGCTTGCTAATCAATTGCAGACGTATGTGTTGGCTTGTCCAGATCTCTGAGCTAATAGTGTTAACGCTCTATTGATCTATAGGACGGAATGATAGGATACGCGTATCCTCCGGCGCTGTTGTTTTAGCAGGTATTGCTAAGATAAACAACCACAATACATTTCTGTTGATAGCATCTCTATCTTCACAGAGATCATGAGTAATTTACTCTCTTGTCTACTGTGGATCTTAACGTGAAATCTTCCTCTATGTGAGGATCTTTTTTCACTGGGTAAATCGTGTCATCTTTATCACAACAGCAAGGTCGCAACCTTCATGTATTCCGTTGTGTGGTCCGTATTGCATTGTAAGCACTGTACTGGACGAGCTTTGGACGCGATTTCTTACTATAGGAGATCCTCTTCTTCGCTATTCTATGCGACTAAAGTGGAGGCTCTTCCGTCGTGGTGTAGGGATCATTATGTTCATATTGTTGATCCCTCCATACTACTCATTGCTATTTTTTAAGTATACTTGTTTCACAAGATCTACTGCAGCCTGTTATTATTTAGGTTATAGGTTTATGTTACCTCATACCTATGCACTCTACGATAGTTTACAATTGAGTCTTTTGTCTCTTTATCTAAGTCAGTTAGTAACTTTTTGATAAATAGACTTAGAATCTTTAGATTAAATTCCTATACGGATTTTAACTTCGGTTCTTATTTAGCTAAGTAATCATTTGAGCCTCTGGAAACAGTAGTTTTCAAATTCTGACCTTTTAGACAGTAATTCTGTTGGTTTCTCTTTTACTGTAGAGTCAGTGAGTTTCATGCACTATCGATGGATGATTTTCACTTTCATAGTTTCGGAATCAATACTTCCGTTACTATTTAGGTTGGATTGTTGCATAAGAGTTAGGCTCCTATTATCCGGAACCTATTATTTTAAGGTCCTTCCGTCTTCGTATGGGCATAGGCCTTTACTCTTTCCGGGTACAGTTTATGTATTTATAAACAGATATCTGTTTATTACAAGGGCGTAAGCTTCTTCTGTCTTTGATGTCTAGTAGAAGGACGTTACGCTCCATTTTATTGTTAATGGATTCTATTAACTAGCGTACTGCTTATGGTATATCATTGACTTAGCAGTTGTGCTTAAGATTTCGGCTCATGAAGTAAGAGTTCTTCTACTTCTTGGGCTTACTTTAATAGTGTCGCTATTATAGATTTTTGAAGGCCGCTCATTGCGCTCAGCCATCCACATTCATGAATTTTATCTTAGAAATATCGAGTCAATTTCTTGAGGCCTCTTTTGTTAGGTCTATTATCTACTGCTCAGAATGTCATTCTCTTAACAGTTGCTACTATAGCTAGGTAGGCTGTCTGTTTCGGCAGTGTCTCCGTTCGGCTGCCCTCTTCGCTCTGGGCTATTTGACCCAGGGCAAGAAAAAGGGGGGGGGGGAGGGTGTTCCCTTGGGTCACCTGTTTTACTATGAAAACAAGGGGATACCTCCTCCGGAGTTAGTAATTCTGAGCTGTTATTGGGATGGTTGTTTAGTGAGAAGTTTAAGTTTATAAAATTCATGCAAGTCTTAGTTTTTAAAGTATAGCTTTTGAATATTGCATATGTCAACGGACATGATTATGCAATTCTCAGACACTTTTAGGAGTATAAGAGTCTCTATTCTCTAGACTTACTTTATTATTGGCTTACTTTAAAAATTATTAGTATAAGGATTATATTGGATATTAATAGAGTACATGGATGTATGAAGCTCAATTTTGGAAGGTGTTGTATCTTTCTAATTTATCATAAATAAGAAAGATACATGTAAGGCCTATTACTTCTTTTCCCTACAGGGGATGACTCTATTTTATTTTATTGAGCGTATTCCATTTTGCTCTATGTCCTTGGCCCTCCAGCCTTTTTACTATTCAGCTATGTCTGGGTCATTGGTACAGTATAAAAATGTTAAAAAATTTATAGTAATTTATATATTTTTTATACTTACCAATGACCCAGACGGGGATGGCCCTCCCAGGAGTTGGGAACTCTTGCCTCCCCGCTGAGTACATAGCGCTTACCAGGCACTGGTTATTAGAATGATAAATGGCGCCAATTTCGGAACGCCCTTGACACTGCGCATGCGCAGTAGGGGCGAAGTGTGGAGGGCCTTTCAGGACATGTTTTCTTTAGTTTTAGATGCAAATTTTGGGGATTGGGGGGCAAAATTTGTGTTTGGCCCTATATTTTAAGAGTTAGCACCAGCTATGTCTGGGTCATTGGTAAGTATAAAAAATATATAAATTACTATAAATTTTTTAACTTTCTTCAATTTCCGTCAAAAAATGTTGCCGCGGCCAACATTCTTAGAACTTAGTTTAGTCAGAAGACTCAATATTTCCCTTTGGCACACCCTTCAGGGCAGATTTATGATCGGATTGCTTTGAAACCTGGCATGCTTGTTTGGGGTGACCTCTAGATGGGAGCTATCGATTTTCTTCAATTTCCATCAAAAAATGTTACCGCAGCCAACATTTTTAGAACTTAGTTTAGTCAGACCACAATATTTTCCTTTGGCTCACCCTGCAGGGCACATTTATGATTAGATTGCTTTGAAACCTGGTATGCTTATTTAGGGTGACCTCTAGATGGGAGCTATCGATTTTCTTCAATTTCCGGCAAAAAATGTTGCCACGGCCAACGTTCGTAGAACTTAGTTTAGTCAGACCTCAATATTTCCCTTTGGCACACCCTACAGGGCCCATTTATGATCAGATTGCTTTGAAACCTGGTATGCTTGTTTGGGGGGACCTCTAGATGGGAGCTATCGATTTTCTTCAATTTCTGTCAAAAAATGTTGCCGCGGCCAACGTTTTTAGAACTTAGTTTAGTCAGAAGACTCAATATTTCCCTTTGGCACACCCTACAGGGTACATTTATGATCGGATTGTTTTGAAACCTGGCATGCTTGTTTGGGGCGACCTCTAGATGGGAGCTATCGATTTTCTTCAATTTCCGTCAAAAAATGTTGCCGCGGCCAACGTTTTTAGAACTCAGTTTAGTCAGACCACAATATTTCCCTTTGGCACACCCTATAGGGCACATTTATGATTTGATTGCTTTGAAACCTGGTATGCTTGTTTGGGGATACCTCTGGATGGGAGCTATTGATTTTCTTCAATTTCCGTCAAAAAATATTGCCACGGCCAACGTTCTTAGAATTTAGTCTAGTCAGACCACAATATTTCCCTTTTGTACACCCTACAGGGCACATTTAAGATCAGATTGCTTTGAAACCTGGCATGCTTGTTTGGGGAGGCCTCTAGATGGGAGCTATCGATTTTCTTCGGTTTCTGTCAAAAAATGTTGCCACTGGCAAAAAAAAATGACATTGGTACCAGTGAATTTCAATTTTGCTATTTCATTTATAACTTACCAAGTTCAAGTTTGTCAAGTTGAGCTACAGTGTCAATGACACTTTCATTAACTTTTTGGCCTAAGTTGTGATATTTCAGTACTATCAAAATAAGACAAGTACGAAATCTTCACCTAAAATTATTTTGGCGTGTTCAGGGAGCCAAAAATGTCATCGCAGATGTTCAGGGCAAATGATATTTGAACATGTACTGGGTATGTTATTTTCATGATATATGGTATGATCACATCTTTCTTCCAGTTATTAACCCTTTACCCAACAAATCAGCCACATCTGCCCACATAATATGCAAATTCAGTAGCTGAAAAAATATTATTTTTCAAAATATTTCAACAAACCCATATCATGTGACCCCTCATTGGAACAAACTCATCGAGCTCGTTCCAATGAGGGGTCACATGATATGGTTTTGTTGCATTTTTTGGAAAAACATTTTAAAATGATATTTAAAATAATAAATTTTGATATCATCTACATTGGATAAAGGGTTGCCCCATTCTTTGAAAATGGTAATGCAGACCCATCAAGTGCCGTAGAATAATCATATATTCAGACTCTGGGGGATAAGGAATGATAAACATTTGTTGTCTGTGAAAGTAGTTGATGTTCAATTGAAACTTATTTCATTAAATTTGTGTCATTAAATACTTTGCAATCTATTCTTTATTGGGGACTATTTCCTGACAGGCATTTTAAGTTGTAACATGATTGCAGTTCTCATAGAAGCCGCTGTGTGTTTCTTGTTCCATTTAAGTGTCTTTTGTGGGGTTTTGGTTCATGATAATAAGTAGAATCTTCGAATCGTCTGCAGTTTATTTTGGAATTTACAAAACTCGCCCAGAAAATTAGGTCTGGACCGAGCTAGAGCTCGGTCCACACTTAATTTACTGAACTCGTTTTGTAAATTTTGATTTGAAGTGATGACTCACATAGATCCTCTACATATGAACGTATTTTATTTATGTAATGGCGGGGGCACGGTGGCATTGTGGTAACCGGTTCTCATAAGATCACCGAAGTTAAGCACATGGGGACACAATGACGCCATGCACTAATAAATAATTATAATAAATGCAGTTTAAAGGCAAAAATCCTCATAGAGCTCTTGGGCTCAACACACAAAAAAAAAACAACTTTATATATATATATCACTCTGCATTTCCTATTTACTGACTGTCTCCAAGCGGATGAATCACAATCAGCGGTCTTCATCGTAAGTTATATACCCACTGGAACAAATGTGATTTGAGATCTGATCGGAAAGATGGGAGACTCTGGGATGCTTTCAGCCCACTTGGAAGCAGGTTCCAATGGAATGGAGCAGCCACCGAAAAGGCCCGATCGCCAGCTGTTGTGAGGTCACCTGGTGCATGGACAAGATTGTGTGACGTTTTCGAACGTAGTGATCTACTGGGTTCGTAACGTGAAACCAAAGTGGACAGATACGGCGTGGCCTCGCCTTTTAAGCATTTCCAAGTTAATATGAGAATTTTGAATTCAATGCGTTCCCTCGGAGGCAGCCAGTGCAGATTTTTAAGAATAGGTGTAATGTGGCAGGAACGTTTGGTCATAATAATTACACATGCTGAACATTTTTGTATTGTGGCAATTTTGTCAATGATGCTCTGTTCACAACCAAATAGGAGAGAGTTGCAATAGTCTATGCGACTTGTAATGAAGGCATGGACAAGTTGTTTAGCTGTTGCCCCATCAACCACACCCCGCACCCTGCTGATATTTCGGAGATGATAGTATGAATCCCTGCAGACATGCAAGACATGTTTTTCCGCCGACAGGTTCTCATCCATAAAATATCCAAGGTTGCGTACTGTGGTCGATGGTGAGACAGTACTGCCTTCAATGTTGAGATCGGGCCTTGAGCACTTAGATAACTGATGGCTTAATCCAATGTATATGATTTCAGTTTTATCAGCATTCAGTTTTAAGAAATTTTCTGCCATCCAAGATCTAATATCAGCTACACATTTTTCAAGTTTTTCTTTTGCCATTGTATCGGACTGTGGTGTAAAGTGTATGTACAGCTGTGTATCATCTGCATAGCATGCGTGGAATGACAGGCCATGTCTGCGGATGATATCGCCAAGGGGCAGAACATAAATGACGTATAGCAAAGGTCCAAGCACTGACCCCTGGGGAACACCAAACTTCAAATGAGCCTGTTTTGACGTGCAGGCATGTTGCGTGTCAGTGGGGCACATGTCTTCAACCAATCTAACCCAGCGTGTGCTGCAGTGCAGAGTTACGATGTTAGGGAGCTGGCATCTGGTCGTTGTTGCTCAGTGGTTCTCTCCGGGTACTCCGGCTTCCTCCACCCAAAACTGTCACCGACACAATATGACCTTGGCTGTTAAAGTGTCATTAAACCTTAATAAATAAATAAATTTATGTAATATCAAAAACGTTTACTGAATAGCTTCTGTGTTAGTAGCTTGCATGATAATTACAGAAATCATTTAAATCACCCCCAGGCCTCTCTGTGCATCCTGAGCTCAGTAAGCATAGCCAGGAAATTGAAATTAATAAGATGGAACACTATGTAGGTACAGTTAAAACTAGAAGTCCTATCATGAATTGTGCGCTTATCTAGGCTTAATTGCGCGTTGGAATTGCGCGCAATTGCCATATTGAATGGCATCCAAAGCACGGCAGGTTCTCCTGATTACTCATAGCAAACACATGCAATGTTTCTGCCAATGGACCTCCGGGTTACCCGGAGGTCCATTGGATGAAACATTGCTTGTGCACAGGCTATATGTACTGAATTTGATAGCTTTACTTGGGCCATAATGCGCACATTAACGCGCATATCAACGTGCCATTTGTGCGCATTTCATGACAGGACTTCTAGTTTTAACTGTAGTGTACAGGGGACAGGAATCAACGAGGGTTGTTGATTTCTGTCACCAATAATGTACCAGAGTTGTGTTCTGTATTTATACCAGGATTAAACATAAATTAATTGAATGAAACTTTGAATTTTAAAGAAAAATTTCACCTTTCCCTGTCCGTTTTCTTTCTTGTTTGACACTGTTGTTTTGTATCAAAGCATTTCATTCTCTCCACAACATCAATCAGATTTGAAATTAACAATCAGAAGCATTCTTCCATGCCATTCTAATATGTAGACTTGATTCAATGTGTGTGGCTTTTCTAGCACGTTTTAATGCCTGTGTTATATCGGGTAATGTTATATACACTCAACATTCAGGGTATAATGAATGGGGACAAATTGTTACATCCAGTTCACTAGAGCTGTAGGTTTTTAAATTTCTTGTTCGGTTTCGGTTTTGGTTTTTCAGGTGGAGTAAAACCTCGGTTCGGTTCGGTTTTCAGTTTGTTCATGAGGCCAAGTAAAATTCAATAAAACTCATTCTTATGTCCGGAGTCATAACTGAATGGTAGTGAAATTAAGTGAAACTCAATGAATGCCCGAAATAAGCTATAATAGATGAAGAATCAGGAAGGCCAATATAATAATTACCTACATATACAGAACTTTTATTGTGCTTGGTCATTTTTCAAGGTCTGACACCTACAATGTACGCAACTTGAGGAAAGCTGCAAACACAACTAAACTGAAATGTCGGAAATTCACAGAATGTAGCCTTCCCAGAGTAGTGAGAGCACCCAGACACTGCCTTTGGCAGTGTCTGGGTACTCTCACTACTCTGGAATGGCTACATTCTGTGAATTTCTGCAGCAAGAGAGTATTTAATGAAAAACGAAAAACCTTAGATTACGGGATGTCGACACTTTCGGTTTCTGTTTTTTAAAAAAAATAAAAACCTCGGTTCAGTTTCGGTTAACCTACAGCTCTACAGTTCACCAATATGTCACAAGGCACAAACTAAAATTAACTGGATCCAATTATGCAGATCAGGGAAAGTGCTTGAAAATTCTCTAGAAAAGTCTCAAAAGTCAAGAATATTTCTTCTCTCATGAGTGTATGAATCCTAAAAAATGAATTTCCTTTTTTCAGATTGGTGATGGTTATGCAAGTGATTATCTGGTTATCATTCCTCAGAAAAAACTCTCAGATGACAAAAAATTCAAAGTGTCCATGGATGTCGATTCAGGACTGAGTGGTGTCAACATTTACCGCTCAACAGGCCCAGATTTCCATACATGGACCAAAGTTGAAGCAACAGTGGACAAAGGTAGAGCAATGTTTCAGGTAGACAGTGGAGGTACTTATGTGGCACGTTCCAGTACTAATGTGGGTCTGATTGTAGGAGTAACAATCATGTGTATAGTTATTATAGTGGTGATTGTTGGTTCATTACTGTACTTCCGTAGGTATCCTTCAAAGTGGCAAGCTATAAGAACATTCTTCAGAAGAGGAAAGCGATCAATGACAAATGAAATTTAGAGGAGGGAAGTAGGTTTTTTGTGGGGTCTTTCATGAGGAGTCAACTATAAGCAAGCTATCAGTTGAAAATAGAATTTGTTTTTGGGGTTTTTTTTGGAATTCACTTAAGAATTACACATAAATACATTTCGTAACTGTTTAAACTACTTTTTACCAAACAACAAAGCAGAAAGACGAAATAAAACATGTACGAACAAACGAGGCGGAAAACCACCCTTACACAAAAGACAAAGTGCACAACTCTGAGTTGAGCACTGGTTTTCGGCATTGACCCAAATTTGTCAAATTGCTGTCTTTCGCAACGAAACTTGAAATGTTCAACACAATTTATTTAACATATCAGTAAACTATATAATCACTGATCAATGCGAGAGGCGCTAAAAGTTATAAACCCGCCCAAACACCGCCTGAATTACATTCTGTCAACTGTGCTGTACTGTAAATGCGGGTCAAAGTTCGACCAAATGTATTCATTGGAAAATGAATTACATTTGGTCATGATGTCTTCATCCAGCTGACCAATGGGAATTGAGTATTTGGACCCAAAACGTATAACTACATTAACAATGTAACTATTAAAAAGACATTTACACAATCTATTCGAATGAGGTGTGATAAGCTGAGTTTAAATGCTTTTTGGGAATATTACAGGCTAGTTTTGGACTTTACATTGAGTAAAAAGTTACAAACAAGGAGAATTTGGTGAATGTCTAGGTAATTTCTAGACAATTTACATGACTTTTTATTCAGTTACAGTTAAAACTAGAAGTCCTGTCATGAATTGCGCACAAATAGCAAGTCGATCTGTACATTAATCTACATGTCAAGACCATAGTAAGGCTATTAAATTCTGTACATATGGCCTGTGCACAAGCAATGCTTCAGCCAATGGATCTCCGGGTAACCCGGAGGTCCATTGGCAGAAACATTGCCTGTGTTTCCTATGAGTAACCAGGAGAACCTGCCGTGCTTTGATGCCATTCGATATGGCAATTGCACGCAATTCCCACGCGTAATTAAGCCTAGATAAGCGCACAGTCCGTGACAGGACTTCTAGTTTTAACTGTAACAGGAGATTTACTCTGTAAGATATTTACAATTAACAGGTCAAATTTGTACTGAAGGTATGGTAAATGGCTTGGTGCTTCAAAATTATATTCAGTTAACAATGTATCATTTTATGGGTCCTTGAAAGTGGCTTGAAAAGGATCATTGAAAGTCCTTAATTTTAAACCACCTCCTTGTGACAATGAGTTCTGTGCATTGTTATACTCCAAGAGTTCTTTCTAACAGTATATTATATAATGCAGTGTCAATGTCAAAAATGTTATTGTCATAATAAAAGAAATCATGAATGAAAAAAGTTGACAAATATATTCCAAAAGCAAATTAACCCTTTACCCAATGCAGACAATATCAAAATTTATTATTTCAAATATCATTTTTTTAAATTTTTCAAAAAATTTCAACAAAACCATATCATGTGACCCCTCATTGGAACGAGCTCGATGAGATCGTTCCAAAGAGGGGTCACATGGTATGGTTTTGTTGAAATTTTTTTAACAGTAGTATTTTTTCAGCTGCTGAATTTGCATATTATTATATTGCGGATGTGGCTGATCCATTGGGTAAAGGGTTAAAGTGTATTTGGGGCAGACAAAAGGTTGATCCCTCTATTTCTTTTGAGATGACCGATATGCAAAGGAAGTCATTGTGGTCCAAATTTGTGCTGGCCTGAATTTCACAGAATTTTAGCAGTGGTGTATCTATTTGATTCTGATGATCTTTCTTTGGACACATTGAATTAATGTTAATTACCAAAGATTGTATCACTAAATTCTAGATATGGCATTTCACCAGAAATTGGCAAGGACCTCACATTTTCAAATTCTCTGAGTGCTACAGAATCCAGAAAGAATGGTGATTATATTACTTATGGCATCTTGGGTATTCAGACATTCACTATGCCATTTGTAAATTGTGATTGGGTAAATTCTAGATCATCTGCAAATCACACATTTTTTTTGAAGCGAATCTTAATAGACAAGTTATTTCATATTGCACCAAACAGAAGTTATGGTACACTGTGATGACCCTTACAAGACTGTCTGACACCTTAAACACCAATAAATAAATATCCTCTGTAGCAATGTCACTGAAACAACTAGGCCTATCATCCATAGTTGTAATTTTTGATGGCTTAACTTGTTACTATTCACGTTCTTAAGAATGTGAATAGTAACAAGTTAAGCCTTCAAAAACTAAAACTATGGATAATGTTCTGGACAAAATTCCCTACTACAGTGGAGCCCACTTAATTGGATATCTCTTAATTGTATATCCCTGTTAACTGAATATAATTTCCCAACACAAAACCATTTACCATACCTCCAGAACAAATTTGACCTGTTAACTGAAAATATAGGTTAAAAAGTAAGCTCCTATTAATTGAATAAAAAATCTTGTAACATGTCGAGAAATTACCCTGACTCTCCCCAGTTTTCCTTTGGTTATAGACCTATTTGGCCTCAGTACAATATAGGCATTTAATCTATTATATCTTGTTTGACAGAGCTCATGGAGCTCTGCCAAACAAGATATAATAGAATAAATGCTAAGTTTATATCTAGAATACAGGAAAGTGACACAATCCCTGTTAATTGAATACTCCTGTTAATTGAATAATTTTCATTGGCAAAGTGGCTATTCAATTAACAGGGTTCCACTGTAGTACTTACCTAACAATTAACCATTGTCAGTTACTCAATTAAATATGAATTGAGCCTTCATGAAAGAATTGTCTAATGTCAATTTTATTCAATTTTTGTTGGAAATATAACAAATTGAAATTAGTATGAGAGACTCGAAAAAATTGAATCATGAGACTGATTCAGGATCAATCTTGAAGCAGACGTATTGTATCAATTTTGAATTGAATCTCAAATATTCACAGGACCCTAGTAAATTCCCAGTTTGAGAGCGACAAAAGTGTTAAATCGCTATGCATACTCCTCTAACAATGGTATTTATAGCTTCCTTTAGCAAAATCTTCAAATTTATTGAAGACAAGGTTAACACCAAATAATTGTACATATCTTTTTGAAATTCAGTATTTTATTTAATAGCATAATATCTTATGGCCAAGTTCAAGGTTTGAAAAACAGGGGACTGAATGAGTATAAGCATCATGTTTCACAATTCGGCCATACATTGGGCTTATATTATCACAAATGTAAGTCACTGGAATGGGCAAACACAGTTTTTCAGCTTTCCAAGATTTCTTCTTGTTAGCTCACCTGACTGAAAGTCAGATTAGCAATTACCATCACTTGGCATTCGCCATTGCTCTATCGTCTGTCATCTGTCATTAAATTTTGCATATTCACCTTCATTGTCAAAGCCACGGGTTCAAATTCTTCTGAACGTTGCATAAATTATCTTTGGTCAATACCCTTCCCTTCCATGCTTGATTGTTAAAAAGTTGCATACACCTGTGAACTTACTGCAGTGGTTAAAATGCATAAAATCTTTAAAAATCTTCTTGTAAAACACCAGTCACAAAACTTCTTTTAACAACCAGGTAAGATTCAAATCTCTTCAAACAACCTTTCTTGGATTTATGATCCCACCAAAATTTCAATATTCTGAACTGGTTGAGTTTTTCCTTGGACCCTCTAGGAACCTCGGGAACTGAAAATATACTATTTAAACTTTCTTGGTAATCACCCTTACTCATTGACAAAAGGTAAATGTGTGCATTTGCACATTTGTGTGTTCAGGTTTAGCAACCTGGATCATATTTTACGACTGGAGGAACTTGGAGTGGATGAGAGAACCACTGATCAATGGTGAGTAACTGTCAGACTGTCCATTTTACTAACCCAGAACATGTAGGGTTAGCATTGGTTGAAGGAAAAAAGGATTTAATGTTCAAATGATATAAATCTATTTTGTGGTTTTTCCATAGAGTAATCCAGTGACTTCATTCTCATTGGACCTCTCACTTTTTATGGATCTGTCAGGTCCAAATATGGCCTGTAAGGCACTAATGTTTTATTAGTTTGGTATGTAATAAACTACAGCCTTTTAGTTAATGTGTGGACCAACACCTGTCCATTTGCGGCTAAGGCCATTTGAAGCAATGAAGAAAATCTGCCCATCCAAAAGATGGTTACTAGATAAAATACTGCTCTCCAGATAATCTTATTTCCTTCACCTCAAAACATTGTCTGGCGTGGTATGACCCAGGTTGTTGAAAGTGCCATTAATTCCCAATGAACAAATAAACAATGTACTCATTCATCTTCAATGAACAGATCAGGCATGTCAACCATTTTGGTACAGGCCTGAAAATAAGCAGTCTGACATTTGCAGAATGAGGTGCCCAGAGGATGAATTTGATGATGCTATCCCATACTGTGGGCCAATTTATCCTCTGGGTACCTCTTTTTTGTTTATTCTTGAGACCCTGATTCATATTGAGGTTCACAGAGGGTAAAATTAGTGATGCTACCCTGCTATGCAGGGTAGCATCACTAAATTCACCCTCTGGGGACCTCATTTTGCAGATGACAGCTTTTGTCCCACCGGTACTGGGAAAATTATTTTATGAGGAAATTCCTAATGGAACGACTGTAAACAGTCTGATAATCGTGTATGGCACTCTTAGACAACATACTTTTAACTTCTTTGTGAATTAACATATCAAAGCACTCTACAGGTATGTGTTCTGCCTGCACTACGTCCTCGATAAAGCCAATCATTTTGACTTTTCAAACGTATCAAAGACAATAAAGTGCCATCATTGGCTACTTAAAAGAAAATATTCTGTGTCGACATCATAGTATTCATAAAGCATGATCTTCGTGCTTTATGATTACTTTGATGTCACCGCAGAATAATTGGCTAATGCCATGTTTGTTTAGGGACTGGGGTGGTTTAAATGTTATTTTCTCCCATCTGGTTGCGATATGTCAACCATTTATTGATATGTCCCAGTACCGCCTCCGATTTCATCGGGACAGGCTCTGTCATATCCTGGTACCGATTATGTTGGGACCAGCAGTACTTTGATGTGCCTGGAACAGATATATAGATCGGGTGGAAGTAATACTTCGCAAATTTTGAGTTGTGTATAAATATAGAATAAACGTATAGTGTTTTCAAGTAAAAAATTTATTCTACGAGTAGGATTAAGAATGAAACTGACGAGCCTCTGGCGAGTCGGTTTCATTCTTAATTCTACGAGTAGAATAAATTTTTTACTTGAAAACACTACACCGTTTATTTTATTTATCCCATAAGTCTTCTACAAGGCAGTCGCGGCAAAATCGTGCTATAATTCTCTACAAAAAGCAGCAAGAAGTGAGGAGCACATTGGTCCAATTCACTCGACCAGCAAAATTGGCAAAAATAAACAAGGCGCAGTAATACATTTCTGTCTAAAAATAATTCCCCTACAAACTTGAGCTAAACTTGCAAAAATATTTTATTATATGAGCAGTGGGTGGTGTTTTCTACTGGCATTGTGTAATACTTTCAAAAAGATTTAAAGAAATCAACAATCGAATTATTAATTATGCTAGAGAAATGTTGTAGAGGCCAGAGGTCAACAAGTTCGTCGCTACTAGGGGAATACATTCTTTCAGTGTTAAACCTATGGGGAAAATTTATCACCCTACTAGGTGAATAAAGCAAAAATTTATCCAAGGTCTTTATTCAAATAAACAGCCATTTATGGGATAAAAAGGATAAAAAACCCCACTCATATCTCAATAATTACATGAGAGATGTATTTGTTATGTGGAAGGGAGTCTGTTTCATGGTGATTTTGCCTTGGACTATTTCAGTCTGGAGTGAGATGTTTTGGGCTTTAAAGTGTCTCATCCATGACCAAAAACACCTCAACGCTAATTAAGATGCCTCATTTCTTAAGAACACACAATCACTGAGGATACTTGCTCACAGTTTTAACCCTTCATCTAACAGGAATAGCAGATGGCACTTGAAAAAAAAAATGTTGAATTTGAAGCAAAAAAAAAACAAATGTTTTGATTCTCAGGCAATGTCTCACTGAAATTGACCCCCCTCCCCATCATTGCACGTTGTTATTGCCTTGCAGTGAGTTCCAACATACAAAATTAGGAGACTCAAAACTTTTTATGTTTTTCTATTGATGTACAGTAAAACCGGTCTTGAGAGACCACTGTCTTGAGAGACCACCTGTCTTGAGAGACCAGCTGTCTTGAGAGACCACATCTGCCAGGCACCGATTGGTTTTACTTTATAATGGACCTAGTATGGGAGATCACCTGTCTTGAGAGACCACCTGACTTGAGAGACCACAAATGGAATGGTTTAACGTGCCGAAGGCGCGCAGGGACGGTATGGGGAACAAGCCCCTTTCGACCCTCAGTAACTGTAAATGGCTAATTTCCACATGTCTACTCGTGTTGAAGGAGGAACAGGTTCAGGTACTTGGCAGGTGTCACCAGTTGTGATGGTCTCCTTGACTGATGTCGGTTGAACCCTCAGGTGAGGACCAGTGTGGGAGGTTGGGTCCTCTCACAAAGGTACTACCTCTCCCCGAGGGTGCAGTTGATCTGGATTTTCAGGCAAGTATAGTCTGCCACTTCGGAGATGAAGAGACCACTGTGTCCTGGTACCAACTTGTATTTTTATGCCATAATGGACCTGTCTTGAGAGACCGCCCCATTGAAGACTGAAACCATGACAAAAACTTTTTACCTGTTCTGGAATTGGAAAATCCATTGTGGTTATACTAACATAATTAAAAGTATTAAAAGCTCTTAATTGTGTTTCAATTGCTATTCAGTTACATAACTCATTAAAGATTGAGATGTTTTTTTATAAGACCCCTGTGAAAAGATTAGGATTATAGCTGAATAAACAATTTCAGACATACCCGAAACGTGACAAATAGGATTATAAAAATAAATTTGTGTTGAAAATCTTCATTGAAGATTTTCAACACTAATTTATTTTTATAATTTTTATAACAGTTCATTTCAATTTGAAACAAAAAATTCATAAAAAAGAACAACTACAAAGTAATTACAAAAATCCATTCTTTTCCATTTCTGAATTTTGTGGTTGGTTATTCACTGACTTGAGAAACCCTGAAACCTGTTATGAGAGACCACCAGTCTTGAGAGACCACTTTTGTGTGGCCTAAAGGGCGATTTCTCAAGACAGGTTCTACTGTATATAACTTAAATCTGGAGAGCATAATTGCAGATGGTCCACATCCTGTGGCTTTGCAGTTGTATTTAGGTATGACTTTCCTAGAAACAACTGTCCAGGCACTTAAAATGTAACTTGTAAGTTTTCCAGAGACAGCATGATGGGGGCACCTGTTTTGTTGCTGCAAAAAATGATGAAAGTCAGAATTAAGCCCTTGAAGGTTAAAACTAAATAAGTTAATGTGTATAATGATGCCCTTTCTGTATATTTTGTATGTGAAAAGACAGTGAACAGCCTCTCAGTCCATACTCATTATATTGAAGAAAAGGAAAGATATAAAACCTTCCACCCTTCGTTGACTTCAAAAAAAGAATTACCTGAGAATCAATCAATTTATTTTGGGTAGCCTAAACTGAATTTTCTTTTTACTGAAAAAAACATAGTGTATGAACCCTTGTTGAACGATCTCAACAAACTCATTCCATTCAAGGGTGGGGTATTCATTTTCATTCATATTTGAATAGTTTGTCAATTCAGTTTTATTCAGTATTAATTTAATTTTATAAATGCTTGTATTCATATTTTTATTCAGAAAAACACTAATTATCCTTCAAATACATGTAGCAGAATCACAAGCAAAGTTTCTGCCAGTGGACCTACAGGTTTAACCGGATTATTCATTGGCTAAAACCTCGCATGTCCTTATTGCATTATCACTGCAGTACTAACACTTACATTTACAGGGCTCAAAATAAGCGGTGTCGCATCACTTTTTGCTATGCAAAACTTGCAAAAAGCTACACAATGTTCAATTACATGTATGTATAGCAAATTGCGATACAAGATAATCAACTGCAGCCTATTAGTATATGTAAATGAAAATTTGCAAACAAATTTGAAAACTAGTTCACTGATGCTTTACTTCTGATTGTGGAACATTCCAGGCAAAAGTCAGAATAACTCTCCATCAAGCATCATTAGCAACTTCATATGTAAGATGAATTCTATTGGTTTAATTTTTCCTGTTTTTACAACATTTTGCATAAAATGTCCATTAAAAATAACTTCAAGCCCATCAAATTAAAAATCCCAACTTCCATTTTGAGAACTCTGTTAAACAACCAAGACGTCATTTGAAAATATCCAAGTCCATGCCACCCGCAAAGGCAGTTCAGTTGAAAAAAACACAGTAAATGTTTCATGTGTTGCAGATCATTTGGAAATACCCAGAAATGGATGGAAACTATTCTATCTACTTAGAAGAATTCAATACAAAACAGCATAACATAACTCTGGTATACAAAAATAGCTATGGAATTTTTACAAAATGCTATTCATTTTTTGGAAGTGTGTAGCATTTTGCTACGCATAGAATAAAAAGTTATTTTGAGCACTGTACATTTATTACATGCCTATTCTATGAAATCCCCATCTACAGCAACACTAAACCATGCAGAAAATGAAAATCTGTTCTGCACATATGTTGTTGATGAACTATTTTTAAATACATGTAGATGCAAAATTTCACTGGAATTTTCTACAAATCATGCAATGCAATTATAATTTGAATCGTCAGAGATAGCTGAAAATCATCCCCAGAGTTGCAATGTGTTCTTTGTGCCAGTAGGCGGGAGCGCGGTGGCTCAGTTGGTAGAGGTGCAGGCTGCAAGCCGAGAGGTCCTCGGTTCGAATCCCACCTGCGGCAACCGGGTTGTATCCTTGGGCAAGACACTTCATCTCCATTGCCCGCGTGGGGGCCCGATGACGCCATGTACTAAGGCGTACTGTACATCGATGGTACGCATGTCTTCAACCAATCTAACCCTGTCTGTGCTGCAGTGCGGAGCTACAATGTTGGGGAGCTGGCAGCTGCTCGTCGTTGCTTGGTGGTTCTCTCCGGGTACTCAGGTTTCCTCCACCCGTAAAACTGTCACAGTCATGATTAGCCATTGTGCATAAATATGTGACCTTAAACCAGGGGTCAGCCGAGTGGGCGACTTAGGCGAAGAAGTCGCCTTGTCATTCCTCAAGTCGCCTTGGCTTACATTGGGGGCGAAATTCAAGTCGCCCTCCAAAACTTCCTTAGGAGACATGGCAGTTTACTGTATTTTCTTGTGTTTTATTTTTTAAAAACACCCGCTTCTGCATTCGCAAAAAAAGTAAACACGGCTGCTGTTAAAGTCCGTCACACGGCTACGAAAATAGCCTAAACTAGCCCAATTTTATATTTCTGAAAAGAAGTGTAATGGCGTAGTCGTTCGAACAATTCGCCCCAACTGATAGCAACCAGCACAAAATGGCTATTTAAAAACAAAGTGCCAGCCAAAACAACGAAGCACACAAGACAACGCATCGAGTTAATTAGAATTTATTAAAGTTAACCACCGTTTCAAAACAAAAAAAAAGTATTGGAGACAGTTCGTCCATATCGAAATTGCTTGCGGTTACGCTCTGTTCCACTGAAAAATTGGTTGCATTGAAATTCGCCCCGCAATTTGCATTGAATGTTTTTCTTTGAAAACTTGTGAAGTTGTGTTGGAAGGGGGTTAAATTTAATAAGGCTACAATAGAAATCACAGGTTTTTGGATACATAAGAATGGCAGACCTTCAAAGCACCAATCGCACGTGTCAGTGTAAGATGGTTGGCAGAAATTGTCAGTTTTCTGAACAGTGCATTATTACCCAGCGCAGCCGGGAAGGGAGACAACTGAAATATTTTGTCATTTACCTAAGAAATAAATTGACTCAAATTGTTAATAACGCTTAATTTACGAAGGATATCGAAAACTTTTTTAACTACGCTTTTCAACTCAGTTAGGGCATTCAGAAACCATGAATGACCCAGCTTCTTATATGAACTTGAAATTTATTTTAAACACTTTAAATATTTTTTTTAAAAAGAATATACCTTCTATCACAGAGAAGAACACTCTCACCATGGGTCATACTAAATTTCAAATCCACAACGTTGAGGCAAATACAATACAACTGCATGGTAACCTTAGTCATCACTGTAAGGCAAAGGGTTAGGGGGTATTCAGAAACCATGAACGACACAGTTTTTTGTGGGGTGGGGGGGGGGGGGGGAGGTGGGATTTTAACCTACATTCTGTTATATACCATCTGACTGGTTTTGTGTGTGTATGTATGTTTGTATAACTTATATTTTTTTTTTTTCTCCACAATTGTGTCCTCTATGTTCATTTATTTTATCACAATGCGTTTTATGTTTTTTTCTGATTTCTCCTTCATGTCCACTGACTTCTCCCTCCTGGATCCTGACTTCTCCCAAAAGTCTCTGGAGGGAGAAGTCACTTCTCCCTAAAATCAGCTGCCAGGCTGACCCCTGCCTTAAACATCAATAAATAAATAAATATTGTGCCAGTAGGCACATATAACACATTTGAACTCGGGGGACGAAGTAGTAACATGGGTTCTCCTCGCAAATTTGGTTGACGATAAGATGTGTTATTTTTGTTGATAGTTGTCAAATGAATTGCTGAGTGTCCTTCTAATAATTTTAGATGTGAAGGCATGTAATAAACGCAGAATGACATATGTGTGTGAATGGGTTTATCGATATGGCACTTGTGCCCGCGTGGAATGATAAAACTCTTGGCCCATTCGTCGTTCTGTGTTTGTATTGTCCAGGCAGGAACTCTACTCTTCTAATATTTAGTGCTAACCTAATCTTCACAGAAAGTGGTGGAAAGTATATGGAGAGTAGGCCAATTATTAACATCCATGGAGGGGTAACTGGATTGTCTCCTTGGGCAAGGCACTGAATCCTGATCGCCCACATGGGGGCACAACACTGTGTACTAAGGCGTACTCCTCATTGATGGTGCACCTGTCTTCAACCAGTGCTAACCCTGCTTGTGCCTGACAGTTTTGAGCCATTGCTCAGTGGTCGTCCCCAGGTACTCCAGCTTCCTCCACCCATAAAATTTTGTTTGTGATCTGAGGTAACCGTGGCAGTCAAAAGTGTCATTGAACTCCCACTGAATAAATAAATGACACCCATGCAAACATTTCAGATTTCTTAAGACATATCACCCTGTTCTCACAGTAAAGAAAACAAAACAACTCCCATTCTTAGAAGCAAGAGTGTTCCATATCATGTGACCCCTCATTGGAACGAGCTCCTCAAGCTCATTCCAAAGAGGGGCCACATGATATGGTTTAGTTGAAATTGTTTGAACAATTTGAAAAAAAATTATGTTTAAAATAATAGATTATGATATTGTCTGCATTGGGTAAAGGGTTAACCCATTACCCATCGCACTTGACAACAAAATTTGTTATTTATAAGTCTTTTCAAATTTATTAAAAATTTCACCAAAAGCATATCATGTGGCCCTCTCATGGAATTATCGCAATGGGCTCATTCCAATGATGGGTCATATGATATGATTTGTTGGAGTGTTTGAAATTTGTTTTTTCAACTCCTCAGTTTGTAAATTACATGTGTGCTTCCTGTTTGTGGAACTGTGCAACTAGTAGGGCTGCACGTTATTACGGTACACCGGTTAGTACAAGTATTGAAGTTGTCACTGGTTAAAACTGTCCATCAAAAATGAATACCGGTATATTGTGAGTAACGGTATACAATTTTTGGACCCGGTATTATGATTTGAAATTCGCGTGTTCTTGAAATAAAAATATATATAATGCGCGAAAATAGGGAAAACACATATTAAATTCAAGGGATATCATCAATAAAAAAAATATTTTTGGAGTTATAGATAGGCGTATTACTTACTGCCTTGGGGAAATAAGTGATTTGAATGGATTCAATGAAAGACTAATCCATGTCTGTAAAGTTATTGAACCTATTGTTACGAAAATAAGCCATAAAGTTATTAGTTGGCTTACTCGCTTTCATCCGATAGAAACTTGTATACAAGTAAATTAGTCTTTGTCAGTTTAACTCCTGTAAAAACATGGTCGACCTCCCTTGTCTCGATAAGCGTTTGATCATTGAGCCAGGCTTTTGATACCAACACTGTGTCAATTAATGAACATCGAAATTCTTTTACATCCAAAGTAAACTCAACACTCTGAATGTACTGAATTTCATGAGTTGTTTTTCATCTGGTACGGTGGGACTGTGTACATCGCATTTATCAAGGGCTTACAGAATAGTAAAGTATTTCAGTTTTATTTTGCTTTCAATCTTAACTATTTCACGGTATACCGGTATATCGCGGTATTGTTTTCAATACTGTCACCGGTACTCAAATCCGAATACTGTGCAGCCCTAGCAACTAGCTCCCCAAACTTTTTTTAAACTAGGATCCTTTTTAGTGCATTGTAACATGTTGTTATATTTTGATCTTAGTTATCACTTAATTTTGAGATTGATTTTGTATTCCTGTTACACAGATATGTTTTGTAGTGCAAGCTTGTAACTAAAAATCATTAGTACATGTAACGTGTTTAATCAGTTCATTAACATTCCATTATTTAAATTCTGACAGGGAGAATAGATATATTTTCTTATACAATGGAAACATAGTAATTGATATGTGATTAACCCTCAGGCTCCATAAAGTCTCAAATGTACACTTTTTTATTGCTTTTAAAAATTGTCCGGAAGTGTATCCTTCTTGAGAACTCTACTGGTAGGCTGCATTTATCTTGACGGAGTTTTTACATTAGTGTTGGTTGCCTGTACATAGCTTCCCACTCAATGAAAAGTCCTGGAATTGTGCATCCTTCATGAAAATCATTTCTATTCTTGAAAAATACTTCATTTTCCAACACCCCTTTGACAAGTATTTGAATTCAGTTCACCTAGAAAATAAAGTTAATGTAAAAAATTTGTGTATCAACAAGAAGTTTCCCCTCCACATACAATCGATGTCACAAAATTTGTCAGGAACCACAACTCTTTGATCTCTGTATTGTCCCTTGAGTGCAACAAAGTACCATCTGCAATGCTTCAGCATTGCAGATGGTACTATATTGCTCTCAAGAGATGATGCGTATCTGGCTAGTAGGATTTTCCAGAAATCAGGTTCTCAAGGCTAAAATTCTTTGTGTTGTTCATGATAATGTAAGTTGATAGAAAAATTTTAATAGTCCTTGAAAATCATGGTCAGAGTCATTGAAATAGTTCTTGAATTTGATTATCTGAAACCAGTGGGAACCTTGGTACAGGCAGCCAACAATAATTGAAAAAAAACGCTGGGGTCGTCTGAAGCTCTGGACATACATATGTATATGTAGTTATCGTAAAATTAATCTGAGGATTTAAGGGTTAACTAAAATATTCAAAACTATATATGATTAACTTAAATATTCATATAAGCTTTACTTATCTTAGTTTCTTTACTCAGGGGAAAATCTTATATTTATCCATTATACTTTGCTTGATAGAACTATATACTGGACTTAGTTTTTACATTTGAAATTCTAACTTAATCTGAAGAGCAAAGGAGATTGCATAAGTTTCCAGTGTCTTCCAATATTTTTTATTCAAATATGGGAACCCCCAGGAAGTGAAGCAGTGCTTGTTTACGTGGTAAACAAGCACTGTTTAACTGGTGAAATAGGCCCCAATCATCAATGCTTGGGGTGGATGTCCTATAAAATGGGCTGCATGGGTTTAAACAATGGACTAAACTTGGCTTTATCTCCATATTGTTGTCACAATCATGACAGTTTTATAGGTGGAGGAAGCCAGAGCACCTGGAGAGACCCAACGTGCAACAGTGAGCAATTGCCAGCTCCCCAACATACTAACTCTACACAAGCAGATAGAATTTGCATTGGCTGAAGACAGGTGCACCATCGACGTGCAGTATGCCTTAGGACACAGCACCATCATGCCCCCATGTGGGCGATGGGGATGA
Source organism: Pictodentalium vernedei (assembly GCA_031216915.1). Classification (NCBI taxonomy): domain Eukaryota; kingdom Metazoa; phylum Mollusca; class Scaphopoda; order Dentaliida; family Dentaliidae; genus Pictodentalium; species Pictodentalium vernedei. The sequence continues at coordinate 104,681,665 of CM062296.1, read as the reverse complement.
AGTGTCTTGCCCAACGACACCATGCAGTTTCCACAGGTGGAATTTGAACCGAGAAATAAATAAATATTCAGTTAACAAGGATTTATTCTCGGACCCATATGCAATTGACAGGCCAAAAGTTTCACTGAAACCATCATTTGTTTGTTTGTTTGTTTGTTAATTGGGGTCTAATGACACTTTCAACAGTCCGGGTCATATTGTGTCAAACAGTTGTATGGGTGGAGGAAGCTGGAGAGAAATAGCAAGTAACTGTCAGACCCTCCACCTTACTCATCCATCCTAATAATAATAATAATAATAAATTGTTCTTATTTTGCACCTCATCCCACAAGGCTCGAAGTGCTTCACAACGTAAAAATACGCACATGTGCATAAATAAGTGGAATTAGCAGCCGTTCAACCTAAGAGCAGGGAGCGTGGTGTCTCAGTGGTTACGGATAGGGCTGTCATGATTAATTGATTAATCGATTGTTGATCAGTCACGGCGAAATCGATTAGTATTTTTCATTGTCGAATAATCGGTAAATTATATCCCATTTCAGACGTTTAATAATTAAAAGAAAATATGTTGAAAAAACTATTGTTTCTAAAGGTAAAGAGTTAAGAACATCGATATTAAACCCCAAGAAGCTATTGGAAGCATTTGTCTTTTTTGTCTTTCAGGTACATTCATCAAAGCTTTGATGTTCTGAACTTTTGAACCGTCAGTGTAATAATCAAGACCGGTCGGCAGTTGCGAAGTTCGCAGCTGCCGACCGGTCTTGATTATTACACTGACAGTTCAAAAGTTCAGAACATCAAAGCTTTGAATGTAACTAAAAGAGGGTCGTCTTCGTTGTTTACTTGAGGTAGGTCAACTGACTTCAACTTCATTTTTATCGGCTTCAAAGAGAAAGAGATGGGGGTCGTCTAGGTACGATCAATCGATTATCATCGATTATTTGCGACGATTAATCAATTCCTAAATTAAAAAATCGTGACAGCCCTAGTTACGGAATTGGGACTTCAAACTGAAAGGCCCATGGTTCATTCTCTGCCTGGGCTAACTGCATTGTGTCCTTGGGCAAGGCACTTAAATCCAGTTACTCACATGGAGGCATGGTTTCGCTGTTTTCTAAGGTGTACTGCAAATCAATGATGTACTTGTCTTCAACCAATGCTAACTCTGCTTGTGTGGAGGTAGTATGTTGGGGAGTCTGACATATGTTGATGACGCGATTAGGATCGACCCATTGACCATTTTGATCACAAGTTCAATGCTCTTACCATTAACCCTTTACCCAACATAACGGCCAAAACCGGCCAGCGCTATTCACGAAAATCGCCAATTAATTTTCATTATTTTTTCATTTTTTGTCTCAAAAACATAGGTTATGACCCCTCGTTGGAACGAGCTCGATGAGCTCGTTCCAACGAGGGGTCATAACCTATGTTTTTGAGACAAAAAATGAAAAAAAATAGTCATTCAAGAATTTTTTTTGGAAGTGTCGTCTGCTTTTCATGTTAGGTAAAGGGTTAAGCCACTGTGCACCCTAACATTGAATCCATTATATATAGTTTGGTTCAAACATATTATGACCTCAGCTGTTGAAAGTGTCACTAAACCCCAATTAAAAAACAAACAAATGAGTTAGTGTTTAATAGTAACATAAAATTATTATCAAATAATACGGTGTTACTGATGCATTTCAAGATATTGATGCACATTGCTTCTTACATATAAAAATGTGTTGAATTTAAATTTATTTTGTTGCATATGAATATGTTGCAAATGATTTTTTCTGTCATAATAATAAAACAATAATTGACTTTCCTTGAGGTTGATACGTGGAATTATCAACCTTTGAAAAATAATATTCACCTTGGCCTTACGACCTCGGTAAATATTACTTTTCTCAGGTTGATAATTCCTTGTGTCAACCTCAAGTAAAGTCAATAATTGTATAATGTCACACATAACGTTCATCTTTGAACAATACTCAAACAAAATAATGTTGAAATGTCACAAAACATGCTGAAATAAGTGTACTTTTCCAGAAATAATTAACCCTTTATCAAATGAAATGGCTGCATCTACCTCTGTAACTTACAAATTGAGCTGCAGAAAAATTGGGGTTTTTTTTAAATATTTCACCAAAAGCATATCATGTGACATCTCATTGGAAAGAACTCATGGGACCTTTCACACTGAACACACTCATTCCATTCACACGTCATAAGCTATGGTTTCCTGGCAAAAATTAAACTCATACAAAAATATAATGATGGATTTTGGAAATAGAACTGTGTGAGTGTGGCCATTATGTTACTTATTATATTTATATTAATATATTATGGGATGTTTAATGGGTGGATACAGTGTCAAATGAGGTGAAGTGAGAACAATAATATGCGAGGCTTTAGCCATGCTTCCATTAATTTTTCCTGTTGGCATTCGTTTTTTATTCTCCCGAAAAAAATTCGGGGGAATCTAGCCGTGACGTTGTCCGTCTGTCCGTCCGGGCGTAGACGGAATTCGTGTCCGCTCCATAACTTCTTACAGCCTTCAAGGATATTAATGATACATCGTATTATTATTGCCCACAACCAGAGGGTGTGTCGCGAATAAGGTTGGAATGGCTATCAAGGCTTTTTTCGGGGGAATCAGCCACCCTTTGGTGGCCATCCTCTAGTTTTACAAAAGCAGATGAGTAGTGATGCTATGCAAGTGGAGTCATTCAACAATACCTGTGGGAACCCTGGCAAGTGAAGCAGCACTTGTTTACTGTGGTGCACAAACTCTGTTTTATTGGTAAAATGGTACCTGGTAACCAATGCCTGGGAGGAAGTCCTCTAAAATGGACAACATGGGAATAAACAATTGGCTGACTTGACTGTATATCCATGCTGTGTTCTCAATTAGCCATTGTGCAGGAAAATGTGACCTTAAACACCAATAAATAAAAAAATTGTTCGACAAGAAAATTATTGATTTTTTGGGTGCATTTATAATTCTTCCTGCTTTCCGATACTTTGAGCAGAAAACAAACTTTCTAATGAGCCAATTAGTAGAATTCAGTCTGAGATTTTTGCATCAAAAACAAAATGGCAGACAGTGACAATTAATATTCCGTCAGTATTGTTATATTGAATTAATATAAGGAAACTGTGTTGACCATTATTGTACATGTATTCCTCAGTTCTCAGTCACTAATTCAATGGTTAATATATCAAGCCAGGCATGTCAACCGGTATTGGTACCACTTCGGTTTCCTCATGTTCTAACCAGTATCGGAACTGAAGCTTTGTCCTGCTGGTACCGGGACAAAATTATTTTATGGATAAATTCCTTGAACGAAGGTGAACAGGCTGAAAATTGTGTTTGATACACTTGCACTTTTAACTTATTTGTGAATTAACATATCAAAACACTCTTCAGGTGTACCGTATTTACTCTATGTATTCGGACAGCTAAAAATAATTATATTTTTATACTGTACCAATGACCCAGACTTAGCTGGTGCTAACTCTAACAAAACCAGGAAATATTCTCTAACAAAACCAGGGCCAAACACAAATTTTGCCCCCCAATCCCCAAAATTTGCATCCAAAACAAAAAGAAATCATGTCCTAAAGGACCTCCATACTACGCCCCCACTGCGCATGTGCAGTGACACAGACGTCCCGAAATTGGCGCCAATTATTCTCTGTTTGGCCCTTCATCAGTCAACATCTCACTGATCTTTGTGCTTGTAAATCTCAGTTTAAAGGATGCCAGACACGTAATTTTTGGAGAAATGGTGATTCTAAGGAGGATATAGAAGGAGGAGAGGAAAAAGAAGTGACAAAAAATAATCAGGGCTGTACTTAAAATATTTTCGAGGCATGGGCCTCTTGTTGTCATTCTTGCTAAATGTTGCACTGCTTATTCAGTGTTTCCTCTCCCCTAGCCTTCTAAAGTCCCCCCTTGCAATTCTCCCATGCTTTTGGCATATTTTTGAGAAAGTTCATTTCTAAAATTTCCCTGGGAGAGTTTCTTGGATACAGAATGTTTTCTGTTATTTTCCCCATAGTTACGTTTTCACCCATGGGTGTATAAACGTTGTGTTCTGCATCTTCCATCTGATGTTCTGCAGATTCTCCCCTGGGATTCTCTGTTTTGCATCAGATAGAGTGTATTTTGATGACTGATTTCGGGCCAGTTTTTTCAGTGCCTGGAGTCATGTTTTCTGGTGTTTTACACTGTTTGTTTACATTGGCAACAGCCTTTTTTGAGGGGGGCTGTTTGCCTTTGGTGTAGTTTATCTCACTATAAGATACATTTATATTATCCGTAAGTGTCTCATTAATTATTTAATATAAATTTAAAATTTTTGACCACACTTTGCCATCGGATCCATCGGGGCTCAACGTTACTTTTCAGCAACTTGGGCTTCGCTGAAAAAATATTTTTTCAAAATTATTTTGATTTGCAATTGTTTTTTCATTTATTAATGGATCATGTTATTATGTATCTTTGTGTCAGGGGTTTGTGCGAGTAACTAGGACTTGTTGTTGACTTTTCACAATGAAAGGATATTGTTCAAATTGTAATGGGAAGAAATCTTCCTCTGACTTTCATGATCATTGTATTAATTGTAGTCAGTGTTCTCGCACTAATTCCTGTCCTATATGTCAATATTGGGATGACAAACATTGGAAACGTGTGTCACGGTATGTTGTTTCTGGAGAAAGGGCTATGCCGGCTCTTTCTCCGCAAGGTCACTCTACTCTCTCAGTTTCTATTTCAGAGGAATAAGAACAGGGTGATGTTTCCATGTTATCTTCTACAAGTGTGCGTCCGTCGTCACAAATGAATTCAGAGCTAGCGGCAAAAGTGCTCATGGAGATTAAACAAATGTCGTCCGCTAGCTCGCCCGGTGTAGCGTCCATTCACCGAATGGTTCGGCAGCCGGGTTCGTCCGATGCGGTCCAGGAGGAAATTTTGGGTGATGCGAGCACTATAAACATACAATGTGCACACCCAGTGACGGCGGATAGTAAGCGAGAACGGAGGAAGCCTTTGAGTCCGGTTCCTAGCTCGTCCAGGTCCAGCCGGGCCGCGAGCGAGAGAGGCCCCTCTCTCGTACAACAACATCTGGGTCCAGATGTTGTGGTACAAAATGTGTCGCAAGCGGAGCATACGTCGCTCGGGACGCTCCGTTGTATAGGCAGTCCACGGAGACTGCTAAGGCTTCTTCTTCTCGTCAGCGCACACGACCGCACCTTGGCTGCGTGACCGCCGATATCTTACCAGCTTCGCCAATCAAGGATTGTTCGGCGACCAGGTCACACCATCCGGCAGCCAGGGATTCGAGACCGATGGACTCCGGACGTTCGCATAGAAAAAGTATGCGGGAGCCATCTGATGCGGAGCTGCCCTCGGCGAAGCAGCGAAAGACTGCGCCTCCACAGGTCTCGACGCCGTACATTCTTGTGCAGATAGCACAGCTTATCGCAGCATCCCAGCAGCCGACAGAAACGGTGTCGGATCGAGAATTATCTGAAGGCGCTGGGACAGTATGCTCCGCCGAAGCATCGGGGGCGGACGACCGGGAGCATCATGAGGTCCGACCGGATGGTGAAAGGGATACGCATGATTTGGAGCTGTCCCTTTCGGAACAACATAAAGCTGCCGTGGACTTCATCCAGCACTTTCTCCCTCAAGTTGTTCCGTCGGGCCAGACTGCTGCGGTTCCGGACAAGAGGATTATAGCGTCATTGGACTCTGAATTTTTTGAGCGGTTCAGGGACATCGCTCCCGAGTTTCCGTCGCAGTCCAATAATGTTGCAAGAACATTTGAATTATTGAACGACGCTATATTTAAACTTGCTTCCAAGACGGGGAAAGCAGGTTTCTTGTCCGCTAATACTCTCAACCTGCCTTTCATTAATGCAAGAAATAAATTCGACACGGCAGGACAGGGTATCCCGAGAGTTCCTCTGCGTATGGACGACGAGGCGGAAGACTTAGAGCTATCATTACCGTCGTCGGCTTCTATTCCAACCGCGGTGTTGGAAACAGCTATTGCGTCTAACAGAGCCAATTTAGATGCCTTATCTTACGCAGATCACCTTACTAAGGCATTATCACTGCGCCTTCAAGGGAAAGAGTTTCAGGATATTCAATCCTCTTTAAGACTTCTTTCAAGGGCAGTAGCTTATTCCACGTGTAACTCCGCCCTTTCAGTGGCAAATCTGGAGTTGGTTAGACGTGACGCAGCCCTAGCTACATCCACACTCGTGGATACTAAGGTGAAGAACTCTCTTAGAGTCGCTTCGGTCTCCGGAGAACTTCTCTTTGACGGCCAAGCTTTCTGCTATTTATGATAAAATTACAAAGAAAGCTTCGGATTCTCTGTTGTTCAAATCTGCTTCTAAGAAGTCGGATACAGCAGACAAGAATAAGACAGGCACTTCTGGGTCTAATGCGCCCAAGAGAGGTTCCTATAGAGGTTCCGGTGCGTCCTCTTGGTCTTATTCGAGAGACCGTCAGGATAGCGACTCTCGTTCGGGACGTCCTTCGGGCCGGGACAACCGGTCGGACGCCCCGAGGTTGACGGGGCGAGGGGCGGGTCGTGGAGGACGTGGTTTCTCCTACCGCAGGCCTCGCAGGTCCAGGAGGTGATGGCTTAAACCTCTATCGCGTACCGGTTGGCGGAAGGTTGTCGGGCTTTTCACAAGAATGGGCGTCGATTACGGACAACCCTTGGGTGAGAGGAGTGACTTCGGAAGGTCTAAAGATATCCTTCAAACGAAAGCCTCCATTAACTCGAAGTCCAAAGTGGACTCAACTTCCGTCAAATCCGCAGAAAAGAGACGCTCTGTTATCAGAGGTGCAGTCTCTTTTAATGAAGAACGCGGTAGAGGTCATAGAAAACCAGGAGACTCCGGGATTCTACAGCCATCTGTTTCTGGTTCCGAAACCAGACGGCTCGTTCCGTCCAGTCATAGATTTGAGCTGGATAAACAAGCTGATCGTCGCTCCGAAGTTTTATATGGAGACGATTCGATCGGTCAGAGCGAGTATTCGGGTGAACGATTATGCAACGAGCATAGATCTCAAAGATGCGTACTTTCATGTCATGGTACATCCGACATTCCGAAAGTATCTACGCTTCGCAGTCCTAGGAGTGGTGTATCAATTCCGGGCGATGTGCTTCGGATTGAATCTAGCACCCTGGGCTTTCACTCGGGTAATGAACTCGGTAATGATCTATTTCCGAGCTCATTCGTCTGCGGTAACGTCAGCCTACCTGGACGACATTCTTCAGAGGTACGGCAACGAGTTAACGCTTCAGAACGATGTTCAGAATCTACTTCTATTGCTCCGACGTCTCGGTTTTATAGTAAACGAGGAGAAGTCGGATCTGGTGCCGTCCAAGTCATTCACTCATCTGGGAATGAGCTTCGAGACGCACAACAATCTCATTCGTCTGCCGTTAACCAGAACGAAATTAGTCAGTTGTTACGCTCGCTATTGTCTGCACGCAGACAAAGTCACAGCGAGAGAATTTATGAGACTGATAGGTCTGTGTGGAGCCGCTGCGGATCTCATTCCGATGGGGCGGTTACGCACACGTCCTCTCCAAATTTTCTTGACTCAGAATTGGAGTGTGAAAATTCATTCGCTCGACGTAGACGTTCTCTTGTCGGATCAAGTGAAACAAGAGATTCAGACTTGGGCAAACATTCAGTGGTTAACTCAGGGAGTTCCGCTGCAGTTGCCGGATCCGAGTTTTACCATTATGACGGATGCCAGTCAAACAGGTTGGGGTGCGTCATTAATCCCAACGGATTCGAGATGCCAGGGTCTTTGGGATCCGCAATTCCTGTGCAAGCACATAAACATCAAGGAAATGATGTCAATTTGGCTTGCGTTACGTCATTGGATGGACATTATTCACAATGCTCATGTCCAAATCCTATCCGACAATACGACAGTAGTGGCGTATATACGGAATCAGGGAGGCACTCATTCAGTTCTGTTGTTCAATCTAACGGAAAGAATCCTTCTGTTTGTGCTAGAACATCACGTTCTTCTTTCGGTCCGTCACATACCGGGTCGTCTGAATGTGCTAGCAGACTCCCTTTCTCGAAAGGGTCGCTTGTTGCCATCGGAGTGGACTCTCAACAAACAAGTATTCAATCAGATTTGCTACCAATGGGAACGGCCAATGATAGACTTATTTGCGACACATCTCAACAATCAGTTGCAGACGTATGTGTCTCCGTGTCCGGATCCAAGAGCATTTGCAGTAGACGCTCTGTCGATCCCTTGGGACGGAATGATAGGATATGCATATCCTCCAGCGCCGTTAATTCAGCAAGTATTGCTAAAGATAAAACAATCTCAGTGCAAGATTCTGTTGGTAGCATCTCTGTCGCCACAGAGACCGTGGATAAATCTACTCAGGTGTCTGTTGTGGGACCTACCGCGAAAGCTTCCTCCACGGGAGGATCTTCTTTCGCAGGGGAAATCGCGCCAACTCCATCACAACCCGCAAGGTCTCAACCTTCACGTTTTTCCGTTGTGCGGTCCTTCTTGCATGGCAAGCACTTTACAGGACGAGCAGTGGACGCGATTTCTAACTGTAGGAGGACCTCCTCTTCGCTAAACTATGCGGCTAAGTGGAAGGTTTTTCGTCGTTCGTGTAGGGATCATTCTGTAGATATATTCGATCCCTCTATACCAGACATTGCAAACTTTCTAGTATACTTGTTTGACGAAATCAAACTGCAGCCTGTTACTATTAAGGGTTATAGGTCTATGTTATCTGATACCTATGCACATCATGATAGTTTACAAATTGGATCTAATGTCTCTTTATCTAAGTTGGTTAGAAACTTCTCGATAAATAGACCCAGAACTCTTAGATTAATTCCTAAATGGAATTTAGCTTGGGTTCTTCTTAAATTGAAGGAAAAGCCATTTGAACCTCTTGGGACAGTAGATTTCAAATTCTTATCTTATAAGACAGCTTTTCTCTTAGCTTTCTCTTCTGCTAGAAGAGTCAGTGAGCTTCATGCACTGTCGGTGGATGATTCTCACTATCGTAGTGTCGGGAACACTATCACCTTCACTACTAATGTCGGTTTTTTAGCTAAGAATCAGGCTCCTAATAAATATCCGGAACCTATTGTTATTAAGGCTCTTCCGTCTCCAGACGGGCGTAGGCCTTTACTCTGTCCTGTTAGAGCGTTACGTATCTATAAACAGAGATCTCAGTTTATCAGAAAGGGACGGAAACGTTTCTTTCTGTCTTTGATGCCTAATAGAAAGGACATTTCGGTCCATTCTATTGCTAGATGGATTCAATTAACTATCCGTACTGCTTATGAGAGTTTATCTTCTTCTCAGCAGTCTGTGCTTAAGATTTCCGCTCATGAAGTGAGAGCTCTTGCTACTTCTTGGGCTTATGCTAATAGTGTTGCTATTACAGATTTAATGAAGGCTGCTTATTGGTCTCAGCCATCCACATTCACAAATTTTTATCTCAGAAATATTGAGTCCATTTCTGGAGACCTGCATTGTTTAGGTCCGTTATCTGTTGCTCAGAATGTCGTCCACTAAACAGTTGCAACTATAGTTATGCAGGCTTTCTGTTCCGGCAGTGACTCCGTCCGGCTGCCCTCTTCGCTCTGGGCTATTTGACCCAGGGCAAGGGGAAGGGGGGGGGAAGGGGGGGGGGGGGGTTTGTTCCCTTAGGTCACCTGCTTTATAGTGAAAAGCAAGGGAATGCCTCCTCCAAGTCAGTATTTCTGAGTCGCTTCCGGGATGGTTTTAAAGTGTAATATTAATGTTAAAATTCATTCATGTCTTATTTTTAAAGTGTAGCTCGGTGTGAAGCATTTGTATATGTCAAGTGTCAAACGGGCTTTAATATACAATACTTGGACACTTTTAAATGACTATAAAGAGTCTCAATTCTCTGGACTACTTTATTTATTGGCTTACTTTAAAAATAATTAGTATAAGGGATATACTGGATGTTAATAGAGAACATGAATATTATTGTGCTCAATTATTAAGGGTATTGTATCTTTCTAATTTAATATTAAATAAGAAAGATACATGTAAAGCCTAATACTCCTTTTCTCCTTAAGGGGTTACCTCTTTATTATATAGTTGAGCTTATTGGATTTTCCTCTACGTCCTAGGCCCTCCAGCCTGTTTACTATTCAGCTAAGTCTGGGTCATTGGTACAGTATAAAAATGTTAAAAAATTTATAGTAATTTATATATTTTTTATACTTACCAATGACCCAGACGGGGATGGCCCTCCCACGAGTTGGGAACTCTTGCCTCCCCGCTGAGTACATAGCGCTGACCAGGCACTGCCAGTAAGAATGATAATTGGCGCCAATGTCACTGACGTCTGTGTCACTGCGCATGCGCAGTGGGGGCGTAGTATGGAGGTCCTTTAGGACATGATTTCTTTTTGTTTTGGATGCAAATTTTGGGGATTGGGGGGCAAAATTTGTGTTTGGCCCTGGTTTTGTTAGAGTTAGCACCAGCTAAGTCTGGGTCATTGGTAAGTATAAAAAATATATAAATTACTATAAATTTTTTAACATTTTCACAGGTGTCCCAATTCTTAGAAAATGGGGAAAGAACACAGCCTGGTCTTGATTTGATGCTGAATAAAGTTGTGTGTGATTTGTTTTCCATTACTATATACGAAAATCGCCGTCCAATTTTTTTTATATTTTCATTTTTTGTTTCCAAAACATAGCTTATGATCCCTCATTGCAACGAGCACAATGCGCTCGTTCCAATGAGGGATCATAAGCTATGTTTTGGAAGCAAAAAATGAAAATTTTTAGTTACTCAAGAATTTTTTTTATGAGTGTCGTCTGCTACTAGTGACGGGCCAACTGGAAACAAATCTGAATGTCCCAAACTTTGGAGCATAAAAAAAATATAGTTTTCTGGAAAAAATGTGTGTCCCTAATCATAGAGTGTCCCAATACATAGAGTAAATACGGTATGTTCTGTCTGCACCATGACCTTGATAAAGCCGACCATTTTGACTTTTCAAGTTTTCAAACATGTTATCAAAGACAATGAGAGCGCCATCATCGACTACTTCAAAGAAATTATTCTGTAGCGACATCAGAGTAATCATAAAGCACCATCCTTGTGCTCTATGATTACTTTGTTGTTGCCGTAGAATAATTGCCTGATGCCATATTTGTCTTGTGATCTTAGGAATTGGCACGGTTCAAATGCAATTTTCACCCATCTGATTGCAATATGTTGCCCAATTGTTGTTTTGTGCCGGTACCGTTTTCGTCGGGACAGACTCTGTCCTGTCCTCGTACCGATTATGTTGGTACCGGTGGTACTTTGACATGCCTGTATCCAGCTTTAATAATAAATGGTTAGCTCAAGCTTCCTTGTAAATTATTGTTGTAAATTAGATCTTGTTTTTAACCCTTTACCCAACGTAACGGCCAAAACCGGCCAGCGCTATTCTCAAAATTCGCCAATTAATTTTCATTATTTTTTCATTTTTTGTCTCAAAAACATAGGTTATGACCCCTTGTTGGAACGAGCTCGTCGAGCTCGTTCCAACGAGGGGTCATAACCTATGTTTTTGAGACAAAAAATGAAAAAAACTAGTTATTCAAGAATTTTTATTGCAAGTGTCGTCTGCTTTTCATGTTAGGTAAAGGGTTAACTATTTTTCTTCTTCACAAGTCTTCACTGAACACAACTACTCAGGATGTAACTGGTTGAGTGCTAAATTATTCAGGCTTGTTATTTTGAAAATTGTAGGAGGGCCATTATGGTTTTCCTCAAATCACCACAGGAGGGCCATTTTGGGTTCACCTAAAATGACCCCAGGAGGGTCATTTATGATTTGCAGGGGCCATTTTGTTTCAGACTGCTGGGTAGACAACTAATATCATTTTAAGGTACAGGTTCATGGTTTGTGCAATTATGATGTACGTCATCATGTAATGTATATTTGGAAAGTTACTTACTGTCTCTGGGTGACTGCGTTGACAACACACTTCAAACTTCACAAACTGTGCTTTTGTTACATGCACCTTCTTCAATCCGCGAAAATTTAAATTTGAGGCGGCCGATTTTGAGGTGCCTTCGACTGAATTAATGGGATGCAGAAATCGGGGGTAGGCGGACATTTACTGTCCACAGAATTTTGAACTCAGGCGGGCGACTGCGTCCCGGGGCGATCGCCCGCCTCAAAATGACAAGCCTGATTATTTTTCAACAGTGATTTGAAACGCAAGTATTTTTCTTCAAATATGCCATGCATCCAGCAAGGCAAGCCTTGCTTTAGCAAAATTTTCTCCGTGGACAATCGTTTTGTTGCAATTCATTTATTTAGTGCCTTTTGGCACTCTCCAATAAGTTGTAACAAAACAATTTTATAATATGAAATTTAGGCAAACCTAAAAGCGAGCGAAAACTGCAACTGTACAAGTTATTATGAAATAAAATTGTAGGCCCAATATATTTTTTTTCTTTTGAAAAACTGCGCCTGAAGCAGACCACAGTGGCTCTTACCAATATTTGTAAACAGCAGATGACGTGTTTTGTCTATTTGGAGATAACTATTTTTATCTGCATTTTGATTGGAAGATATTATTTTCCAGTGCTCTGATAGAAAGATAATTTTATCGTATCTTTGATTGAAATATATATTTATGGCGTTGTCGTTTTCCCAGAATTTATCCGAGGAGTTACGGAAATTGCTGCGTTCATTTTTATTTTTTCACTAATAGCGTGTAGCATTTATTGTTATTACCAACTGTTAGTAGCCACATAAATATACTGCCAAAATGTTGTATCGTTCTTCGATAAATAAATCATTTCTTCAATTGCAAATGTCAATTTCCGCCATGCGCAAACATGTCAGCATCCTTGTGTACCACTTCCGTTGGAAAATTTTGAAGTTGATGCCTTTGAGAGTAGCTTGGCTTTGAGTTCATACAATTGGTACATACATGTTGCCTAATAGCTTGTGAAGCAGGTGATCCTTTGGATCAGTTGCACGCGACCCTGCGGGTTGCTTTCACTCGCTATAAACATTTTCTGCTGCTAAAAAACAGTATCGAGCCACTAAAGTGGCTTTAAGCACTTTTCAATAGAGTCGTGATGGTGGCTTTTAGGACTCAACCAATTAAAGCAGTTTCTTATCTTGTTTATTATTATGCCTTTACACATACAGTCTGTTGAAGCTTTGCTCATTTATTTTGTAAAAACTGTTATTATTTTTTGTGGTATTGATAAAAAGTTATTTATATTTTTTCAAAAAAAATTATTTTGTACAATAAACCTGCTGCTGGTTCAGCAAATATACTGTATTGTATTCATTTCATTTGATATAATGTTTAACTCGTAGAAGCCGGAAGTCGCGTTTTCTTGCCTCTGACGTAATACGGTAGGCAATCTGGTTGTGACGGTTCAGCTATCTTTGGGCATAGGGAGAATTAAACACTGAACACGTGCTTCTAGTCAAGCTTCATCTGCTTGAATAGTCAGACGACACTTGACTAGAAGCACCTGATTACTGTAAGTTTTTCGCGGTATGTCATGTTCAATAAATTCATTCTGATTCCCCGCTTCTAAGAGTTAACCTCAATACATATTGCAACAACTTGTGGCATCAGTGGATGAAAGGGGTACATCTGGTGCCCCCCCCCCCCCCTTTTTAGCTCACCTAGCCTAAAAGGCCATGTGAGCTTTTCTCATCACTTGGCGTCCGTCGTCTGTAGTCTGGTGTCCATAAACTTTTCACATTTTCATCTTCTTCTCTGTAACCGCTGAGCCAGTGTGAACCAAACTTGGCAGGAATGGTTTATGGGAGGTCCTCTATTTTGTTCCCATCGGATGAAATACATGGCTTCTAGAGGCATTCTTTGATTCTGGTTGGTGGATTTTCAAAAAGTTCTCCTCTGAAACTGCCAGGCCAAATGTTTTGAAACTTCACATAAATGATGACTGGGACCCCCTCTACCAATGATCCTCATTTATTGTTGATTGGGTCACAAATATGGCCGCAATTGTGGCTTATAGTTACTGTAGAAACTCTATGGGAAATCACATTTTCATCTTCTTCTCTGGAAAAACCGAGGTGACGTGAAAACAATCCTGGCAGGGATAGTCTATGGGAGGTCCTCTACAAACGATCCTCATTTTGCTCCCATGGGCAGGCCTAAAATATTTTTTTCCACCTTTTGACCACCACCCACCCACCCATGTGCAAAAAAAAATTTTTTTTCCTCTGACCACTTGGACACCCACCTCACCACCTATATTTTTTCAGTGTATCACCACAGTGGGTAATGAAAAATTATTGCACTGAGCTTCCAGTTGTCAATCCTTGCTTTAATTTGAATCCTTATCTGATAACTGTTTTTTTCACATCTTTATGTTCTGGTGGTTCTAATACCTGATGACAGAACTTTCAGTTGAGCATTTGTAATTCATGCATTTCAATAATATGCCTATATACACTATGGCATAGTGTATCCTGGCATATTATTGAAGTGCATGAATTACAAATGCTGAACTGAAAGTTCTGGCCTCAATGCTCTCATAATAATTATCATTCATGTGTTAAGTTCCGAGACTGAAAAAAACAGTTTAAATTTAGTGAAGAAGTTTTAATTTTAATGACCTGACTACAGGCTAAGTGTCTAGGCTTGAAGTTTCAGCCAATTATCATTACTCAAAAGATAGTTGATAACTTGATAGCGTAGGAAAGCTGAAAATCTGTCACCTAACACTATTATAAATCTCACTGTCCATCCTGATCCGTCTCCGAAAAAAAATGTCAGCATTGATTTCTGCATATAACAGCATATAATGTAAGAATTAGACTATTTTTGTGAACATCAAATAGAGGATTAAAATAATCTTCTTTTGCTGCATAGTATTATGCTCAGCTACTCATCTATATACTCTGGCTCAGTCAGGGTCAGTTTTCAATTCAAATATTAACTGTAACTTTTGTTTCATGTTTTCACGAGATAGCCAGACAAACCCTCTGTGAAAACCCTGGTACTATCACTATGAGCTTGAATTAAGTAAGTGGGGTTTTATATCAAAGATGCACAGTGAGAATTTTCATTAGTTTCAGGTTACAAGAGCTCTACTCAGAGAAACTGGGCATTTAGATTGTTTTCCGTAAATTTTTTACATTATTTTAGATGTTCTGCTAAACACATTGCTACTCATTGCAAAATCCAAATTGCGCCGAGATGATTCAGCTATGAAAATTATGTTAACCATTCCCAAATTAAAATTCATAAATTTCCACTGATTGTTTTTAGTCAAACTGGAGTACACTATTCTTTAATGCATCTAATTTAATTTACAAAAAAAGAGAACAAATCCCCTAATCAGCCTAGTGGGGCCTTATTCACTAACCCTACCTGACAAACAGGTGCCTATTAGACTACTAAACAACAATATAGCCTTGTTATGTGAAAATAATTTGAAAAAAAACCACCAGGAAAAAATTGCAACTCCAGGAAAAAAGGTGCTTTGGCCCCCATCCGACCACCCACCCACCCCGGCCTTGTGTCCGGAATTTTTTGGACGACCCCCCCCCCCCCCCCCCCCCTGCCGTGGGTTGAAAAACATGGCTGCCAGAGGCATTCTTTGATTCTGATTGGTAGATTTTCAAAAATCTTCTTCTCTGAAACTGCCAGGCCAAATGTTTTGATACTTCACATAAATGATGACTCGGACTCCCTCTAACAACGATCCTCATTTAATGTTGATCGGGTTGCAAACATGGCCACAATTGCGGCTTATAGTTACTATAGAAACCCTATGGGAAATCACATTTTCATCTTCTTCTCCGGAACTACTGCGCCGACGTGAACCAAACCTGGCAGGGGTGGTCTATGTGAGGTCCTCTAGAAACGATCCTCATTTTGTTCCCGTGGTTGAAAAACATGGCCGCCAGAGGCATTCTTTGATTATGATTGGTGGATTTTAAAAAATCTTGGCCTCTGAAACTGCCAGGCCAAATGTTTTGATACTTCACATAAGTGATGACTGGGACCCCATCTACCAACGATCCTCATTTAATGTTGATCGGGTTGTAAACATGGCCACAATTGCGGCTTATAGTTACTATAGAAACCCTATGGGAAATCACATTTTCATCTGCTTCTCTGGAACTACTGAGCCGCCGTGAACCAAACTTCGCAGGAATGGTCTATGAGAGGATGGAAATATGTGGCCACCAGAGGCTATATTCAAATACTTAACCCAATGCCTCTCCTGTCTGCACGAAGATCAATACTGTCGGCAAAATACTTGTTTTTGAGAATCTGGTAAGGGTTGGTTCCAGTTTTCTCCACTGAGAACTGGGAAAAAAACCCCAAAATATTGTGTATACAGTACAAGTCAAAATAAGCTGTAGCATAACTGCAATGCATTAAGTAAACGGCTGCTCCTGCCCTGACAAGATCAGAATCTGACATTTTCTGGAAAACTATCAGTGAGAGCTTTCCAGAAAATCATGTCAGTTTCTGGTCTTATAAGTCGTCATGTGAGAACCATAAGGTTCTATCTTCCACTGGAAGATAGAACCTCATGGTTCTCACGCGACGAAGTGAAGGAAGAGAAAGATAATAGTTTATAGGATTTTCCTACACAACTTATTTTGACTTGTACTACTGTAAACAACGGCAACTGTATGTTGATTATTAGTCTCATGTTACTTATCAGTAAATCTTGATTGATGACAGATGCTTGGAACACCAGAAAAGTTTTCTTCATTTATATTTGAACACTTCTCATCATGTCAGCTTAGATGACAGTAATTATTGTTTATCTTTTAGGATTTGACAAAATTGGAGAAAAGGGTGTTTGACTGTAACAATTTACCTATCTAAAACTATTTTGAAAGAGAATACTGACTGAGAAAATTGTAATTTTCAAAATATTTAACCTTCTTTTACTGATTCTTTTTTGTTGAAACAGAATTCATAAATGTGTGCATTTTCAAGAAAATCTTCTTTGGAACTACAAGGCCAAATGGTTTGAAAACTTAGTGTGACCGATGACTGTAACCCCCTCTACCAATGATCCTCATTTTAATCTTCATCGAGATGCAATTATGGCTGCAATTGTGGCTTATAGTTACTATAGAAACCCTATAGGAAATCACATTTTCATCATCTTCACTGAAGGCACTGAGCCAATGTGAACCAGACTTGACAGGCATTGTCTATGAGAGGTTCTCTACAACTGTTACTCATTTTATTCCTGTTGGGTTTAAAAACGTGGCCGCCAGAAGCATTCTTTGATTCTGATTGGTCAATTTTGAAAACTCTTCTCCTATGAAACCACAGGGCCAAATGTTTTGAAACTTTGCATGGTTGATAACTGGGACACCCTCCACCAACGTTCCTCATTTTAATGTTGATCGTATTGCAAACATGGCTACAATTGCGGTTTATAGTTACTATAGAAGATGTTGGTTGGAAAATATGGCACCAGAGACATTCTATAATTCTGTTTGTTGGATTCAATTGTTTTGAAACTTCGCGTGATTGAAGACTGGGACACCTTCTACCAATGATCCTCATGTAATGTTGCAAACATGGCCACAATTGCAGCTCATAGTTACAATGGAAATCACATTTTATATGTAGTTTCAGGTGAGCTGTTTCTGTAGAGCCTCTAGTTTCCTTTGTTACCCATTGAATTTTACAAGCACCAAGAGGGGGGGGGGGGGGCATGGTATAATCAGTAGTGTTTTCCCTTGTATGTGGAGTAGTGCTTGTTCACTGCAGTAAATAAGTTCTGCTTTGCTGGTAAAATAGGACCCGGAATCAATGACTGGGATGGAAGTCCTCTAAAGCGGGCAGCATATGTATTATCGATTGGTTAAACTTGACTTCATCCCCATCACGTGGTTATGAGATGGCCAGAGATGCCGAGAGTGACCTTAAACGCCAGTTGTTTATGCCTCGCCGTGAAATGGCAGGGGACATATAGTGTTACTCTTTTTTATCCCATAAATGGCCGTTTATTTGAACAATAAAGGGCTTGGATAAATTTTTGCTTTATTCGCCTACTAGGGTGATAAATTTTCCCCGTAGGTTTAACACTGAAAGAATTTGTTATGCCCCCGAGAAATTTTATCGAGGGGTATATAGTGGAGGTCTCCGTCCGTCCGTACGAATATTTTGTATTATAACTCGAACATCAGTTGTCGGATTTTAATGTTCTTTGGTATGGTGATACGGCAGCTTGGGAGAACGGATGCCCTTGTACCTAGGGTTTTGTCCGACAAATCTTACAGGAGTTATGTCCCTTATTTACTTTTTTCGTCCGTCCGTATGAACATTTTGTATTATAACTCGAACATCAGTTGTCGGATTTTAATGTTCTTTGGTATGGTGATAGGGCAGCTTGGGGGAACGGATGCCCTTGTACCCAGGGTTTCGTCCGACAAATCTTACAGGAGTTATGTCCCTTATTTACTTTTTCCGTCCGTCTGTACAAACATTTTGTATTATAACTCGAACATCAGTTGTCGGATTTTAATGTTCTTTGGTATGGTGATAGGGCAGCTTGGGGGAACGGATGCCCTTGTACCTAGGGTTTCGTCCGACAAATCTTACAGGATTTATGTCCCTTATTTACTTTGAAAATTGATGATTTTTAGCTCAACTTTGGCGAAGCCAAATTTGAGCTTTTGCCATGGCCCGTCGTCCGTCTATCTGTCCGTCTGTCCATCTGGACGTAAGTCAACAATTGGATACGACTCGGGCTAGAGGCCGTATTTATGAACCGATCTTTACGAAACTTCTTGGGTACCTTTGTTATGACCGTGGGACGAGAACGAGTGTTTTTGGGTGCAGTCCGAAATTCAAGATGGCTGCCAGCCACCATTTTGTACCGACGATGCAGAAATCTGTTTTTTGTACAGAACTTCCATATGAAAGCTCTGATTTGAATAATTTTTTGTATGAATGTTTAGTACCATGGGATACATCACATATAATACAGGTTTTTTTTCTCGTGCGTAAATTATGCAAATTAGACTAACTTTGATGTTTTTTGGTGTAACTTTCAGCACTGTAAGTGCAAATGCCAATACGGCTCGGGCTAAGGCCGTATTTATGAACCGATCTTTACGAAACTCCTTGGGTACCTTTGTTATCAACGTGGGACGGGAACGAGTGTTTTTGGGTGCGGTCCGAAATTCAAGATTGCCGATGGCAGCCATTTTGTACAAAATTTGGTGCAATCAGATTTTAGCACAGAACTTTCATATGAAAGCGCTGATTTGAATAATTGTTGTGTGAATGTTTAGTGCCATGGGATACATCACATATAATACGGGGTTTTTCTCGTGCAGAAATTATGCAAATTAGATGAACTTTGATTTTTTCAGTGCTACTTACACACAGTAAGTACACATGTCAATACGGCTCGGGATAGAGTCTGTATTTATGAACAGATCTTCACGAAACGTCTTGGGTACCTTTGTTATCACCTTGGGACGAGAACGAGTGTTTCTGGGTGCGGTCGAAAATTCAAGATGGCTGCCAGTGGCCATTTTGTACCGAAATTAGGTCCAATCAGTTTTTTGTCACAACTCCTGTACAGCTCGTATTTGTGAACTGATCTTCACGAAACTTCTTGGGTACCTTTGTTTTCACCTTGGGACAGGAACGAGTATGTTTTGGGGTGCCTTTGTTATCACTGTGCTATGAGAACAAATATTTTGGGGTTCAGTCAGACCCACTCTGGGACTCAAAGATTTCTTTTCTAGTTTAGCATCTGACTGTCACCCACCTTTACAATACTTTACCTATACATTTGTTACAGGCTACGGTCAGTATTTATGTACAGACCGTTACAATACTTTATATGTATCTTTGTTAACAGGTCATTACCTAGATGTTTGTCATTGCTGTGTCACATACTATACATGTGCATGTCTTAACAAGTTGAGCTACAGTGTCATTGACACTTTCATTTGGTTTCCTACCAATTAAAATTGTTTGGCTAAACCGACGAGTTTCAAATTTTATATGCTGATTACTCATGTCAAAGCACAGGTCGGTTTCAATTTGAGGTTTGACTCGGCAATTTTTGATGCAGTTATGCCCCCTTTTTCACTTGGAAAAGATGCAAGACCAGTTCTACTTTTTCACTGGTTTGAGAATTGTTTCTGTTTACAAGTTCATTTGACATTTACATTCCATGCAGCAGCATCAATGTGTATTTTCCGTTTTCAAGTTCATTTGACATTTACATTCCATGCAACAATTAGTGAGGTGCAGGTCATTTAATATCTGGAAGAACTGATTACTAACATCCACTTTGCATATCAACATCAATGTTTCTGGACAGGATGGTCATAATACTCTGCCAAGTTTTAACAGGTATTTTAATTTCCTTTCATTTATCCCCTTCACTTTCATCTCAGATATATGTACTTATCCATGATTACCTATGTTCCACTCTTACAGACCGTTTATAATTTTAGCTTCAACTGATTATTTACATGCAAATACGACTTGTATCCAGTCGACGCCATGATTCCTCGAAAGCTGTCAAAATGCATAACTGAATCATACCTTTCAAAAATTTAGTTTTGTCATCACAGAAAAATACACTTTTTTATGCACTGTGTACTGAATAAGTGGCGTAATCTCATTGGCTCTTCATAATTTCGAGATTTCTGAGTTAAATGAAAGGGTATTTCCTGCTATTTTCGAATGCTAGTAATAGATGACACTCATAAAAAACATTTTTATTCAACCTGATTTGATTTCGGACAATCAAAATATAATTCCTGGTTGTCCACAGAACAACTGCAAGAAAAATAAAAGTTTCGACCCCTCTTGACTTTGAAAATTGATGATGTTTCAGTTTCTGTCCCATTAAAATTGTTTGCCTGACCTGATTAATTTCACATTTCATATGCTTATCATCAATTGTCGGTCGACATCCAGTGACATCTGATTATCCACATGTGGGTACGACTTGGCTACCTTCGGGGGCATTAGCACATGCGTTAGCGTTGCTCTTGTTCCCCTAGTAGCGACGGACTTGGTGACCTCTGGCCTCTACCACAATTGTCTAGCATAATTAATAGTTCGATTGTTGATTTCTTTAAATCTTTTTGAAACTATTACACCATGCCAGTAGAAAACACCACACACTGCTCATGTAATACAGTATTTTTGCAAGCATGTAGGGGATTTATTAGCTCAACTTTGACGAAGTCAAATTTGAGCTATTGTCATGGCCCGTCGTCCGTCTGTCCGTACGTCAACAATTGGCTATGGCTCGGGCTAGAGGTCGTATTTATGAACCGATCTTTACGAAACTTCTTGTGTACCTTTGTTATGACCCTGGGACGGGAACGAGTGTTTTTAGGTGTGGTCCAAAATTCAAGATGGCTGCCAGCAGCCATTTTGTACCGATGATGCAAAAATCAGTTTTTTGTACAGAACTTCTGTATGAAAGTTATGATTTGAATAAAGTTTTGTATAAATGTTTAGTACCATGGGATACATCACATATAATACGGTTTTTTTTCTCGTGCGTAAATTATGCAAATTAGACTGACTTTGATTTATTTAGTGTTACTTTCAGAGCTATAAGTGCCAAGCTGCTATGGCTCGGGCTAGAGGCCGTATTTATGAACCGATCTTTACGAAATTTCTTGGGTACCTTTGTTATGACCGTGGGACGAGAACGAGTGTTTTTGGGTGCGGTCCGAAATTCAAGATGGCTGCCAGCCGCCATTTTGTACCGATAATGCAGAAATCTGTTTTTTGTACAGAACTTCCATATGAAAGCTCTGATTTGAATAATTTTTTGTGTGAATGTTTAGTACCATGGGATACATCACATATAATACGGGTTTTTCTCTCGTGTGTAAATTGTGCAAATTAGACTAATTTTGATGTTTTTTGGTGTTACTTTCAGCACTGTAAGTGCAAATGCCAATATGGCTCGGGCTAGAGGCCGTATTTATGAACCGATCTTTACGAAACTTCTTGGGTACCTTTGGTATCACTGTGGGACGAGAACGAGTGTTTTGGGGTCCGGTCCAAAATTCAAGATGGCCGATGGCAGCCATTTTGTACAAAATTAGGTGCAATCAGATTTTTGCACAGAACTTCCATATGATAGCGCTGATTTGAATATTTTTTTGTGTGAATGTTTAGTACCATGGGATACATCACATATAATACGGGGTTTTTTCTCGGGCAGAAATTATGCAAATTAGATGAACTTTGATTTTTTCAGTGCGACTTACACACAGTAAGTACACATGTCAATACGGCTCAGACTAGAGTCTGTATTTATGAACCGATCTTTACGAAACCTCTTGGGTACCTTTGTTATCACCGTGGGATGAGAGCGAGTGTTTTGGGGTGTGGTCCGAAATTCAAGATGGCCACCAGCAGCCATTTTGTACCAAAATTAGTGCAGTCAGTCTTTTGTACAGAACTTCTGTATGAAAGTTCTGATTTGAATAAATTTGTGTATGAATGTTTAGTAACATGGAATACATCACATATTGTAAGGGGTTTTTTTTCATGCTGAAATTATGCAAATTAGATGAACTTTGATTTATTCAGTGCTACTTACACAATGTGAGCACACATGTCAATACGGCTCAGGGTAGAGGCTGTATTTATGAACCGATCTTCACAAAACTTCTTGGGTACCTTTGTTATCACCTTGCGATGAGAATGAGTGTTTCTGGGTATGGTCTAAAATTCAAGATGGCTGCCAGTGGCCATTTTGTACCAAAATTAGGTCCAATCAGTTTTTTGTCACAAGTTCGATACAGCTCGTATTTATGAACTGATCTTCACAAAACTTCTTGGGTACCTTTGTTTTCACCTTGGGACAGGAACAAGTGTGTTTTGGGGTGCCTTTGTTATCACTGTGCTATGAGAACAAATATTTTGGGGTTCAGTCAGACCCACTCTGGGACTCAAAGTTTTCTTTTCTAGTTTAGCATCTGACTGTCACCCACCTTTACAATACTTTACCTATACATTTGTTACAGGCAACGAACGGTCAGTATTTATGTACAGACCGTTAAAATACTTTATATATACCTTTGTTATCAGGTCATTACCTAGATTTTTGTCATTGCTGTGTCACATACTATACATGTGCATGTGTTTGTCTTGACAAGTTGAGCTACAGTGTCATTGACACTTTCATTTTTAGACTGAAATGTATTACTGCACCTTGTTTATTTTTGCCAATTTTGCTTGTCGATCGAATTGGACCAATGTTCTCCTCACCTCTCGCTGTGTTTTGTAGCGAATTTGTAGCATGATTTTGCTGCGAGTGCCCTGTAGAAGATTTATGGGATAAACAAAACAAACGTATAGTGTTTTCAAGTAAAAAAAATATTCTACTCGTGAATTAAGAATTAAACCGACTCGCCAGAGGCTCGTCGGTTTCAATCTTAATCCTACTCGTAGAATATTTTTTTTTTACTTGAAAACACTATACGTTTATTCTGTACTCCATCTGTCATTCCGTCTTTACTTCATCCCGATATGAGTTTTCGGGACCTTTTTTCACCATACACAGGGATAATTGACTGATTTGTGATATGTGGCTTTGTCGTTGGTACCAACAAATCAAGTTCGAGTTTGGTGCCGGTCAGATGAATTTTTGCGGAGTTATTGCCCTAGAACTTAATTTGTGGTGGAAAACTCAGAAACTCGTTTTGGGTTTTTTTTTCGCTATCCGTTCAGATATTGGAATGGTATGTGTCTTTGTCTTGCGAAAAATTTATTTTCGGACACAAGGCGCAAAAGTTTTTTTCTGATCCTTGGGCATCCACCCACCCACCCCTTTTTGGAAGAAAAAATCAGTTTCCACCCATTGCTACAATCGATTTTAGTTTCAGAAGTTAGGTGGCGTGGTTGCGTTGTGGTAACCGGTTCTCGTCACATCACCGAAGTTAAGCAACGTCAAGCCCGGTTAGTCCTCGGATGGGTGACCGTCTGAGCGATCGACTCGGACTCCCGCGTTGTTTCCACATGGGGGCACGATGACGCCGTGTACTGAGGCATACTGCACGTCGATGGTGAGCATGTCTTCAACCAATCTAACCCTGTCTGTGCTGCAGTGTGGAGTTACGATGTTGGGGACCTGGCAGCTGCTCGTCGTTGCTCGGTGGTTCTCTCTGGGTACTCCGGCTTCCTCCACCCGTAAAACTGTCACGGTCATGATTAACCATTGTGCATAAGTATGTGACCTTAAATACCAATAAATAAATAAATAGTTTCAGAAGTTTTCTGAATTTAGGATTGCAGAAGACAGATGTTCTCTTGGGAACCCCGAGAATCGGAGCAGAGCTTGTTTCCTTGGGCAAAGAAGTTGTGCTTTTCTATTGTCCTTTCCATAACCCCCCAATGGTAAATAAACTCTGGAATAATACAAAATCAAGAAAATATCTTTTAGTTTTCAGCTCCCGATTACCTGTAATATATTTAACTTCGCCGTCGTAACGTTTCTGTGATTTTAGCTCGCTCGAAAATTATATGAACGATTTTTTTAATTCTCTATGGGAATTTGTGTGTATTTTCGGAAGAGCGTCCATTTTGCAACAATGCACAAGTGACGTAACTGGGACCGTCCATTTGAGAACAGGTAAATTTGAATTTTCACGGCTTGCCTTTGCAGAAGGAGTGTTTTAATGAAGTTGGGATATCAGTTCGTCGTGATGATGGTTCAAAATAAAACTCAAGTCTTGTTCAAAACGCGTTAGTGAATTGGTGAATAAATAAAATATACATGTATTGTAGTCGTGACGTAAATTATTTTATTAATACGTGCCGCACCAGTTTTCCAAATTTGTCATGTCTTGCCGACAACTGCCCTCAGTATGTTGCTACAGACCTCAATTTAGGCTTTGATTGTTTGTGTGACAGTGACACGGGTACAGGCGAAAACAGCACCGTGTGAAATCCGGGGCCCGTTACTTTCGGTTTGGCACAGGAGTCCGGATTTCTTGGGTTTGGACTGCCCCCATCCAAATATGGCCTAAAAGACCTTGTTTTAATTTTTTACCTTGGCACGTCCTTTGAATTCGCCCCCCCCCCCCCCCCCCCCCCACACACATACACAAGATTCTGATTTCTGCGTCAAATAATAAAGAAGGAGGTGTATCGTGAATCCAGGTTGGATAGATTCCAGGGCCGAGGAAAGGGTGGGGTTGGGGGAGGGGTGTTATTGCTTTAATGTTTAGAAGTCACTGCTAAACAACAAGAAAACCATGAGATAGTTGGGAGGGAAGATGTATCCTCTCATTTTTAACTGCTCAATTTTCCACAAATTTATTAGAGAACCATAGGCTAAATACTCGGTTTCAAAACGAAACACAGAAAAAGGCAGAATTTAAATGAATTAATTTCGCCATCGGAACTGGTGCCGTTCTCGCCACAATCATTTGGTGCCGTTTCGCTCACTCGGTGCCGTTTACTCCAGGTGCCGTTTTCACACGGTGCCGTTTTTGCTATAACCCGACACAAGTCCAAGTAACCAATTTTCTTTTAAGAAAGTATATAACTAATAGCACGAGAGAATTGACATCTTCGAATACAACCCTGACGAATACGTATAATCACTAGAAAGTTTATTGGAAAATTGTAGGGGAGGAGGGGCATCACGAATACGTCACTTCGTGATCACGCTGCCCCCCCCCCCCCCCCCCCCCCATTTCTCAGCAAGCACCTGATAAATCTTCTGAGGGAGAAATCACTAGGCAAAGTTGATCAGAGAATTTATATAATATTAATCATATTTCGACTCCACTGATTATACCCAGCACAGGCGTATATAGACCAACGGGCCAACCTTTTTTCCATGGCTGCAGGGGGGGTGGGGGGGGGGGGGGCTGGAAGATTTTGCCTGAAAAGTAACCACGTGCGTAGCCCTGGTGTGGATGTTCGTGAGCGTGTCTTCTCCTACTGGTGGGATTAAGGGAACCCTCCCCGGGAACATTTTTAAAAATCTGATCCTCTTGAGGGTTTCTAGAGAACCCAGACTACCTTTCGAACCTTGTAATTGGAAGAAAAGACGATCGCTTTTGTAGAGGTGCCTGACTGAATGTGTTCGAGCGGTCTCGTCTGGTATCAGTCAACCGCAATAAAACATTATATGCTTCTCGGGATTCAGCTGGAGTAAATACGTGTAATGTAAGGCCTGTGTGCCCATAGCATTAGAAGATCGAACCCTACAGATGGATGAGGCTTTAACACTATTCACGTGGGTCGATATATAACAGTTTGGCTGGCCGCTGATTTGCCGTGGTTCTCAGTTGAGAAGGTTTTGGTTACTCATGTGCTTCCAACTGCCTCCCGATTCCCACGCATCATTCCTCCCAATACTGAGACGAACTGCTTGAAGACACTCTGTACCCCCATTCTTCACAATCCCTCCAATAAGCATACTAACCATCGCATTTGTGTCAACCACTAACCACGTCCTTTATTCTCCCATCCCACGTCCTCATTATACTACTCCCAGTAAATTTTGATCTAGAAGATTGAGATTTTGGACTTCCTAATAAAACGTATTCCAAGGTCACCACTACGCCCAAGTTATACATTTAGCTCTCCTTTTCCACCGTCTTTCCCAATTCCCCCTAATCTCCAGTGGCCGCGACCTCAGCTTGAACAACAGTGACCACACCTCCCGTTATAATGGTGCCATTTTCAAGGTACTCTTCAAAACCTGTCTTCTCTTTGTCACGCAGGCCACACAAAGACCTCTTTCTTTTGACCTACTCTCGCCAATTTTGGTTACAATCCCCATGACTCTTTCTCTAACGGTTTTTTTTTTTACCTTTGGTTGTCTCTATTTCTGAGTTCGATACATCGTTTGGATATATCCCTACAAACTTCTACCATTACTGCAGTTAATTATAACGAAATTTTTTAAAACCCTAAGCTATGAATTATTATCTCGACTGTCTAATATTTCTACATACCCGTGTTACTTCCATTGGGTCCAGTGGCGGCTCAAAGGTGTCTCCCCTCTGGATATACTTTAGCAAGGGGCGTCATATATGCCCAAGACCTAAGGTGGGATGCTAATAGAATTATATATGACGGCGGGGAGTATCCCCGGGAAAATTGGAAAAAAAGATTTCAATCCCCGAGGGCTTTTTGGCCACTAAATAAGCTATGTTCCCATTCAGCCTGCAACATTTTTCAGTGGGTAGGTAGATAGTGTGACATTTTATATAATAAAATCAATCAGTAACTGGAGCTTTCGGCCACTTGGCCTTATTTGCCACATTGTGGGGACCTAGTGAGGGGACCTAAGAGGTGATTGCACAGTAATGTGACCCAATTCAACTCATGTTAGATTGTCATGGTAGCCCGCGGAAGCGGCCGTCTTGTGACGTCATCTCCATAGTGACACGTGGTCTTAGTGCGCATGCGCAGTGCGTGTTGTTAGGGTGATATTACTTCTGTCGGACATTTTTGCCTGATGGAGGCCGCCATCTTGGTTTCTAAGGTAGCACGTGGTTGCTATGAGCCTGAATGGCCTACACCAAGACGGGGGTATGTGCGGAGGGTTTGTTCGTTTGAATAGAAGTAAATCTGATTACCCAGAAAGACCCATCAATCCATCCAAACCACCCAAAACGACTATTTGATATGGATTCCTCATGAATCCTTCTTTTTTCAATAACAGGTACGTTCCTTTGTATAAGAGTAGTTGTACTTTGTAGAATTACCACAAACAAGCCGACAATCCCTCCAAATCACCAAAATGCGCCCAAAACAACAGTAACGGACTTGTACTCCCCATCTAGGGTTTTTAGTAGTAGCACGTAGTGCTATAGGATCGAGAGTATGTTCTATTACACTAAAGTACTGGTCCAGATTTTCCAAGAACCCTATTTTTGTGCCTATTACAGATACTACTCTAACACTAGCAGTATGTCTAGCCCAAACTAGCTCTAGTTCGTTCCCTCGTCCAAGTCTTATAATCACCAGTACTTGGTTTCCCATAACATGTATGCAGAGTTATCTTCAGTGTGTATAACGAAAGCCTATATGATTCTTATAGCCACGAA
This sequence comes from Pictodentalium vernedei, assembly GCA_031216915.1. NCBI lineage: Eukaryota > Metazoa > Mollusca > Scaphopoda > Dentaliida > Dentaliidae > Pictodentalium > Pictodentalium vernedei. Next base: position 104,653,553 of record CM062296.1, on the reverse strand, counting down.
TCCATCGAAGAGTTACTGAAAAGTCATTGCTCAAGCGATTCGAATCCCATCGAGCAAATGAGCTATAGAACAATTGCTCGTTCGAGTGACTCGAACATACTTTCTTCGACTCATTTAGGTATTTGAGGAAAGCCAGTATACAAAATGCCCGACGGAACAGCGTATCACCCTAACAACACGAGTTGCGCATGCGCACTAAGACCACGTATCACTATGAAATGACGCCACAAGATGACCGCTCACGCGGGCTAGCACATCAACCAAACTTGACGTAACTGGGTCACGTGACTAACTTGGCGTAACTGGGTCACGCGAATATGACGTCCTTCCTAGGTTTCCCATTAAGCCCCCCCCTAACACCCCCCCCCCCCCCCCCCCCCCATGTGGCACGATCTCTACATCTAGTACTGATGATGTTACATAAATGCACAGTACATCATAAAGGTAGACTTTCAGAAATACAGTTAACATTAGCGTCCTGCGTGATGAAGTTTATATTTTTTATAATTGTTAATAAAGACGATGTGACCGAACACCCAAGATATCAATCACTTCTAAAATTACGACAGATTTGATGGCCGGCGAAAAGACTGGACATGATCAGTCATTGATGACTGACTTTTTGTGTGATATCTTCCTTGCCTTTAGCGCTGCAAAATCTTCAGTCTACAGTGTCCACGTCAAGTCATTTAATTCCCGATGACTCAATAGCTGTCATCGCGCGGCCGCCTAATCTATCGCGGCACACAGTGGATCTGGCATCGGTTTTTATAAGAATGAGGAACCTCTATTATTAAATATAGATACTCTCAACAGGTATCAGGGAACTAAAAATTTGAATTAGAGTTACCTACCTTGAATTAGAGTTACCCGCCTTGAAAGGTTGCACTCGGAAATGATGCAATTGTTACGGAATGCGATCGTAAATTCTGACTCCAAGGGTTGTGATTACTGAGAGAACTACGGAGCCCCACCAACCGCGAAGTCCCATCAGCCCGTGGCGTTTTGTGATTCCTTACCAGACGATACCAGACACAGGCTCCAGATTCTGGGTTCAGGTTGGTTACCTCACGAGCCAGTCGTGTTAACCACAACGAAAACCAGTTTACCAGTTATCTACGATTTTTATTAACAAATAAAACTCAACTGCCAATCGTTTTCTCTGGTATAAAGTAAAATTCACAATGTTCAGTCAAAGTTCATACCTGAAAGCAACAGTGGCGGCATCCATCTTACTTCTTGTAGGTAGGTACTTGCTCGTCGGGAGCCCAGAGACAACTTCCCAAACATCCAGGAATCAGTGCTTATATCCACTAGATTTTTGATGCCAAACCTGATCACGCGACTAACAGTCAGCGGAACAGTTAGGGAAAGTTCCCGTGACGTGGCAGTCACCATTGTTAGACGCTTGTACTGCCATGCAGACTGTCGGCAATCTGCATGTAATCTATCGAGTGGTTGTTCCACAAACACATTCCGCCGGGGTTCTGTTGACCGGGGGAATTGTGTGATAGAATTTACAGCTCTGCAACTTTTGCATTATGTGATGCCCGTTTGTTCTGGGAGTGTGATTTATGGGTTTATGACAGCTATGACAGTTCAAATAGTACCAATTCGGAGATTTCCGCCCGTGATATTTATCAACTAAAACTCGACTATCGGCGTTATCTCTGATCAGCTCTTCCACTGAGTGTAGGTCAGTCGGTCGAGTGTTAGTCGGAGTATTTCTTATTAGTTTATCCAATTCTACGAATATCGGCTCTGAGGAAAATTGACAGCAATAATATGAGTCCCATTCAAACTAATAGAAAACTGTCCTGTTATTTCTATAATTTCCATGGAAGAACTATAGCTCTTCTTTCGAGCTTGCTTAACTTCTGTGGGCCAACTTCGCAACACAATCGCTAAAAATAAACAGCCTTTGGAAAATATATTGTTTCAATAAAGGTTTGAAACATTCTATTGACATCTTGCACTATTGTTGAATATGCCTGATAAAAAGAGGGTGATTTGATGACTCTTAAACCTAAAAAATACAATTTACTTTTTGTGTGTTTTTGTAGGGAATTGCCTGAAAAATGCACGTGACCTGTACTTCCTTTCGTGTCAGTTTTTCTCTCTTATTTGTTGCATGACCCTTGTTCTCGGGTGAGAAAAAATTGTCTCAAGGGCTATACTTGACAAAGATATTTGAATGGCAAAATTGAAGTGGTGCGATCATAATTTTTCGCCTGAACGTTACTATTGTCGCATGTGGGAAAATATTTTGTTCCGTGATACCTATAACTTTGTTTCACTCTCGAATTCAAATTCAAAACCTAGGCATATTGGTCTGCGTCACGCAGCGCGTTCCGTGTGGCTTGTAAGTGAAGCTAAGCGCACATGTTTGCAGTTGCGGCAATAGATCTGGGGTCCGATGTGTTATTTTTACCGGAAGCGTTTGTCAGAGAGAAAACTGATTTAGGAACTCATTGACATCGGTACATGTGTGCGGTTGCGTACGAAACTGAATTTGCTGCCGCGAATCCAATCGGCATCGGACAGAAAATGTCGGTGTTCGGCGTCCGAACGATGAGGCCCGTAGGCCCATATAAAAACAGTCCGCCTTCTTTTTTGGCATACTTCCTTTTCTTCTCTCAATTGTTTTACCATTTCACGTATTTTTTTTTGGGGGGGGGGGGCGCCTATGGCCGCCCCCTGAACCCACTCAAACAAACCACTCCCATTTGGGTGGAGCAAAATATTCTCCGCCTCGCGAGTTCCAACTTTCGGTTTCTGTAATTGCCACTTATGACAACTTATCCACTGTGAGTTGATGGTACACAAGTAAAATAGATTAGAATATTTGCCTCCTCATCTGCTCGTTTCAGGCATAGTGGATGAAATTTGGCGCAGATTCAGGAAGATTGAACAAATTTGAGAAAGACTGGTGCTCAATTTGAAATAACTTTTAAAACTCAACTTAGACTAGAGAAGGAGGTGGGGTTGAAAATAAAAAAATATAGATATTAGGCTGAAAAAAACAGTTGTTTTAGACAACCCCTACCTCCGATCCAAACTTTGCCCCTCTTGAATTTACTTCCCACCTCCTGCACAGGATGTAATTTTGTCTGTTTGCGTTGCATTCCAAGAGGTATTTCACGATTTCTACCATAATATTTGAAGGTTCCAGCTGTTAGTCAAATAGTGATTCGAAATTCGAAATTTCTAGACGTTGATTTTATTTTTTTTGGGGGGGGGGGGAGCCCCACTCCCGCGACAACGAACGCGCACGTCATCGAGAAACGTGTTTACGGCATACATGTAACAATGATTATAGCTGAATTCCCTGTGACCAAGAGGGGTGGCAACCGCACCCCCCCCCCCCCCCCCATCGTCTCATGCGCACATGGTTCTTGGAACAAATTCAAATGACCTCCCGTTAATTAATGATATGTGTCAGTTCTGGTGTAGCCGTTTAACTTTCTCCCTACATTTCACCCCACCCGATAGGATAAAATCTCGTGTGTTTCCCCTCTCTAAATATAAAAAAAACATTTGCTTTTAAAAAGCTTATTTCTGGCTCCCAAGATTGGTGGAAGATGAAAAGATACACGCAGGCCATGACGGAATATCTCACCCCCTGCCTCCGCCCTGTGACTTTGCATTCGATTTATATATTCTTTATTTCTTCATATTTGAAGATTTTGTTTGTAAAGTTAAAACTTTGAGCTATAACTGAGACGTTGTAACTTTTCCTCTTAGTAACGTGGAAGAGAGATAATCCACGCACACTGAAAACTACTTACGGTAAGTTTTACAAGCCTAAAATTAACCTACCCTCGCGAAGTATGTTACAATTTTTTTTCTAACGATTATTTGAATGGTATTAAAGGCCGACGACCCAAAACATATGTAAAAAACGAACGCGAATTACTTTTGCGAAGTCCAAGTTCAATGTTATTGAACTGGTTCGGACGGGTGGGGGAGGGGAGGGGGTCGAAACATGACACGTCCTGAATAGCCATGTTAATCTTTTAAAATTTAGTTCAAGTTATATACTCTGCCCAGACTTCAAAGATTATGGGCTATAAATTCACTGGCAGAGAAAAATTGGAACGTGTGTCTATATGTCACTTGGAGAGGTGGAGTGCATTTTTTGTGAGCACCGTGTACACAGTCAGTGATGCCAGATCGAGGATCTGCCGCCAGCTATCTCAACCCCATACTGTCTTGAATCTGTTTCCTTGCAAGACACATATATGCGATAAATCAAAGATGGTTAGCCCATTTCCCCAAACTTGATTTCAATGCGATTCGCTTGACTTAATCATATTCTACGCAGTTCAAGGGCAGGACAGTGCCGGAGTGGACTTCAGGTGGTGGAGGTGGGGGGGGGGGGGGGGTTCTTTTAGGTTTCATGTTGGTAAATTTGGCGAAATGGAAGTAAAAGCCGGTATTCTGACAGCAACATACTTTAGAGCTTGATTTTTCGATAAGTAATCCTCGTTGGATGCAAAAACGTTACATCTGGGCGCGGTGGCTCAGTTGGAAGGGTGCAGGCTGCAAGCCGAGAGGTACTCTGTTCGAACCCCACCTGCGGCAACCGGGTTGTGTCCTTGGGCAAGACACTTCACCCCATTGCCCACGTTGGGGCATTGTGGCGTTGTGTACTAAGGCCTACTGCTCCTCGTGGATGGAGCACCTGTCTTCAACCAATGTTATAACTCTTCTTGTGTGGAGTTACCATGTTGTGGAGCTGAGAGTTGCTTGCCATTGTTCGATGGTTCTCTCCGGGTAATCCGGCTTTCTCTGTCCGTAAAAATGTCGTGGCCATGATTAGCCATTGTGCATAAATATGTGGCTTTAAACGCCAATAACTAACTAACTAACTAACTAACTAAAAACGGTACATAATTTGGTTCTTCAATCAGAAATCTGTTGAAATCAGTGTTTTGGTCTTCAATCAGAAACCTGTTGAAATCGGTGTTTTATCGCCGTATGGGGTGGGGATAAATCCCATATATTGAAAAATATGGGGTTTATCCCCCACCCCAATCGGCGATAAACTTCGACTCTACTAAAGAATTTTCATCGAAAAGGAATTTTCGGCAGAAAAACATTATTAAATCACAAGTCTTCTTTCGTGCACAATGTTTCTAAAGCTGTTACAAAATTTATCAGGGTGAACTTCAAAATTTTATTTAGAAAGCCTCAACAGTTATTTTCCGACGTATTTTATTTATTTTACAGAAACGGTCATCACTTTGTGCTCGTAAGTTTCACTTGGGCCCGAATTTCGCAACAAACGTACCGATGTTGTGGAACGGTTCAGATTTATGTTTTGATCTGTATCCAAATCCATCAAAACACAACTCCTTGCAACAACCTCGAAACCCTCAGGTAAAAATAGATTATGCTATCCGTTACGTCATTGGTAAACAAACATGTCGGCTGCTGGCGTAAAATGACAACAACGGTGAGCTTTTGAGTGAAATCAAGGGAAAATGAAGACCCACCGATAAGGTAGTAATGCGAAAATTGTCTCCTTCATCTATTCTTTAATTTGAGTGGTTGATTATAATTGAATAACAAACAGAACAGGAAATACGCGATACAGTCTTTCGCCAAGTATGTTTCGGAAAATACTATAATACGGCCAGTTGGAGTCCTGCAATGTGGGCCGGATAGATATAATCGATTGGCCAGATTAGATTTTATACTTGTGTTCCTGATGTAGCCATATATCCCGAAAGTAACATTCAAACGGCAACAAATAAATCAAACCCCATGGGAACCCCGGGAATTGTAGCACTTCCTGTTTACTGATATGAATAAGTTTTATTTCACAATTGAAATAAGACCCGTTAGCGTCTGGAGCGGGAGAGCAACATTGGCGGAAGTGATTGAGTTTGACTCGATTTTATGCTTGTGTTTCTGTAGAGATACAGACATTACGAATGGAGTTTTATTACACCCCTAACGTCTAATTATAATAGGAATCGGTAAAAAATAAATTGCGTTCTCCCTCACTAGTGAGATCAAACACCTCGGTGATTAACATTTCGTGTGAACTTGAAATTTTCAAATGAATTTTCACTAGCGCAAAACAAAAGTTGTTCTCGCTCCACTAGTGAGTATAACAAGACTCCCCGTGGGAACCCCGGGAAGTAAGCAGCACTTGTTTACTGTGGTAAACCAGTTCCGCTTTACTAGTAAAATAGGACCCAGTCACCAATGCTTGGGGTGAAAGTCCTCTAAAATGGGCAACATGTTGATCAACGATTGACTAAACTTGACTTCATCTCCATGTTGTGTCACGATTAGCCATGGTGCATAAATATGTGACGTTAACCACCAACAAACAAACATATAACAAGACGCGGCAGATTACGATCTGTGTCAGCGGAAACAGCGATCAGCTGATTGTGTAAACAGATTTTTAGCGTGGTATGGGCGTCGGTTTGAATCGTTTCAGTTGAAACTTCAAATGAAAGGGGTATAATAAAAAGAAAATGTAATGTTTTCTTGTGAATACCGGGATTAATCGAATTCGTGAGTGAGAGAATTTGTATTTTCACTCGCAAGCTGCGAGTGAAAATACAAATTCTCTCACTAACGATTGAGATTAATCCCGGTATTCACAAGAAAACATTAGATATCATCTATGCAATAAGCATATAAAAAGTGTTCAGAGATTAGAGTTGTGCTGAAGTTGATTGAAGGCCCAAGATGAAACGTTATGGCAAATGGATGATTTTACGGGAATGTAGTTTAACTGGTGAGAGCTATAAGTCACTATCAGTGCTTTCAAAAAAATGAGGGTACCAGAGGAAAAGCCAACATTTTCCTTGCTCATGCTTCATATTCAGTCGAACGCAAATATTTTGTTTATATAAACTGTTTTATCACAGATTATTGAAGAGTGCCTATGGGCACTCTTCAATAATTTGTTATAAAACAAATTTTGATGAACAAATTCAGACCACCAAAAATAATGTAGCCCTCAACCAGTTTAGTTGGGTAATACACATACAGACCCTGTTCAGATTTCGCAAATTTATTTATTTATTTACTTATTTATTTATTTATTTGTTAGGGTTTAACGACACTTGAGACCACCAGGGTCAGCTCGTGTAGGACAGTTTCACGAATAAACTTAGGAAGCTGGAGTAGCAAAGAGAACCACCGAGTTGCGGCGTACAACTACCAGACCTCCCAAACAACTAACTCGGCACACGCAGAATCAACATTGGTTGAAGGCAAGTGCCCCAATGATGAGCAGTACGCCTTGGTACACATAGCCACGATGCCCCGCGTAAACTGATCCGAAAACTGGCACAAATAGAAATCTGGAAAATATTCCCAAAAAAGCAGACGACAGAGTTCTCGTCAGTTGCCTTTTCAATAGTTTCCCCTCAAAAACATCGCTTACGAACCTTTATTGGAGCAAGCCTACCTGTCGAGCTCGTTGCGATGAGGTCATAATAAAAATCGTTTAGGTTCTTTAATGCAAAAATACAGGCGTCGTCTGCTGTTAGCGTTAGATGAAGGTTGAAATAAATTATGCACTCCCCTCCCAACGGTTGAGAATCCCCTCTTCTCCGACAAAGATCTGGTGGCGCATTGCACAGATGCAGGTTATGTTTGATAGTCAAATGCGGGTAATAGACCATATGTTCAGATGACACGATTCGATGTGATTACAAAGCATCATTTATTTATTTATTTGTTTGAGTTTAAGGTCACATACTTATGCAGAACGGCTAATCGTGACCGTGACAGTTTTTCGGGTGGAGGAAGCCGGAATACCCGGAGAGAACCACCGACCATCGACGAGCAACTGTCAGCTCCTCAACATTCTAACTCTGTTCAAGCTCCGCTCAAGCAGGGTTACAGCGGTTGAAGACATGTCGTCGCCTGAGTGCTAGAATGTCCTATGTCCCCTATGAAACATGGGACATTCTAGCACTCAGACGACGATGTGCACCATCGACGTGCAGTGCGCCTTATTACACGGCGTCATCGTGTTTATTACACGGCGTCATCGTGTCCCCGTGCAGGCAACCGGGATAAAGTGCCTTGCCCAAGGACACAATGCGGGTCGTCCCGGACGGGGATCGAACTCGGGACCTCTAGCATAGAAGTCCAACAGTCATATTACAAAGCGTCAAAGACACAAACATGCATCTAGAAAATATCCCACAAATTGTAAAAAAAAATGTGAACGAAATATTCTTTCGTTGCTTGTGGTCATACTTAACAAAGCAAAATTGATTCGCTAACCACCCAATGACTATCATCTTCGACTTAGCTACTTGTAAGCACTACATTCAACTGAGGGGTTTTGATAGAACGAGAATAGTACATCAAAGATAACAAGATCATTGTGTAAACAGAAGAAAAGCAAACACGAAATCTATTGATACAAACAGTCATTAAAGATAAATTACTCTGATATAAGCTACTGTTATGGGTGTCGAAGAAATACAAACATTTTTATCACCGTCAGTCGTCGCATTGCCCAGTCGTTGAATTGATAACATTTTAAGTAATAATTTACAACATCTTATCGGTTGCCGAAGTACAAACATCCTATCTGGAAAGGGTACCGCATCCCAAAAATAAACCAAACTTCGTCATTCTACTAGGAAAACCTAATTAAAAAGACAAACTCTACACGCAGTCCCCAAGCACAGTTCTAAACGACATCGGAGTTAACTTAACCCTTTACCAAACGAATCGCCCGCATCCGCCCGCGTAATATGCAAATTCAGCAGTTGAAAAAATATTATTTTTCAAAAAATTTCAACAAAACCATATCATGTGACCCGTCGTTGGAACGAGCTCGTCGAGCTCGTTCCAACGAGGGGTCACATGATATGGTTTTGTTGAAATTTTTTGAAAAATTAAAAAAAATGATATTTAAAATAATAAATTTTGTTATCGTCTGCGTTGGGTAAAGGTTAACCTTTGCAAACGGTATCCACATTTTTTTTTGTGTATGGCAAAAGTTGACAATCTGTGAGTGGACAACACAATAAACGAGCAACTGGTCAGGAGGGTTAGTTATAAATTAAATCCTATAGCCCTAGAGGGCTGTTGGATTAAATTATTACTGAACCTCCCCAAGACGTACATGATAGACTCTCCCATTTTGCTGTGTACAGTAAGTAGTGTATCTGAAAATACCATTTAGGGTGGTAGGATTGAAGGGTTTCTCTAAATTTCTGCCCATGTTCTCAGTATACAGTACGTGGAGAGTGTATTATCACTAAATCACCCGCAGAGTGGCGATTCCACCCGAGGAATAATTGCAAATTTGTTGCAAAGCATAACCAGCACCAGCAAAGTTTCAGCCAAGGGACCTCCGGGTTAAACCCGGAGGTCCATTGGCTGAAACATTGCTTGTGTTTTTTTGTCGATATGTACAAAATTTGAAAGTTATAGCCTGGGTGATAACTCCACTCCGCGGGTGATTTAGTTACAATCCACTCTCCACGTACTGTAATAGTAGCAAAACTTTCAATAAATCAAAAGGTTAAGATGAGGGAATTTATTTTCTTATTTATTGCGGCTTTTACGACACTGCCGACAGTCAAGGTCACTCGTGTCGGGCAGTTTTACGAGTGGAGGAAGCCGAGTACCCGGAGAGAAACATCTAGCAACGGCGAGCAACTGTCAGATCCCCCGACGTTCTAATTCTGCACAAGCAGTGTTTGGATTGGTTGAAGGCAAGTTCGCCATCGACGTGAAGTTCGCCTTAGTACCCAGCGCCACCCTGTCCCCGTGTAGGTAGTCCAAACATGGCCTGAAAGACCGTAAGATAATTTTGGGTTTGGTACGTCCTTTCAAAGGACGTACCAAACCCAAAAATTATATTGCGGTCTTTCAGGCCATGTTTGGACTACCGTGTAGGCAATAGGGATTAGGGAGACGACTTACATAAGCTGTTAGCTTTCCGTCGAATCCCTCTCATATACATCGATCTATCTTCGTTTACCTTTGTTATTTTGTGTACTGTTGTACATTGTGTTGCTTGTTCTTCTTTGTACCTGTTGCGTACTGTATACAAATAACATAATTTCAAATAAATATTGTTTAAACTAACTAACTAATAGGGATTACGTGTCTTGCCCAAGGACACAGCGGAGTTACAGTTGGTCAGGATCGATCAGAATATATTTTTGTTTGAAGTTTAATGATCTAATCACAAAACTCCCGAACTCTCATTACCTTTTAGTTTTAATTTTATTACACACCTGTTCCTTGGAATTCCCATCTACAGCAACCAGTGGCGGCGCTACGGGGGGGGGGGGGGCATGGAGGGGCATTACCCCCCCCCCCAACGAAGCCCCCCCCCCCCCCCCAGTTGCCCCCCCCCCCCAACCATCTCGCATGCATTTCCATCCACCCTCACACACAAACACATTCAGTAACTCTCTCTCTCACACACACACACCCCTCTCTTTTTTATTCCCAATAATTTCCCATACACACTTAGCCCAAAGCCTCAGGCTAGCTGATGAACACATCCAGACAGTAGAGATTTAAAGACTCGGATGCAGATACTTATAAGTTATAATTAAGTTATGAGCCAACAAAGGCATGTCTATCCATATCCCTTGTCTAAAAAAATTCATGGATTTCGCATTATGACAGACGGGCATTATGAGTCTCTCTCTCTCTCTCTCTCTCTCTCTCTCCTCTCTCTCTCTCTCTCTCTCACTCTCTCTCTCTCTCTCTCTCTCTCTCTCACAGACCCACCAGACGCGGATTCAGGAGTTTTTTGAAAGGAGGACCGCTAATTACCATTACATTTAGTCGAAACTTGGACCCAAAGTCCGTAATATAATTTTTTGGTTTGGTACGTCCACAGGACGTACCAAACCAAAAAAGTATATTACGGACTTTGGGTCCAAGTTTCGACTACCTCATAACAAAGTAATGATATGATCCTTTACGTATTTGCCCCCCTTCATGGGAGTCTGTCCCCCTAGTTGCCCCCTCACTCTTGCCACTGACAGCAACACTAAACCACTAAACCATGCGGAAAATGAAAGTCTATTCCACACATAATTATGTTGGGAACGGAAATCGTGGACGGACCATTTTTAGCTGCGACTACCAGCTCTGTAAGTGGCAATGTCGGTCTGTCGGTCTGTCTGTCTGTCTGTCTGTCTGTCTGTCTGTCGGTCGGTCGGTCGGTCTGTCTGTGACCAACGAGTTTCAAAACTCAATAACTTTTGAAATACTTGATGGAATGACTTTATATTTGGCATGTAAGTGTATCTTATTGATGTCTAGCCACTGTTCAATGCATGTGTTGTTCCAAATATTTTTCTTGGAGTTATGGCCATTGATGAACTTAGAATTTTATGAGATTGCACCACCCGTCGCAGTTACGGCGTCGATGTCGCGATTATTTTTTATAGAAGCGGAATTTCACTGGAATGTTCTACGCATTGTGCCCCGTAATTACAATTTGAATCACAAAAGATAGCTAAAAATAGTAACACGGGTCCCCCTCCCAAATTTAGTTGCGAATATGCGATAAAATGTGTTCTTTTGTTAATAGTCAAATGAATTGCTTAGTGACCTTCCAGTAATTGCTTTTATAGACGGGAAGGCGTTTAATAAACACAGAACGACACGCGCGTTCGAATGGGTTAATGGATATGACACTTGAACCATCGCGGAAGTAAATAAGTCGAGACCTGCTGGCTCTCGTTTTATCCTTCCGCGCTGTCAATCGCGCCATATCGATTAACCCATTCACACGCGTGTGTCGTTCCGTGTTTGTACTGTGCAACGCAAAACGAGGCATTCATTGTTTATTTGTTTATTGGGCTTTTGCGACACTTTCAACAGTCAGGGTCATAAATATCACGTTAGACAGTTTTACCGTTGGAGGAAGCCGGAGTTCCCGGAGAGAATCACCGAGTAGCTGCGAGCAACTGTCAAACTCTCAAACTCAGTAACCCAACACAAACAGAGGTAGCAACATTTAAACGCAAGTGTGCCGTCGACGCGCAGTACGTCACAGCACATATAGTCTTTAACTCTTTTGGCGCGACAGGCGACTAAAGTCGACAGACGGCATACCGCGGAAAGGTACTGCGGTTCTCATTTTAGCCAACTGTCCGTGTCCATTTCTAAGTGCTTTTAACCCTTTACCCAACGCAGACGATATCATTATTTATTATTTTAAATATCATTATTTTCAAATGTTTCAAACAATTTCAACAAAACCGTATCATGTAAACCCTCGTTGGAACGAGCTCGACGAGTTCGTTCCAACGAGGGGTCACATGATATGGTTTTGTTGAAATTTTTTGAAAAATAATATTTTTTCAACTGCTGAAGTTGCATAGTTCGCGGGGCGGGTGCGGTCGATTCGTTGGGTAAAGCGTTAAACAAAGATACGTATTCCTATGATTCATGCACCATTTATGTCCTACCCAGAACAACGATATCGTCCCTTGAAAGTATAAAGGTGCCATTTAAATATATACAGAAAATCATTTGAAAAAAGGCAGTGAGATCATTAGAACATCTTTTAAAATAATAACGATTAAGTCTAACAACCTATACTTTCTGTAAAATTCATGATGAATATTAGGCGCTAAGAATTGTGTTTCTCAGATTATTCCGCGCCAAAAGAGTTAAACTTATCATTTAACACAGCTGACACACAACCTAACCGCAGAGTTGCTGGTAAAGGGAAGCAGATTGTGTCGAACCACAACGTTTCCACAGCATGTCCACAACGTTAAATAAGACGTTGAATGGTGAAAGATAGTTGTGTTGCCGCAACGTTTTCACAACTTGAAGTAAGGTTCCGCTCCAAAGTTTTCCAGGCATTTCCCAAAATGATATGCCATATACTCTCTTCAAAGACGAATATTCTTTAACTTAATTATCTCACCTATGACATTCATATGTATTTTATTTTCCGGGGGGGGGGGGGGGAGTGGGGGTGGGGGTGGGGGTGGGGGTGGCGGGGGGGCTAAATTACTGTCAAAAGCAAGTCTTCAACCTGGAAAATGGCACGAGCAAATGACGAAATTAGTGATTTTCAGCCATCCATCAGCCTTAACCCTTTACCTAACGAATAGCCCACTTCCGCCCGCGTAATTTGCAAACTTAGCAGTTGAAAAAAATAAATTTTTAAAAAGATTTCAAAGAAACCATATCATGTGATCCCTCATTGGAACGAGCTCGATGAGCTCGTTCCAATGAAGGGTCACATGATATGGTTTTGTTGAAATGTTTTGAAAAATATACAAAATAGTAATTAAAATAATAAATTTTGATAGTCTCTGCGTTGGATAAAGGGTTAAAAGCAGAATTTTCCCACTATCACCACTTATCTACTCTGGAGCATATCATCCCCAGTTTCAAAAATGTGAAAAAATCATATGTTTCCGTCTCATGTTTTAGTTACATGTCTGGTAACTCCGTGTAAAAATGACGTTTTAAAAAGTTGTCAGTTTTTCGAAGCCAATGTTTCCCATAACTCTGTGACCAAAACTTCAAATTCCCTAGTCCAACAAATGGCCTATTGTAATCATATATGTGATACTTAAATCTCCAATTTATGCCCCGAGTCAGAAGTTTCCCTTGTGCAGAAGTGTGAGACTGCAAAGCGAAACCAAAGGGTGTTTAACCCTTTACCTAACATGAAAAGCAGACGACACTTGCAAAAAAAATTCTTGAATAATTATTTTTTTTCATTTTTTGTCTCAAAAACATAGGTTATGACCCCTCGTTGGAACGAGCTCGACGAGCTCGTTCCAACGAGGGGTCATAACCTATGTTTTTGAGACAAAAAATGAAAATATTTTGAAAATTAATTGGCGATTTTTGAGAATAGCGCTGGTCGGTTTTGGCCGTTACGTTGGGTAAAGGGTTAACTCTTGAGGACATAAAGGACCTAATTCTTTGAACACATTTACTGCAACAGTACAGGTGTCCCCAATATGCAGCTTCGGAGAAACTTGAAAGTTACATTCTAAGAGCCTTGGCAGTTGTTTCTAGGCATGTGTTGGCTGCCCGGATAGGCCTAGCTAAAACTGCAAAGTCACCACAGGGCGACTGCAACTTCAAGAAAAAAGGTGTTAAATGTTGTAAGATGGTTGTGTTGCATGCAGCTGTCCGCAACGTGTACACAGTGTTAAGTAAGACATTGCTGACCTCCTATTATAACGTCTCCCGTTCTGAATTTATTGTAAAAGTGAATGCGCACAACACATTCTGTCACATGACCATCATATGATGATTGTCAAAAATGGTCAAGTCGTGTTTCGAAGAAGATGAAGGATGGCTTTGCCAGTTATATTTCAGAAACATTGGACTGCAGGCGGTTGTAGTCTTCTTGTGCGACAATACGCGTAGGACCTTTAAGGCATATTAGCAAATTCAGTGACCGGAGCGAACGAGCGAGCCTTGAAATCGAAAATGATGCAACCAGAATTCTCAAGAATTATAAAAATGTATGTTAAAATACTTTTTGACCGCCTATTTATGTTGCAAGAACAATTCTCTCAATTCAGGTATCAAAACTATTTCTAAATGTACTTTAGTGGGGTTTTTTTGCGTCACCCAACCGAGGGGCTATTTTCTCTTGTCTTACTTGAATATAGCTTTGTGCAATATGCATCTTCCCACACAAATTCAGGTTGGAGTCACTCGACCTGAGAGACAACCAAAATGTTACCCCTTTGATCTTCTAACGCCGGTGCTTACTTTGATAACCGTTCACACATCTCGTTTAGAGTGCCCGCAGGTAGTGAAGCAGCGCTTGTTTACTGTGGTAAACAAGCTCCGTTGTACTGGCAAAATAGAACCCGGCAACCAATGCCAGGGGTACAAGTCCTCTAAAATGGGCAACATGGGTATAAGCGATTGTCATGACTTGACTTTATATCAATGTTACGGTCACGATTAGCCACTGTGTACAAATGTGTGACCCGAAACACAAATAAATAAATAAATAAATAATTAATCGCATTTAGAGATACTTTCCATACCGCTGTATGATCTTGGCTCAAAAATGAACCCACACATGACTGAGCCAATGCTCATCAAATTCAAAACTCAGTTTAATTTTCTGACCATTTGACTTTTTCGAGTATATACCAAATATAGCCCAGTTTGATACACAGCTGTGGTTAACCCTTTACCCAACGTAACGGCCAAAACCGGCCAGCGCTATTCTCAAAAATCGCCAATTAATTTTCATTATTTTTTTCATTTTTTGTCTCAAAAACATAGGTAATGACCCCTCGTTGGAACGAGCTCGTCGAGCTCGTTCCAACGAGGGGTCATAACCTATGTGTTTGAGACAAAAAATGAAAAAAATTAGTTATTCAAGAATTATTTTTGCAAGTGTCGTCTGCTTTTCAGGTTAGGTAGGTTAATGGGAAAACATGATACAAAAGCGACGTGCAAAGAAACCTTTTAACCATTATCTAATATTACTGACGGAAAAAAGAAACAAAAGTTCAGTTTTGGTAATATATTATTAGCTTAACTTCACAAAGTCAAGATAAGCTATTGCCATCACGCGTGCGGAAGTCTGAAAGTTTGTTAGCCTGTGAGTCTGCTCACATTTTTCTTTAGCACAGGCTACACCCCGTAGTTCTTGTCTGATCGTCACGAAATTTCACATGCAGGTTTGGGGTCATGTCTAGACGAGAACGTCCCCTTTTCGTCGTGATCGGTCAACCGGTATGGCTGCCCGAGCCCAAAACCCGAAAACCATTAGCACAGTCCACAGGTCGTATTTATGAAGGGATTTCATTGTAACTTGGTAGGATGCCTCTGTATAATGCCTAGATGAGAACGTCCCCTTTTGGTCATCATCTGTCAACCCTGATGGCTGCTCAAGCCCAAAAACCCAAATACTTTTAGCACAGTCTGCAGGTCATGTTTAATATGGAGGGATTTCATTGTAACTTGGTAGGTTGACTTCATATAATGTCTAGATGAGAAAGTCCCCTTTTGAACGTGATTGGGCAACTGTGACGGCTACAGGAGCCCGAAGCCCGAAAACCTTTAGCACAGTCTACAGGTCATATTTATGAAGGGATTTCATTGTAACTTCGTAGGATCAATCCAGATGATGCCCAGATGAGAATGTCCCCTTTTGGTTGCGATCATTCAGTCATGATGGCTGCCCGAAGCCCGAAAACCTTTAGCACAGTCTACAGGTCACATTTATGAAGGGATTTCATTGTAACTTGGTAGGTTGACTTCATATAATGTCTAGATGAGAATGTCCCCTTTTGGACACGATTGGGCAACTGTGACGGCTACAGGGGCCCGAAGCCCGAAAACCTTTAGCACAATCTACAGGTCATAATTATGAAGGGATTTCATTGTAGCTTGTTAGGATGACTCCAAATAATGTCTAGATGAGAACATCCCCTGTTGGTCACGACCATTCAGCCTTGATGGCTGCCCGAGCCCAAAAACCTTTAGCATAGTCTATAGGTCGTATTTATGGAAGGATTTCATTCTAACTTGTTAGGTTGACTCCATATAATGCCCAGATGATGACATCCCTTTTTGGTCGTGATTGGTCAACTGTGACGGCTACAGGTGCCCGAAGCCCGAAAAACTTGAGCACAGTCTACAGGTTATAATTATGAAGGGGTTTCATTGTAACTTAGTAGGACCACTCTAGATGATGCCCAGATGAGAATGTCCCCTTTTGGTTGCGATCATTCAACCATGATGGCTGCCCGAGCCCGAAAACCTTTAGCACAGGCTTCAGGTCATATTTATGAAGGGATTTCATTGTAACTTGGTCGATTTCATATAATGTCTAGATGAGAACATCCCCTTTCGGACACGATTGGGCAACTGTGACGGCTACAGGGGTCCGAAGCCCGAAAACCTTTAGCACAGTCTACAGGTCATATTTATGAAGGGATTTCATTTTACCTTGGTAGGATGACTCCAAATAATGTCTAGATGAGAACGTCCCCTTTTGGTCACGATCATTCAGCCTTGATGGCTGCCCGAGCCCAAAAACCTTTAACATAGTCTATAAGGCATACGTATGGGAGAAATTCATTGTAACTTGTTAGGTTGACTCCATATAATGCCTAGACGATGACTCCCCCTTTTGATCGTGATTGGTCAACTGTGACAGCTACAGGGGCCCGGAGCCCGAAAACCTTGAACACAGTCTACAGGTGATATTTATGAAGGTATTTCATTGTAACTTCGTAGGATCACTCCAGATGATGCCCAGATGAGAATGTCCCCTTTTGGTTGCTCCCATTGAACCAGGATGGCTGCCCGAGCCCAAAAACATTTAGCACAGTCTACAGGTCATATTTATGAAAGAATTTTATTGTAACTTGGTAGGTTGACTTCATATAATGTCTAGACGAGAACGTCCCCTTTTGGATGCAATTGGGCAGCTGTGACGGCTACAGGGGCCCGAAGCCTGAAAACCATTAGCACAGTCTACAGGTCATAATTATGAAGGAATTTCATTGTAGCTTGTTAGGATGACTCCAAATAATGTCTAAATGAGAACATCCCTTTTTGATCACGATCATTAAGCCTTGATGGTTGCCCGAAGCCCGAAAACCTTGAGCACAGTCTACATGTCATATTTATGAAGGGATTTCATTGTAACTTCGTAGGATCAATCCCGATGATGCCCAGATGAGATTGTCCCCTTTTGGTTGAGATCATTCAATCATGATGGCTGCCCGAGCCCGAAGCCCGAAAACCTTTAGCACAGTCTACAGGTCATATTTATGAAGGGATTTCATTGTAACTTGGTAGGTTGACTTCATATAATGTCTAGATGAGAATGTCCCCTTTTGGACACGATTGGGCAACTGTGACGGCTACAGAGGTCCAAGCCCGAAAACCTTTAGCACAGTCTACAGGTCATAATTATGAAGGAATTTCATTGTAGCTTGTTAGGATGACTCCAAATAATGTCTAGATGAGAACATCCCCTGTTGGTCACGACCATTCAGCCTTGATGGCTGTCCGAGCCCAAAAACTTATAGCATAGTCTATAGGTCGTATTTATGGAAGGATTTCATTGTAACTTGTTAGGTTGACTCCATATAATACCCAGATGATGACATCCCTTTTTGGTCGTGATTGGTCAGCTGTGACGGCTACAGGTGCCCGAAGCCCGAAAACCTTGAGCACAGTCTACAGGCTATATTTATGAAGGGATTTCATTGTAACTTAGTAGGACCACTCCGGATGATGCCCAGATGAGAATGTTGTCCCTTTTGGTTGCGATCATTCAACCATGATGGCTGCGCGAGCCCGAAAACCTTTAACACAGGCTTCAGGTCATATTTATGAAGGGATTTCATTGTAACTTGGTTGACTTCATATTATGTCTAAATGAGAACATCCCCTTTCGGACACGATTGGGCAACTGTGACGGCCACAGGGGCCCGAAGCCCGAAAACCTTTAGCACAGTCTACAGGTCATATTTATGAAAGGATTTCATTTTACCTTGGTAGGATGACTCCAAATAATGTCTAGATGAGAACGTCCCCTTTTGGTCACGATCATTCAGCCTTGATGGCTGCCCGAGCCCAAAAACTTTTAACATAGTCTATAAGGCGTACGTATGGAAGAAATTCATTGTAACTTGTTAGGTTGACTCCATATAATGCCTAGACGATGACATCCCCTTTTGATCGTGATTGGTCAACTGTGACAGCTACAGGGGCCCGAAGCCCGAAAACATTGAACACAGTCTACGGGTGATATTTATGAAGGTATTTCATTATAACTTCGTAGGATCACTCCAGATGATGCCTAGATGAGAATGTCCCCTTTTGGTTGCTCTCATTGAACCAGGATGGCTGCCCGAGCCCAAAAACCTTTACAGTCTACAGGTCATATTTATGAAAGAATTTCATTGTAACTTGGTAGGTTGACTTCATATAATGTCTAGACGAGAACGTTCCCTTTTGGATGCAATTGGGCAGCTGTGACGGCTACAGGGGCCCGAAGCCCAAAAACCTTTAGCACGATCTATAGGTTATATTTAGGAAGGGATTTCATTGTAACTTGGTAGGATGACTCCAAATAATGTCTAGATGAGAACGTCCCCTTTTGGTCGCGATAATTCTGCCTTGATGGCTGCCCGAGGCCAAAACCCAAAAACCTTTAGCATGGTCTATAGGTCGTATTTATGGAAAGATTTCATTGTAACTTGTTAGGTTGACTCCATATAATGCCTAGATGATGACATTTCATTTTGGTCGTGTTTGGTCAACTGTGATGGCTTCAGGGGCCCGAAGCCCAAAAACCTTGAGCACAGTCTACAGGTCACATATATGAAGGGATTTCATTGTAACTTCGTAGGATTTCTCCAGAGTTTGCCCAGATGACAACGCCCCCTTTTGGTCACGATCATTCAACCATGATGGCTTCCCGAACCCAAAACCCGAAAACATTTAGTACAGACTATAGTTTGTATTTTTGAAGGGATTTCATTGTAAATTAGTAGAATGACTCAGTATAATGTTGAGATGAGGACGTTCCCTTTTAGTTGCGATCGGTCTACCGTCATGGCTACACAAGTCTACAAGCCATATTTATAAAGGGATTTCAATGTAACTTGATAGGATGACTCGTTTTGGAATAATTTCACTGCAACTTGTTAACTTTCGTTGACATACGTTAACTGTGAGAGCCACATACATTAACTGTGAGGTCATATTAACCCATCCCTCAGCTCTTTAGTACAGTGTACACCTCATATTATATTTATTAAAAACATAGCATACAGGGAACAGAAATTAACATATTCCCAATTATCACAATTCTTGTCTTATTTCATAATCCTTTCATAAACATTGAACATTATCCTTTTAATCAAACCCAACACACAGACAAGTTAAGGTACAGTGTAATTGACACTTTCATTCTTTATACGAAGACCAAATGTAGTTAAATTCATTAAAACTCAGTGTTCTGTCTGAAAAGTCATTTATTAAAATTCGGTCAACCATGACCAAGTGCGACACTGCGTGCTTTCAAGAGATTTTTCCGTGTACTGCCACGTGCTATGGTCTTGAAAACCATACCAAATTGAAGTTTTGAACAGGACACGTCGATTGGACAACATTTCATTTCAACTCGATTGAAAAGCAAATTGCCGCGAATGCCCGAAGTTGATAGGGGTAGGGGTATTGCTCTAATTATGCCTGGCCAATCGCAACGTCTCGTCGCCCAGCAATTTGGGATCCATGTGTCAACGATAGCTCATTTAGTTGGGTGTCTCACAGCCACAGGAAGATTAGCTGACCGTCGCCACGTCAAGATTGAGGTATACGTCTCTCACACCTCCTGACGCCGAGTCAGGTTGTAGGCACTTATGGTCGCCGAATGTGTCCTAAGAACAGCTAGGAATCGGTTGTGGGAATTCAATTCAAGACCACGACTTCCCTACGTTGGTCAGCAACTTACACCCTGGCGACATTAACGTTGACTGCAATGGCTGCGGGCACATGCACCAAATCGGTTTCACTTGGTCCGCTGGAGACTTCCAATTGCTGCCATTGAACTGTTATGGCCGATACCACTAGAGTTCAAAGGGTTAAGAAGAGCGTGGTCTTGCTGTATCAAAATGATTTTTTCATTACTTTACGATATAACCCCCCCCCCCCCCCACACACACACACACACCCGAACGTCAGTACTCCCATTACAGTGATCCTACATCTTAGTAATTCCTTCTCTGTAAAAGTCTTCTGTACAAATCTTCTTCAAGATGGGCCCCTACAGCAGCGATGGCGACAGGTTTTCCCCGACGGGGGTGGGGGCTTGTATATTTGTGGATTCCACACATGGACACAATAAAGGAGCCAGTTTCCTAGCTGTAGACTGTAGCCTGTAGCCCCATAATTCTCTAAACGGTTGACGCCTAACTAGACTGGACATTTCCGGTGTGCTTTTTCGAGTACATTTCATCGGACCAATTATAACTCAGGCTGTTACTTTGATCCAGAGTCAAAACTGGAAAGTAAACTGCGGAAACATCCTGCTTTACGAGAAATTAGAGAAGGTGGCACCACTTGGCAAGGTGATGGCTTCGGTGTTCTTGGTTTGTAATCATGACTCTCTGACTAAACAACACACCGTATTATATCCGTAATACACATTTTGCCACAAATTAATGCCAGTTGAAAAAAAGACTACCAAAGCAAAGGGCATGGAAAACTCCAAGAGGGGGTACTTCTATTCTAGGGCAATTACAATCCTCACAAGTGGTAGTTGCAGCAGCAGCCATAGCAGCAGCAGCAGCGTGTGGCTTTACTCTTCTGATTTACCCACCTCTGACTTCTGTCTCTCTCCAAAACTCAAATTACACCTGTTTTTATCTTTGATAATGGAATTGGTGTATTGAAGTCCCGTGGGATTTTATTTATTTATTTATTTATTTATTTATTTATTTATTTATTTATTTATTGGGGTTTAACGACACTTTCGACAGCCAGAGTCACCTCGTGTCGGGCAGTTTTGAGGGTGGAGGAAGCCGGAGTACCCGGAGAGAACCACGTAGACTCCCCAACGTACTAACTCCACACAAGCAGGGTTAGCATTGGTTGAAGACAAGTGCACCATCAATGTGCAGGACGCCTTGGTACACAACGGCATCGTGCCCTCACGTGGGCAATTGGGATTAAGTGTCTTACCCAAGGACACACCGCGGTTGTCACAAGTTGGATTTGAACCGAGAATCTCTCGGCTTACAGACTGCATCTCTACCTACTTAACTACCGAGCTCTCCGCAACCCCGTGGGATTATATGATCAGCTGATGTGAAAACGTTTTGATAAACGGCAGTATCTTCTTTGGTCACAAACCTTTCAGCGCCTAACACGCGTAGTATTTTCAAGATATTTTTCATCAAATCTAGTCATGGCTGCTGTTAAACAGTCATGACAAGATTTGTTAAAAAAAGGTCATCTAAATTTAACCCAAGAACTCAATGCAAATGCAAGTGGAAATTTGATTAAATGTGGATAAAGTCCACTTATTTCAGTGGCAGGTGAAATCCTGTCCTGGGCAGGAATATCCATCCGCAATATGCAAAGAGCTAATCCCTCTCGAACATTTTATCCCTCGAGTGCATATACGCGCCACCTGCAATGCTTTCCCCAACAGATGACACCTTCGTGCACTCAAGGGCAATGCACAGAAAACGACAACGATTGAAAATGCTAGGAAACACAGAAGTATTCAGTCTCCAAAATCTACGGATTTACTAGCATCCTGTTGCATTACAGATGTGGACAGATGGGAGTTGTCCAAAATCATTTACTCACCCAGTGATTATTTACTGTTACAACATGAAATACGTCTTGCCTAGATACGCAGATATTTTCAAAAACTGTATCTGATAAGAGACACGAGCACCTCTAGAGTCTGGTATATAAGATGATGTTTGCGGACAGAGCGACACTGTGAAGCCAACTTGCGGAGATAATACATATCAGAAACTAGAATGAAGGGCTTTATCGCATTTGCTTTTCTGGTGGCTTTTAGCTCAGCTAAATCTGTTGGTAAGTTTAATTATATTATGTCAATATTTTGATGAAAATCACCTTTGGGTGCATTATGTGTTGCTGTTCGTTGCATCCAGGGCAGAGGCGGCGAACCGGGGGGGGGGGGGGGCACAGGGGACACGTGCCCCGCAACTTTTTCCACAGACATGTTGCGTGGTTACACCATTTGTTAAAATAGGCTCATGAAAACGTGATAATATTCAGGCATTCCTGTAATATATTATGCAATTAATCCCACCTTCGGTCGCTTCGGTCCGTTTCTTCTACTTCGCCCATTTTCCAACCCGAAGGCTAGCCTTCGGGTTGGAAGATGACTGAAGTAAAAGAAATAGACAGGATAGTGACCATACCGCGGCATGCTCATCTAAACGAGACACTGCCGTGTGTCATGGTACATTTACCGATATACCATAAAACATTTTCCTCCCATTGGGCTGAACCATGGTGGCCTTGACAATTTGTGCCCCTCCACATTTATTGAGCTTCCGCCGCTTCTGATCCAGGGTCTGCATTTTGGACCGACAAATTCTTCCCGTCAAGTATTTTACAGAAATTTAGAGTTCTATCAGATTCTGTCAGAAATTTTCTTTATTCACAGGGCACACCCACACATAATTAATCGCCAAATGTCAATTATAGTCAAGGAGATAACGCCTTGTTAGCATCATTTAAAACAAATATACAACATCACCATTCAGTCATTACCGGCCAGATCTATTCACCAAAACTGCCTTGTAAATTTTATAAATTGTTGAATTTTTGCGTAGAAAACGTAGCTTTTGACCCCCATTGGAACGATCACATTGAGTTCGTTCCAATGAAGAGCAGTAATCTATGTTTTCGAGACAAAAATTAAAATGCTGCAAGTATCGTCTTCTGGTCGTGCTGGGTGAAGGACGAAACGGAGGACACTCCCTTTCAGTGTGCCGAGATGAAACCCAGGGCTTCCGCTACGAAGGCAGAAGGTTCGTTGGGCGGTTTCATTGTTTAAACCAACTTTTTCCCTATTACGCAGTTACCTCTAAAGACTGCTGTTTGATTTGATAGTGGCTAAAGTTTTCTAGAGACGCACAGAGAAATTGCAGAAGTATTACTCTGTCTATGCGCAGCTGCAAAACATTGCCCGCCGGAAGAGTAATATTACCTAGTGCTTCTGCAGGAGAGAGCTTAAGGTTTGCTAATATGGCAGCCAAGAAAGTACATCGAGAGATGACTTTATTCCGCGAGAGCAGCTAACTGATACAAACTCTCAAGAATGACAAGGCCACCTGTTGATACAGTTTAAACATGCCTCTCGTGTGAGAGAACTGGGTTCTGGGCAAATTCCATAACAGTACTCTCATTTGCGAGCCATGGTAATTGAGATGCTCTTGTGTTTTCACCTTGGAAACGGCCTCGTCGTTTCTGGCCCCGCGGAAACACTGTCACAATATGTTCGACAATTTTCAATTAGTAGTGGTGCAAAGAGAATTTTTTTATGAAAAATCAATGGTTTCTGTCCTGAACAGAAACAGTACAACACTGGTCTTATCCCACCACTAATGTACTGAGATATATATAAAGTCGTGTGGGACAGCTGGGAGAGATATGCCTGTCTCACCCCACCCACATGGCAGCTATCTCACCCCACCCACGTGACCAACTTATTTGCATATTTAATTGGTACCAGAACTATTTAATCATCGCAAATCACGTGTTACCATGCATAAACAAAGGAAATGGAAGGTCAGTGGCGTAGATAAAGGGGGGGGGGGGGCGGTGCCCCCCACCCACCCCCACCAGAAGTTTTGTCGGAAATTTTTTGGGACCATTTTTAGGCGAATTTATGCCTAATAACATTAAAATGCTGGCTTTGGGGATAAAAACGTGCCATTTTGGGTAAATTTTGGGTAAAAAAGACCAATTTTCAGTACATTTGCAGTAAACAACAGATTCTTTCTGTTTGGGTTTTTGTTCTTGTTACACTGTCGGAAAATTTCCGGTCTGTCGGAAAATTTTGGGCTTGCCCCTCCGCCAGCGAAAAGCTATCTACGCCACTGTGGAAGGCCGTTTTGCTTCCGTAACTACGACTGAGCTAAAAGACGAAAATCGAAACCAGAAGACTCAAAGAAAAACTTCAGCACACCTCAAACTGCTCTATCAGTTTATCGGAGAAAAATATTCATCTGATATCATTGAGAACTGTCAAACTGAAGTCCAAGTCTGGAAATGACGTGAGCAGGCATGACGATTTCATTTCAGGTCGCTTCAGTGCATTAATGCTCAACGCGCGGTGCTAGTCTGCGTGTTTTGAAGTATATACCTTTGGTTTGGTATATACCACAGTCCACACTTCTCGACAAGCTTTCCGAATAACTTATTGGTTTTCTCCTAGATTAAACGCACTTAGAAATATTTATTTCCTGGATAATATGGTATTTTCTTATTAAAATGGTAGGAGAAAAACCATCCCAGATGAGTATCTGGGTGGGACGGGTAAATCTCGCCCTCGGGGCAAGATATTTGAGCCAGACACGAGGCAAGCCGCCAAACCATGTATAAACATGAGGCAAGCCGCCAAACAAAATTATCCCAGATGAGTATCTGGGTGGGACGGGTATATCACGCCCTCGGGGCAAGATATTTGAGCCAGACACGAGGCAATTCCTCATGGCATCTCGCCGCACAGGGCCTCAACTTTCGCCCCTCTCCCCAAAAAACAATAAATAAATAGATAGATATTTGAGCCAGACACGAGGCTTGCCTCGTGTCTGGCTCAAATATCTTGCCCCTCGGGTGAGATTTCCCCATCCCACCCAAATACCCATCGACAATAATAATAGTTTCAGTTTTGAGTTTTGATTTTTTTTTGTAAATTATACATTCTTTTATAAAAATACAAAAACAATAATAACAACAACCACACAACACATGTCCGCGGAATGTTGTATTAACTTCATTTCCAAAACGGCATCTATATAAATGGGGTGGGGGTAGGGTTTGGGGAGGGGGGCGACTAATGATTTTGTTGCAAATTCCTTGTCGAATTTGGCTCGCACTTTGGTACTTTCACACAATTCGAAAAAGCCAGCTTGTAGTCAATTGAAAGTGCAATATCTCCGCTAGATACAGATTTCCCGTAGTACGGAAGACATCTCTTCCTAATACATGTCTCCTATCTTTGCATCGCCAAGATCTGTCGAAACATTTATGGTTTTGGCCACCCCTCCCCTACTAGAAAACCAGAAGACCGTAGGCTGAATGGGGTTTACGTGCACCCCCTCTAAACATTTGTCGACCGACATGTTTGTGTTCCTAAGAGCAAAACGAATAAGAAAAATAATGCTAACATCGAATTCTTAAGGATGAACATACATTTTGGGGCACTTATTTAACTTTGGGTTGTTAAATTTAAGACCCATTCCTTACTTAAATAACTTCAACTCACGATATTAAACTATATTTTTGTAGTTCAAAAAAGGACCAATATTAAATTTTAGCTAAAAAGTATTATTGTTTGCAAAATGTACGAAGAAGTAGTATGTAAGGTGTCAAAATAACCTTTTGGGTCGAACAAGTACGTACGTTATTTTGTGTTGTTATGTGCCCCTCCTCTTAATTTTTTTAAAATGTGTTTCTTTGTGTATTGGAATGTCATGAAGTATAAAGAACAAGTTAACTCCAATTTGGGGGATGTTCTTATATTTGGAGGCATGTACGATAAAATGGACAATAATAAGGAAAAAACCCTTTTATTTCAGCAGCTACCATGCTGTTAAAGCTGTGAAAACGTTTCGTAATGCAAACAAATATGTTCCGAGGTCTACGTCGTCATCCCAGCAATTACTTTTAAACAAATCTATTAAATTTTGCCAATTATCTACAAAAGTAGTATATCGGTCCATAAAATCCCCGCGTTTGATTGCCACACGCCTATTTTATCTTCACATTTTTAACTTCGCGTTCTGTTTTGTGGAATAAACATAACCGATGAGTAAAAGGGTTAACATTATCCTTTTAGGAGTCATATTTATTTTGAAATATTTATATGAAGCGAGCAGGAGGTATGCAACTACATAACAGAAAGTTAAATAAAATTGGCGTTAACGCAAATTTACGCACTGCCAGCGAAAGAGCGTTGGATATTTGTTCTTGTGTCTTGTTAGCTTTTTTTTGCTCGACGAACTGCATCTTATGATTAAAAGTCTTTACACCTTTCTTTTAAGTATATATTCCTTAAAACTTTAGCATTTATAAATGATGAATCGGTGTGTGTGGGGGGTGAGATGGAAGTCCAAAACAGAAAGATTAAAATGTTGGTTTTCACACAAATGCAGGTCGTCTTTGTTTGCCGTGAAAGACGTTCAGTAAATAGTGATGCTTGTTCATTTTGCACTGAATCATCTTAACTGAAAAACGGAAGGCAACGGCGTCAAACGGATGTGGCATTCATAGTCTCCTAGCATGCGTATGTCCTCAAAGACGAACAAATTATCTGTATTATACATTTACAAGGGTCAAGGTGTGATTCATTTGTAAGAATATTCGACACACAAAACCCAAATCCAATTTATGAAAAATCGAAACATATTAAGTCAGAACGACACACGTGTGTGAATGGGTTAGTCGATATGGAATGAGTGCTTGCGCGGAAGGATAGAACGAGAGGCGATGGCACAAGTGCCATATCGATTAACCCATTCACAAACGCGTGTCGTTCTGTGTTTATTACACGCCTTAACGTCTATAAAAACAGCTTTTCAAAGGACACTCAGCAATTCATTTGACAACTATTCACAAAAAACACCTTTTATCGCCAACCAAATTTGCGAGGGGAACCCATGTTACTGTTTCGTCCCCTGTGTTCCAATGTGTTCTATGTGCCGACTGGCACATAGAACACATGAAACTCATGGGACGATTGTTAGCTATCACTGGCGATTGAAATTGTAATTGTTGTGCACGATTTGTAGAAAATTCCAGTGAAATTTCGCTTCTTCCAAAAAATAGTTTGTCAACGATTGTTTCATTTTCCGCATGGTTTAGTGTTGCTGTAGATGGGGATTCCATGGAACAGTTGTGTAATAAAAGGGAAAGAAGTTTATCTGAACCATTGGACGTGGTACCAGCACACTGAATAACCAAAGTGTGTGTTTGAATTCCTGAAGCAATTGGTGATGAACATGTGTACCACCGCGATCTTCTTTAGGCGTTTTTAGGTGTGCTCTGTGCATGCACCCGCACTTGAGTGATGTAAATCAAGTGCGCATAATCATTCGTAAAACGAAATGTAGAAACGCGGATTTTAAACTTAAAATATCACAAAATATTGAACTGTCTTCTATTCTACCATGCAGAAAGAGTTTGTAGCAACGCATAACATTTTTATGACAGGTCATATAGAGTTCGGCTTCTGGTGTAAGTTTCAAAGGACATCCAGCACTCTTCGCAACACTTTGAGAGTCACAAAGCCACCCACTACTGTCAGCTGTATTACTAAGAGTATTGTGTGAATAGGCCGGCCGGTAAGCTCATTTAACTGTTGGTCGAAGTGTCTTGTTATAACGCAATGTTTTCTCGTAATAACGCAATAATATTTGCCAAATATATTTTCAGCCACAGAAGTAACCCAACTTCTTTAGTTTGTACACATACTGAAGTCACTGCTTTGGAATTATGATATTTAAGTTTACTAATTTAATATGCTTAACGCTCGGCAAGAAGTTTATTGACAATGACATTGTTTTCCTTAAATGGTGAAATCACACATGGCAACAGCAATGTGTATCAGCTTGCCCATAATGGTTTCTTCTTTGAATGATGAGTCGGCCAAAGGGATATTGTAAGGTAAATTTGTCATTCATTCGGGAGTAAGGGGGAGGGGGGAGCGGTCCGAGATGTTGTATAGATGTCTCGACCTCATCTATGGGTAATATATCGCTTCGTCCTTCAGAATTGTAGATATATGACCAGACACAAGGTCTCAATTTCAATACACTATCTCAGTACTCCCGGGGTGTTACCAACTCATATGTATGAGAAATGTTGGGGCACAGTGACTCAATGGTTACTGTACTGAACTTCAAACGAAAAGGTTCACGGTTCGGTCCCCGCTAGGGGTAACTGCGTTGTGTTCTTGGGCAAGGCACTTCATTACGATTTCCCACATAGGGGCACGGTGGCGCTGTGGCCAAGTAGGTAGAGGTGCAGGCAACAAGCCGAGAGGTCCTCGGTTCGAATCCCACCTGCGGCAACCGTGTTGTATCCTTGGGCAAGACACTTCACTGGTGGGGAACGGTGGCGTTGTGTACTAAGGCGTACTGCACGTCAATGGTGCACCTGTCTTCAGCCAATGCTAATCCTGCTTGTGTGGAGTTATACGTTGGGGAGTCTGGCAGTTACTCGACGCCGTTGATCGTTGGTTCTCTCGGAGTACTCAGGCTTCCTACACCCGAAAATGTTTCCGACACGAGGTGATTGTGGCTGTCGAAAGTGTCGTTAAACCCCAGTAAATATATAAATGAGAAACGCTCTTGCTTTGGGGACGTGACAATCGTTAGTTATTCCCAGTTCCTTATTCGACATTCGTTGTCAATCAAAAGTCGGTTGATGCCGAATGTTGAATAAGGAGCTGGGAATAAGTAACGGTTGTCGAATAAAGAATTGGGATTAAGAAACGGTTGTCACGTCAGTCTTGGTTTTCTTCCTGCCCAATATCCGTCAGCAATTCTTTCAACCCTTCCGTTGATAGACAGTAAAAGATGGTAAGAATGACTTTTCTATTTTCAGTCAAGCAACAGGCTCTCGGAAGTCCTCAAGCAAACTGTATTGGTAAGTACATTATTAATCATACATAAATACAACAATCCAACACAAACAGAACCTAAATAGTAAGCAACTTCGGCCAAAATAAAAAAAGCAAACAAATTTGTTCCCAATCAGCCAATACTATAAAACTTTTACAATTGCTATTTATTTATATTTATTTATTGATGCTTAAGATCACATACACGCTAAAAACTGAAGTGTTAAAAACTACACTTGAAGTGCTGTATTTAACACTTACTAAGTGCTGAACTAGCACTTTGTTCAAGTGTTGATATCCCAGAACTTGACAGGTGTTACAATAATACCACTTGACAAGTGTAATGTCGCGACACTCAAAAGGAAACAACGCAGATGACGCGGGTCAGGCTCGAACTCTCGAGCCTGATCCACGTCATCTGCGTTGTGTCCTTTTAATTATGTACCCACCAAGCGCAAATCAAATTATGGACGATTCTGGGAGAACCACCAATGCTAGACACATGGGAAGTGCCATCCAATCAAGTTTCAGATGTCTGACGATTGTAATGTCTAAGTGCTTAAAGCATTGTACTCTGAGTGTTAAAATCAAACCCTAAGAGTTAGAATGGGTTTAACACCTTGAAAGTGCCAGTTTTAACACTTCAGTTTTTAGTGTGTATTTCTGCACAATGGCTAACGACAGTTTTACGGGTGGAGGAAGCCGGAGTTCCCGGGGAAAACCACCGAGCAACGGCGTGCAACTGTCAGCTCCCCAACATACTAACTACAAACAAGCAGGGTTAGCATTGGTTGAAAACAAGTGCATCATCGACGTGCAGTACGCATTAGTACACAACGCCACCGTGCCCCCACGTGGGCAATGGGGTGAAGTGTCTTGCCCAAGGATACAACACGTTTGCCGCAGATGGGATTCGAACCGAGGACCTCTCGGCTTGTTGCCTGCACCTCTACCAACTTGGCCACGCCCCTTTTTACAGTTGTATTTTCTAGAATTGATTTTCTAGTTATGAATTTAAATGGGTTGAAATGAACCATGAACATTTTCAAAGAAGTGGCAATTTGCCAGTTGACAAATTGCCATATCGTTTAAAATATTAATGATTTATTTTAGTCAGTCATATTAATAGGCAGAAAATACAATTCTAGAAATTACAATTGTAAAAGTTTCATTGTATTGGTCCCAGCTGATGACCCAAACATTACAAGTAGGTGGGCTTTCCTGCAGGTGGAGGGGTGGAGTGAGGGATGTATGTTTTGCCCTGCATTCTACTCCGCGTTGATTGATATTATCCAGATGAAATTGAAATGAGGCGCCATATTACCACTGGACATAGAGGGCCCGCTCGCTAAAAACTAAAGTGTTAAACTACACTTGAAGTACTGTATTTAACACTTACTAAGTGCTGAACTAGCACTTTGTTCAAGTGTTGATATCCCAGAACTTGACAGGTGTTACAATAATACCACTTGACAAGTGTAATGTCGCGACACTCAAAAGGAAACAACGCAGATGACGCGGATCAGGCTCGAACTCTCGAGCCTGATCCGTGTCATCTGCATTGTGTCCTTTTAATTATGTACCCACCAAGCGCAAATCAAATTATGGACGATTCTGGGAGAACCACCAATGCTAGATACATGGGAAGTGCCATCCATTCAAGTTTCAGATGTCTGACGATTGTAATGTCTTAGTGCTTAAAGCATTGCACTTTGAGTGTTAAAAATCAAACCCTAAGAGTTAGAATGGGTTTAAACACCTTGAAAGTGCCAGTTTTAACACTTCAGTGTTTAGTGTGTATTTCTGCACAATGGCTAACGACAGTTTTACGGGTGGAGGAAGCCGGAGTACCCGGAGAAAACCACCGAGCAACGGCGTGCAACTGCCAGCTCCCCAACATACTAACTACAAACAAGCAGGGTTAGCATTGGTTGAAAACAAGTGCATCATCGACGTGCAGTACGCCTTAGTACACAACGCCACCGTGCCCCCACGTGGGCAATGGGGGTGAAGTGTCTTGCGCCAAGGATACAGCACGGTTGCCGCAGATGGGATTCGAACTGAGGACCTCTCGGCTTGTTGCCTGCACCTCTACCAACTTGGCTACAGCGCCCCTTTTTACAGTTGTATTTTCTAGAATTGATTTTCTAGTTATGAATTTAAATGGGTTGAAATGAACCGTGAGCATTTTCAAAGAAGTGGCAATTTGCCAGTTGACAAATTGCCATATCTTTTAAAAATTTAATGATTTATTTTAGTCAGTCATATTCATAGGCAGAAAATACAATTCTAGAAATTACAATTGTAAAAGTTTCATTGTATTGGTCCCAGCTGATGACCCAAACATTACAAGTAGGTGGGCTTTCCTGCGGGTGGAGGGGGTGGGTGAGGGATGCATGTTTTGCCCTGCATCCTACTTCGCGTTGATTGCTATTATTCAGATGAAATTGAAATGAGACGCCACATTACCACTGGACATAGAGGGCCCATGGCTGGAATATTATTTTAACAGAACTTGAGCCATCACTTTTAGGAACAAATCAGGTTTACAACAACCCCTTCCCAAGTGGGTCATCTTCAAGGCACCCCTATTCGATTAGAGATGCGATTCGATTCGAATGATAGACCTGACTTGATTCTAGATTCGATTCGATGTGAAAATTGATGATTCTCAGGGCCCTATGGACATGATGGAGCTGCTGCGATTAGCAACACGTTCAACTAACATGGAATCAGCTGTTCGTATAAGTTTCATCGATAGCATGGCTCCAATTCTACAATGCCCCAAGCTAGCAACTTCGCACATTTTGGGGCGTTCTAGCCAATAATGCTTAAATACTTTGACTGCATATTTGAAACGACTCTATTTCGTCATGACCTGATGAATATTTTGAAGTAGTGAGATTTTTTGTATGGATTGCAATTGAAATTGTAACTGACCTTTAACAGCTCCCGGTTGTCAAAACACAAAGGAATCAAATAGCCCAGAGTTTATATTATAGTATTGATAGGAGTATCCAGTTATTTTTATCAAATAATATCATTATTACAGTGGCGTACTCACGGAGGAGAGGAGCTGGAAGCACCTTGTCCACACTAAAATTGAATTCCACCATCTGCAAGAGGAGACAGGAGCGGACTGGTCTAACCAAAGTTACCGGGGCGTGCACCGGGGGGGGGGGGGGGGGGCAAAGAAACTTTTGATTTTGCGAACTGGACGAACGCCACGTCCTTGCATCTGAAAGATCAGTAGCTGTGCAATGTTGCAATAGGGAACGTTTCGATATTCCAGGAATCCATGCAATCCAATTTATTTATTTATTGATATTTAAGGTCACATACCACAATAGCTAATCATGACCGTGACTGTTTTTACGAGTGGATGGAAGCCGGAGTACCCGGGGAGAACCACCGAGCATCGACGAGCAACTGTCAGCGCCTCAACATGCTCATTCTGTTCAAGCCCCGCTCAAACAGGGTAATAGCGGCTGAAGGACGTGGCGTTCGTCCAGTTCGCAAAATGTGAACCATCGACGTGCAGTACTCGCCTTAGTACACGGCGTCATCGTGCCCCCATGTAGGCAACCGGGATAAAATGCCTTACCCAAGGACACAACGCGGGTTGTCCCGGACGGGGATCGAACTCGGGACCTCTAGCATAGAAGTCCAACAGTCTACCACTGAGCCCACCGCGCTCCCCATGCAAACCGATCCATTTTGCATTTTGGGTAACACAATTTCACGTACCAATGTTGTTGGGCTACATCAATTTGGAGGATCCCAGGTGAAGCCAATAGGGGAGGGGGGGCACAGGACATTTTCCCGGTGCACCTTTACGGTCAGTCTGCCTCTATGAGTAGCCACGTAATGAAATTACAGATAACATGTCACGTTTGGTAAAAATTGGCATTCTTTGGAGCCTCAAAATATCTTCAAATAGTGCTATTGGGGCATACTTTTCAACAATTTCTCCCGGGGAGACGTAACAAAAGCTGTTGGTGAATCCATAAATCCAGTATGAAGATCGCAAAGCGAATTTTTCTTGCCGACCTATACCCCCCCTAAGTGTCCCATTTTTATGTTCTTGCCTCCCACCCTTGGATGTTGTGTTTTTTTTTAATTCTATGATTAAGAGTTTAGCTTTTATTAATTAAATGACTGCAGGGAAATATCTTTTTGATGCCGTCTAATTTATTGCACGCCTGTGCTATGTAATTCCCATCTGCAGCAACACTAAAATATGCGGAAAATGAAAATCTGTTCCGCACATATGTGCGGAATGGAAATCGTTGACGGACTATTTTTTAAATAGAAGCGAAATTTCACTGGAATTTTCTACAGATCGTGCGACGCAATTACAATTTGAATCGCTAACAATAGCTGAAAATCGTCTAATGAGTTAAAATGTGTTCTATGTGCCAGTAGGCACAAAGAACACATTGGAACTCAGGGGACGAAATAGTAACACAAGGTTCCCCTTGCAAATTTTGTGTGCGATGAAATGTGTTGTTTTTGTTGATAGTTGTCAAATGAATTGCTGAGTGGCCTTCCGATAATTGTTTTATAGACATGAAGGCGTGAAATAAACACAGAACGGCAAACGCGTGTGAATGGGTTAATCGATATGGCACTTGTGCCATCGCGGTAGGGTAAAAAACCCAAGCATGCGGCCTCTCGTTCTATCCTTCCGCGCTGGCACTCGTGCCATATCGATTACCCCATTCACACACGCGTGTCGTTCTGTGTATGTCCTCCCATATTGTTTGGATGACAGGACACTCGACTCTGGGTATGAGTTAACAATAGTTTGCAAAGTATCATCAATTGTAATGTGTCACTCATATATATCATTTCTTGAGAGGAACAAGGCGTCATCTGCAATGCCAAAGCATTGCAGATGGCACATAGTTCCACTCAATGGACGATATAAAGCTTTAGAAATCATCTTACCTATTTATGTATTGGGAATTAACGACACTTTTCGACAGCCAGGGTCACCTCGTGTCAGACAGTTTTGCGGGTGGTGGAAACCGGAGTACCCAGAGAGAACCACTGAGGAAGGCGAGTAACTGCCAGACTCCCCAATGTACTAAACTCCATACAAGCGTGTTTAGCATTGGTTGAAGACAAGTGCACCACCGACAGTGCCACCATGCCCACGTGTTTTACCCTGCTAATTGTATCGTTTGTTTAATATTCCAATATTTGTATTGTAACCAGAAAATACGACATTCGTGAAGTCAGCGATACAGTGTTGTCTAATTTACACCTGTTGAGAGAACGTGAAATGGATGAGGATTGGTCTTTATCATTAAAAACGATTTTGTGGGTGAAAAACCACCCATTGTATAGTGTTATGTTCAATGTTCAGTAATGTAGGGCTGGAGATGCACTGCAAAAAATTTAGGTTCTCTTTAGAACCCGAAACTGGTTCTAATCTTGTCCCTGAGATGGAACCAGTTCTGTTTAAGCAGTTTTTATTTCAAATCAAATAAATGTACCAAGATTAGCATTCAATTTTAACAGAATATTACATGAACTGAAGTAGATTCGGCAGTAAACTTGGAGCTTATTCAACGCAGTCGCCAAACATTTTGAAACAAAGGAGATATGAACAGTTGGCATATCGAACCAGTTTTTGGTTCTGAAGAGAACAAAAACTGGTTCGATATGCCAACTGTTCATATCTCCTTTGCTTAATAATGATTTGTGACAACCTCGTATAAGCTCTAAAATTACGACTGAACCCCCCCCCCCCCCCCCCCCCAATTTATGTTTAATTCTGTTAATATTTAATGTTAATCTTTATTAATTTATTTGATTTGAAATAAATACTGTTTAAACAGAACTGGTTCCATCTCAGGGTCAAGATTAGAACCAGTTTTGGTTATAAAGAGAAACCTATATTTTTTGCAGTGTGGAGCGCGGGGGCTCAGTGGTAGACTGTTGGACTTCTATGCTAGAGGTCCCAATTAAGATCCCCGTCCGGGACGACCCGCGTTGTGTCCTTGGGCAACGCCCTTTATCTCGGTTACCTACATGGGGCTCACGATGACGCCGTGTACTAAGGCGTGTCTTCAATCGCTGTAACCCTGCTTGAGCGGAGATTGAACAGAGTTAGAATGTTGAGGAGCTGTCTGTTGCTCGTCGATGCTCGGTGGTTCTCTCCGGGTACTCCGGCTTCCGCCACCCGTAAAACTGCCACGGTCACGATTAGCCATTGTATATATATTTTGCACAAAGAGGGCGGTGGGTATCCGGTGTGGTACAAATTTGTTTTTCAGCTTCATGTCTGCATTTTTTTTCCATCCTCCGCCTTACCCTCCCACTTTAATTAACACTGGATAGTTTTATTGTATCGTTAAGGCGCCTGCATGCACGTAGTGTACTGGTAAAGATCATCTAATTATTGCACAAAGGTTTCACTATTTGAGTTACGCGGTAAGTTGGATCACTACCTTTCTAGAAATACAAGAAAATGGGTGCGACGTAGATGTACATATCCCAGTTCAATTATTAACCATTTGAAGCCGAAAGACCAATTTCGCGGTTCTGGGATATGTGCGTCACAATTTCATTGAGTAGGATGTGTGCAAAGCGCAGGTGTGGGGAAGACCAATCAATATGTTTAATGTACAGCGCCAGGGCTGCACGTTGAAAATATTGACCAGTCACCCCCAAAATATTGAATATGTACTCACCCATGGCAGTACAATCGCCGTGGATTGGTCGTAATCCACACATGGGCAGTTATGTCCACGCATGTGTTTACCAGGTAGTAAAAATAAGGGAGAAAATTTTAATTAATGAAGCACCGGGTTGTACCCGGTGCTTCACTAATTACATTTTGATGATTATTCCTGTAATTAGTGTTTGGGAATCTAATATTATTGCGTCCGTGGAAATATTGCCCACGCGTGGAAAGTGACCAGTCCACGGCGACTGTACTGCATCCCTTCACTGAACTGGCATGGAAGATACCACCAGTGTTTAAAGTTTACTCGTTCTTTATAATTTCAGATCCTTTCAAGAACGTACCGAATGTGTGTAAACAACCAAACACCCACGTATACTACAAACATCCTACTGACAATACCAAATTCTCCAGTGTGATGTATTGGTCGCATGTACATAATTCAGTGTCCGCAGGGAGAACAATACAACGTTGCGTCGACATCGTTGCACGATACCACAGACGACCCAAGCACCCGTTATAAGCACGAGTACACCAAGCATCACAACGGAGTAACCCTAACAACCCTTGTGACCCTATTAAACTAGCACAAGGACATGTTTATTTTGCATATACCAAGGATGTGACAAAGTTTATAGAATGTGGCTTAAAACGGTGTTCCAAAAATTTTAGCGTGCCCAGTTGGTCTTATATGGAAAGATGATAAGAAGGCCTGTGTGTACGTTCGCTCGAACGGACAGATAGTAACCACTCAGGTACACACAAGCCAATCACGACGAACATAACCAATCCTTGTACACCAAGCCATATTGCTGCCAAACAGTTATACTTTTCTGCACCTGATCCGCACCAATTCATTCAATGCGACTATTGGGAGACAG